>OZ014523.1:284480692-285080692 GCA_963966055.1 Lathyrus aphaca
AGGATTTCGTAACGTTGGTAATTATATTAAATTATATATTTAACACAATAAACAGTGAGCGGTATCTAGCAACACATCACTGCTACCCAAGTCACGAAAATGTCATGTGATCTGACAAAACCTTTTTCGTGATAATATATGTTTGTACAATTACCCTTTTGCCCCTATGTCTATATTGAACACAAGGCATACACTGTGTCATCCTTGTCCAGTTCAATATTGGGCCCTTAGACACTTCTCCTGTTATGCAGGATTGGCAAATTCCATCTAGGACACTCATGTCCCTCAGCATGCTTCGTGGAGTGCCCATCAACTGTCTTTATGATCATCCAGTTACGGATAATGTTTGATCAGCAATAAAACACCCGACTCTACATCTAGGGTCCATAGTGGTTTCAGGTCGAAGGGTGGTAATACACCATTATCACCATGAGAATAACTTATGACACTTTGCATAACATACTATGTAGTATTCTCATAGCGGGTCAATCCGGTATAAATATTACTCCTAATATTTATACCTATGTCAAGACTTGATAACTCTTTATCCATGATCCATGAGATGTGATCATCAGTCTATCTTCATAATAGTCTCAATGCTTTAATGTTATCCCACTTTGCAATAAAGCTTGACTACGGATATTTTAAGAATAATGTCTTTATGTTTAATGGGATCTCATGATTAAGTCACACTTAACATTTCATTAAACAGACTAACTATTCTAGGGACTTTATTATTCTGAAAGACAAACATAATAAAGAAATGCCTTTTATTATTAAACGAATAATCCGATACAAGTACCAAAAAGTATTGGCCTCTAGGGCTTACACCAACATGTTCTGTCTCAATGGTGGCGCTGTGAGCTGGAAAAGTTCAAAGCAGGAAACAGTTGCTGATTCTACAACTGAGGCCGAGTATATTGCTGCCTCAAATGCAGCAAAGGAAGCTGTTTGGATCAAGAAGTTCATTAGTGAACTTGGCATAGTCCCTAGAATTGTGGATCCCATTGGTTTATATTGTGATAACAATGGTGCTATCGCACAAGCTAAGGAGCCTAGATCTCACCAACGATCCAAACACATACTTAGGCGTTATCACCTCATTCGAGAGATAATCGATCGGGGAGATGTGAAGATATGCAGAGTACCTACACTTGACAATATCGCTGACCCATTAACAAAGCCTCTTGCGCAACAGAAGCATGATGGTCATACTAGATCTATGGGTATTAAGGGTATGCCTAATTGGCTCTAGTGCTAGTGGGAGATTGTTGGTGTAAGCCCTAGAGGCCAATACTTTTTGGTACTTGTATCGGATTATTCGTTTAATAATAAAAGGCATTTCTTTATTATGTTTGTCTTTCAGAATAATAAAGTCCCTAGAATAGTTAGTCTGTTTAATGAAATGTTAAGTGTGACTTAATCATGAGATCCCATTAAACATAAAGACATTATTCTTAAAATATCCGTAGTCAAGCTTTATTGCAAAGTGGGATAACATTAAAGCATTGAGACTATTATGAAGATAGACTGATGATCACATCTCATGGATCATGGATAAAGAGTTATCAAGTCTTGACATAGGTATAAATATTAGGAGTAATATTTATACCGGATTGACCCGCTATGAGAATACTACATAGTATGTTATGCAAAGTGTCATAAGTTATTCTCATGGTGATAATGGTGTATTACCACCCTTCGACCTGAAACCACTATGGACCCTAGATGTAGAGTCGGGTGCTTTATTACTGATCAAACATTATCCGTAACTGGATGATCATAAAGACAGTTGATGGGCACTCCACGAAGCATGCTGAGGGACATGAGTGTCCTAGATGGAATTTGCCAATCCTGCATAACAGGAGAAATGTCTAAGGGCCCAATATTGAACTGGACAAGGATGACACAGTGTATGCCTTGTGTTCAATATAGACATAGGGGCAAAAGGGTAATTGTACAAACATATATTATCACGAAAAAGGTTTTGTCAGATCACATGACATTTTCGTGACTTGGGTAGCAGTGATGTGTTGCTAGATACCGCTCACTGTTTATTATGTTAAATATATAATTTAATATAATTACCAACGTTACGAAATCCTACAGGGTCACACACATAAGGACAGTTTGATGAGAGATAGAGAAATCAAAGGAACACCGTAAGGTACGGTGCACTTAAGTGAAAATAGAAATTCGGATAATATAATAATAATTATTGTTATTTTATAATGGTTATAAAATAATAATAAAATAAATATATTTATTATAATAATAGTTATTATAATAATATATAATATTATTATGGATCATGTGAATTGGGCTTTTAGCCCGCAGCCCACAAGAGAGTCTATAAAAGGAACCCTTGTGATGAAGCTTTAACTTGATGCAATTTCGTCTTTGATTCTCACTCAAATAATTCCGTTCGTAAGCAGCTAGCACTGTGACCGGAAGCTGTTCGTGTGGACTGAGTAGAGGCGTTGCACTTCATCAACGCTTGTGATCGCTGCATCAAAGATCTGAATCGCCACAAAGAGGTAACGATTCTATCATTGACCATGCTCATTCGTAAGGATCACTAAAGGAAAATTTTTGTTTTCCGCTGCGTTTAGATCGCAATTTTCCTTCAAATTCGACCAGCTGATTGCAAAGGGACCCGTGCAAAACGCCACCCTGGATCCACCAAGGGAAGGCTCGGTACCCCTTTCCTTTTACTGATAAGATCTCCTGGGAGGGGCGCCCAACGCCAGCATTCCTCTGCTCATCCGGGCACGCATGGAAAATTTCGATGTGAGAAGAATCCTGGTGGACTAGGGCAACTCCTGCGACATTATGTACTCCCAGCTGTTTTCAACACTCCAGCTGAACGAGACACACTTAACTCCATACGTCGGATCAGACCTGCAGGGTTTCAACGGAGAAGTCTCCCGACCATGGGGTTATGTCGATCTATTTGTCACCTTCGGGGGAGGTGAGACAGCTAGGATGGTCAGGGTCTAGTTCCTAGTCGTGGAGTGCCCGTCGCTGTACCAGTGCATCCTAGGACGACCAACATTAGCCGAGCTAATCGCCGTGTCATCCACTGTCCACCTGAAGATGAAGTATTACACTACTTCAGGTAAGGTCGCCACATTACACGGAGACGTCGACGCTGCCCGCAGGTGTTTCGAAGCAGCATCAAAGGGTCTCAGCTCAATATCATACCAACCGAATCCTCCAACATCAAATTCGCCAGATATTCCCAGGGCTTTCCCTCAAGTAGACTCGATCGACCTAGATTGCAGATTCTCGGACAATAGCGAGGGCGTCCAAAGGCCAACAGAGTCTCTCTCCCGACCAATACCAGATGGAGAGTTCGAATTAATTCCTCTGGGAGAGGACCCAGCTCGGTGCGTTAAAATCGGGGCACATATGCCCGACTTGGTGAAGTGACAGCTGGAAGCTTGCCTCAGAGGGAACGCAGATCTATTTGCTTGGAGCGCCGCAGAAATGCCAGGGCTCGACCCCGAGACAGCCTGCCACCACCTCTCCATTGACCCAACACACAAGGCGGTCGCTCAACACATAAGGAAGCAGTCGACCGAGAAAACTGAAGCAGCTGAATCTGCTGTTAAAGACCTCCTAGAGGCTAAATTTGTAACCGAGGCCAGGTACACGACCTGGCTCTCAAATGTTGTACTTGTGAAAAAATCTAATGGAAAGTGGAGAATGTGCGTTGACTATACCGATCTCAATCGGGCATGCCAAAACGATGCATACCCTTTACCTAACATTGATAAATTGGTCGACAATTCGTCTGGTTTCAAGCTATTGTCCTTCATGGACGCATACTCAGGATATAATCAGATACCCATGGCCGTGTCTGACAAAACATACACGGCCTTCATAACCGAATCGGGCAATTACTTTTACAATGTTATGCCCTTCGGTCTGAAAAATGTGGGCGCGACATATCAGCGCATGATGAATAAGGTTTTCCGAGCAGAAATCGGAGATATGCTCGAAGTATACATGGACGACATGATCGTCAAATCTCAACAAGAAATGGACCACGCGTCCCACTTACGAAAAGTGTTCGATCAGGCACGAAAATGCAAGATGCGTTTCAATCCTGAAAAATGCACGTTTGGGGTCCGAGCAGGGAAATTCCTCGGATTCTACTTGACTGAACGAGGCATTGAGGCCAACCCCGACAAATGTCGGGCATTCGCGGAACTCCCAACACCTACCTCTAAAAAATCCATACAGTCACTAAACGGGGTCCTTACCTCCCTCGCTCGGTTCGTAGCTAAATCCTCTCAACACGCTCTCCCCTTCTACAAACTCCTTCGCAAAGAAGCAACTTTCGAATGCATAGAGGAGTGCGAGTTGGCGTTGTCCCACCTAAAAAAGGAACTGAGTGAACCCCCAGTCTTGTCTAGACCTGAAGGAGGGGAGATACTTTATCTCTACCTCGCCGTTGCAAACGAGGCAGTAAGCGCGGCACTCGTGCGCGACCTACTCGAGGGGCAAAAGCCTGTATATTTACAAGTAAAGCACTCCATGGCCCGGAAATCTGATATCTCCAGATAGAAAAGGTGGCTTTGGCCCTCCTTCTCGCAGCCAGAAGGCTACGCCATTACTTCCTGGCTCACACCATCATCGTAAGAACCGATCAACCCATAAGACAATTGCTCGATCGACCAGACATGGCCGGACGAATGTTAAAGTGGTCATTGGAACTATCTGAGTTTGACGTCAAATTCGAGGGAAGACAAGCTCTCAAAGCTCAAGCACTGGCCGACTTCGTGGCTGAACTTACTTTCACCGAGCAAGAGCCAAAAGTCTCATCCAGGTGGGTTATTTCCGTGGACGGAGCATCTGGTCCAGCAGGTAGCGGGGCTGGAATCATCTTGGAGAACGAAGAGGGAAACGTCATCGAAGTATCCCTAACCTTATCTTTTCCCACTTCCAACAACCAGGCAGAGTACGAAGCTTTTCTAGCAGGCATACGTCTCGCGATCGATTTGGAAGCAGAACAGATCACAATCTGCACGGATTCTCAGTTGGTCGCGAGCCAAGTTCGAGGAGATTTTCAAGCCAAAAACGATAACATGGCCAAATATTTGGCCCTCGTAAAAGGCGAACTGAAACGGTTCAAAAGTGTGGAAGTCAAACACATCCCGCGAGAGAACAACAGCCGCGCAAATATCCTTTCCAAATTGGCGAGCACTAAAAGGAAAGGAAACAACAAATCCGTCATACAAAAAATGCTTCCCCGACCTAGCATTGGGCAATCATCGGTCCACGTAGACATTAACCTCGTGGGCGACACAAGCTGCTGGATGACCCCAATATTTAATTACTAACTAAGGGAGAACTGCCGACCGACCCAAAGGCGGTCAGTACCATACGCCGAAGGGCATGCCTGTATTCCCTAATAAGTAGACGAATGTATCATCGAGGATTCTCTACGCCCCTCCTCAAGTGCGTAGAAGAGGAAAATATCCCGCACGTACTGAGAGAAGTCCATGAAGGAATCAACGCGCAACATCCTGGCGGAAGGTCGTTGGCTCGAAAAATTCTTCGGGCAGGGTATTATTGGCCCACACTTCAACACGACGCGAAGGAGCACGTGAAAAGGTGTGACAAATGCCAACGGCACGGGGACGTGCACGTAGCACCCCCATCCGAGTTGAAATCACTGTCATCACCTTGGCCATTCGCATGGTGGGGGATGGATATCTTAGGACCATTCGTCATCGGGTATGGTCAAAATAAGTACTTAATCGTGGGCGTCGACTATTTCACCAAGTGGATAGAAGCCGAGGCTTTGGCCAAAATCATTGCGCTCAACATACTACGTTTCTTCAAGAGAAACATCCTTGCCCGGTTCGGGGTACCGCTCGCCATTGTGACCGACAACGGCACTCAGTTCACGGATAAACACTTCAAAGAATACGTCGCATCAATAGGAACGAAACAACATTTCACGTCAGTCGAACACCCCCAAACTAATGAACAAGCAGAGGCCGCAAATAGAGTAATCCTAAGAGGTTTAAAACGAAGATTGGACGAGCATAAGAAGCATTGGGTCGAGGAGTTACACAGCGTACTATGGGCGTACAGGACCACACCCCACTCAACAACCGGGGAATCCCCATTTCGATTAGCATACGGAACCGAGGCGGTGATCCTTATAGAAATGCACGTCATATCCAAATGCACGGAATTCCCTATGGACCAAGACACCAACTCCGAAGCTTTGAGGGACGAGCTCGACATGATCGAAGAAGTTCGGTCAGAAGCTGCTCCTCGAGAAACCATTCTCAAAAAAAAAATAGCCGCTCGGTATGATTCTAAGGTCATAAGATGAACGTTCGAGGTAGGCAGTCTTGTCCTTAGAAGAAATCACAGGGATCCCCGCGAGGGAAAATTTACACCCAACTGGGAGGGCCTGTATCGCGTCCGAGCAAAAACCGAGAACGGAGCCTATTATTTAGAAAATTTACACGGGGAAGAGCTAGCTTGGCCTTGGAACGCCGAGAAACTCAAACAATATTACAGCTAAATCACAAAGTCGACCTGCTCAACTTTCAAGCAAAGAGCAAAAGGACCGACTGAAAACTGCGTGCCTAGGTACGAGCACGACAACCCAAAAATGACAGTCAAGCAAGATCTCCTTTCGAGGGAAAGAGAAACTTACCGCACGGAAGGATACTCGAACGAGTCCGACGTCACCTAAGTACCACGACCAGGCAGAACCCCAACTCGCGATGGGATGTTCAAGCCACTGAGCCCGGGCCATTACCTTGGCCTGGGCACCGACCAGGAGTAAGACTCCAAAATCTGATTGGTCCCCCTAACCAACAGATCACATACACACCCCGTATTTATTCGATCACTTCCAATTAATGCAAAGATGCACACCAAACACTTAGTAAAAATAAACAAATAAAATATGTCCTCCGAAGGACGCATCATTACGAACAAATGAAATATAGAAACCGACCACCAAGGTCGTGCATATGAAATTAAAGATGCGACCCCGAAGGGCCGACTTGTTCAAGATTACATACAAAGGGGTCCACGCCCCCAAAAAAGAAACATAATAATTTATATGGCACGCAGGCCAGAAACTAATTACCCTCGCCTTCCGGGCGGCCTTCTTCTCGGCAAGCTTCCTCCTGCTCCGGTTGCACTTCGGGCTGTCCTGGCTGAGCAACCGACCCCGGCTGAGAATCATCTACCACCAGGTCCGAAGGAACCACAATCTGGCCGTCTTCTACCTTGTACAGATAGCTGATTCGACCAACGTCCAAAGCCAGGTCAGGATGGAGAGCCTTCATCTGATCCACCGTGTTCTGGAAGCTGAGCTCAATTGATGAGTTCAGATCTTCCATGTCTTGGTCGATCCGAGCAAGCAACTGAGCCCTCGTGACCAGGTTTTTGGTTTCTTCATCCTCGTCCTCCTTCGGGCAGAAAGCGTCCTTCAGCTTTTTATTCTGCTCCAGCACCCTTTTCTTGTCGACCTCCAACTTGGCGATGACGTTGGCTTGTTTAGTCAACTCCTTGGCCTTGACTTTAGCCTCCTCGGTGGCCGTTGTCAGTTTCACCTCAGTGGCAGCCAGCTGCTCCTTAAGCCTACCCATCTCTCGCTCCTGTCTGGGACTCCCTTCGGCCGTCAGCCAGGCCATTGTCAGGACCCGCATAACCGCACTTGCGTCTTGGGCCAGAGATAATCGCCGGGAAGGACGATCCATGCCCTCCAAAAACAAGGAATCTGCACGGTCCACCTCCATGCTCGTTCCCTCGAAGAAATTGCGCTTCACGAAGCACGGGGGCAGCCCATGCTTCGGCTTCGGAGGAGCGTTGGCCGTCAAGTCCACAATGGCTGCAGACTTATGCTTCTTCATCAAAGAGCCGGTCGAGGCGCTTGGAGAACCTTGGACCAAGGGGCCCGACCCCGAGCCACTTGTCTCCATCAGTTTGGTCTGCACGACCCTTGATCTTTTCTTCTACTGCTGAAGCAGGCGTTCTTGAATTTTATCCAGTGGGTTTGACAGAGAGCCTAAAAAAAGGAGAAAGATCAGATTAGTCATGGACGACAAAGTTAAATCAAAAATTTGAAATTTGACTAATATAGATAAACAGATACCAAAGAAGTCGGACACTTCCTGCCTGGTATGGCAGGCCAGCAATTCGGTAACATTAATCAAGGGACGCTCCACAGCTTCCCCCCATCCTGCTCAAGTATAACTTTTCCATCTCCGTCCAGCAGGGGGGTCGGAGTGAAAGACGCTATCAATTTTCTGAAGGCCTCGAAACTGGCCGCGTCATCATCATTCAATGAGTCTCCCACCTGAACAAACCCACCAACAGGTTTCTCATAGTGAGCATAGCTCCAGGAAAATGGGAACAGCCACAGCCTCCTCGGGATCACCTACCCTTGATCGTCGAGCTTAGGCTCGTCATTCTCGTCGGTATCTATCCCCACGAAGCTCATTGCCCTTACGGCCACCGTGCTCGCGGGTTTAATCAGAAAGTAATCATTTTTAAAAGCCCGGATAGATTCTGAATGGGCCTTAAAGATTTTCGTCCGCTGCTTGAAGGACACGAACCCCTTCCGATCAGTTCCTCGCCCGACTTGGCGTTGCAGGGAGAACATGCGGAAAAACAGAGGAAGCGTGGCACCAACACCCAGATGGGCGCACGCCATCTCAAACGCTCTCAGGAACGTGTATGAATTGGGATGCAGCTGGGAAGGGGCAACGCATAGGTGCCCGGGCACGACACTCACAAAGTCACTGAAGGGAAAAGTTACCCCCAGGACCGAGACTGCGTATTCATACATAGAGAAAGCCCGACCGCGGAAATCTGAGAAGATGCGGTCATCGTCCCCCGGGCAAGTTACGACCCAATCGGCAGGGTCACCGACAACCGGCAGTGGCTCCGTTCGGGGTCTCGAAAATGAGGACACCTTGTCCAACAAATCCTCCACCACCCATTCTTCGGGTGAGCCCCTCGTCTGGTCGGGACATCAGGGCGAATCTGTTGATGCTCCTGTAGTACTCGTATCCGAATTCCCCGAGGAACTCCCAGAACCAGAAGGGACGGACGCAGATGATCCTGAATCTTCCGAGGACGTCTCTTCCGAAGACATGTCCAATGGATCCACGAGCGAGTTTTCACCTGAAAAGCAGAGGAAAGGCGTTAGTGAATTCGATTAAGAATATCAAATCCACCCTTCCACCGCTCGACAAGTGAAAGGGTGCGCATCAGCTCAGAGACTAGGTCCCGAGCTATAGCCCTGACTGACCATCGCTCGGAGCGACGGCTTACGCCCAACATTATAAATCAAGGGATCTAACCTAGATATTTGTCAAACCCAAGTCGAGGTCGACCAGCACCTACGTCGACCCTGAGCTAGGGTTTGCAACCGACCGACTACGGTGGTAGAAGTCCTAGAGTTTACCGGTTCTAAATATAAAACTACCGTCAAAACTATCCTAAACCACATGCATTTCTACGAAACCTAAGCTATAAACGCCTAAAACGGAGAAAAAGAACCGTACCTTGCGCTTGGGAAGACATTTTTGAAGAGGAAAAGCGTTCTGGAAGTGGTGGTCGGTAAGGAAATGCGGTGGTCGACGGCTGAAGTGGTGGCAGTTGAACGAGCAGAGCGTCGGAGAAGAAGATGAAGCGAAAAAGTACAAAATGGGCCCTGAGAACCCTATTTATAAGAGGGAAAACACGTGCAAGCACGCGTGACCCCTACACACTAGCCCCTAGGCTAGCCGTCAAATCATTAATAAGCGCGAATTCCCAGATATTCCAGCTTTTCGTTTCACATTCCCCTGTCGAGCAACGTACCAGCTGCCCGTTCCCCAAAGATCTACAGCGTAGATTCCTGGCCTTAACACTGCTCATCGCCGAACATAAAATCATTTCTAATTCACTGCTCTTCCACACGAGCAATAACTTGGGGGGCTCCTGTTCTGGACTAGCCCAATCCCCACAATTGGGCCAAGCAAACCAATCCAACAGCTATGCTCGACGTCGAGCAGAATTAGGAATAATGGTCTCTGTCGAGCATAAGCATTCCGACCACGACGAAGTTCCCTAACGGCTAGTCTTGACCGTTGCCTATTTTTACGGATTCCTCGATCCGCGCCTTACAGTATGGACCAATAATCTTCCGTTTAGCCCCTTATATAAACCCTCTCATTTGGGAGGGTCAGGTATTCAATCTCTCTGACCTTTATTCTTGTACTTGCCCACTCTTTGCTCGGTTACTTACTTTAGCATCGGAGTGCCTTGCATGTACACCCCCTTTTTCTCCTCACCGGCCGTCTTTCATCAGCTCTCGAAGCCAGCCGCATCGGATCCTGATCTCCAGGTACGATCACTTAGTATGATAGGTAGGACAAAATCCTGAATTTTGCATCAGCTTTGGTATATCATTAACCTTTGTGAGACTTTGAGCCTTAGGGGTGTGCAAGATACCCGGTTGTAAGACCCAAATCCATAACCAAATCCAAATCCGTTTTAAATATTTGGATATAATTGAATGGTTATTAACCAATTTAGTTTTTAATGGTTTTGATTATCCATTCATATAATTCAAATATAATTAAATGGTTATTAACCGGTTAAATTTGTTTGGATTCGATTATAATTTGGTTATTATCCAAAATCCAAAATTTTTAATTTTCAAATTTTTTTTTTTCTGAATTTTTTTTAAAACATGATTTATTTTAAAAAATCGGTTATAAAATCATAACCAAATTTATAACCGGTTTTATAACCAATTTTGATTAAATTGTTATTTTGGCCATAAATCCAAACCATTTAAATGGTTTGAAAATGGTTATGGTTTGGTTTTTAAAAATAATCAACCATGCACACCCCTATTGAGCCTTATGATATATATCATTTAAAAAGTCCATCTCTTTTCTTTCTTGTGTGATTTCAATCATGTCTGGTAGTATCTAGAACTTAATTTGACTCTTTTGAAATTGTTGATTACTTGTGTACACTTATATGATAAAGGCACGTTTTTGTTTCAGTTTATTCTTTAGCCAGTTAGCCAAAAAAGCCAACTCTGGATAATATCATCCCTTGTTTGAAAATCCCTTGAGCCTATTTATCCCATTATTTGTTTGAAACTCATTACAAACCTAAAAGTGAAAAACAATGTTATCACCCTATTCAAAGGGTTGAAAGAGTCTTGTTTGGAGTTGTGTGGGGGTTGAATAACTATAGTTGTGACATTTAATTCAAATATTTGGCAGGAAATAAAAATAATAGAAAAAAGAAAAAATGGGAAAAGAAAAGAAGAATGACAATACATATTCCTTATGAAAAAAAAGAATAAAAAGAGAAAAGAGAAGAGAAATAATTGCAATGTTGTTGTTTGAAAGTGAATGAAGTCTTATTTAGTTCAACTCCCGCAATTTTTTTCCAATTTTCTTTTGAACCTTTGAATTTTAGCCTTGTACCCTTTAGGATTTGATCTTACCTAATGATCAGAACTTCAACGGCTGCTGACGTGGATCTTCAGGTCTGCTCGTGCGATGAAGAGAACCGGAGGGTGTACCTGCAATGTACTCCGATGCCAAAGTAAAAACGAGCACAAGAGCTAGCAAGTACGAATAAAGTGTTTGAGGAGGGAATATTTCATACCTGACCCTCTCAAGTGAGAGGGTTTATATAGAGAGCCCCTAGCGCGTGGTCAACGGTCCCTATTTTTGGGCCTAGATCGCGGATCCCCCAAAAATAGGTAACTACCAAGATGAGAGCGAGGACGAGCATTCTACTTGGGAGACATTTGTGTCGGGCACGGAGCCCCGAGCGAGGTCTGTCCTGGTCGATCCTGGATGGTCTCCGTCATAGCCGAGCAGGGTCCATGAATGAGGAGGAGAGGTCGAGCACCATGGAGGTGGGTCCCCTAGATGATGAGTTATTGGGCCGTTTTTGGGTCGAAAAGGGGTGGGCCATACTTAGTCGTTGGTCCAGTCCAGAACAAGATTTATCTCACCCTTACCTTGGCCAAATTACAACCCAAATAAAGTCTTTTTGATCATTATGTGTATGTATTTTAAGCGTGGACGTTAGGGTCTTTTCAATCTTATGGTAATGCTTTCTTTCATGATGTGCTTTGAGTGTAAATAGTCAACCTAAACACTAAAGAGTTGAGAGCATTTTTTCTTGTGAGGATGTTGTTGCTTATGATGCATTATTTGGTAAACTGTCATTCTATTTGCTTTGATTGTAACAAGAAATTACTCACTAACACCATATTTCTTGAAACTTAGAATGATAATTTTACTAACACCCTTGTGACCTTGAAAAACTTTGAAATTGCATGTTTTGTTTTGTTCTTGTTTTATCTGTTCTGTTTTGAATTTTAAATTTGAAGTTCAAGTCTCGATGAATTTGATTAGTGTATTTTGACACACTATCTTTTACTTTGTGATAATACTTATATGAATTCTCATATTATTTTAATTGATTTTAATAGGTTTTTGAATGTCAAGTTGAGTTCTGCTTATTTTCTGAATAAATAGTTATTTACACATTCTCGCTTTGCAGGTCATAATTTGATCTACGAGAATCAGATTGACATGTTCTAATACGTTAGAAAGCTAAAAGGATAAGCTACAAGTTTTGTTTTGAAGTGAGAAGCAAATTCGGAGTGCAAAAGAGTCTCATAATTTGTTTTCAATTTAGACTTAAGAAAATACTTAGGTTTTGGGCCGATTTTGTATTTTTCCAGGTCGGTTGCTATTAGACCTGAATTCCCTTGCTCTATTTAAACAAATTGATAGTTTTAGGATTCATTATGTAGCATTCAAAAAAATAATAAATAAGGATAACAAATTCTATAGAGAGCTAATTCCCAAAGGGACGATCGGTTGTATTCAGATTCCACTATAAGTTTTTTATTTATTTATAAATTTTAATTTAATTTCGATTTCATTTCAATTCTTCCTATAAACTTGTTTTCTTAATTCAATTGCTTTCGTTTGCTTAATTTTATTGTTGCATATAGGATAAAGTTGATTAAATTCGATTGTTTCTATGATCCTTAATTATCATCACGTTAGCATAACTTTTTCTTTATCACGTTTGATTAAGTCACTTTTGCTTAATTCACGATTGCTTAAATCCGTTTGCGTAATTCACGATTGCTTAAATCCGTTTATTTAATTCGGAAATTAGAAACATATATCATATAATACCAATTGTGCTTGTTAGTGGGTATTGTAACCGAATAAGATCGAATTCGCTTAAGATATTGGAATTATAAGAATCGATGATAAGTCGGAAATCGATATAGTAGATTAGCTTATTTATCATTTTGCTTTTACCTTAATCATTTTGTATTAAAGTTCTTAACTTTAAAAATTCTCCTCTTTCATTTGGTTGGTTAATAATTTCGGGAGTCTTTAGGATACTACTCGAGTGTTGTTTCCATTATACTACATTTTTTTAAACTTATTTTTGTTTTCTTTAATAAAAAAGAAAAGAAAAGAAGGGAAAAAAAATATATAACAACATGATAATATAATTTATTTAAGGTTATTCTTTTCACCCATTCTCAAAATAAAATATGAATGAATTTATAATCTTTATATGTATTTTATATTTTATATGAAAATACAAAAGTAAAATTTAGTTATATTTAAAAACTTATGAAAATAAATTAAAAAAAATCATATGAATAATTTTATAAGGTGTTTTCATAAGTTCTTTCAAAAAAATTCATCTCGTAAAATTTATGTTATTATGTATACTCAAATATGTAAATGAAAACAAATATTTAGTGTTATTGTACTTTTGATTCTCTAGTCTATTTAAATATTATTTGAATTTATTATCTATATATATGTTCAAATGATATAAACTTCTTAAGTAGATTAATAGGCTAACTAGACCTTCGAAAATGTTAGACTCATGCCAAAAAATAAGTCTTTGATAAGCTACAGATTAGATTTAGGCTTTGAATTAACAGATTAGACAAAACTTTGACAAAGTCTAACTCGATCTATCTTATTTCTATTCCTAATTGTAATTTTAAATGTTTCCTGAGATATATCAACAAATACATTAAAAACATATTTCTGAGTTTCAAAAAATGTGGAATGCATCGGGAAAATCATTTTACATTTATTTTTGAAAAGGTTGAGAGGACCATGTGCATGATCTCATGTCTCAACTGATTCTCATTCTAGCTTGGAGCTTGATTGAACATAAGAAAATAGCTTCTTTTCTAATGATGACTAAACTTGAAATTTCACATTTGTCTCAAACTTTCCTTACATATCCATGGAGCCACAACCAAGGATTTTGTCTCAAACTTACCTTTCATTTTTGTAAAAGTAGATTACTCATTATTGAGATTTTTTTTTAAAGGTGATTTCATTTTTATAGATAAATAAATGTAATGTCGTATATTCATATTCACATTGATACGTTTAATCTTCATGTATAATTATCAACTAAATTGTTTAACAAGATGTTTTATTATTTTCTACTGTAATTGACATTGGAATATTATATCTACAAATCATTTAAGCTAGATCTGCACCCTAAAATAATTATTCCTCCTACAAAATGAATGGGCAATAATTCTACAAAATGAATGATTTCTTCTGTTTCGATAGGCATAGGTAGTACAAAAGAAAAAGTAAGAGTAGTAAAAAAATTATGTAAGAAAAGCCATAGATAATTAAATGTGAACACCAAACAAGATATATAATAGAGGTTAATTATCACAATGTGATATGTGACAGACAATGTATCTTCTTTTCATGTTTATTTTTTATTTTTTATTTTTCTGAGTCTTCCTAAGAACCTAGACAATGCAGCTAACGTTAATAATAATCCACCACAGTGCAAGAGCCATATGGGTTGTTTATAGTTTATGTAGTACTATAGTATTTAATTTAATACTATAGTGCAGCACAAGGAAAAAAATAAATGAGTAGAGATGACCCAGCTAGATTTGGGGTCCTTGACCATATTAAAGATCTCATGCACTTGTTTCAAGATGTAATAAAGGACAATGTAATAATATAAACATAAAAACAACCCATGTAAGAGTTGGCAATGTCACTTCAAACTCAAACTATCATTATTACTTGTCTAAACTTCAAACATTTGGTAAATTACAAACTAAAATAAAATAATTACCACATTATTTTACTACTATCTCTTATCAATTTTTCCATGTAAAACTAATTCATGTGGTTAATATACACATTATATATAAAGATTATACATTAAAACTCAAATGCATTAACACAATCGTGAATATTTAAGATCAATAATATGTACGTGTAAAGAGATTCATAACACAATTTCAAATAATTAAAGTTTTAAATTTATATTGGGTTTCATAGAAATATAATAAAATAAATATTATTTTATTTTATTTTTAAAAATAAGTAATATTTATCACATAGGTTAGATGTCGATTTGAGTTTTTTTATTTATAAAAATCAGGTATTCTACACGTATAATTATAAAATCTAATCTCTCGAATAAGATACAATAATAAATGATAAACACTCAATAAAAAGATTTAATCTGAATGATAAATTTTTTTCTAAAATAAATTTAAATGACTACATGTCCAAAGTTGGATTAAAACATTTTTACATATCTAAAGTTGGATTCAAACCCATAATTTTGAGTTAAGTTGTAGAAAATCTCTTAGAAACTCATCTTAATTTCTTGGATAGGTTGTTTATAAGTCTTAATATGTAGAAGGTATTTAGGATTTGCAGATTAACTAAAGTTGTTTCTTAGTATTCTTTTCAATCAATCCTTACTTACAAAAGAAACTATAGTCTTTTTAAATTGCAAATTTAATGTTTTTTCTAACAATGATTATAAATTTCTCAAAGTTGAGGAAGAGGTGCTTAAGGGGCAGGTAATTAGATTATTATAGAATGGCAGTGGCGGTGGTTAATCATGAAAAGCTCTCTTTTTTATGTAAGCGTGAGTGACTCAGTGAGTGAGTGAGTGAGGTATATAAATCACAACCCTCCATTTTCATTCCCCTTTTCTTTCCACTCTCTTTAATCTTACTCTTGTTATCAAACAACAAAAACCCCAAATTTGATTTCTCTTCCTACTTTTAATTTCTGAAAAACAAAAAAGCTTCAATGGAAGGAAAAGTGCTAAAAGTAGCACAGAATCAGAAATTGGGTATCTTTCTCTTCCTACTTTTAAGTTAAAGTCTTATCTTTCTCTCTCTTTCTTTCTTTCTTTTTTCAAGGGTTTGTTTTTGTTTTTGTTTGGTTTTGGTTTTTATCATCTGCAACTCTCTCTGACTAGGGCTTCAATGACCTTATTTATTATACTGAAATCAATGTTTTTGCATTTTTCACTCTTTTTGTGTCTTTTGGGGGGTCCTTCTTTATCAATTTTTGGTACTTTCAAGCTTTGGAAATGGTAGCTGCTAAACTCGTGTGAACCTTTGCTACATCTTTTTCGTACTTGCTTTTTGTTTCATCATTTATTTCCCTCTCTCTCACCCTTTTCTCTCTTTTTTTTCTTCATATTGTTTTCTGCTGTACATGTACATGCTCTACTATTTGCTTTGGCTACTATTAAAACTTGAAAGTACCCTTTGTGTTTGATCAATTTTTCTCTCATTTTAGTTTGATATGAGTGACAAAGAAAAGTTTGAGGTGGATACAAATGGGGATCCTATGAGTTACTCTTCTGGTATGCCTCCTGATTGGAGATTTGGGGGTGGTAATCTTGTGAATTCTTCTGTTGGTTTGGTTTCTATTGCCGATTCTATGAATATCAATACAGGGGATTTGGTTGGCCCTTCTTCTTGTTCCTCTGCCTCAATGGTGGATTCTCTTACTCCTAACTTTTGGGACCATTCAGCAAATTCTCAAAATTTGGGATTTTGTGAGATGAATGTTCACAATGGGAGTTCTTCCAATGTGGTTGGAATTAGAAAAGATGGGTTTGGTTTTGGAAGAGGTGGTCATGATGAAATAGGTTGGAACCAGGGTAATTCTATGTTGAAAGGGGATGGTTTTTTACCGAATGGACAAGGATTTTTTCCTCGGAATTTATCTCAGTTTCCAACTGATTCTGGTTTTATTGAACGGGCTGCAAGGCTTTCTTGCTTCGGTGGAGGGAATTTCGGTGATGTCATGAGCTCGTATGGGATTCCTCAATCCATGGCTATGTATGTCGGTGGCGCGGTTCATGGAGGTAGGGATGCTCTTGCGGCGGGTGTTGGATTGAAAATAGCAACTGGGGGACAGTCACAAGAAAGTGGTGATCCTAATGTAGTGGAAGCAGCTACAAAAGGCGTGTCTCCGTCTGTTGAGCAATTGGCTACTAGAGGAAGCCCTTTAATGAATGATAAAAGTGAGAGTCGTGCCATGTCTCAAGATGAAGGGAAGCAGGCTCTTGTTCGGAATGCTAACGATTCTGATAGAGGTGAGTCGGGAGATGATGATGGTGGTGGTGGACAGGGTGGTTCCCCAATGTTGGAGGGTACTACTAGTGGGGAGCCTTCTATTAAAGGACTAAACATGAAGAAAAGAAAAAGAAGTGGACAGGTATGGTTTGCGAATTGTGAGCTTTATCTTGTTTTCTGCATCTGTGTGTGTCTGTTTCCCCTAATGTAATTGATTTGATTTATTCTGTGGTAGGATGCTGATAGTGGTAAAGTTATCGAAGCTCAAGAACTACAAAGTGAAGGAGCAATGGAAAACCCTGAGAATCAACAGAAGGGAGACCAACAGCCAACTTCGACAACCAAGGCTTCTGGGAAGAATGCCAAACAGGGCTCTCAATCTTCGGATCCACCTAAGGAGGAATACATACATGTTAGGGCTCGCCGGGGTCAAGCAACAAACAGCCATAGCCTTGCAGAGAGGGTAAGATATTGTGATAAATTATCTGTGAATGAAAATCAGGAATTTTGAATTTTAATGAAGAAATTTTGACTAGAAATACATTACAGGTGAGGAGGGAAAAGATAAGTGAGAGGATGAAGTTTCTTCAGGAACTTGTGCCTGGATGCAGCAAGGTGGCTTCCAAATTCTAAACTAGAGGAATTCACTATTCTATATTATAATTGCCTTCGTGTGGTTGCGTTTTCTTTAACTTTCAAAGTTTGTCGATGTTTGCAGGTCACCGGCAAGGCAGTGATGCTGGATGAAATCATCAACTATGTACAGTCACTTCAACGACAAGTTGAGGTATAGTCGAAGTTGAGAACTCTTATCTTTGTATTTCCCACCAGAGATTTTTAATCTATGTAATTGTTTTGCCCTGTATATTTTAGTTCTACTTCAGCACAATATCAACATTCATAATTTGGTAGATTTCCTCATTTCCATCTTTTTCCATTTTCCATTTATATTGAAATAATTCTCGACACACATTCTTATGACCCTTTGCATTCTATTCATGTGAAATTGACTCGGCCCCATTTTTTCTATTTTGGCAGTTTTTATCTATGAAACTTGCAACAGTAAATCCACGGCTGGATTTTAATATCGAAGGCCTTCTTGCTAAAGATGTAAGTTGTTAATCTATTTGTACACCGGTTGGAAAAAAAACATGATCTGCAACTCTATCTGACGTTGCATTACTGTATTCTGAACCTTGTGTGTCAGATTCTTCACCAACGGCCCGGTCCTTCATCCGCACTAGGGTTTCCTTTAGAGATGTCTATGAATTTTCCTCCATTACATCAATCTCAATCAGGGCTGATTCAGTCAGGTATTCCCAACATGACAAACCCGTCCGATATCCTTCGTAGAGCTATTCATCCGCAATTGAGTGGAGGGTTCAAGGAGGCAAATCAGGTATCAATACATTGAAGTTATTCCAAATATTCCATATACCTTCCTTTGCAGCCAAATTACATTCACATAGGGCTTGTTCGCCGACTATATTTACATTATGTGATATTTTGATACATTTTGCTGTAGATGCCTGATATGTGGGAGGATGAGCTTCACAATGTTATACAAATGAGCTTTGCAACAACTGCTGCCACGAGTAACCAAGATGCAGACGGTATAAATTCCTCAAACAAATAAGCCATTATCTTAAATTACATTTCCTCAATATAAACGACCTTGTTTCTCCATACTCTTGTAGGTAATGCTGCATCAAATCAGATGAAAGTTGAACTTTGATGTTAAGTCTACAACGCGTATTTTGGCTTTTGTTCCAGTCAGATGGAAATAACTACGGTCAAAGTTTTACATAAGACTTGCCAAACTTGTTAATTCGAGGCCTCCGGGGTAAGTGGCACCCTACAGATGACTGGACGTAGATGTTAGGGAAAGTATTAATGAACGTTCATTTCGTTTGAAGCGTGAATATATGTATCATATGTTTAGAAGTGGAAGTCTCTATTTTACTGAAATAGGTTTGCTCACTAAATATAATTGAAGAATGTAAAGGCAGGATCTCACTAAGATTGTTCAACCAGGTGAAATTCTATAGCATTTTTTTTTTGTCGGGCTGGCCATGTTTTAGTTTACAGTGTGCAATTATGGAAAATTTGTGTTTGAAAAAACAGTATTTCTTGCTGATGATATATAGTGTAATTTTACACAAGTGAGTTTTTGACCTAAGAAGAGAACTATTGAGGGAATGAAATTTGATAGTAACACACTCAAGTTGTAGTGTGTTATATAGGGAGACAGCTCTGAGCATTTCAATTCAGCCATTAATGTTGTACTCAGTGAATGCTGCTACCAACATCTGTTTGACAATTAGAAATCCAGACAAACATGACATGCTGGGCTCTGATTAATCATAAATGCCTCAATATTGTTTTCCAGTCATAGCCATTTGCATCAGTGATGTTATCTACATGTATTTGTTATGGAAAGGGAAAAAAGGCATTATAAACATCCTCAAAACCATTGAAGGATGTCCTGTTTTAAAAGAGACCACAACTTCATTATTTATGTGAATAATCCTATAATACGATATAGTTAATGTTTCGAGCAGCCACCTCCACTTATACCTGACATTCTTATACTTGACATTCGCCTAAACTTTCATAATTTCAATATTGTCTTTGAAATTTTTGAAGGAAGTGAATTTTTTTTTTATTACTGGGACTTTCAAAAATACTGAATCCAGTATTGAGAAATTTTTTGGAATTTGAAATCTACGGTAGTGAAAAATATTTAAAAAAAATAGTAAAATACACTATCAAAAATTTCAAAATTTTGGTATCGTGTGAAAATAATTTCTGGGAATTTGAAATCATCGATAGTGAAAAAAAAATTCAAATTTAAATTGATATTTTCTTATTGAAATCCTCAATATTTTTTATTGGTAATTCCAAAATCTCTGGCATATTCTCTAAATTTAATAATTTTTGAAAATTTTAAAAATAATATATTCCCCTGTAAATAGAGGTGCCTGTTTTCTCTTGATATAAAAGAACTGTCTTCAAAAGATCAAATCTATTCTTGTTATTATAGTTTCAAATTAATTCCTAGTTTTAATATTTAGACTCACTTTCTCGATCCTTCTCCAATACATGCACCTTTCATTATACAAATAAGTGATTTTGTTTGAATCAGGGTGTTCAAAAACTTGGTTCGGTGATTTTGTTTGAATTAGGGATGTTCAAAAATTTGGTTAATCAAACCAGATAGAATATCTCGATTGAATTGAACCATAAATTTTTTGAATCGTTTATCTAGTTCAAACAATTATATATTCTTTTTACAATTTTATAAAAAAAAGTTCTTTTTAACAAATTCAATAAATTTAATAAATTCTTATATGAAAAAAGATAAATATATTTAATTTTTCAATATTTTTCAATTATATTTGTGCTACATACATTATAACATATTATTAATATTTAGGGAATTTCAAAAATTCGGTATTAAGTGAAATTTTTTAGGAATTTGAAATCTTCGGTAATGAGAAATTTTAAAATTCCAAAAATTCGGTATTAAGTGAAATTTTTTAGGAATTTGAAATCTCCAGTAGTGAGAAAATTTTAAAAAGAAAAGTGGAAATTTTTATACTACTAAGAATCTCAAATTATCGGTATCGTGTGAAAAGTTTTAGAAATTTAAAACTCTCGATAATGAAAAAAAATCTCAAATTTAAATTGTCATTTTTTATCTTTAATTTTAAAATTTCAGATATTTTTTATTCAAAATCTGTGGTATGTTCCTCAAATTTCATAATTTCCGAAAATTTTAAAAAGAATTAAAAAGATATGATGTCAAATATAAGTGGGGTGGCAAGAACATTGGAAATCTTCTAATGTTTCCTCTTGAGATAAAAGAACTGGCTTCAATTAAACTAATTCGGGCTCTGGTGCTAAGTGTCTCTAGATTCAACCATTTAAGATTTATGCTAATTAATTGATTCTTCTAAAGATCAAATCTACTCAAATCTATTCTTGTGATTTTAGTTTCAAATTTAATTCCTAGTTTTAATATTTAGACTCACTTTTTCGATCCTTCTCCTAATACTTGCACCTTTCATTATACAAATAAGGGATCTTGTTTGAATTAGGGTTGTTATATACTCTTTTCACAATTTTATAAAAAACTTTCTTTTTAACCAATTCAATAATTTTTATAAATCTACTATCAAGCAATTACAAATAAGTTGCCCAAACTACCACATATACCCTTTCACCTAAATAAAATTACACTATCAAAAGGTTATTTAGGTAACTAACAAATTAACCCTTCACTTTTTCAACTTTTTTGAGTGGATGCCCCAAGTGTTCATTTTTCATTGGTCCAATTTAAATTACATTTTTTCCCTCCAACACAACCTTACACTCAAAAAAAACAAAAACAAAAACTCATCTTTCTCATATTCTCTCTCTTTTCATCAACTCTATTGAATTGTACTATATGTTTCTCTTTAGACAAAACCACGCAACCTCTTCCAATTCTTCTCCCACACCATTTGTAGAAGCGACGCTGTCTCCCAAGTGTTTTTCCTTACAGCTGCAAAAACAAGGTATTGTATTCATGTCTTCCTCGTCTCTCTTCTTCTCCTTTTCTCTTCTTCCTCGTCTCTCTTCATCCTCTTTTCTCTTCTCATGTCTTCCTCGTCTCTCTTTTCATCAACTCAGTTTTGTTTTTGTTTTCGTTTTTGGAACTATGGAAAATCGTTTCATGGTTTCTCCACAAAATGTATGTTTTTTTCCGTATTCTATTGTTCTTTCTTTCATGTCTTTTTCTTCTTATTGGTTATTTTGTGTTCATGTTATTGTTCTTATATCGGAACCTGGTTTAGGGTTTGGAAAAATATTGATTTTGTGAGAGTTTCTAATTTGAAAAGAACAAGATCTGCAAGGACAAAAGTGTCGGAACTGAAACCCTTGCTTTTTGTTTAAAGTGTTGTTGTATTATAGGTATTTGATTGAAAGAGTTTTGATTTTTATCAGTTTTAGAGACACCCTTTTGTTTATTTTAGCTTAATGTATTCAAATTGTTGTTGTATTATAGCTTAATGTATTGAAAAAAATGTTGTTTTAGCTTAATCCTTTACTCTCTTATGAGAATATCCAAACTGGTGTGGGTGGTTCTGGTGGTGGTGGTGGTGACAATTTGGTTGATCCGCATCTTGAGGTTATTAGGATTAAAGACAACTCTCTTGCTCCTGAAGATGCTTTTGTTTCTACATACATTCATCTCATTATCCCTATTCACCTATTCTTGCATAATCTGAGTCAGGTCTGTTGTGAATATATCATCTTTGGTTAAATATGATCATCCAGGTTGTGGCATTACAATTGTGAATGTTTTCGTTGCAGTTATAATCTCCAAGCATTGTGGCTGCAACATTACAAGCATTGTGGTAAGGCATTACATTTGTGATTGCTTCCGGCATTACAATTGTGGTTGCGAATGGTTGGTTTTCTTGTGACTTTACTGATTATGTTGTTTCGATTCTGGAAGTGCAGTGAAGTTCATAGGCATGTTTTTGAATGGGGATTGGACTGCAACGCTTCAGTCATAACAACTCTTATTGAGGGGAAACCAATGTCGGCATTGAGTGCTCAAATATGCCATTTACAACAGATGTAACTCTCAGGCTTTAGGTATTTTAGCTCATGTGAAGACTGACAAATTACAATTTATGATGTTGCAGTTGTTTCATTTCCTATAACATGACATTGCAAGTCTGCAATGACGATAATACCAGGAAACAACATACACATAAGACTCTGCAATAGTTCTCAAGATTCTTAGTGTGTGATTGAAGTTGAGACCCGGAGATTCTTAGTGGTTGCAAAGCGGTCTTCTTGGCAAAACATGTGATATGTCTTTTGGAAACTCTGGTTCTTGCTTAATGGTATATTTACACAATTCTGTTTTGAATTTTTTTTGGTTTTGAGATTATGTTTGCATGGCCTTAATACCCTATTAATAGTTGATCTGTAATTTGTTTTTCCATTGGATTGGGTGGAGACATTTTTGGATTATGATAGATCTTGGAAGGGAATTGTCTTTATGACGGGCTTTTGTTTTTCTGTCCTTTGCTTTCGAGTTGGTCTTTTTATTCTTTTTCCGCCTTTTACGAGAAAGCGTTTTCTTATATATGATGCTATCATTCTTAAAACCATTTAAGTTATTTATTCACGTATTTACTGTTTATTTATATTAAATTATAGAATACTTATACACATTGTGGATAACAGGCAAATCACTTTGTACTATGCATTGCATGTTATTTAGTTTTATTATACTTTATACTTGAGTATTTTGGTTGACAAGTTGTTTGTTTATATCTCACGTACATGATACTGTGCTTTTTTCTTATATATGATGTTGCACTTGTCCATGTATTTGTGATTCTTCTTTGTTATTTTTGTGTAAGTGATCACTCAATTCTGTTATCTACATTTATATTCCTATGAGAGTGTGTGTACTAGAGGTGATAATATTTGTTTTTGTGTTGTGTCTCATTGAGATTTACCCATCTAACTCAATACGACTTGTCTCTATAGCAACTTGGTCTGTCTAGCTAGGCTCTCAAGGAGCTTTGGAATCATTGGGGACTCGTCCTTATGTGCTATTAGTCGTGCGTCAAGGATTGGGTGGCTTGGTGCCGAGTTTGGCTTCTGTTAATAATATTTAGAATGTTTTACAGGTTTGATATGATGATGAATTTGATAGTATCTAATGCTTATATTATTTACTCTGCATGTTTTTTCCCTATATTTTTCAGCCTTCTCTCCTGTATGATTTTTTCAGTTCTTTGAAAACCACTATATTTTTTCAGCTTCTCTCCTATATGATTTTTTTCAGTTCTTTATTAAGTGTTGTTTTTTTCTATATGTTGGTAAGTCTTCCTTCATTAAACGAATGTTAGAACATGTTTATGTTCATTAATTATGATTATAAGCATGATTTGATTTCCTGTGACATCATTATCTGTTGTGCATATATGGTTTGATTTTTGCTTGATTTTGCTCTGAGTGTTCTTGGTGCTTTATTATAAACATTATGCTATCAGAAACATACACAAGGCAGCCTCACCATGTGATGGAACTGCAGGACCGCACAGAGAAGAAGTTTCTCTCTATCAAAAAAGCATTATGACTTAAGGTTAACATGTAAGATTATTTCAATGTGAGATTATTTCATTTGCCATAGTATGTTGAGAGTTACACTGCATCATATATTATTTAGTAAACCTTAGTAGCATATCATTCTATATGATGTGAGTATAAATACTATAAACCTCTCAATTAATGAAATGAAAAATGAATATTGGTGTTATGGTTCAAAATCTGGTTTAAAGTGGATTTTATTTTACTGACATACATTCTTGATATGTATTAATGAAAAATGAAAAATGAATATTTATGTAGATGTATTAATTTCATTTCAATTTGAAATACATTTATGGTATAGGTTTTAAGCAACCAATTTTTGAACAACTATATCCACATTTTTGTTAGGCTTAGTTTCCTAATTCATGATATTGTTTACACCAATTTGTTACATCCATTTCTACTTTAGTTTCTGTTTTTATTACATGACTAGACCAACATACATTTTGAATAACCAAAAAGACAGAACTCCTAATTTCAATTTTTTAAATTGCAAGGGTAATCAAGACCATACTAATACACAATGAGAAATGTACAAGTGTGTTAGAGATTTAACTAAAATAAAATATCAAAATTTTAATTAGTAGCCGACTGTTTGTATCCATATGAAACATTTCTGTCCATCCACAGTCAAAATATCCACAGCAAAGCAATTGAATTGTTAAAAGTACAATAACATATAACATTTATTAGGCTGAATTGACACATTTCAAGCATGAGACAAATCATTTTCTTAATGTTTGATATAATAAACAATATATTTCATTTTTCATGAAACTTTTAAAAGCTAAGGTGAAGGCATTTTTAAGCTTACATATATTGTACTGCTATGTCTACACTGCTGTGTTTTCAGTCAGAGTAAAGTATGAAATGATTTTTGGCAGTTTGCATATTGATAACACATCTAATACTTAGTTGTACTTTTCAGCTTTAGTATAAAACCCATCCACATATGAAAAAGGTCGACCCTGTAATAATTAGAGGTGAATTTCTGCAATTTCGTCGTTAAGGTTGTTCCAATAGAAAAATAAGATAAACTAAAATAAGAAAATATTTAAGTTGAGTCATGTGGATATAAATTTCACTTTTAATTTCTAATATAATGTTCATTCTCACCTATTTTCAGTATTTTTTCCTAACTGAATAAATAAATGAAGGGTTAGAACTAATTTGGTTTTTTTCCTAATAAAATAAATAAATGAAGGGTGAGAATTAATTTGGTAAGATTGAAGATGAATAAGCTATGTAAGCACAGTCTCACTTACTATTATTTATACATTCCTTCTTAAATTAAGAATCCATTTCATTAGAATGCACTCAATTATTCTCACTCAATAATAATAATAATAATAATAATAATAATAATAATAATAATAATAATAATAATAGCAGTTTGAAGATATGTTTAGTTTTCTAATCCATATGTACTCTTCTAACACATGTATAGCTTTAGAAGTTTGAAAATATGTTATAATATCTTGATATCATCTTTTTATTATTTTATAGAATTAGTTTTTATCTTGAAGTATGTTATACTATTTCTTGAGATTAGTTTGTCTTTCTTCACTATCATTATGATTTGACTAATTCATAAAATTGCACGGGACACAACCCCACAAATTCCGACAAGAAAATAAATATCTATATTGTTATCAGTGATATGACACTGTAGACAATGAGTTACATTTTATTCTTTTCACTATTATATAAAAAGGCTTATGAAGTAATACAAAACACTATCAATTAGATTCAAACAAAAAAACATGCATAAATATTGCTCTTAAACATGAAAAACCTAAAATCTTAATTATTATGTATTTCAATTTTTTCACTGTAATGTTTAAAATGAGATCGAAACACTTCATAAAGTGGCACGAGATATAATGAGTTAGATCCAACTATCAATATGTCTAATACTATATCTCATACTTTTTCTCATATTCGTAAGTCTCATACTTTTTCTCGAACCCGTGCGAACGCACGGGTCTTCTACTAGTTCTTATATAAAAAAGAGCTTAATAATCATGTTCATGCATCTTAGATCCATGTGATGAGAGTACTAGAGGAGAAGACTAGATCAAACGATCCAGATTTAGTCAAAGATGTTGACTGAAGATTCTCAATATACACCCTTAAAGACCTGTGTTTCTGGGCCCATTTCCTTACTACTCACACCTCCATTCTAAGGTCCATACAGGAAAAAACTAGAAGAAATTTCTAATCCACCCCCTTCTTTTTCTTGCTTTAAATTTTATTTTTTTAGTTTTATATATTTAAGAAATTAATTCATAAAAAATAGAAAAATTAATAGAAAAATTTCATAAAAATTTGAGGATGCTTTTAATTCACATTAGAAATAATTGACATTTTATTTTTCTGTTTTTTACTGTAATTTTGATTTTATTTTGATTTTTTTTGTTATTAGTTTTTAATGGATTTCTTCAATTGTATACAAATTTGTAGATTTTATATTTTGATCTTCCAGTAACCTTTTTTGCCCATTCTTTTTACTGTAGTTAGAAGACTCATAATAGTACTTAGGTTAATTTTTGTGGATTTTTTAGAACCTTTTATCTTAGGTTTTAGTGGTATAATCCTTAGAAATTAGTGGTTAATTCTTAGGTAAAAATAAACAATTCTTAGACATAGCAAAATTAGGATTTTTAAGGACCCCTTTTAACACAATATTATAGGTAATCTTAGGATCCCATAGATTAATTTTCATAATTTTTCTAGAGGTTTTGATATTTTTTAGAATATGAATTCTTAGGCTTTATGCATATAATTTTCCATTAGTTTAGGCCATGAAACTTAAATCCCAAAAAAAAAAAATAGTTTAGTTTAAATTTAGTTTTAGAATTTAATATGGACTTAGGCTAGTTTAGATGTTGATTTTTTTAGAAGAAAAAATATTAGGTATGATCTTAGTTTAGAATTTAGGTTTAGGTTTCTTTTTAATTAGAATTAGAATAAATAAATAAGACTATTTTAGTTCATGCTTTTATTTGAATTGTCTTTGAATTCTAGCTAGTCATTTAATTTCAATATTTTTTGTATGTTGATTAATATTCCAATTGCTTTAGGTTTTCCCTAGGCCTTAGAACCAACTTATCTTCCTTAGGAAGTAAGTTGCATTCTACTAGTTCTATGTGTTTTTCCATTAGGTTTAGAAAACCCCACAAACTATAGGATCTCCCATGTAAATAAATCAATAAAAATTAGGGTGTGTCTTAGTTCCCATTAGATTTTTCCTTTCCCAATTTGAGTCATTCTTTCTCTCCTTATAAAGAAAATAATAAAACATTTAATGAGAAACCGAACAATCTTGTACGACACGGGACTTTGTTGCGGAGTGTTTATACGCATCCTGTTTCGGGGCGAGGTGTAAATGCTTCCTGCGATGGATAGGTCTTAGTACAAGACAGTTCACAAACAAATTCAAAATATTGCTTTTAAAAGACAAAAACAAATAACAAGCGGCTTTCCTGCGGGAACTTCTCTTCTCATCTCATTCATTCACAACGCGAACTCGCGACGACTTGTCTTTCATGCAAGACGGTAAACGCACTCGTACCAGACGAGCCTGCAACACCTGAGCATAGACATACGCAGTTCCAGCATAAAAACACAAACAAATAGTTCCCGCCTTAGTTAGGCGAACTACGTCGACTCTGATCCTCATTATCCCAATGAGGTACGTACGCAGCGGGGTAGGGCCCGTTCGAGCACATTCTTTATTTTCCCTACATTTCCCCCTTTCTTTCCCTTTTCTTTTCCAGTTCCTTTTTCATTCCTATTCCAGTTAGCAGTTTTGCTCAGCAACTTTATTTTCTCACCCTTTGAAACAAAGCAAACAAGCGTGGATCCCGTCGGGTACGGCGGACGATCTGGGGTGCTAATACCTTCCCAGGTCGTAACCGACTCCCGAACCCAGATCTTTGGTTCGCAGGACCTTGTCCTTTCCTTCTTCCTCAGGTTTGTGCAACATTACCTTTCCCATTCATTCGGGATAAAAATGTCTGGCTGGCGACTCTACCTTTTCCGCGCCACTTTCGCGTTTGTACTAGGATGAAAATTCCGAGAGCGACAGCTGGCGACTCTGCTGCGGACTAACCTGATTCTTCCGGTTTCCCTTGTAGAGTCAATCCTAGCGCCTGTTTGGTTCTGTTTCTTTGGGTGTTTATTTGTTTATTGCTATGTGCTTTAGTTTAGCTTTACTGTTTATTTACAGTTTTTATTTTACAGCTTTACTTTACCGCATTTATTTACCGCTTTCAGTATTTTATTTTCCATGCATCATGTTATACTGGATTGTCTGGCTGTGCTGGTTTTCATTTTTCTGCGGGATGGGAGTTACTGTGAGATAAGCCAACTACCCCGCTTGAGTGCACCATAGGATTAGCGTGGACATATATTGTACTCCCATGGTATCTCACCATGATGAGTGGCGATGTGTTCCACACCCAGATTGCGACCGTCTTGGAACTATTCTGTGTGGGGACTACCTCACTTCAGGGTACGACCTTGATAGTTATGTGCATCTGGTGACCGATCTTCGAGGACCTTAATGGGAACACCCCTCTCCAGTGATGACAGTGGCAGACCACATTTGTTGGCAAACCCACTCGCATCCGAGGGTCCATTGGGAACTCGCATAGGATGGCCTGGTTCTCTCATGGGAATTCAGTTAAAGCAAACGGTTCGTATGACGGTAGTATTGTACCCTTCGGGATGAATGTACTATTGTTTCTCGATTCAGTGCTTGAAGCTGGAGACTTGTGAGGGGTGCTTGTTTTTCCGGACTCAACTGAGGCCTCCCTGAGTAGTACATAATGCCAAACCGATTCCCTGATTTGGTCATGAGCCATTTCTCGGAAATGGTGAACGTATTATTTCTATTCGGCTTTGAGAGTCCGTGATGTTGACCCGAGTAGCACACCCGTGAGATTGGGAGGGGTTTACAGGTTTGCAGGAACCCTAAACTTCAACATACCCACTTTGTCAGTATTGTTCAGTGTTCTATGGTTCTCTGATTCTAAGATCCGGGATTTCTATTCAGAGAAATTGTTACTGTGATTGTCATTGTCACCTTGTTATTGTGACTGTTATTCTGACTCTCCACAGACACTTGGCTCGTTGTTCAACTTCAACGCCATCAGTGATTGTTCTATTATGTGATCCAGTTCTACAGTTATTGGGTTCTCAGTTACGGGGTTCTATACAGAGATGGTGCTACTATTATGGTTCTATTCAGACAGTTGGTTCACTGCTCAACACCAACATCAAACCATTGATTCACACGCCTGTTGCATACATGAAATCATAGCATTTATGCACACATGTTCAGTTATTTTCGAGGATCACATATCTGAATCATGCTGTTGGATTTTTCTGTATCAAAACTTGAATCAAAGCAGATAGAATCCTCAGAAATATGTGAACATGGCATTTGCATACATCCTTGCATTCTTGACAGGTGTTCAGAGACAAATTCTTTTCTTGACTTGATTTCTCATCAGAATGGACAACTTGAATCATAACTATCAAGGTATAGCTCCGGGCGGAGGTAACCGAATGAAGATCCATCTGGGGCAATTCAGGCAAAGGTGCAAACTTTATTTCAAAGTGAGAAACTGCGGAAAGAGGAAGTCAACCAGATGAAGACTCAGATGAGCTTGGTTATAGAAATCCTGAATGTGGTATCAAAGAAGTGAAGCTATTTTCATCCCTAGTGAGGGGAACTACGTCGCTCTGATTCTTCATTGGTCTTGGGTCAATGGAGATACGTAGGCAGAAGATCGGCAGGTCTTTCCGAGCAACCTTATGGGGAAACTTTACTCCCTAACTTCACTTCTCCCTTCAGATGTCTCGTGTCAGAGTCAGAATAACTAGAAGAAGAGGTATGATTGTCGTGGTTAGTTATACCACTGCAAATTGAAGACTACAAGTCCGTGAAAGAGTTGTTGATCACTGAAAGTATCCAAGAATGACAGGTCCAGACGGAGCCAAGCCTCCTCAACTACGACAATATTCAGTTTCTTTACTGCATTTCCATTTGTAGTTTCTTTTATATGCTAAACATTTGTCTACATGTATGAAATTTGTTTGCTTTTGAATGTTAGCAATAATAAAACTCACATGTTTTTCTTGAAGTAATCCATTCGTATTCACTCATGATTTTGTGTATGTGCATTGCAATACCAACTGTTGTGCTTAAACTCTATCAGGGAGAATGACGAAACAAAAACGCAAAATTGTGTGCTCTCGAGTAAGGCCCTGTTGATGATGTACAGGCTTTGTTTCAAATCCCTAAACACCGGAGATATAAGGAAGATAGACCCTCACTAACCCCTTTGAGCCTTGAAGTAGGAGTTTCTTTTCGCATAAAAAACCCTCACATGTAACCCAGGGGCAAGGTAGATGTTAGCTAGACGGACCAAGCGTTCATACTTTCATAAAGGAGTGTATTTGAAGATCCATTGCATTCTACTATGCTAATCAAGAGGTCCAAAGACCCGAAACCACAATGGTTGTCCAAGTCAAAAGGTCCAAAGAGTGAAAACCACATTGGTTATCCTTCGTCGACCAAAGAATGAGGCAGTCACAACCCTCGCAAAGCAATCAAGACAAACAGTGTCACGCGACCTGTTCAAAATGCAAAAAGAAAAAAGAAAAGAAAAAGCCCGCTAAGTCGAAACTTGAAAACAAGCGACTTAGGCAAAAGTTAGGGCATCCCGCTGGACTTCACAATCAAAGATTCACACGAATCACTCCAGGAAAAAGTTAGGGATAAATAAAAATAACGCAAAAGCGAAAGACGAAAAGGATTACACAAGAGAGATCCTCAAATGAGAACAAAGTCGTTTGGCACAGACGCGAAAGATAAAGGGGTGACTGACTCATAACAACAACTTGATTGGTGTTTAAAGTCGTTTGTGTAATTGGTTCCTCAACCATCACAAAACCCTCTTCGAAAGGTGAACGCTTGTGAAAGTTAGCTGAACATAGGAATGGAGAACATCACGAAGATGGGTGGGCACAAATAAACTTCGAGCCTGTATCCTTTGTTTTTGATAACCGTAAACCAGGCCACGATACAACCCTCAAAAGTCCTAACTGAAACAGGGTTATTTTTGAGAGCATACTACCACGAGACTGTGTTCCTGACTCCTATGAGTGGTGCTTGAAAGATCTTTGTTGGTGTCGCATGTGCATGCTTTCTATTATTCAAAAAAAAATAATGTCGTATCTTAACCAGTGATTCACTCACAAAGGTTGGCGACATCTTTTTACAGTAAAACTTCAAGATTAACATGTGTGTTACATTAGAATTTTCATTCTTAAAATAAACATTTTCTGCTTACATACATTTGTTTGGCATAATAAAAGTTTACATATGGAATCTCAGTCCAGAAGCTTAATCTTGCCAAGTTGAGAAGTCTGAAACTTCCGAAGGACAATCTGGCGAGATGAACTTTTCTAAGAAACTCCATTGAGTGGGGACTTTCCCAACCAGTCGTGATAAGAGCCAACTAATCTGGGGCAATCACGTTGAGCAATCTCTTCAAAATTCAGCCAAGCTGGGGAAATCACTTCGAGATCAAATCTCTCAAAGATCCAATAGTCTGAGACATTCATTCAAAGTTCAGCCAGGCTGGGGCAATCACTTCGAGATTCAGATCTCTCAAAGAGCCATTAGTCTGAGGCATGCATTCAAATTTTAGCCAAACTGGGGCAATTACTTCGAAATCCAATCTCTCAAAGAACAGTTGATCTGGGTGTTTTCTTCAAAGCACAGTCATTCAGAGGTGATCACTTCAAGACTTGTATTGGAGCAGGCCACCACAAGGGCATGAGAAGTCACTCTCTCCCGAAGACCGTCAATTCAAAGCGCCTATCCGAAGTTCAAAATACTGGGGCAGAATATCTCACAGTGATATGAGGTTTTTCATGAATCCTTGCGAGGCAAATTCTTGCACAGACCATGCAGTCTGGGGCAGTTATTTCGCGATCCGATGAATCTCTCCAAGAGTTTGAAGACACTGAGGCATTTTGTATGCCATGTTTTCTGTAAAATCCTCTTGAGACATTTTCTTCTGATGGACCTTAATTTGAGGCGAGTTGGAAATTGGAAAGAACCATTGATCACTCGTGATTAGTTGGCAATCTATCAACCCAGGGCTAGGGGCAAAGCCATTGTCAGCACAGTACTGCAAGAGTTGTTTCATCTGTGGACTTCATCGATCAAGGTTCCTTAGCAAGTCTCATGGAAGGTTACTTCTTGAGAAGAAGGGTATCATCGTCTCTCATCACCAGCATGAGACGCCTTACATCTCTCATTCCCAACATGAGAGGATTTATCTCTTATCCCCAGTAAGTGGCAGCTTGAGCTTTTATCTTCAGCATGAAGCTTTATCATTGACATCACCCATTATCCCCAGCCAAGTGAAAATTGAAACTTCTCCCAGTAAGGTAACAGAAGGTGGGTGTCATCCACAAGCGGAAGTTTCCTTCATACAGGGGCAATTGTCAGCAGTACAAGGAATGTCTTTCCTCCCCAGCAATTGCTTCCTCAGCAGTTTCATGCCTTTGGTTCTCATCCAGGTCAGGAGGTCCTCACTTCCCCACCAAAGTTCAAGAAGAGTCCATCTCCAGCAGGGTCTTGGCACTCCAATCTCAAAGTCCAATTTATTTTTGGTAGTGACGGCTGCCCAGAGCCGGTGTATCATTGACAACCTTCCCCATTGAGTTGTCTTCTCCTCACAAGGATTAATCAGATCAATGCAGTGATCATCAGTTCCTCCCCAGTCAAGCCATCTGGGATATCTTCTATCTCCTCATCGGGAGACCCCTTTTGCATTTGCATTTGCATCTAGTACTCATCATTACATTTGCATCCTCCAAAGCGTAGCATTTCCATTATTATGGAGCATCGCCATAAATCCAAACATATGCATACCAGCATGGGCCAGTTTTGAGGTATATTACATAAGACCTGTTGCATCTCCAATCAGATTGAAGTATTCCCCACAGAATGCAACTTCGTTTCCCAGGGTGGTTACTTCTACCAAGTCTCGTTGTTATCCCCAGTTGAGTCTTGTTTTAGTACGACAGTCTCATTTTTTTTCCGCGTCTCTGTTTAAGTACAACGGTCGCGTCTCGGGTTATCATTTAAGTACAACGATCCCGTTCTTTTCGAGTCTCCATTTAAGTACAATGGTCTCGTCTTTGAGTCTTGTTTCAGTACAGTCTCATTTTTTTCGCGTCTCTGTTTAAGTACAACGGTCGCGTCTTGGGCTCTCGTTTAAGTACAACAATCCCGTTCCTTTCGAGTCTCCATTTTAGTACAATGGTCTCGTCTTTGAATCTTGTTTCAGTACAACAGTATCATTTTTTCGCGTCTCCGTTTAAGTACAACGGTCGCATCTTGGGTTATCATTTAAGTACAATGATCCTGTTCCTTTTGGTCTCGTCTCAGTGCGAAGATAATGGATCGGTTGATACCATTTCCTAGTTAGATCAGTTGATCTTATTTGAGTCATGAATCGGTTTATATCATTTCTCTTCGAGTTGTAAATCGAATGATATTACATTCTCGTTTTCTTGGTTATGGATCGGTTGATACCATCTCCATGTTAGATCGGTTGATCTTATTTGAGTTATGAATCGGTTGATATCATTTCTCTTCGAGTTGTAAATCGAATGATATTACATTCTTGTTTTCTTGGTTATGGATCGGTTGATACCATCTCCATATTAGATCGGTTGATCTTATTTGAGTTATGAATCGGTTGATATCATTTCTCTTCGAGTTGTAAATTGGATGATATTACATTCTCGTTTTCTTGGCTATGGATCGGTTGATACCATCTCCATGTTAGATCGGTTGATCTTATTTGAGTTATGAATCGGTTGATATCATTTCTCTTCGAGCTGTAAATCGGATGATATTACATTCTCGCTTTCCGGGGTGGATCGGTTGATACCATCTCCATGTTAGATCGGTTGATCTTATTTGAGTCGCAAATCGGTTGATGTTGCGTTAAGTCCTGTTTCGATAACAGGCATCTTCCGTGGCTTGGTCCTGCTCAACAGTCGCGTATGTTTTCTTTATGGCTTGGTCCTTCCCAGCAGTCATATTGATTTGAGTTCCATTCCGCTGATGGTTTCATTAAGCCCTGTTACGCCAACAGGCACCCTCGTTGTGGCTTTGATTCGCTCAGTAGTCGCAGTGATTGCATTGATTCTATTCCACCTGGTTCTATCTTCGTTACCTATTCAGAGGTTAAAGCCAAAAAATATATAAATAAATAAATGGTCAGATGGCATTTCTATTGCCCTCGGTGTGTAAATTTTCAGGTTTTATTCGAGTATTCAATCACTCCATACCTTGAACGTCTAAAATCTGTTGCAATTATCCATTCAGGTCTGCAGTTGATTGAATAGGGGCAGCTGTAATACCTCAAAATTTGCCCTCTTATTTATTCCCTTTACTAGCTTATCGCTTCACATTCATCTACATTCCCATTAGGTCATATCGCTGGCATTCTTCATTTGCATGGAGCTCCTAAGGCATGGGATCAATGCCATATGAAGTTAGGGTTTCATACCCTATCTATCAGATGGATTCAAGGTTTTATAAGGCCATCGATAACACCTTCGTGTACTCTTGTTGTTTGATTAGGGTCTATGTCCCTAATTAAGAGATCCCCCGAGGATTCCACTCTCCGAGACTATTTACTAGTACATCCAGTCCATCATTTGGTTTTTAATTCATAACTTCTATGGACTAGGGTTTCATGGTGGTTGAGGTGTATACCTGATAAGACAGATTCTTCATGAATTATCAAGATATTGCTTCGACGGCGATTCATCAAGTACAGTGGTTTATTTCCATAGTGGTTTTTGTCAAAGGTCATTTGGTCTTGTGATAAAAGTCAAAGTTGTCAAAGCGTAGGCGTGTACAGTGATGAATGGTAATCATCTGGGTACAATTCACCTTTTAGATGAGGTTTGTGCAGGGTGTTGGGGTTCAAAATTTCGAGACAGATTCATCAGATGCGTATTATTGTCCAAAGGGTTTCAACATGGATATTGTAGTTCATCATGGTCCAGAATGGAGTCAAGGAGCCATTTATTCAAGAGTCGTGAATGGATTCATTTCCAATGACGTTCATTGTTAAGTTCGAGAGGGTTATCAGTTCAAGGCAAGATGTAGTCAAGTTGTAATTGTCCAGTCCAACTCAATTAATCATCGGATTACGTATGTTAAGTCAAGTGTCCATTTGATTTCAATAATCAATTTTCATTGTTCAATAACCATTCCTTTCTAATCCCCTTTACATCTTATCATTTTATCCATTTTCCAAGCTTTTTCTAAGCCCATTTAAATTGTCAAGTCCAATATCCAAATTTCGTTTTATCCATGTTGAACTAGTTGTGATCATATTCATTTTATATTCATGGAAACCTATTGGTCTAACAGAAGATTGGTATAATATGTCACTTTCTTATTATTTTTGAATTCATATTCATTGTTATTCACAAATAAGAAAGTCAAAAAAAAAGAAGGAAAAGAGAAGACACATCTTGAAGTTACAGCGTTACATCAAAATTGTGAGAAAAAAGCTTCAAGTGAATTCAGTAACGGAGAATACGGTTAGAAACTCGGAAAATCGAAATTTAGATTTGTTAGATACATTTATGTTGTAGAAAAATCTATGCAGGAGGAGGATTTATCATAAATTCATATCAGAAGAAATGGATATACACCAGAAAAAACTCAGAATAACAGTCACAAAAATATTGATAACCATAAGAATTCAGTGATAACATAAGATTTTGTCTGGGGGATATAACAGAAAGACTTCGCACTTTTCGCTATCTTCGAATCTTCAATCTTCATCAACAAGGTGAAGTCTTTAACAATTAATTCCATCGATTCTCTTCAACTCTTCATCCGGCAAGATTCAGCATCGACATAATCATCATCAACATCGACTTTCGATTAAAAAAAATCCTTCATCACCAGTCTTCAAAGTAGCATCTCCACAACCTGCATCATCATCACGAAGAACTTAGAAGAAGAAGAAGAATATTAGTGCAGCGCAACAATAACTCAAAGGTTCAGAGTCGGATCCAACGAGTATACCGTATCCACATATCAAGAATAATACCACAAGAGCCTGCAGAAAATCAATTCACAACCTGCTAGGAAAAAATGGAAAATCTAATCAATCTCATAACCAATTCATAACAGGATTTGGCAACAAAAGAGAGAGGGAAAGAAAATGGCTTCAAAAAGAAGAAGAGTTTTAACAGCAATTCAGACAACAAGAAATGGTTTTCCCACCTTTTATCGAGACTCCATGGCAGAAGATTAATATAGCAGAATCAGTTATGTACATAAATTGGTATTACAGAAATTCAGAAGGATGGAAAAGTCTAACATACAAGAAATCAAAGCCAAAATCAATAATAAAACACTCACAATGGCTAACCGAAATAACAAACTAACCAAAAGTTAACTAACTTGCAACTGATTTCTAACAGAATGAATCTAGAAACTTCACTTGGAAAGCTCCACAGAAACTGAATTCATCCTATATAAATTAGAAACTCCATCTTCATTTCTTCTTCTTCTTCAATCCTTCTTCTCAACCTCTCCTCCATTTTTCTTCTGCAATTCTTGCATCTCCATCAATCTTTGCCTATTTTCGGTTTCTTCTCACATAACCATTCTTCATCATCATAAATCTCTGACCCATTTTCTTCCACTCTTCACCATTTGCTCAGCTTTTTGTCACCATTCTTCTATTCTCCCCTAATTCCCTCTTCTTCTTCACATTTTCGATCCCTGTATCCCTTCCAGACCACAATCTTCTTCTTCACTCTTCTCTTCAATCTTCTTCCTTCAATCCAGAATCCTCAGTATCCATAACCTTCAACTCCATCTTTCTCTCCCATTATCTTCATCTACCTCTCTGAAAGAAAAAAAAAACTCCAATGACTTGTATCAAGCTCCATGAGTCTTTCATCAATCCCTAGCATACTCATAGCTCCATCTTCGAGCTTTATTCAATCATCAACAAAGTACTCAGAGTCTTATCAATCCTGAATCACGCTTTCGTCATCAACATCCAAAGCCACCTGCAATCTGCAATTCAATCAACAATTTCAATAGAATAATACCACAACAATTCAAAAGTTGAGGTAGAAAGCAGAAAAGATTCTACAGCGCATAATTCGCCAGAAAACGGAACTTCGGATTTCACGTCATAAACCTAGATGCAACAGGGGACTAAAATCGCAAGTGAAGAACTGAAGAAGAAGAAGAAGCGAAGCTGAGTTGTACCTGAGGACGTGTGTGTATTGCTCGAAGGACGTCGTGGAATTGTGATTGACGCTGCAACAACTTCGCAACAAAGAGGTGTCTTCGACTTGAACGACTTCGCCGGGTACGTTTTCATTCTTCCTATTTGCACGAACTCGGTGGTTTACTCTTTGGGTCTTTACCTTTCTTCGTGAGCTTCGATCATTTTTCTCGTTGTTGCGATGTTCGATCTCTCTTCTTCATTGTGGGATAGGATGAGTTTTCATCCTCCATTTTTGAGTTTAGGTTAGAAGGATGACGGAGGAGGAATTGTTTTCCGTCGAATCATTCTTGGCCTTAGGGTTTGGGTGTTCGGATTTAATGAAGAGAAGAAGAGAGTTAGGAGAGTTTAGGTTAGAAGGTGAAAGTGGTGAGGGAAATAAGAAGATGAAAACGAAGTTGGGATGAGGGAGAGGGATTCGAAGAAGAAGGTGATAGAGTTTAAAGGATGAGGGTGGCTTCGATTTGATCAGAGAGAGAATGAGGATGGTGATGGAAGTCGCGGCGGCGGAAGAAGAGAGAAAGAGGATTTAGGGTTTTCGTTTCCTTCTTGGCCCTTTTGGTTTTAGTGTTGATTCTTTGTTTTGTTAATTAAAGAGTTTTTAGTTTAACTTAATAGGGAAGATTAAGTGATTTTCTTGTTAATTTGAAAGGATATTAATGAGATATTAAGTGAATTAATTCCCCTTTCCATTAATTCCATCGGTTAAAATCCTAAGAAAATGAGATAAGGATGAAGCTTTTTGAATCTTCAGCCACACCGGCGGTGACACTTGTCACCTTCCGGTTGGCCCTTTGTGTGGTTGCTTGGGTGTGTGAAGTGCACCATAACAATCATGTTCCTGCGTCTTAGATCCATGTGATGAGAGTACTAGAGGAGAAGACTAGACCAAACAATCCAGATTTAGTCAAAGATGTTGACTGAAGACTCTCAATATACACCCTCAAAGACCTGCGTTTCTGGGCCCATTTACTTACTACTCACACCCCCATTCTAAGGCCCATACAGGAAAAAACTAGAAGAAATTTCTAATCCACCCCCTTCTATTTCTTGCTTTAAATTTTATTTTTTTTTAGTTTTATATAGTTAAGAAATTAATTCATAAAAAATAGAAAAATTAATAGAAAACTTTCATAAAAATTTGAGGATGCTTTTAATTCACATTAGAAATAATTGACATTTTATTTTTCTGTTTTTTACTGTAATTTTGATTTTATTTTGATTTTTCTTGTTATTAGTTTTTAATGGATTTCTTCAATTGTATACAAATTTGTAGATTTTATATTTTGATCTTCCAGTAACCTTTTTTGCCCATTCTTTTTACTGTAGTTAGAAGACTCATAATAGTACTTAGGTTAATTTTTGTGGATTTTTTAGGACCTTTTATCTTAGGTTTTAGTGGTATAATCCTTAGAAATTAGTGGTTAATTCTTAGGTAAAAATAAACAATTCTTAGACATAGCAAAATTAGGATTTTTTAGGACCCCTTTTAACACAATATTATAGGTAATCTTAGGATCCCATAGATTAATTTTCATAATTTTTCCAGAGGTTTTGATATTTTTTAGAATATGAATTCTTAGGCTTTATGCATATAATTTTCCATTAGTTTAGGCCATGAAACTTAAATCCAAAAAAAAATAGTTTAGTTTAAATTTAGTTTTAGAATTTAATATGGACTTAGGCTAGTTTAGATGTTGATTTTTTTAGAAGAAAAAATATTAGGTATGATCTTAGTTTAGAATTTAGGTTTAGGTTTCTTTTTAATTAGAATTAGAATAAATAAATAAGACTATTTTAGTTCATGCTTTTATTTGAATTGTCTTTGAATTCTAGCTAGTCATTTAATTTCAATATTTTTTGTATGTTGATTAATATTCCAATTGCTTTAGGTTTTCCCTAGGCCTTAGAACCAACTTATCTTCCTTAGGAAGTAAGTTGCATTCTACTAGTTCTATGTGTTTTTCCATTAGGTTTAGAAAACCCCACAAACTATAGGATCTCCCATGTAAATAAATCAATAAAAATTAGGGTGTGTCTTAGTTCCCATTAGATTTTTCCTTTCCCAATTTGAGTCATTCTTTCTCTCCTTATAAAGAAAATAATAAAACATTTAATGAGAAACCGAACAATCTTGTACGACACGGGACTTTGTTGCGGAGTGTTTATACGCATCCTGTTTCGGGGCGAGGTGTAAATGCTTCCCGCGATGGATAGGTCTTAGTACAAGACAGTTCACAAACAAATTCAAAATATTGCTTTTAAAAGACAAAAACAAATAACAAGCGGCTTTCCTGCGGGAACTTCTCTTCTCATCTCATTCATTCACAACGCGAACTCGCGACGACTTGTCTTTCATGCAAGACGGTAAACGCACTCGTACCAGACGAGCCTGCAACACCTGAGCATAGACATACGCAGTTCCAGCATAAAAACACAAACAAATAGTTCCCGCCTTAGTTAGGCGAACTACGTCGACTCTGATCCTCATTATCCCAATGAGGTACGTACGCATCGGGGTAGGGCCCATTCGAGCACATTCTTTATTTTCCCTACATTTCCCCCTTTCTTTCCCTTTTCTTTTCCAGTTCCTTTTTCATTCCTATTCCAGTTAGCAGTTTTGCTCAGCAACTTTATTTTCTCACCCTTTGAAACAAAGCAAACAAGCGTGGATCCCGTCGGGTACGGCGGACGATCTGGGGTGCTAATACCTTCCCAGGTCGTAACCGACTCCCGAACCCAGATCTTTGGTTCGCAGGACCTTGTCCTTTCCTTCTTCCTCAGGTTTGTGCAACATTACCTTTCCCATTCATTCGGGATAAAAATGTCTGGCTGGCGACTCTACCTTTTCCGCGCCACTTTCGCGTTTGTACTAGGATGAAAATCCCGAGAGCGACAGCTGGCGACTCTGCTGCAGACTAACCTGATTCTTCCGGTTTCCCTTGTAGAGTCAATCCTAGCGCCTGTTTGGTTCTGTTTCTTTGGGTGTTTATTTGTTTATTGCTATGTGCTTTAGTTTAGCTTTACTGTTTATCTACAGTTTTTATTTTACAGCTTTACTTTACCGCATTTATTTACCGCTTTCAGTATTTTATTTTCCATGCATCATGTTATACTGGACTGTCTGGCTGTGCTGGTTTTCATTTTTCTGCGGGATGGGAGTTACTGTGAGATAAGCCAACTACCCCGCTTGAGTGTACCATAGGATTAGCGTGGACATACATTGTACTCCCATGGTATCTCACCATGATGAGAGGCGATGTGTTCCACACTCAGATTGCGACCGTCTTGGAACTATTTTGTGTGGGGATTACCTCACTTCAGGGTACGACCTTGATAGTTATGTGCATCTGGTGACCGATCTTCGAGGACCTTAATGGGAACACCCCTCTCCAGTGATGACACTGGCAGACCACATTTGTTGGCAAACCCACTCGCATCCGATGGTCCATTGGGAACTCGCATAGGATGGCCTGGTTCTCTCATGAGAATTCAGTTAAAGCAAACTGTTCGGTTGACGGTAGTATTGTACCCTTCGGGATGAATGTACTATTGTTTCTCGATTCAGTGCTTGAAGCTGGAGACTTGTGAGGGGTGCTTGTTTTTCCGGACTCAACTGAGGCCTCCCTGAGTAGTACATAATGCCAAACCGATTCCCTGATTTGGTCATGAGCCATTTCTCGGAAATGGTGAACGTATTATTGCTATTCGGCTTTGAGAGTCCGTGATGTTGACCCGAGTAGCACACCCATGAGATTGGGAGGGGTTTACAGGTTTGCAGGAACCCTAAACTTCAACATACCTATTTTGTCAGTATTGTTCAGTGTTCTATGGTTCTCTGATTCTGAGATCCGGGATTTCTATTCAGAGAAATTGTTACTGTGATTGTCATTGTCACCTTGTTATTGTGACTGTTATTCTGACTCTCCATAGACACTTGGCTCTTTGTTCAACTTCAACGCCATCAGTGATTGTTCTATTATGCGATCCAGTTCTACAGTTATTGGGTTCTCAGTTACGGGGTTCTATACATAGATGGTGCTACTATTATGGTTTTATTCAGACAGTTGGTTCACTGCTCAACACCAACATCAAACCATTATTCACACGCCTGTTGCATACATGACATAATAGCATTTCTGCACACATGTTCAGTTATTTTCGAGGATCACATATCTGAATCATGTTGTTGGATTTTTCTGTATCAAAACTTGAATCAAAGCAGATAGATTCCTCAGAAATAATTGAACATGGCATTTGCATACATCCTTGCATTCTTGACAGCTGTTCAGAGACAAATTCTTTTCTTGACTTGATTTCTCATTAGAATGGACAACTTGAATCATAACTATCAAGGTATAGCTCCGGGCGGAGGTAACCGAATGAAGACCCAGCTGGGGCAATTCAGGCAAAGGTGCAAACTTTATTTCAAAGTCAGAAACTGCGGAAAGAGGAAGTCAACTAGATGAAGACTCAGATGAGATTGGTTATAGAAATCCTGAATGTGGTGTCAAAGAAGTGAAGCTATTTTCATCCCTAGTGAGGGGAACTACGTCGCTCTGATTCTTCATTGGTCTTGGGTCAATGGAGATACGTAGGCAGAAGATCGGCAGGTCTTTCCGAGCAACCTTATGGGGCAAATTTACTCCCTAGCTTCACTTCTCCCTTCAGATGTCTCGTGTCAGAGTCAGAATAACTAGAAGAAGAGGTATGATTGTCGTGGTTAGTTATACCACTGCAAATTGAAGACTACAAGTCCGTGAAAGAGCTGTTGATCACTGAAAGTATCCAAGAATGACAGGTCCAGACGGAGCCAAGCCTCCTCAACTACGACAATATTCAGTTTCTTTACTGCATTTCCATTTGTAGTTTCTTTTATATGCTAAACATTTGTCTACATGTATGAAATTTGTTTGCTTTTGAATGTTAGCAATAATAAAACTCACATGTTTTTCTTGAAGTAATCCATTCGTATTCACTCATGATTTTGTGTATGTGCATTGCAATACCAACTGTTGTGCTTAAACTCTATCAGGGAGAATGACGAAACAAAAACGCAAAATTGTGTGCTCTCGAGTAAGGCCCTGTTGACGATGTACATGCTTTGTTTCAAATCCCTAAACACCGGAGATATAAGGAAGATAGACCCTCACTAACCCCTTTGAGCCTTGAAGTAGGAGTTTCTTTTCGCATAAAAAACCCTCACATGTAACCCAGGGGAAAGGTAGATGTCATCTAGACGGACCAAGCGTTCAGACTTTCATAAAGGAGTGTATTTGAAGATCCATTGCATTCTACTATGCTAATCAAGAGGTCCAAAGACCCGAAACCACAATGGTTGTCCAAGTCAAAAGGTCCAAAGAGTGAAAACCACATTGGTTATCCTTCGTCGACCAAAGAATGAGGCAGTCACAACCCTCGCAAAGCAATCAAGACAAACAGTGTCACGCGACTTGTTCAAAATGAAAAAAGAAAAAAGAAAAGAAAAAGCCCGCTAAGTCGAAACTTGAAAACAAGCGACTTAGGCAAAAGTTAGGGCATCCCGCTGGACTTCACAATCAAAGATTCACAAGAATCAGTCCAGGAAAAAGTTAGGGATAAAGGAAAATAACGCAAAAGCGAAAGACGGAAATGATTACACAAGAGAGATCCTCAAATGAGAACAAAGTCGTGTGGCACAGACGCGAAAGATAAAGGGGTGACTGACTCATAACAACAACCTGATTGGTGTTTAAAGTCGTTAGTGTAATTGGTTCCTCAACCATCACAAAACCCTCTTCGAAAGGTGAACGCTTGTGAAAGTTAGCTGAACATAGGAATGGAGAACATCACGAAGATGGGTGGGCACAAATAAACTTCGAGCTTGTATTCTCTGTTGACTCTTGTGGGATATCTGTGTACGGTTGGCTGTTCTCGAACCTTCCTGGGAGCTATAATGCTTGAGATAACATAAACATTAGAAACTGAAGCACTACCTGCAGAACAAACAAACACGTCATATGCATGTAATGTAACTGCTCATGTTTCCCTGTTTTAAGCATTTGTATGCCCCAGTTCTGGTATTTGCTCCAGACAGCCACTTTAAGTATTAACTTTCAGACTTTCTCTTTGAAAACTATTCAGATATTAGCAGTATCAGACAAACAAGCCTTGCGTATTCAGAAATGTTAATTTGCATACTAACACTGTATATCATGGACAAACCACTGCCGGCCAAAAGTTAGAGCACCAACAGAAATATTCCCCGAAGGGTTACAAGTCATTACATGAATAAAAGACAAAAGAATAAAGCAAGACTCCTACAACAAGTTTGTAGGTAGTCTGAACAAATAAATAAACTAAACTAGAGACCCAGGTTCTTCTGCAGCCACCTCTGCTCTGTTCTTCTTTACACCTGCTCTCAGCTTGAGCTCTTCAATCTCCTTCCGTGCCTCCTCCAAGGCTAACTGGCTTTACGCTAACTGCTGGGTCTTTTCCCTCCGTATGTTGTGGACTTGCTCCACCTCTTCCTTCTTTAAGGCCATTTGCACCTCGAAGAACTCTTCTTTTTCTTTAAACTTCTTTTGCTCTTCCTCCCTTTGGCCTTGCAACCAAACAATGGATTGGCGAGCTTCCTTGAGAGTCTTCAAAGTCTTTTTGCGTTCCGCTTCTCTTTTTTATTCCATCAGACCCATCCTTTGAAAGTGAGCTTCCCTTCCAGCAAAGTCTTTCTCTTTAGCTTCCAAAGAGGCTTGTATCTTCTGCAGCTTTCCCTCTGCTTCATTTTTGGCCCGGTTGGCAAGATGGTACACGCTAACCATTTCAGCATTCTCCACTCGAACTTCATGCAGCTGAGCTTCCAATTTCTTATACTCTTCAAGGGAGACAGTACTCTGGCTTGGCACTTCTTTGGGATAAAGTGGAGCCTCTACTGAGAAGGGCATGAGAACTTCTTCTACATGTTTTTGCAACCATGTAGCAAAAGGAGGATACGTCTTGGGGTCTACTCTGCCAAAGTCTTTCTTACCCTTCCTCACTCTATGAGCCCAAGCTTGAGATGCTTGTAGAACTAACTCCTTGTTTCCTTCCAGAGGAAAATACAAAGACTCAGCAAACTCTTCCATGTTTGGAGGATCTCTCAAAGAATAACCAAATTACTTCCTGGCTAATGTTGGATGATAACTGATCACACCCTTCCTTCCTAGCAAAGGCACTCCAACAAATCTTCCACAACTGACCAGCAACTCTTTTCCCAGCAGATCTCTGTCATATCCCCAGGCTATATCCTCAACAGTTAGCCCCATCAACCTTCTAGACCATCTCCATTCATCCCTCATCTCCTTGAAAGCACCTGATTTTGGCAGCTGTCTGGCAAACCACTCAGCAAACAATGAAGCACAACAGCCCACTGGTCCACCTCTACCTTTCTCATTCCGGTAATGAACGTTGTAGTAGAAATCTCCAAACAGAGTTGGCACAGGATTGCCTTTAGCAAAGATAGAGATCACTTCCAAGCTCACAAATTCTTTCTCTCCCGGGAACAAACTAGACCCATACACCATCAAAGCCAGCAAAGCACCAAAATCCCTCCATTTACCTTCTTTAGCATATTCCTCAGCCTCTGGTATGAGCACACTCCAAGGGAGTCATCTGCCTTCACTATCCTTCAGAGCCCTTTTGACTGTAGCAACTGGCAAACGACAGACTTTGGCTATGTCATATTCCTTAAGCACCATCTCAGACCCATAGAAAGGCAAGGTATCTCTGAGTGGAACATTCAAAATGCTGGAAATCTCCTCCAAGGTAGGAGCCAAGATGTAATCTGGAAACGCAAAGCGCCGCAGTAGAGGATCATAAAACTGAAGAGAGGTATGCAAACTGTCCTTCTGGTCTGCAGTGGGTTTGTCCACATACTTCAATATCTGGCCATATCTTTTTCTGAAATTTCCCAAGATTTGGTCATTCATCAAACCTGCTAATTTCTGAACACTTCTGACTTCAGGTTGAAGAAAAGTATAGTGAACATTCTTTTTCCTTGTAATTTTTCTGACTTCTGCCATCTGGAGATAAGATTTACCAGAACTGGGAGCTGACTATGAACAATAACCTGAAAAATGGAAACATAAACAGTTAATGCAAGAATGATGCAAATGCAAATGCAATGCAGGCATATGATCAATCTGGGACCATCTGGATACTGGACACTGAATACAAGGACCCTCTGAATAAATGGCAACCAAGATCCTCTGAGTCACAACCCTCTGATAGAAATCCTCAGAACCATAGTACCAAGAAAACCAGAACACCAGAACCATAGGACCAAATCATAACAAGGACCACTGATAATGCGTGTATGTTGAGGCTGAGGGTTCCTGCAAACCTGTAAACCCCTCCCCATCTCACTGGTATGCTCCGGGTAAAACATCACAGACTCTCAAAGCCGAATAGCAATAATACTTTCACCATTTCCGAGAAATGGCACATGACCAAATCAGGGAATCGGTTTGGCATTATATACTACGTAGGAAGGCCTCAGCTGAGTCCGGGAAAACAAGGTCATCCTATGTGAGTCCCAGTTGGGCCCTCGGATGCGAATGGGTTTGCCACAAAATGTGGTCTGCCACTGTCATCACTAGAGAGGGATGTTTCCACAAGGTTCTCAATGATCGGTCCCCGGCTGCACATAACTGTCAAGGTTATGAAATGAAAGAGGAAGATCCCCAAATCAAAACATTTCCAAGACGGTCGCAAATTTGGGTGTGGAACTCACTACTACCCCCATGACAAGATCTCATGAGGCCAAAGTGGAACCACTCTAAGTCCTAAGGTGCACTCGAGCCGTGGTAATGAGCTCATCTCTCAGAAACAGTATCACCCAAACCCACCAAACAGAAGATCCAGTCCAGACAGTCCAGTAATAATATGATGCAGAAAATAAATACTGAAAACTGTAAATAAAGCTGTAAATAACTGTAAATAAACAACAGTAAAAATACAACACACAACAACAAGCAATCGACACCCAAAGAAACAGAAACAAACAAGCGCTAGGAGAGACTCACAGGGGAACCAGAGATTCTGGGTTAGGATCCCCAGTAGAGTCGCCAGCTGTCGCTCCCCGGATTTCCATCCTAGTACAAACACGAATGTGGCGCGGAAAAGAATAGAGTCGCCAGCCAGGAATTTTTATCCCGAAGGAGCGGGAATGGTAATGCTGCATAAACCAGAAGAAAAGAAAAGGAAGGACACGGGTCCTACGAACCAAAGAGACTGAGTTCGGGAGTCGGTTACGACCTAGGAAGGTATTAGCACCCCAGATAGTCCGCCGTACCTGACGGGATCCACGCTTGCAAAGAAACTGTTTCAAAGGGTGAAGAAATGAAAGCTGCTGCGAAGAAAATGAACTGAATTGGATAAAAGAAAAGAAAAGGGAACTGAAAAAAGAAATGAAAAGGAAAAAATGTAGGGAAAATAAAGATTGTGCTCGAACGGGCCCTACCCCGCTGCCTACGTACCTCATCTGGACAATGAGGATCAGAGTCGCCGTAGTTCCCCTAACTAGGGGTGGAAAGGATTGCTTGGGCATTAAGGCTTGAACTGCCTATGTCAATGCTCAGGTGTTGTAGGCTCGGACGATGAGTGCGTTACCGTCTTGCAAAATGACAAGTAGGAGCAAGTTCGTACGTAAGGAGTGAGTGGGATGAGAAAAGAATTCCCAAAGGAAAGACGCTTATTGTTAGTTTGTGCTTTTTATGAAGCTTTTTATGAGTGTGTCACAAGGAAGTGAACTTAAGCTCTTTTCCATGGAATGTGCACTTGTCACTACATTCCAAGATTGAATAATAGAACAAGCACACTCAAGTAAGGAGAAGATCCCCAAAACTTGAATCCAGAGATTAGGGCTCAAGCTCACTAACTCATTAACTTATTAAGTGTTTTTTGGTATTTACAATGAAGAAATGTGTTTTATGATTTTCTTGGTGAAAATGATGTCCTGATCAGACTTGTACATCACAAGACAAACCTGTACTATCCAAAGATGGTAAAACTACAAGTGTCTCATGGGATAAGGCTATTGCTCCAGGTATCACTTCAATCTTGATTAAGTGTCTTCTTTAGGGTTTTGATATGGGAAGAGAAGAGTAACCGGAAGGATCACAAAGGCAAAAGTCTAATGGGGAACTAATGAATCCTAAGGGTTGTCATGCATGGAAATCCTAGGTTAATGAGGTTTACTATCCTAAAGAGGAAAGAAAGAAGAAGAGAAGAAGAAGAAAGAAGAATAGAAGAGGACGGAAGTAAGGCCTAAGCCCAACAATCACAAGGTTAGAACAAGTAATGATAAGAGGAGAAGAGATAAGATTTGGAGATGTGGGAATCACATCCACACCTCTCACTTACCTAAGCCCCTGAAAAGGTTAGTGACACAAGTACAAAGGCAATATAAAAATTATCACAATGCCACACCAACATCATACAAACAGAAGTGAAGTCATACACACAAATGCTCAATGCTAACACAAGTTATAAGAATGAGAAAAGAAGCACACCAATCAATATGAGGCAACATGAACCACATAGCAAAGCAAAGCAAACTTGATAAGATGTAAAGCAAAATAAAAAAAATTACAAACTCAAGGCACAAGACCAGAACCCTAATCAAGTTAGAAAAGTGTCTAAAGAGCATGAGAGATGAGGAGAAGGGAAGCATATGGTCAAGCAATCACATTATGGGAAGAAAGAAGCAAAAGAAATGAGGTGGATGTACATAAGAATGGAAGAACTTCAAAGGCAAACAAATTACAAGATTTCCAAAACACAAACCCCAAACCAAGATCATAGAGGTATCAATGCCCTAAAGAGACCCTAAACAAGATGAAGAAGTTGGCACAAGTGCCCTTCTAAGCTAAAGAGAGGACTTATGATCAGAAAGAAGCAAAATGGGACAAGTTAAGAACAAAAATTCAAATCAAATCAAGTATGCACCCAAAAATTCCACAACCTTGGACAAGAGATCTTCAATCATGATATAACAACATGCCAAAAGGAATGGAAGAAATTCAGAAGTCAAGCAAGTCAAATGAGGGGTCAAGCATCAACTAGGGTTAAAAAACTTCACTCACAAGTCAAAGACCAAAACCAATTGAACAAGCTTCTAAAAATCAGAACAAAAAATCACCAAGAAACTACATCCTATCATGAGCCCAAAGCAAAAAGAACCAACCAAAAATTCAAAATGAGGATCAATGTAGAAAATGGACAAGTCAACAAGGTTCAAAATGGAATAAAATGAATTAATAAAAAGGGAGAATTAATTTACACGTGTCAAAATAAAATAAATGGAAAATAAAAATGTCAAAAATTAAAGAAAACTAAAAATAACATTCCTGAATTTTTTTAGAATTTTTAATAACCTAAAACTATTTTTAAAAATTAAAAACCAAACTGATATTAAAATGAAATAAAAAAAAGAAATAAATGAATCGTATTAGGCAGGGGGTGCGAATAGAAAGGATTTTAGTTCAATTTAGTTGGGCTCAAGTCACAGGGGGTGGAGATAGCCATCCAGGCCCGCTTGGTCCTGCGCAGGTCCATGACATTTGGGGTGGATATTCAAATAAATCAGCAAAAAACAAGAGCCATGGGATCAAATGAAGGGGCCAGATCAGTCAACTCACTTAAGTAAAGTCATCAAAATAATTGGACAAGGGTGAGGTGCACATTAGTTAGCATATGGTGAGAAACAAATTGATTAATCAGAATGAAAATATAAAAAACAAAACACGTGACCAGGAGGGTCCTCATTTAATGAGGTGGCAACATTATGAGCGTCCAGATGGGAGATCCAATGGTCCTGAGGTCTTCTTCTTCCCTAAAACCCTAAACAACACCAACACAGAATCCGGTGACCGGAGCTAGGGCTCCGACACCGGAAAATGCAAATCATGAACAAAACACCAAAGAAATGACTTAAAAGCTCCAAATCAGATCATCAAGTTGCACTGAATCCAAATATAGTAATCAAATTCTCAAATGATCAAAGAAAACTCCAGATCGAAGACAAACAGGTTTCACCATGAAACTTCAAATCAACATACAAAGCTCAATAATGCATCATTTTTTAATTTAAAACATGCAGTGTAATCAGCAAACTTCACAGATCAAAAAGCACACATCAAAAATCAATTCCAGATCCATGGATTCAGAAGCTTACCTGAGATGGAGACACCTCAAAACCACCAAGAAAATGCTCCAAATGTTGCAGATCTAACTCTTTTGATCTCCTCTTGAAAAATAAATGCAAGAGGAAGCTTGATAGAACTTGAATATGAAGCTTCAAAGCAACCTGCCTTTGAATGGCACCCTTCTATTCTTGCACTTTTAGCTTAAATGAATGATGGAATGATGATCTTTGTGACTCACTGAACAAGAATATGGAAGAAATTTGTGAAGAGAGTGGAAGAATAAAGAGATTCGAAGGAAGTTGCTTTTAGTGCAAAAACTATGGAGTGATGAAAATGGGATGGATCTGAGGCAAACTAAAACCCTAGCTTCTTTTATATGGTCTCAAGAAACAATGCTGAAAGAATGAGGAAGAATGCACGTGAGATGGGAGTGTGGGAGAGAATTTGCAAAATTTGCAAGTTTGGTGTGATGAGGTGTTCTATTTGTGCATTCCACTCATTCCTTGCCCATGTGCTCTCAAAATCTCACCCTTAATTCAAAACAACAACTATCCTGACCCTTGGATGTAAGGATCACACAATTCTCATGATCATGCAAATTTTACACTTATGAAATAACCCTCACATCATGCACGAATTTGGTATTATTCTTGGATAAAAATGGATAATTTGCATTGATTTGTAACATTGTGACCTCATTTGGTTCATACCAACATTCAAAAATAAGTTTCATGACTTTTTGCCTTTGTGGACAATTGAAGTTTCATGTCATGCCCTAGTTTTCATGGAATTTTAGAGGGCCTTAACTCTTAAACCATAAAGGCTATGAAAAAGTACTTGTACTTTTTGAAAATGGGAGGCTTTAATATTCAAATTTCATGTTTGGCTTTGGTTCATTTGAAGCTTTTTTTACCAAGTTATGCTTACTTGAAAATTAGGGCAAAATCTTACTAAAAATGGCATTTTCCATGACCAAGCTTATGCCAATTTTGCAAAACACCTCAAAACCTCATGATTCTTGATCTTTGATCTTGCAAAACCTCTTTTAAGGTTATAAGAACATCCTTTGGCTAAAAAAATGGGGTTGGACCCTTTGAAATCTCACAGTTGACTTTCAGAATGCACAGTTGACCAATTACTTCATTTACAAGCAACTGAAGAAATACTTGACTTCCACAAGGAATTTTCTCACCAAATTTCATCCCTAGGATCCTCTTTACATGTAAGAAAATTTTCCCAAATGAAATGGCCAAAGTCTTAAGGTTTTCATGCTTGAAACTCAAACCCTAATTTGGGATCACTGTGTAGGAGCTTTGCCCTAGCCTGAATTCCCTTATGATATTCCAACCTTCTGAGCTTTTATGAATGACCATGAACTTGTGAATGCAATATAGACCCCTCATAGGACTTGTATAAATCCATTGGGCCCCTTGTCATAGCGTGTGATGCTTCAAAAACCTCCACAGATGATCATATGCCTAATGCTAGGTCATGAGAATGTTATGCCTCATCTTTCCATGCTTAGATGCCAAGAATATGATATGTTCATGATGAATATGATGTGATATGATGCTTAAAAAGAAGAGGGAAAATTTGGGGTGTTACAAAAAGGTATAAGTGTTTTGATGCTGTGTATAGATTAAAGATGTGGACGAGCATCCTTAAGACCATGATACGGACGAGTATCAGTAGAAACAAACGTTGATGCATGTTCAAAGATGATGATACGGACGAGTACCAACTGGTTAACAAAGAACACAGACGAGTGTCGAATCCGTGGTGGGAATGATATATATATATATATATATATATATATATATATATATATATATATATATATATATATATGTATATATATATATATATATATATATATATATATATATACAAGATACGGACGAGTATCTGTATAAGTATGAGTGAGGATTATGAAGTATGAGCAAGACACGGACGAGTGTTCAACTTGCTGGGGAAAGTGACACGGACGAGTGTCAGAAAAGTAAGTGTATAAGTTAAGAACAAACATTTGTATATGAGAGTACAAAAGGTGTTTTGGCGACCTGTGGGTATAGGATGACACGAACGGGTGTCGACAAGAGTGTATTATGAAGAAGTGTTTGGTTTGCAACAAGTGATTGGGAAACCGTGCTGGGGAAGGGTGACACGGACGTGTGTCAACAAGGGTATGTACAGGTTTCTGGATGCAAAGAGGATGTTTTTGCTCATATCTGCGGGGGAATGATATGACACAGACGAGTGTCGAAAGGGTATATATGAACATGTATCTACGTTGGAGAGTGCAAAGGGGACGCTTTGGCTTTTTTACTTGCAAGGAATGTGAGTTTTTATATACATTGTTGATGAGATACTGAGGGTATTTGCAGGTGACTGGCTCGAACCTGGCTTGTGATCATGCAAATGTTTGATTTTTGTCGTAATGCTCCGTATTAGACGGAATGCTACGCTCTGTGGGAAAAAATGATGCGAATGCTATGATTATGCAAAAAGAAACCGATCCGGGATTCGGATCCCGCTGTTGTGAAGATCTCTAGTCAATCTGTTCGGAGGGATATCCCAGTTGGGGGAGATCTTTGGTAGATTTGATAAGATATATGGCTCTGCTTGGGGAACTAGATCATTGATAGATCTATCCTGTAAGGAGAAACCCAGCTGGGGAGAAGGAAGCTTCCGTCACTTTGTTGCGTGAGAGTCTCCGACATTGCTCTTCTGGGGAGAGGCTGGAACTTCTGTGGGGAGATTGGTTGGGGATGCTCCTGTTGAGTAGACTTGTGCTAGGGGATGAGGAGGTTTTGACAACTCTGCTGGGGAGAAGCATTCCAGGATGCTGTTTGGGGAGGAGATATGCTGGGGAGAGTGTGTCTGGCATGCCCCATGCTGCGCATTGAGTACCTGCAATCTATTAAGACAAAAAACGCACAAGCATCCCGAGGTATCCCTTACCGGATTTCGTCATAGGAGTTAGATATTCCTGAGAGTAAATACATTTCCTGCAAGCATTTATTAAGAATGGCTCATTTGTTTTATGCAAATATTATATCATGGATATTAGACATTTTGCAAACGAAACAAAAATGTACAAGAAGAGGTGTGACTGGAAACTCTGATTTTATTAATCTGGGTGCCCTGAATTGGAAAATATAGTCAGAGAAACAAATCCCCTAGAATGAGGGGATTGTTACAAATTGAAAAAGTAAAAGTGTTGGCAATGTTGACGATGCTCCGGCGAGCTTCCTTTGCTATGACCCATATGACCTTGACGCTCTTCTCATCTTGCTTTCTGAAGAAGGTTGATTCCGACTGATGTTTTATCTTTCTGAAATTTGTCGTGTTGTTAGTGATACAGACGAATTCAGAATGCAGTTGTTCGCTTATTCCCTAATTTTGCGTGGATCGGCCTTTCGGGTTTTCAATCCACCGGGATACCCATTTTTTCCTGAGCTGTCCATTGTGGCTTTTCAACTCAGTGGGTGTACTTTTTTTTTATTTAATTTTCCCTTATTTTTGCCCGAGTCTTTTATTCTGTTTTTGACTCGCCGGGATGCCCTATTTTTGCCTGGACTTACATTATATTTTTATGTCCAGCGGGTCATTTTATGCGAAGTATTTTTTAACTGCATCTGAATTCACAGGGGATAAGAAATATTCACCATCCATAGAAGCGAGCATCAGTGCTCCACCAGAGAAAACCTTCATTACTTTGAATGGACCATCGTAATTTGGAGTCCATTTTCCCCCGTGGTCTGTATGAGGAGGAAGAAGTCTTTTCAGCACAAGATCCCCTACTTGGTATTCCCAAAGCCTGACTTTATGATCAAAGGCTTTCTTCATCCTTTTCTGATATAACTACCCATGACATATTGCAGCTAATCTATTTTCTTCGATCAGATTCAGTTTATTGTACCGAGAACAGACCCATTCTGCTTCATCCAGCTTGACATCCATCAGTACCCGTAAGGAGGGTAGCTCAACTTCAACAGGTAGGACAACCTCCATACCATACACAAGTTGATAAGGTGTTGCCCCAATAGATGTTCTGATTGAGGTTCGATACCCATGCAAGGCAAACGGTAGCATTTTGTGCCAGTCTTTGTAAGTTACCACCATCTTTTGCACAATCTTCTTGATGTTTTTGTTAGCTGCCTCAACAGCGCCATTCATCTTTGGCCTGTAAGGAGAAGAGTTGTGATGTTGGATTTTGAAGTCCCGGCACAGTTATGCCATCATTTTGTTGTTCAAATTGGAACCATTATCAGTAATGATTCGCTCGGGTACTCCATATCGACAGATGATGTCTTTTTTCAGAAATCTGGCTACCACTTGTCTGGTGACGTTTGCATATGAAGCTGCTTCGACCCATTTGGTGAAGTAGTCAATGGCTACCAGGATGAATTTGTGGCCATTTGAAGCAGTCGGTTCAATCTTTCCAATCATGTCAATGCCCCACGTGGCAAAGGTCCAAGGTGAAGACATCACGTTCAAAGGATTTGGAGGCACATGCACCTTATCTGCATAAATCTGGCATTTATGGCACTTTCTGGCATAGGCATAACAGTCTGCGTCCATTGTGATCCAGTAGTAACCTGATCGTAACAACTTTTTAGCCATTGCATGTCCTCCAGCATGGGCACCGAAAGATCTTTCATGCACCTCGTGTATCAGCAAGTCTGCTTCTTTCTTATCAACGTATCTGAGAAGAACCATGTCAAAGTTTTGCTTGTACAACGAACCATCACCACTAAGGAAGAAACTACCAGCCAGCCTTCTTAATGTTTTCTTATCATTGGATGATGCCCCAGGTGGGTATGTTTGATCCTCCAAGAAGCATTTGATGTCATGGAACCAAGGCTTGTCATCTTTAGCAATGTCTACAGAGAATACGTATGTCGGTCGGTCTAGTCTGGATACCGAAATCTGAGGCACATAATTTGCAGTTTGAACCTTGATCATGGAGGAGATGGTAGCTAAAGTATATGCGAACTGATTTTCGTCTCGAGGAATGTACTCAAGTTTGACTATTGTGAAGAAAGTCAATAATCTCCTCGTATAGTCAACGTATGGAATTAGATGCTCTTGGTGAGTGTACCATTTGTCGTTGGTCTGATTGATTACCAAAGCTGAATCTTCGAATACAGTTAAAGTCTTGATCCTAAGGTCAATGGCTTCCTCAAGACCCGTGATACAGGCTTCGTATTCAGCTTCGTTGTTAGTGCATGCGAAGGTGAGTTTTTCCGAGAAAGGCATATGAACTCCTTTAGGTGTAATGAGCATTGCACCAACTCCACGACCATTCATATTGACAGCCCCATCAAACATCATTGTCCATTCTTCTTCTGGGTCAGGCCCTTCAGTGTGAACAGGCTCTTCATGATCTTTCGCTTTTTGGAACATGATGTCTTCATCAGGGAAGTCAAATCTCATGGGCTGATAATCATCAATGGGTTGCTCAGCCAGATAGTCCGACATCACACTGCCTTTGATGGCCTTTTGAGATGTGTATTGAATGTCATACTCTGTCAGAATCATTTGCCATCTTGCAACCCTTCTGGTAAGTGCTGGCTTCTTGAATATGTACTTGACGGGGTCCATTTTTGAGATCAAGAAAGTAGTGTGATTCAACATATACTGTTTTAGTCGTCGAGCAGCCCACGCTAAAGCACAACAAGTTTTCTCGAGCAGTGAATAACGTTGTTCATAGTCGGTAAACTTTTTTCTTAGGTAGTATATTGCATACTCTTTTCGACCAGACTCGTCATACTGGCCCAACACACACCCCATTGATCCTTCTAATACTGCCAGGTACATTATTAGAGGTCTTCCTTCAACTGGAGGCATAAGAATTGGAGGTTCTTGTAAGTACTCCTTGATGTTGTCAAAAGCCTTCTGAAAATCTTCGTTCCACCTAACCGTTTGTTCCTTTCTTAACAGTTTGAACAGGGGCTCACAGGTTGCAGTAAGGTGAGATATGAACCTTGATATGTAATTCAATCTACCCAAGAAACCCCGAACTTCTTTTTCAGTCCTAGGTGCGGGCATCTCCTTAATGGCTTTGACTTTGTCAGGATCAACTTCAATTCCATTTTCACTTACAATGAATCCCATCAGCTTACCGGAACGTACCCCGAATGTGCATTTTTTGGGATTTCGCTTCAACTGATACTTTCTCAGACGCTTGAACAACTTCAGCAGATTTACCAGATGGTCTTCTTCAGTGAGGGAATTGGAAATCATGTCATCCACGTAGCATTCAATTTCTTTGTGGATCATGTCATGGAATAATGTTACCATAGCCCGTTGATAGGTTGTGTTGGCATTCTTCAGTCCAAATGGCATTACCTTGTAACAAAATGTGCCCCAAGGTGTGATGAAGGTTGTTTTCTCCATGTCTTCGGGTGACATTTTGATCTGATTATACTCGGAAAAACCATCCATGAAGGAAAAAACCGAGAACTGAGCTGTGTTATCGACCAATACATCAATGTGAGGTAATGGGAAATCATCTTTCGGGCTAGCTCTATTCAGATCTCGGTAATCCACACACATCCGTACTTTGCCATCCTTCTTAGGCACTGGTACAATGTTAGCAAACCACAACGGGTAACTAGTCACAGCAAGGAAACCGGCATCCCACTGTTTTTGTACTTCTTCTTTAATCTTCATTTCCATATCTAGACGAGTATGGCGTAACTTTTGCTTTACTGGAGGGCAATCTTCTTTTAATGGCAGCTTGTGCATAACAATATCAGTATCCAGACATGGCATGTCTTGATAGGACCAAGCAAAGACGTCGACGTATTCTCGAAGCATGTCAATGAGTTGTTCTTTTACTGAAGCCTGCAAGCTGGCCCCAATCTTCACTTCTTTCAAATCCTCTTCGGTACCAAGATTAACTGTTTCAACCTCATCCTGATGAGGAGTGATCACTTTCTCTTCTTGTCTCAACAACTTGGCTAACTCTTCAGGTAACTCATAGTCTTCTTCAACCCCTTCATCAGCTTGATTAATCGGATTGTCGAAGTCATACAAGGTCATAGCAGTGCTGTTGTCGGTGCAATCTGGAGGATACTCTCTGCAAGGGTTGAGATTGGTTCGTTTTAGTGATCAATTTTAATCTTGTTTAGAAAAGTGTAAATGAAATTAGTTATTTTGAAAACATTGTCATTTTATTGTTTTGTACAAAAGCAAAAAAAATGAAAAAGGCAGTGAGCGAAAAAGAGACTCGTTTTCAAAAGATGTCCGATATTAATTGATTAATCCATTTGTACAAAATTACAATATGGCCCTATTACAAAATGAGTCCTGACACCTTGGGCAAGATGAAGGACTTGATGCATGCTAAAAAAGACAGGAAATAATAATTACTCTGCAGGAGTAACCCTTATAATTTCCTGGGAAGACCAGTTAAGGACTTGGTTCCTCAGGATCCTTGGACGTATCCAGCTCTCCAGGTTGCGGTCGCTTTCCGCCTCGTCTTCCAGGTTGTTAACAACATCTGGGCTGAGCATCCCCCCACTGATGAGCTTGGGCTCTTTTGCAACCTCTGATTAATCTTGTCGGAATGGTCTGTAACCCAAACCGAATCTATCCTCCTTCTTCTCTACTGACAGCAGCTTGCCCCAGCCTTGAGCATTACCATCTTCAACAACCTTCCGGGCTTGCTGATAGGAGACAATTGAAGTACCCATCCTGTCTTCCTGGGATGCAGCAAATACTTCAGTCGTCGCCTCATTGATATTTAGGGCCTCAAACCCTTGGCTCATAGTTTCATGGATTTCACCATCCATCTCAATGTATTTGTACGTAGCCAAATGGCTAACAAATATGTCCTCTTCACCACAGATGGTGATAATCTGTCCTTCCCACTCATATTTCAGTTTCTGGTGAAGGGTCGACGTTACTGCGCCTGCGGCATGAATCCATGGTCGACCTAACAAACAGCTGTATGTTGGCTGAATGTCCATCACATAGAAAGTATTCTTAAAGACTTGCAGACCGATTATCACTGGCAGCTCCACCTCTCCAAGAACAGATCTGTTGGAGCCATCAAAAGCCCTGACGACAAGATTACTTGGCCGTAGAGCTATTCCATCATATTCGAGCTTGACAAGAGCATTTTTGGATAAGACATTGAGTGAGGACCCAGTGTTCACAAGAACATGAGATAGTAAAGCTCCTTTGCACTCCAGGGTTATGTGCAAAGCTTTGTTGTGGTGACGTCCTTCTGTTGTCAAATCAACATCAGTGAAACCTAGCCCATGGCTAGTATTGACATTTGACAAAACTGTTTCAAGCTGATTCACTGTGATCTCTTCTGGCACGTAGGCAGCATGCAGAACTTTGAGTAGTGCATCCCGATGGGCTTCGGAACACAAAAGCAGGGATAATATAGAGATCTTAGAAGGAGTCTGGTGGAGCTGGTCCACAACTTTTTAGTCACTTCTTTTAATTATCCTCATAAACTCATCTACATCCTGATCAAAGGATGATTTATGAGTCTCTTTTGGTGCCGATTCTTCAGGTATCACACTTTTCCCTTTCGCTTTGACAGCAGCTTCAGCCTCAGTATTGTTCTGGGAGCTTGTGACGCGAAGAGACGTCCGCTTCGGGTGAAGCCTCCGCCTCCCCCGACATTGTCCACTTGGGGAGTAAGAACAGGAGAATCAAGAAGGACTTTTTCTCCGTTGCAGTAAAGGTCAGCACCATAATGCCATGGTACAACACTGTCTTTATCATATGGAATTGGCCCGGGTACCGTGATAGTGACTGGGCTTACTGCAGCAGATGTTGGAACCGTAATTGTCTGTGGATCATAGAAAATAGTAACAGGACCTCAGGTGGATGTTGGTGGTGGTGAATTGAAGCTTGATTGTTGTTGAAACAGTTGCTGAGATTGTTGAAAGTTGCTGGAGTTTGGGACCGTTATCGGGTCGTAATAAATTGTAACTGTGGAAACGTCGTTATTGGTGGTTGTTGGAGTTGTAGAAGGAAGTGGAATGGAATTATTGTTTGCTAAAGTGATGGAAGATGTGGTTGCTGAAGTTGTAGATGAATCAGTAGGAACAATGGTTGTTGCAGTTGTAGGAGAATCACTCAGAACAATGGTTGTTGTAGTAGTAAAAGATTCACTTGTTGTTGACAAAAGAGTTGTTGGTGTTGTAGAAGCGGTTGTTGAAATTTGCAGAATTCCTTCTTTGATCAAGCCATTAATTCCACTCCTCAGGCTTGCACACCCATTCCCAAAAAGTTTGCATGATTCGCAACAGGCCTCACAACCTGGAAACACTTGGCATTTCAAAAGTTGGGCTTTAACCTCTGCCAGAGGTGTCTGAATACATGTAATGTTCTCTATTAAACTCATGGGTAAGCCATCCTCTATAGCATTAATCCTTGGCCCACTGTGGCTTGGCATAGGATTTTTCATGACATTGGGAGGTGATGCAAAGTTCAGGGCCTTTGAATCTACCAGATCCTGGACTTTCATATGCAGAGCTCTGCACTTTTCCATAGAGTGACCAGGTGCGTTGGAATGAAAATCACACCTAGCGTTGACATCGTAATTTCTCGGAAGGTTTTGAGGATCAGGCGGAGCCAATGTCCTCAACTTAACAAGATTGAGCTTTAAGAGTTGTGGCAGCAGTGTAGCATACGACATAGGAATAGGGTCAATCACCCTGTTGATCTGAGATGGTCGTTGTTGAAAAGGGCGTTGTTGTTGATTGTTGTTATTGTTGTTGTAAGATCTCTGTTGAGGAAATTGTTGTTGTTGCAGAAAGTGTTGTGGTTGTTGAGCAAACTGAGGAGGTGGAGCAGGGATAGTAACAGCAGCAACTGATCTGGGCAAGTATTGGGGTCTCCCTCTTCCCATGTGTACAGAGTTTGTCTCACCAGATCTACGGGGCCCAACAAATGGCTTCCTTGCACTGCTTGAACTGGCACCGTTGTCGGATATCTTCCCCAACTTCAATAGGCTCTCTATTCTTTCCCCAGCTATCACCACATCTGCAAAGCTGTGTAAACACCCTAAATTTGCCCTCACACATTCAATGGCTTGTGATCTCTTCATATGCATAAGTTCAATCATAGCATCTCACATTGCATTTTTGTTTCACTACATTGCTTCTAGGTCATCTGCATCTAGGGTTTGTGATCTGAGCAATCCAGGAGTCATCTGAGCCACTCCAAAGGTCATCAATCATTTCAAAGGGGTCCATGTATGTTCAAGCATCATATTATATCCTCTCAAAGTCAAGAATGTCAAAGAATCACAAGAACTGAGATTGGCATGGAAGCAGAGCCAGGTTTGACTGCACAGATGACCTAGAATTAGGGTTTTGGTTTCAAAGGCCATAACTCCAATTTTTTTGGTCATTCTGGTTTCTATTGGTCTCTATATGGTATAGGGATCATGCATATCAATTTTCATGAAGAAATTCCATGAGGAAGGCATCTGATCAAGAGTTGACTTTTTGAGCAAGTCAGTGCAAAATCAGGGCATCTGAGGCCCTCAATGACCCAACCAAAGGGTGTTCATCATCATTTTGATTATGTATGATCTTTATTTGATCATAGAAGATGTTGTAAGTTCACAAAATTGAAGAATATCAAGTCATTTGCAAAGTTGACTTTTTGGGAAAATGACTTGTAATGGAAACTTGCCATTTTGGGAAACTTTTTCAACCCTTGCTTTTTGATTCAAAAATGCTTCAAATGGGAAAACTTTGGTCATGAAAGTTGTAGAATGTATCATTCCCTTTTCAAAAAGTACAAGAACTAGTCCTAATTCATTTTGGATCAAAAGTTATGGCTTGTCAAAGTTGGGAAAAATCACATAATTTCAAGTTTTCTACCAAAGAGGCAAAGTTGCAAAACCACTTGCCAAGGCAAATTGTGCTATCAAATGGACTTCTAATCTTCATACAAACATGAACCAATGTCTAAAAATCAGTTTAGCCCAAAGAATTTTCCATTTCTATGCCTTGATTTTCACATAACCATAAGTCATTTTTCATGAAAGTGCAAAGAGGGATTTTTTGCAAAATCATTCTCAAATGGATTGTTTGACCTCTAGCTGGTTTCAAAGCATTTCCATGACTTCATGAGGCATCACACACCAAAATTAAGCAAGGGTTTCTCACATGTACATAGACAAAAGTCATGAGAAGTAACAAGTTGTCAAGTTGCAAAAACCTTTCCAACTCATGATCCAAATGCAGCAGCCTCTCATGAACCATCCAAGGGCCATCCTTGACTCAAGCTGAGGCAGGACAAGCCTCTAGATTGCCTCTGACCCAAGCCATGCCTAAGGTACACCACTTTTGACTTTTTGGCAAAAACACCCATACCAATCACAACAGTCCACACCAACTCTCTGACCTATCACCACTTGATACATGGACCAAAAGCAGCTCAACACACCACACAACTCACCCTGAAACTCTCCCCAAGCCAACATTCTCATTCTCCACCCTTTATGCATTTTGCTTCGAATCACACAACAGAAGCATCAAACATAAAAACAAACTCCATAGGATCACTCAGCATACTCCCCTGATCATTTCCCTGCCCTCATTCATCCCTGAAACATCCTCAAACTGAAACACGATTTCTCTCCCTCACTGAACAGAACTCACTCAATTTCTCAAACCAGCCAAAAGAAACTCCAACCAAGCATTGCAAGCTTCTCAGGAAGTCCATTAGAGGCGTTTTGGATCAAAGGGCCAGCCAGAGAGTTCCAGAAATCAAAGCTTCAGTTCAGGTGAGCTCAAGAACATTTTTTCCAGAAACATGTTTTTAAGTTCCTAAATGATTCTCTATGCTTCACTGATCATGCTGATATGTTTTGTTTCGAAAATGATTGAGTATTGAGTATGTATGATGCTTCTGAAACTTTTCTGACCTAAATGCATTTTGCTTCGATTCAGCTTTGTTTTGAAAAATAAATGTGTTTTGATTGTTGATTCTTGCTCTATAATGTTTGGGGGTGGATTCTGGGCAAAGAGATTAGGTTTTAGGGACCTGGGGAAGAAGTTATCAACTTTCAGGTGAGGGTCTGGCCGGAGAAGACGACCGAAAGTCTTCTCCGGCCACCTGAAAGTGATTAGTGTCTTAAATGCGTTTAGGGCAAAGTTTGAATTTGGACCCTTGATCTTGCGGACTTTTGTTGACTCCCGCGCTAATGGACGAACCAGATCCTTCATTAAACCCTAATCCTGATTTATTAAATTAATTAATTGGGATTAAATTTGAATTTTTCCAGAAATGATCTGAGCCTTCCATTTACGCGCTAGTCAATTCGCGCGTGTTTCATTCAAATCTCAGCCACTGGATCTGTTGACTTCCCATTAAATCAATTTTAATTTCATTTTTCTTGCATTTTCTTTCATATTTATTTTAAAATAGTTAGAAAAATCCTAAAAATTATTTTTAAATCATTTAAAAGTTTATTTTTAATTAATTAATGAAAATTATTTAATTAAAAATACTTTTAGGTATTTAAAAATCACAAAAAATTTCATGTAACATTTAAAAACATTTAGAAACATTGTCCAACTCTCAAACCAAATTTTGTTTTTGCCCTTGATGCCTTTTAATTATTTTCTTTGGAATTAAATTCATTTTGAGGTAATATTTTGGTTCAAAGTTTGAAAATTCATTTCTGTCTAACCTTTGAGAGTTGGATCATGATTCTTTTTGCATTGCATCTTGCATAACATGTAGTTTATAGGATAAAATTGGCATGAATTGATCTTGCATTTTCAATTTGTTTTGCATTTTTCTTGACAAGGTACCTTAAAACCCTAGCAATCTTAGAAAATTCATAACTTTCAATAGGTTAAGAGTTGGATCCCCTCCTTTGGGCAGTGAGTTTGTATAGGTCTAGGGTTCCTTTGATTTCATTTTCAAATTTTTATCATGTCATTTGCTTCTGGTTTTGGATTTTTTCTTTGTATGTTGCATATAACCCTAATTCATGCTTTCCTTTGCATCCATCTTCCATTTGCTTGCATACCATGACTTGCCATGACATTTTGTGCATCCATTTGATTCATAGTACATCTTAGGACATATTAGAATCATGTTTGATCATTGCATCTTTCATCTTCCATGTTATGCATTCATATCATTTCATAAACTTTCATGAACTTTCATGGTTCAAAGCATGCTTCATTTGCATCCTCATCCTTGTATGATCATCCACAACTCTTGACATGTGTTTGCATCATCTCTTAGCATCATTTTCATCATGTGTATGATTCTGACTTTGGCCTTTGCCCATCCATATGCATTGTTTCATCTCATGTCTTCCCTTATGCATCTTGTACTAACTTTTCAGGTTAATGGTAAGTTTGTTTGGGAGGTGGATTTGCCTTCACCTCCTACCTCTTCTCACCTCATCATTTTGCATCCTTGCTTAATTTTTACTTGTCTTTGAGTGAGCTTGCTCACTTGTGCCTCTCTTCCCTCTTTTCTCTTCTCATCTCATCCCTTTTCTATCTTGCTTCTCCTTGGTGGCTTCCTTGAAGATTTCTTTCATAAACCTCACAAACCCTAGGAATGACCAAGCATGATAACAATTAGGGTTTGATTAGTCCCCCACTTAGCGTTTACCTTTGTTTCCTCTTTGAGTCTTCTCTTCTCATCTCATAATCAGGGACTAAACCCTAAAGGCTTTAAGGCTTTGTGATTAAGCTTATGCCTGCATCCTTCTATTAGGATGGAGTGTATAACTTTAATCCTAAGTGTTAAACCCTTAATATGTTTAAATCCTTAATCAATTCACTTAATAATCATCAAGACATCCAGCTTGTAACTTGGGCCTTGCATTAGGGTTCTAATTCTTCCTTAATTGGTCAAGAAGGACTAACCCTAGTGTTAATGGACAAGTCCCCCTCAAGTTGTCTTACAAATCATAAAACTCACTTCTTCATCTTATCACTAACTAAAATCCATTTAATAAAGGCTTTGTTTTGTCATGAGGTTAATCCCTAATCATGGATTAAGTTGAGGAGTCTTCCTCAGCTTAAACATTCTCATCTATTATCCTTCTATTAGGATGGTGTAATGAGTCTGTTTAATCCCTGATTATGGCTTAAACTCATTACTTAACACTAAACAAAAACAACAAAAACATTTAAATAATCACAAGTAGGTTAATGATCTTAATCCTACATCAATGGTGATTAAGTGTGAGATGCTGACTTCACACTTAAGGTATTCTCATTACCCCTAATCAGAGGGAGGATGTGATGAGTTTACTAACCCATTGATTTAGGCTTAAGCTCATTAACTTATGACAAACTTTCAAAAGCAATAAAAGACTGAAAACACAAAAACAAACAATAATCGTCTCCTCCGGGATTCTTTTCTCATCATCTTCACTCACAAACGAGAACTCGCTTCTTCCGTCTAATGCAAGACAGTTTGCACCTGAGCCAGACAGGTCATACACTTGAGCATAGACAAGTAAGCAGTTCACAAGTCAATTTATCTTTCAGTCTCTTTGGGTCGAACTACGGTGTTCTGACTTCCTCATTGCACGAGAGGATACGTAGGCATAACTTAACAGTTATCGAACAAAAGTCTCTGTATATTCCCCCTCTTTCCAGTTTTATTCTTTTAGCCTCATGATCTTGAGCATTTCACTCTTTCCTTACATTGACACTTCACTTATACACTTCACTTCTCTTACACTGACACTTGCATTCTTTCCAGCTTTGATACACAGATAGCACTGACACTACCCCTTTAAAACACAAATCTTTTAAGCGTGGATCCCGTCGAGTACGGCGGACAATCTGGGTGCTAATACCTTCCCAAGTTGTAACCAACCCCCTTTCTCAGTCTCTCTGGTTCGCGACCGTCTTATCCATATTTTTCTAGGTCTATGCAGCATTGCCTTTCCTCTGGGATAAAAATGCCTAGCTTGGCGACTCTTGTCTTTTTGAGTTCACTCATGTGTGTTCTCACTCCCCCTTTCGCCGACCGTTCGCGTCTGTACCCCTCTTGGCCCTGGGTGTCATCAGGCGGGAGCGACAACTTGGCGACTCTGCTGGGGAACCTTATACTGTAACCAGGGCTTCTGGTTCTTTTTGTGGGTTCCTCCTAGCGCTTGTTTGATTTGTGTTTAATGGGGTGTTATGTGCTAATTGTGTTTATATAGTTGCTTTATTTATTGCTTTATGTACAGTTTTGTTTATTGCTTTCTTTACAGCTTTATATATCATACTGTCATACTGTCATCTGGCTGGATCTGGTTTTTTGCTTTGGTGGGTGGGATTCTATTGAGAGTTTAAGGTCCTATACCTGGGACCTGAGTGACACCTAGGCTAGAGTGGTTCATGTTCTTTCCCATTCCATTTCGGTCTGGTGCAGGAATATGAAACACGGTTCAGATGTGGGTTTCTTCTTGAGAACTCTGTGCTATAGATTTCCTGTAGTGCTAGGGCTATCTGGGAAGCCTGCTAAGTCTGGATGACCTTTATTATTGACCTTCAGAAACTGAGGTGAATTAGAGGAGGATCTTTTATGGTTATTGTAAACATTGTACCTCCGGGTTAGAAGTGTTTACACTTCTCATAACTGATCCAAGTCTGAGGATCCTTGTTTTAGAACACCACTTGTGAGGGGGTTGGGCTGTTTACAGGTTTGTAGGAACCCTTGGACACATCATACCCTGATACTTGTTGTGTTTAAGAATGCTTCACTTTGGACAGTTCTTGTGATTTAACCCAGGACATGTGACTCTTTATTTGAGTCCCCCACCTTGGTTACTGGACTTTTGAACCTCCATCTGGACTTCTTAGACATACATGGACTTATATCAAGGCAGTAATCAGATCCAGCTTGATCACAAACCCTTGCATATAATTTGCATACATCATCATTGCATCATTTAACATTTGTTTATTTGTTTTTCAGGGTATCCATATTCCATCTGGCTTGGTTTTGACCCCTTCATCTGCATAGACCCCTGTTCACCAGTTATCTGCTTCAGCTCTCTTCATCAGTTTCCTGCTTCAGCTACCTCCATCATCATCCTCAGCCTATCAGTGGCTCATCTCCAGTAACAGTCTTCATCATCAGCATCTGTTCTCAGCTCTTCATCAGCAGTCATGGCACCCAAGAAGAGCAACATTTCATACCATTTCTTTGAGCCTGTGCTGGCTGGCATCAGACAGGTCCAGGCACTTATCACTCCAGATCATATCCCATTATTCAGAGAACATTATGGAGGCATCCTTGATATGGTTGTGGACTTGGACCCTTCTCAGAGGAGTTTGATTCACACTTGCCTACAGTTTTATGACCCTCCTTTGAGATGCTTCACTTTCCAGAATTTTCAGTTGGGACCTTTGCTGGAGGAGTTCTCATCTTTGATTGGAGTGCCTGTCAGGGGTGGTGTCCCCTTCAACCCTGAAATGACTTCTCCCAGCAATGAAGAAGTGGCAAAAGCACTGCACCTGGAACCTATTGTGATTGAGCAGAACATGACTACAAAGGCTGGAATTCTTGGCCTACACTTGGACTTTCTAACTTCTCAGGCCATCCTGAAGGCCTCCTTGGGAGAATGGAAGGCAGTTTGTGCATTGTTAGCCCTCAGTATATATGGGGTTATACTTTTTGCAGATGAGCCCAAGTTTATCAGCAAGAATGCTATTCATCTCTTCCTTTTGAGGAACCCAGTGCCCACATTGCTGGGGGATTTCTATTATTCTGTTCACCAAAGAAATGAGAAGCAGAGAGGGAGATTGGTGAGATGCTTTGCTCCTCTATTTCATACCTGGCTGCTCAAACACTTACCCAAGACTGATGCTTTCCTAAATCCTCACCAACAGAAGAATTGGGCTAAGAGACTTATTGCTTTAACTTCAGATGACATCAGGTGGTGCACCAAGAGCACCAAGGGCAGGGACATAATTACTAGCTGTGGACAGTTCCCCAATGTACCTCTAATAGGAGTAAAGGGTTGCATCAACTACAATCCTTTGTTATTTAAGAGACAGTTAGGCTATGCTTTGGTTCACCCTCCTAGAGTGCAAGATCTAGCTGAAACCCTGTATTGTGAGATAAAGCCTAATCTAGCTGTTGTCAGACAAGCATCCTGGGCTTGGGACAACATCCAGACCAAAGGGATGGCCATCCTTGGAAGGTGCAATAATGTGGCTTCAGCTCAGTATTATGAATGGTCTCATGCTAGGGCTCAAATTTCTGGGATGCCCTTCACCATTGAGGATGCACCTGGACCATCCACAGCACCACCTCCAGCTACTGTTAGCCTGGAAGAATTTGAGAAGCTGAAGGAGAGGAATGAGAATCTGTCTCAAGCTCTGAAGAAGACCCTCTGGGAGAGGAGTGATGGTCGTATAGACATTGAGAGGTTGAAGAAGCTTAAAGGGGAGCATCTGGCCAGGATTGAGAAAGCAGAGGACTACATCAAGAAATCAAGAGCAGGAGAACAAATTTTGAAGAATGCCTGTAAAGAGGCCCAGTTTCAGAAGGCTAGGACTGATCTCTATCTGAAAGAGAGTCAGGATAGGTGGGTCAGAATCACTAAAGCTCGCACTCAAGAGGATAAGAGAACTCAGGCCAGGATTGGGCAGTTAGAGGCCATTGAGAAGAAACAACAGGAGGCTCTGCTAGCAGCCCAGAAGGAAATTTCAGAATTGAAGCTTAGGGCTGGTGTGAAGAGGTCAAAGGACCAGGACAGGAACAAGAAGCTGACCACTGCTATTGCCACCAGAAACCTTCTTATCAGAAACCTTACAGAGCATCCGGATGGTCTTGAAACTGAAGCACTTTTGAAGGAGGTTAAGGAGGATGAGTTTTGCTTAAGTGCTTGACCACTTTGCTTGTTGTTATTTCCATTTGATGTACTTTTCTTTTTATGTTGTATTTTGACCCTTCAAGGGCATATGTTGTAAAAACAGATTATGTATCATTCACTATTTGTAATGTATTTGTCAGTTTGTTTCACTAAGTTCTCTTTCTCTCAAGCAACATCAAAGCATCTTCTTCAGGGTCTGGAAAGGTCAAAACCAAGTGCCAAGCCGGATACCTTGGAAATAAATAAGCATACTGCATTGCATACTAACTTTTGTTTTGTTTTGTAGGCTTTTGTTTTGTTGTTACTAACTCTGTTGTGCTTCAGGAATTATTGCTCGCCGTCGGGTGTTCCCTCTCAACCGTCCGCACAGGTATCCTACTCGCAACAATCTTCTTGGTATCCAGATGGATCAAGTACAGCAAGAGCTGACAGAGGTCAGAACCCAGATGATTAACGAAAGGCTGGAGATGAGAAACCAAATGACCCAGTTCATGGAGGTAATGAATGTCTTGGCTCAAAGTCAAGAAAGGCTGAGGGCATTGGTGGAAAGACAAACCCCAGAAGAACCTCCCCTGGGAACTGGAGGAACAAGTAACAATGAGAGGGGTCAGCCTCATGTTAATCCACCAGTATATGGGCCTCATCTGCATCCGGAAGTCAACATCCCGGGTATTGTGCAAGGAAATACCACTGGAGGAAGAGTCCTACAAGAAGACCCCCAGGAAGAGCAGTTCACTATGATGGGAGCTGGGGATGAAGTTTATGATAGGAGGCTTGATGAAATTGCTGAGAAGTTGAGATCTCTGGAGTCTCAAAATTCCTTGGGTTTCGATGTCATGGACATGGGGTTAGTGGATGGGGTAAGAATTCCCCACAAGTTTAAACCCCCGTGCTTCGAGAAGTACAATGGAACTTCCTGTCCACAAACTCACTTGCAGTCCTTTCTGGGGAGACTTAAGGCATACACCATGGATGAAAAACTATGGATGTTTTACTTTGAAGATAGTTTGACTGGGGCTTCAAGGGAGTGGTACTCTCATTTGACCAGAGCTACTATCAGATGCTGGAAAGACCTGGCTGAGACTTTCATCAGACAGTACCAATACAATCTGGACATGGCTCCTAACAGAACCCTTCTGATGGGAATGTCTCAATCCTCCAGAGAAAGCTTCATGGAATATGCCCAGAGGTGGAGACAGCTTGGTGCTGCTGTCCAGCCACCCATGTCGGAAAGAGAAATGGCCGACATGTTTATGAATACCCTGCAAGGAACATATATTGATAGGCTAGCTGCCTTTTCTTCCACCAGCTTCGCTGACGTAGTCATAGCTGGAGAAAGGATTGAAAGCCTTCTGAAGATGGGTAAAATTTCTGATAATGGTGCAAGTTCTTCAAGCAATCCCAGGAAGCCTTTTGTGGGACCTAGAAGAACCGGTGAGGCAAATGCCATTTATGCCAACAGGGGCAGACCTCAGCATGTCCACAGATCAGTAGCAGCTGTCACTATTCCAGCTCCGATTCCTCAGCAACCAGCATATCAACCACCACAACAACCACAATATCAACAGCAAGTTCAGTATCCGCCACAGAGAAACTACAACAACAACAACAGAAATCAACAACAAAGACCCTTTCAGCAAAGACCATCACAGGCAAATAGGGTGATTGACCCTATCCCTATGCCTTATGCCGCTTTATTGCCACAACTCCTGAAACTCAACCTGGTTGAACTAAGGACGTTGGCACCACCAGATCCCTCCAGTCTTCCAAGAAATTATAACGTCAACGCCAGGTGTGCTTTTCATTCTAATGCACCTGGCCACAATACAGAGAAATGCAGGGCTTTACAAATGAAAGTGCAAGATCTGGTAGATTCTAAAGCCCTCAACTTTGCACCCCCGCCAAATGTCAAAAAGAATCCCATGCCCAATCATGGAGGACCCAGAATTAATGTCATTGAGGAAGACAAGCCATCTTTCTTAATCACCAGTGTTGGACAGATTCGGACACCTCTGGTAGAAATTAAAGCTCAGCTCCTAGAATGCCAGATGTTCCCCGGGTGTGAGCTCGGTTGTGGTTATTGCAACATTTCGGTCAACGGGTGTGATAACTTGAGAAGCGGCATAGATGGTCTTATCAAAAGTTGTATACTTCAGATCACAACATCAGCGCCTACAAATCCAGCAATCCCTTTGACAACAATTCCTGATTCTTCTACAACTGCAACAACAATCACTCCGACCAATTCATCGATATCATCAACAATGGCTTCGTCCATCACTTCAACAAATCAGATGTCAACAACCATTTTTCTACAACATCAACACCCCTTTATTCAGCAGAATCTTCTACAACGTCAACAGAAATTAACGAAGATATCTCAGCAGTCACCATCTACTATGATCCATCATATGTTCCTCCAAACAACAACTTTCAACAACAAGCAATGGCATCTCCTGCCAGGTCACCAGTCACCATTTACTACGATCCGCACACTATTTCAGTACCCTCCTCTGCAGCAGTCAGTCCAGTTACCATCACGGTGCCTGGACCAGTTCCATATGAAAGCAGTAATGCCATCCCTTGGCATTATGGCTCTGACCTTTACTGCAACGGAGAGAAGATCACTTTGGATTCTTCAACCTCTTCTCCACAGATTGATAATGTTGGGGGAGGTGGAGGCTTCACCAGAAGCGGACGCCTTTTCGCCTCACAATTGCAAAAACCTAATGCCGAAGCAGAAGCCGCTGCCAAAGCAAAGGGAAAGAGTGTGGTGCTTGAAGAACCAATTATCAAAGAAACTCAGAAGACATCTTTTGAGCAAGATGTAGACGAGTTTATGAGAATTATAAAGAGAAGTGATTACAAGGTGGTGGATCAGCTTCACCAAACTCCCTCAAAGATCTCCATATTATCCCTGTTGATGTGTTCTGAAGCTCACAGGAATGCATTACTGAAAGTCCTGCACGCAACATACGTGCCAGAGGAGATCACTGTTAATCAGCTAGAAACTGTGGTGGCAAATGTCAACACCAGTCATGGACTGGGCTTTACCAACGCTGACTTAACAACTGAGGGGCGTAAGCACAACAAGGCTTTACACATCACTCTAGAATGCAAGGGTGCTGTTCTGTCTCATGTACTGGTGGACACCGGGTCTTCACTCAATGTTCTACCAAAGAAAGCCTTAGTGAAGCTGGAGTATGATGGCTTGGCACTGCGTCCGAGTAATTTGGTGGTGAGAGCCTTCGATGGCTCTAAAAGATCAGTGCTAGGGGAGATTGATCTGCCTGTGATGATTGGCCCGCAGACCTTCAAAATTACCTTCTATGTGATGGACATTCAGCCGGCCTACAACTGTTTGTTGGGTAGACCTTGGATCCATGCCGTTGGCGCTGTTACGTCTACCCTTCACCAGAAGCTGAAATTCGAGTGGGAAGGCCTGATCATCACCATCTGTGGTGAAGAAGATATCTTTGTTAGCTATCTGGCTACGTACAAGTATATTGAGATGGATGGAGAAATCCATGAAACTATGAGCCAGGGATTTGAGGCCCTGAACATAAATGAAGCTTCTGTTGTACTGGGAACCTCCATGACGTCTTATCAGCAAGCTAGGAAGGTTGTTGAAGAGGGTACTGCCCAAGGCTGGGGCAAGTTGCTGCCTGTGGAAAAGAAGGAGGACAGATTTGGGTTGGGTTACAAACCAACTCAACACGATCAATCAGAGGCTGCTAAGAAGCCCAATTTTGTCAGCGGGGGAATGCTCACCCCAGATGCAGTGAACAACTTGGAAGATGAGTCGGAAGATGAGCGCAACCTGGAGAGCTGGATACGTCCAAGGATCCCGGGGAGCCATATCTCAAACTGGTCTTCCCAGGAAATTATAAGGGTTACTCCTGCAGAGTAATTATTATTTCTTGTATATTTTAAGCATGCATCAAGTCTTGCGTCTTGCCCAAGATGTCAAGACTCATTTTGTAATCGGGCCATCTTGTAATTTTGTGCAAACAGATCAATCAATGAATATCGGACATCTTTTGCAAATGAGTCTTTTTCTTTTTTCCGCTCACTGTTTTTCATTTTTTCTTTTTGTACAAAAATAAAATGGCAATGTTTTCCAAAATGATAACTTTATTTCACTTTTTCTAAACAAGATTAAAATCGATCACTAAAATGAACAATCTAAACCCTTGCAGAGAGTGCCTTTCAGACTGCACCGACAACAACACAGCTATGGCTTCGTATGACTTTGACAATCCAATCAATCAAGCCGATGAAGGGGTTGAAGAAGATTATGAGCTTCCTGAAGAGCTAGCTAGGTTGTTAAGGCAAGAGGAGAAGGTTATCACTCCTCATCAGGAGGAGGTCGAAACGGTTAATCTTGGTACGGAAGAAGACGTGAAAGAGGTTAAAATCGGGGCCTGCCTACAAGATTCAGTGAAAGAGCAACTGATTGAGATGCTTCGGGAGTATGTGGATGTATTTTCTTGGTCTTATTAGGATATGCCAGGGTTGGACACCGATATTGTCATGCACAAGCTGCCTTTAAAAGAAGACTGCCCGCCAGTAAAACAGAAACTGCGCCGTACTCGCCCAGATATGGCAATGAAAATCAAAGAAGAGGTACAAAAGCAGTGGGACGCCGGGTTCCTTACTGTGACTAGCTATCCGACGTGGGTTGCTAATATTGTACCTGTGCCTAAGAAAGACGGCAAAGTGAGGATGTGTGTGGATTACCGGGATCTGAACAGAGCCAGCCCGAAAGATGATTTCCCTTTACCTCACATTGATGTATTGGTCGATAATACGGCTCAGTTCTCGGTATTCTCCTTCATGGACGGATTTTCAGGATACAATCAGATCAAGATGTCACCTGAAGACATGGAGAAGACAACTTTTATCACACCCTGGGGCACGTTTTGTTATAAGGTAATGCCATTCGGACTGAAGAATGCTGGTGCTACTTATCAACGGGCTATGGTAACATTATTCCATGACATGATCCATAAAGAAATTGAATGTTATGTGGATGACATGATTGCAAAGTCCCTCACAGAAGAAGACCACCTGGTAAATCTGTTGAAGTTATTCAAGCATCTGAGGAAGTACCAACTGAAGCTGAACCCCAACAAGTGCACATTCGGGGTACGGTCTGGTAAGCTGCTGGGATTTATTGTAAGTGAGAAGGGGATTGAAGTTGACCCTGATAAAGTCAAAGTCATTCAAGAAATGCCTGCACCGAAGACTGAAAAAGAAGTTCGGGGTTTCTTAGGTAGATTGAACTACATTTCACGGTTCATATCTCACCTTACAGCAACCTGTGAACCTTTGTTCAAATTGTTAAGAAAAGAACAAACGGTCAGGTGGAACAAAGACTGCCAGAGGGCTTTTGACAAAATCAAGGAGTACTTGCAAGAACCTCAAATCCTTATGCCTCCAGTTGAAGGAAGACCTCTAATCATGTACTTGACAGTATTAGAAGAGTCAATGGGGTGTGTGTTGGGTCAGCATGACGAGTCTGGTCGAAAAGAGTATGCAATATACTACCTAAGCAAAAAGTTTACCGACTGTGAACAACGTTATTCACTGCTCGAGAAAACTTGTTGTGCTTTAGCGTGGGCTGCTCGCCGACTGAGACATTATATGTTGACCCACACTACCTTGTTGATATCAAAGATGGACCCAGTTAAGTACATTTTTGAGAAGCCAGCACTTACCGGACGGGTTGCAAGATGGCAAATGATCCTCACAGAATATGACATCCAGTACACATCTTAGAAAGCCATCAAGGGCAGTGTATTGTCAGATTATCTTGCTGAGCAACCCATTGATGATTACCAGCCTATGAGATTTGACTTCCCTGATGATGACATCATGTTCATAAAAGCAAAAGACCATGAAGAGCCTGTTCACACTGAAGGGCATGACCCGGAAGAAGAATGGACTATGATGTTTGATGGGGTTGTTAATATGAATGGTCGTGGTGTGGGTGCAGTACTTATTACACCTAAGGGAGTTCACATGCCTTTCTCGGCAAAACTCACCTTTAACTGCACTAACAACGAAGCTGAATACGAAGCTTGTATTATGGGTCTTGAGGAAGCCATTGACCTCAGGATCAAGACTTTGAGTGTATTCGGAGATTCAACTCTGGTAATTAATCAAACCAACGGTAAATGGTACACACACCAGGATCATCTGATACCTTACAGGGATTATACAAGAAGGTTATTGACTTTCTTCACGATGGTTAAGCTTGAGTATATCCCTCGGGACGAGAATCAGTTTGCAGATGCTCTTGCCACCATTTCATCCATGATCAAGGTCCAAGCTGCCAACTTTGTGCCTCGGATTTCAGTGTCCAGACTCGGCAGACCAGCATATGTATTTGCAGCAGATGTTGTTAAAGATGATAAGCCTTGGTTCCACGACATTAAGTGCTTCTTGGAGGATCAAACATACCCACCTGGGGCATCTTCCAATGATAAGAAGACATTAAGGAGGCTAGCTGGTAGTTTCTTCCTGAATACTGACGGTTCCCTCTACAAGAGAAACTTTGATATGGTACTCCTCAGATGCGTTGATAGAACAGAAGCGGACTTGTTGATGCACGAAGTGCACGAAGGATCTTTTGGTACCCATGCTGGAGGGCATGCCATGGCTAAGAAGTTGCTAAGATCAGGCTATTACTGGATCACAATGGATGCCGACTGTTGTGTCTATGCCAGAAAATGCCATAAATGCCAGATCTATGAGGATAAGGTGCATGTGCCTCCCAATCCTCTGAACGTGATGTCTTCACCCTGGCCCTTTGCCATGTGGGGCATTGACATGATTGGCAAGAATGAACCGACTGCTTCCAATGGCCACAGATTCATCCTGGTCGCCATTGACTATTTCACCAAGTGGGTCGAAGCAGCTTCCTATGCAAATGTTACAAGGCAAGTGGTGGCCCGATTTCTGAAGAGAGACATCATCTGTCGGTATGGAGTACCCGAGCGAATCATTACTGATAATGGTTCCAACTTGAACAACAAAATGATGGCAGAACTGTGTCGGGACTTCAAGATCCAACACCACAATTCTTCTCCTTACAGGCCAAAGATGAATGGCGCTGTTGAGGCAGCAAATAAGAATATCAAGAAGATTGTGCAGAAGATGGTAGTCACTTACAAGGACTGGCATGAAATGCTACCATTTGCCTTGCATGGGTACCGTACGTCAATCAGGACATCCACTGGGGCAACACCGTATCAGCTTGTGTATGGTATGGAGGCAGTCCTACCTGTTGAAGTTGAATTACCCTCCTTACGGGTATTGATGGATGTTAAGCTGAACGAAGCAAAATGGGTCCGGTCCCGTTACGAACAACTGAGTCTGATCGAAGAAAAGAGATTGGCTGCAATCTGTCATGGGCAGTTGTATCAGAAAAGAATGAAGAAAGCCTTCGATCAGAAAGTCAGGCTCCGAGAATACCAAGTAGGAGATCTTGTGCTGAAAAGACTCCTTCCTCCTCATACAGACCACGGGGGCAAGTGGACTCCGAACTATGAATTGCCATTCATAGTGAAGAAAGTTTTCTCTGGTGGAGCACTGATGCTTAGTACTATGGATGGTGAAGACTTCCCGTCCCCTGTGAATTCAGATGCAGTTAAAAAATACTTCGCATAAAACGACCCGCTGGACATAAAAATAGAATGTAAGTCCAGGCCAAAATAGGGCATCCCGGCGAGTCAAAAACAAAATAAAAGACTCGGGCAAAAATAAGGGAAATAAACAAAAGAATGTACACCCGCTAAGCTGAAAAGCCGCATTGGACAGCTCAGGCAAGAAATGGGTATCCCGATGGATTGAAAACCCGAAAGGGCGATCCATGCAAAACAAGGGAATAAGCGAACGACTGCATTCTGAATTCGTCTGTATCACTTACAACTTGGTAAGCTTCGAAAGGTTCAAGCACTGGTCAGAACCAGCTCTCTTCAGAAAGCAAGACGAGAAGAACGTCAAATGTCATACGAGTCATAGCAAAGGGAAGCTCCCTGAAGCGTCATCAACATTGCCAATACCTTTTATTTCTCAATTTGTAACAATCTCCTCATTTCAGGGATTTGTTCCTTTGACTGTATCTTGCCAATTCAGGGCACACGAATCAATAAAATCAGATTTTTTAGTCATGTCTCGTCTCGTACATTTTATTTTCATTTGCAAGAATGTCCGATGTCTCTAAGATACTGATTGCATGAATACAGATGCTTTTCTTCTAAAAATACGTGCTTGCAGGAAATATACTTACTCCTGGGAGTGTCCAAACTCCTATGATGGAATCCGGTAAGGGATACCTCGGGAATACTTGTGCATTTCTCTGTCTCTTCAGGATTGCAGGTATTCAAAGTACTGCATGGGGCATGAAGGCTTCTCCCCAGCAAGCTGGCAAATCGTTATCTACTCAGCCTTAGCACCGGAGGTGCCTTCTCCCCAACTAAGTTGCCATCATTCCTCCGCAACCAAGTACAAAGCCCGGGAACCATCTCCCCGCAGAATTTAAGCCTCTATCCAGAAGAGCAACGTCTGAAGATCTCACAACAGAGTGAAGAAAGCTTCTACAAACTCCCAGCTGGGTCCCTCATTACCAAAGATAGGTCTATCAGTGACCTATATCCCCAGGCAGAGTCCCATGTGTCAGACATACCAATGATCTCATCCCCAGCTGGGATGTTCACTCTAAGAAGATCAACCAGAGATCTTCATGGCAACGGGACCTGGATCCCGGATCGGTATCTTTGCATAATCATAGCATTCGCATCATATTCTCCCCACAGAGCGTAGCATTCCGTCTAATACGGAGCATTACGGCAAAAATCAAACATATTGCATAATCATAAGCCATGTTCGGAATCAAACACCTGTAAATACTGGCAATTCATCAAAGATATACAGAAAACTCTCCAAATTCCCCGGCAGGAAGCCAAGGCATTTTCCTTACACTCACAAATACAAATGCACACTCTTTTTGGCACTCGTCCGTGTCACCATTCCCCAGTAAGGTCGCCCGAGCATTCTTTGCAAACAGACACTTATATATTACAGATACTTCCTGGCACCCGTCCATGTCATATCCTCAGTAAAAAGCCAAAGCATCCTCTTTGCACTCACAGATACATATATCTATACAGATTCCCTGACACCCGTCCGTGTCACCTTCCCCAACATAATTACCTATACACTTTGTGAACCATACACTTGTTTATATTATACTTCTCCCGACACTCGTCCGTGTCACACTCTCCAGCAAGTTAAATACTCACCTGTACACCACTTGTACTTATTACTCCTGTTTCACCCATACAGATACTCGTCCGTATCTTGTATACACCGCTTATACCTCTGCAGATTCAACACTCGTCCGTGTTCTTTGTTAACCCGTTGGTACTCGTCCGTATCATCATCTCAGAACATGCGTCAAGCGTTTGTTTCTACCTGATACTCATCTGTATCATAGTCTTAGGGATGCTCGTCCGCATCTTTAATCCATACACGTGTCAAACACTCATGTCTTCCTGAATTTAGACACTCGTCTGTGTCTACTATTCCCCAGAAGAGTCCCCTCAGAATCAACACTCGTCCGTGTTCTTTGTTAACCAGTTGGTACTCGTCCGTATCATCATCTCAGAACTTGCGTCAGCGTTTGTTTCTGCTGGTACTCGTCCGTATCACGGTCTTAGGGATGCTCGTCCGCATCTTTAATCTATACACAATGTCAAAACACTTATACCTTTTATTTCTTGGATGTAAACACTCGTCCGTGTTTACTATTCCCCAGTAGGTCGCCAGCAAAGCAAAACTTCTTTTCTATCTGACATTCGTCCTATGTCATGATACCTTTCGGCAGCCGTACCCTGCCAGGTGATCGTCCTTCACCTTTGGATGACCGTCCCTCATCCTTTCCTCAGCGGAGTCTCCATTATTGGAACCCTTTTCTATCCGGCATTCGTCCTATGTCGTGATTTTTAGCAGCCGTACCCTGCTAGGTGATCGTCCTTCACCTTTTGATGATCGTCCTTCATCATTTTATCCGATGGTCGTCCCCATCGTTGATCTTTCTATCCGATATTCGTCCTATGTCGTGATTTTTAGCAGCCGTACCCTGCTAGGTGATCGTCCTTCACCTTTTGATGATCGTCCTTCATCATTTTATCCGATGGTCGTCCCCGTCGTTGATCTTGTTATCTGACATTCGTCCTATGTCATGATAAACCTTGAGAGCAGTCGTCCCCTGCTAGGTGATCGTCCTTCACCTCTTGATGATCGTCCTTCATCATGCTTATCCGATGGTCGTCCCCATCGTCGACCTTCTATCCAGCATTCGTCCTATGTCGCGATATTTTTGGCAACCGTACCTTGCCAGGTGATCGTCCTTCACCCTTAGATGACCGTCCCTCATCTTATACCCAACAGAGAAGCCGTCCCCTGCTAGGTGATCGTCCTTCACCTTTGATGACCGTACCTCATCATTTATTTTTACCTAGAATCCCCAGAGAATCTTTGTCACTTTATATTGATGGCCGTCCCCATCATAATCTCTTATATCCCCAGCATGTCGGCCGTCCCCGTCATTGCCCTTTCCTCAGCAGTCGTCCTCTGCTCGACGGTCGTCTTCCGTCGCCCGCACTTTATAAATATACTTTATTTTCTTTTACAATCTATATCCCTTTTCTTCTTCATTTTGTGAGTGCAAATTTCGGATTGTCTTTGGTATTCAACCACAAGTTATCTTGTTTGCTTGTTAAGCCGTTGCTTACATTCTGCACAGCTAACTCATGCTTGAATAGGGGCAGCTGTAAACACCCCAAATTTTCCCTCACCCATTCACACCATGGCTTGTGATCTCTTCATATGCATAAGTTCAATCATAGCATCTCACATTGCATTTTTGTTTCACTGCATTGCTTCTAGGTCATCTACATCTAGGGTTTGTGATCTGAGCAATCCAGGAGTCATCTGAGCCACTCCAAAGGTCATCAATCAATTCAAAGGGGTCCATGTATGTTCAAGCATCATATTATATCCTCTCAAAGTCAAGAATGTCAAAGAATCACAAGAACTGAGATTGGCATGGAAGCAGAGCCAGGTTTGACTGCACAGATGACCTAGAATTAGGGTTTTGGTTTCAAAGGCCATAACTCCAATTTTTTTGGTCATTCTGGTTTCTATTGGTCTCTATATGGTATAGGGATCATGAATATCAATTTTCATGAAGAAATTCCATGAGGAAGGCATTTGATCAAGAGTTGACTTTTTGAGCAAGTCAGTGCAAAATCAGGGCATCTGAGGCCCTCAATGACCCAACCAAAGGGTGTTCATCATCATTTTGATTATGTATGATCTTTATTTGATCATAGAAGATGTTTGAAGTTCACAAAATTGAAGAATATCAAGTCATTTGCAAAGTTGACTTTTTGGGAAAATGACTTGTAATGGAAACTTGCCATTTTGGGAAACTTTTTCAACCCTTGCTTTTTGATTCAAAAATGCTTCAAATGGGAAAACTTTGGTCATGAAAGTTGTAGAATGGATCATTCCCTTTTCAAAAAGTACAAGAACTTGTCCTAATTCATTTTGGATCAAAAGTTATGGCTTGTCAAAATTGGGAAAAATCACATAATTTCAAGTTTTCTACCAAAGAGGCAAAGTTGCAAAACCACTTGCCAAGGCAAATTGTGCTATCAAATGGACTTCTAATCTTCATACAAACATGAACCAATGTCTAAAAATCAGTTTGGCCCAAAGAATTTTCCATTTCTATGCCTTGATTTTCACATAACCATAAGTCATTTTTCATGAAAGTGCAAAGAGGGATTTTTTGCAAAATCATTCTCAAAGGGATTGTTTGACCTCTAGCTGGTTTCAAAGCATTTCCATGACTTCATGAGGCATCACACACCAAAATTAAGCAAGGGTTTCTCACATGTACATAGACAAAAGTCATGAGAAGTAACAAGTTGTCAAGTTGCAAAAACCTTTCCAACTCATGATCCAAATGCAGCAGCCTCTCATGAACCATCCAAGGGCCATCCTTGACTCAAGCTGAGGCAGGACAAGCCTCTAGATTTCCTCTGACCCAAGCCATGCCTAAGGTACACCACTTTTGACTTTTTGGCAAAAACACCCATACCAATCACAACAGTCCACACCAACTCTCTGACCTATCACCACTTGATACATGGACCAAAAGCAGCTCAACACACCACACAACCCACCCTGAAACTCTCCCCAAGCCAGCATTCTCATTCTCCACCCTTTATGCATTTTGCTTCGAATCACACAACAGAAGCATCAAACATAAAAACAAACTCCATAGGATCACTCAGCATACTCCCCTGATCATTTCCCTGCCCTCATTCATCCCTGAAACATCCTCAAACTGAAACACGATTTCTCTCCCTCACTGAACAGAACTCACTCAATCTCTCAAACCAGCCAAAAGAAACTCCAACCAAGCATTGCAAGCTTCTCAGGAAGTCCATTAGAGGCGTTTTGGATCAAAGGGCCAGCCAGAGAGTTCCAGAAATCAAAGCTTCAGTTCAGGTGAGCTCAAGAACATTTTTTCCAGAAACATGTTTTTAAGTTCCTAAATGATTCTCTATGCTTCACTGATCATGCTGATATGTTTTGTTTCGAAAATGATTGAGTATTGAGTATGTATGATGCTTCTGAAACTTTTCTGACCTAAATGCATTTTGCTTCGATTCAGCTTTGTTTTGAAAAATAAATGTGTTTTGATTGTTGATTCTTGCTCTATGATGTTTGGGGGTGGATTATGGGCAGAGAGATTAGGTTTTAGGGACCTGGGGAAGAAGTTAGCAACTTTCAGGTGAGGGTCTGGCCGGAGAAGACGACCGGAAGTCTTCTCCGGCCACCTGAAAGTGATTAGTGTCTTAAATGCGTTTAAGGCAAAGTTTGAATTTGGACCCTTGATCTTGCGGACTTTTGTTGACTCCCGCGCGAATGGACGAACCAGATCCTTCATTAAACCCTAATCCTAATTTATTAAATTAATTAATTGGGATTAAATTTGAATTTTTCCAGAAATGATCTGAGCCTTCCATTTGAACTCTAGTCAATTCGCGCGTGTTTCATTCAAATCTCAGCCACTGGATCTGTTGACTTCCCATTAAATCAATTTTAATTTCATTTTTCTTGCATTTTCTTTCATATTTATTTTAAAATAGTTAGAAAAATCCCAAAAATATTTCCTTTTGCATTTTTGTTTCAAATATTTTTCTCAATCAGAAAATGACTTTTATTTTATTTTTTGCATTAAAAATTATTTTTAAATCATTTAAAAGTTTATTTTTAATTAATTAATGAAAATTATTTAATTAAAAATACTTTTAGGTATTTAAAAATCACAAAAAAATTCATGTAACATTTAAAAACATTTAGAAACATTGTCCAACTCTCAAACCAATTTTTGTTTTTGCCCTTGATGCCTTTTAATTATTTTCTTTGGAATTAAATTCATTTTGAGGTAATATTTTGGTTCAAAGTTTGAAAATTCATTTATGTCTAACCTTTGAGAGTTGGATCATGATTCTTTTTGCATTGCATCTTGCATAACATGTAGTTTATAGGATAAAATTGGCATGAATTGATCTTGCATTTTCAATTTGTTTTTCATTTTTCTTGACAAGGTACCTTAAAACCCTAGCAATCTTAGAAAATTCATAACTTTCAATAGGTTAAGAGTTGGATCCCCTCCTTTGGGAAGTGAGTTTGTATAGGTCTAGGGTTCCTTTGATTGCATTTTCAAATTTTTATCATGTCATTTGCTTCTGGTTTTGGATTTTTGCTTTGTATGTTGCATATAACCCTAATTCATGCTTTCCTTTGCATCCATCTTCCATTTGCTTGCATACCATGACTTGCCATGACATTTTGTGCATCCATTTGATTCATAGTACATCTTAGGACATATTAGAATCATGTTTGTTCATTGCATCTTTCATCTTCCATGTTATGCATTCATATCATTTCATAAACTTTCATGAACTTTCATGGTTCAAAGCATGCTTCATTTGCATCCTCATCCTTGTATGATCATCCACAACTCTTGACATGTGTTTGCATCATCTCTTAGCATCATTTTCATCATGTGTATGATTCTGACTTTGGCCTTTGCCCATCCATATGCATTGTTTCATCTCATGTCTTCCCTTATGCATCTTGTACTAACTTTTCAGGTTAATGGTAAGTTTGTTTGGGAGGTGGATTTGCCTTCACCTCCTACCTCTTCTCACCTCATCATTTTGCATCCTTGCTGCATTTTTACTTGTCTTTGAGTGAGCTGACTCACTTGTGCCTCTCTTCCCTCTTTTCTCTTCTCATCTCATCCCTTTTCTATCTTGCTTCTCCTTGGTGGCTTCCTTGAAGATTTCTTTCATAAACCTCACAAACCCTAGGAATGACCAAGCATGATAACAATTAGGGTTTGATTAGTCCCCCACTTAGCTTTTACCTTTGTGTCCTCTTTGAGTCTTCTCTTCTCATCTCATAATCAGGGACTAAACCCTAAAGGCTTTAAGGCTTTAAGGCTTTGTGATTAAGCTTATGCATGCATCCTTCTATTAGGATGGAGTGTATAACTTTAATCCTAAGTGTTAAACCCTTAATATGTTTAAATCCTTAATAAATTCACTTAATAATCATCAAGACATCCAGCTTGTAAGTTGGGCCTTGCATTAGGGTTCTAATTCTTCCTTAATTGGTCAAGAAGGACTAACCCTAGTGTTAATGGACAAGTCCCCCTCAAGTTGTCTTACAAATCATAAAACTCACTTATTCATCTTATCACTAACTAAAATCCATTTAATAAAGGCTTTGTTTTGTCATGAGGTTAATCCCTAATCATGGATTAAGTTGAGGAGTCTTCCTCAGCTTAAACATTCCCATCTATTATCCTTCTATTAGGATGGTGTAATGAGTCTGTTTAATCCCTGATTATGGCTTAAACTCATTATTTAACACTAAACAAAAACAACAAAAACATTTAAATAATCACAAGTAGGTTAATGATCTTAATCCTACATCAAATGGTGATTAAGTGTGAGATGCTGACTTCACACATAAGGTATTCTCATTACCCCTAATCAGAGGGAGGATGTGATGAGTTTACTAACCCATTGATTTAGGCTTAAGCTCATTAACTTATGACAAACTTTCAAAAGCAATAAAAGACTGAAAACACAAAAACAAACAATAATCGTCTCCTCCGGGATTCTTTTCTCATCATCTTCACTCACAAACGAGAACTCGCTTCTTCCGTCTAATGCAAGACAGTTTGCACCTGAGCCAGACAGGTCATACACTTGAGCATAGACAAGTAAGCAGTTCACAAGTCAATTTATCTTTCAGTCTCTTTGGGTCGAACTACGGTGTTCTGACTTCCTCATTGCACGAGAGGATACGTAGGCATAACTTAACAGTTATCGAACAAAAGTCTCTGTATATTCCCCCTCTTTCCAGTTTTATTCTTTTAGCCTCATGATCTTGAGCATTTCACTCTTTCCTTACATTGACACTTCACTTATACACTTCACTTCTCTTACACTGACACTTGCATTCTTTCCAGCTTTGATACACAGATAGCACTGACACTACCCCTTTAAAACACAAATCTTTTAAGCGTGGATCCCGTCGAGTACGGCGGACAATCTGGGTGCTAATACCTTCCCAAGTTGTAACCAACCCCCTTTCTCAGTCTATCTGGTTCGCGACCGTCTTATCCATATTTTTCTAGGTCTATGCAGCATTGCCTTTCCTCCGGGATAAAAATGCCTAGCTTGGCAACTCTTGTCTTTCTGAGTTCATTCCTGTGTGTTCTCACTCACCCTTTCGCCGACCGTTCGCGTCAGTACCCCTCTTGGCCCTGGGTGTCATCAGGCGGGAGCGACAAGCTGGTAGAGGAAAATGCAGCCAATCTGTCAATGTAGGTACCCTGGAGAGTATTCATGAACATGTCTGCCATCTCCCTTTCAGACATGGGGGGTTGAACTGAAGCAGTAAGTTGCCTCCACCTTTGGGCATACTCCCTAAAGCTCTCACGGGAAGATTGAGACATTCCCATCAGAAGGCTCCTATTTGGAGCCATGTCAAGGTTGTATTGATACTGACGGATGAAAGCTTCAGCCAAATCTTTCTAGTTTCTTACTGTGGCTCTAATCAAGTGGGAGTACCATTCTCGGGATGCCCCGGTTAGACTATCCTCAAAGTAAAACATCCACAGCTTCTCTTCCATGGTGTATGCTTTTAATCTTCCCAAGAATGACTGAAGGTGGATGCGTGGGCAGGATGTGCCATTATACCTTTAGAAACACGGGGGTTTGAACTTGTGAGGAATTCTCACCCCTTCCACCAATCCCATATCCATGACATCAAAACCTAAGGAGTTTTGGGATTCAAGAGACCTCAGCTTCTATGCAATCTCATATAACCGTCGGTCGTAAACTTCGTCTCCAGCCCCTACTATAGTGAACTGTTCTTCTTGAGGATCTTCCTGCAAGACCCTTCCTCCAGCAGTGTTTCCCTGGGTATTTCTTATGGCATTGATTTCTGGGTTCAAATGAAACCCAAACTCTGGTGGATCAGTGCGAGGATGCACGTGATCGTTGTTACCGGTACCTCTTGTACCTGGATGGTGTTCTTCAGGGATTTGCCTCTCAACCAATTCCCTTAGTATCTCCTGGCTCTGAGCTAGACCTGTCATCACTGTCATGAATTGAGTCATCTGCTTTCCCATCTCAACCCTTTCATTGGCCATCTGGGCCCTCACTTCATTCAAGTCTTGCTGAACTTGATCCATCTGGAGTCCCGGAAGGTTGTTTCTTGTCGGGTACCGGTGTATTCTGTTGACAGGGAACACTCTTCTACGAGCAATGTTTCCTGAAACCACAACAAAGTGAGAAAAAACAATAAAACAAAAACCTACAAAACAAAGAAAAAGTTAGTATGCAATACAGGATGCCTATTTGTCTTCCAAGGGTATCCGGTTTGGTTCTTTGGTTTTGACCTTTCCAGACCTCGAGGAAATGCTGATGATGAAGAGAGATTAAGCCCACCAAAAATAACACAAACCACATATATTACAAATAATGAAAATACATAGTTTGATTACAATAACATTCCCATGGTGAGTCAAAATACAACAACAAAATCAAAAATACAACAAAAGAAAAGTACAAGCAAAAAGAGTCAAACATCTAATCCAAAGTCATCCTCTCTGACTTCCTTCAGGAGGGCCTCAGTCACTGGACCTACTGGATGCTCAGTGATAGTCCTGATGAGGAGGTTCCTGGTAGCAATGGCACTGGTTATCTTCTTATGCTTATCCCGATCCTTTGACCTCTTTAACCCTGCCCGGAGTTTCAACTCAGATATCTCCTTCTGTGCTGCCAGTAATGCTTCCTGATGCTTCTTCTCACTAGCCTCCAGTTGCTCTATCTTAGCTTGAGTTCTCTGATCCTCCTGTGCACGGGCTTCAGTGATCCTGATCCACCTAGCCTGGTTCTCCTCTAGATAATGCTCTGCCCTAGCTTTATGAGTCTTTGCTTCTTTGCAAGCATTCTTCAACACAAGCTCTCCTGCTCTAGCCTTTCTGATGTAGTCACTCGTCTTCTCAATCTTGGTCAAGTGCTCGATCCTGAGCCTCTCTAACCTCTCATTATCCAGTCGGCTATCATTTCTCTCCCAAAGAGTCTTCTTCAAGGCTTCAGAGAGCTGAGTGTTCCTCTCTTTCAGTTTCTCAAACTCTTCCAAACTAACAGTGGCTACAGGTTGCACTGTTGAAGGTCCAAGTACATCTTCTAAAGTAAATGGCATCCGAGTGATATGAGCTCTGGTACGAGACCAATCAGAATACTGTGCTGAAGCAATGTTGTTACATTTGCCCAAAAATAACTGTCCCTTTAGTTTGAATGTTTTCCCAGGCCCAGGCTGTTTGTCTGACAACAGCAGAGTTGTGCTGGATTTCACAATAAAGGGTCTCAGTCAAATCTTTCCCCCTTGGAGGATGAACCAAAGCATACCATAATTGCCTCTTAAAAAGAAAAGGGTTGTAATTGATGCAACCTTTTACTCCAATCAAAGGCACATTAGGATACTGCCCACAGCTAGTAATGATGTCTTTGCCCTTGGTGCTCTGAGTGCACCATCTGATGTCTTCTGATGTCAAGGAAATCAATCTCTTAGCCCAGTTCTTTGGCTGATGAGGGTTCAGGAAGGTATATGACTTTGGCAAATGTCTTAAAAACCAAGAGTAATAGAAAGGAGCACAACATCTGACCAGTCTTCCTCTTTGCTTTTCATTCCTCTAGTGTACTGAATAATAGAAGTCTCCAAGCAGAGTGGGGACTGGGTTCCTCAATAAGAACAGGTGAATAGCATTCTTGCTTACAAACTTTGGCTCGTCTGAAAACAAGATAATCCCATATATGTTGAGTGCCAAGAGTGCACAAACAACATCCCACTTCCCTACTGCAGCATGCAGGGTGGCCTGGGAGATCAAGAAGTCCAAGTGAAGGCCTGGAACCCCAGCCTTGGTGGTCATGCTCTGATCAATAAGGGCGGGCTCCAAATGCAATTCCCTGGCTATGTCTTCAATCTTGGGGGCAACCATCTCAGGATTGAAAGGAATCCCCCTCCTGATAGGAACTCCTAACAATATGGAAATTTCTTCTAGCAAAGGTCCCAACTGAAAATCAGGGAATGTGAAACATTTGAGAGGAGGATCATAAAACTGCAAGCATGTGTGGATCATGCTCCTCTGGGATGCATCCAGGTCCATGATCATGTCCAATATGCCCCCATAATGTTCTCTGAAAAGTGGGACATGATCAGGAGTAATGAGAGACCGGATCTGCCTGATGCTAGTCAGGGTAGGCTCAAAGAAGTGGTATGTGATGTTGCTCTTCCTGGAAGTGTCCATGCTGATAATGGATGTTGGTGAAGAAGCTGAGAGCAAATGCTGATGAAGGTCACTGAATGAGATGCTGGAGATGAGTCTCTGATGAAGATAGCTGGAGAAGATTCACAGACAAACTGATGGAGGTGCTGGAGAAGATAACTGAAGAAGTCTGAGCAGCAGAAGGGGTCAAAACCAAACCAAAGACAATAAGGTGGATACCCTATAAAACAAATTGGCAAATGTTAAAAGATGTAAAAAGGATGTATGAAAAATGATATGCAAAGGGTTTGTGATCAAGAGCTGGATCTGGTATCTGCCTTGCTAAGGGTCCATGTGTTCATAAGTCCGGATGAAGGCTTAGAAATCCAGTAACCAGGTGGGGGACTCAGATAAAGAGTCACAAGTCCAGGGTAATCACAAGAATTGTCCAAAGTGATGCATTCTTAAAACAAAACTAGTAACAGGGTATGATGTGGCCAAGGGTTCCTGCAAACCTGTAAACATCCCAACCCCCTCACATGTAATGTTCTAGAACAAGGATCCTCAGACTTGGATCAGTTATGAGAAGTGTAAACACTTCTAACCCGGAGGTACAATGTTTATAATAACCATAAAAGATCCTCCTTTAATTCACCTCAGATGCTGAAGGTCATAAAAGGTCATCCAGACTTAGCAGGCTTCCCAGATAGCCCTAGTACTACAGGAAATCCGTAGCACAGAGTTCTCAAGAAGAAACCCATGTCTGAATCGTGTTTCATATTCCCGCACCAGACCGAAATGGAATGGGAAAGAATAGGAAGCCACTATAGCCTATGTGTTACTCCGGTCCCAGGTATAGGACCTTAATCATTCAATGATACCCCACCCACCAAGGAAGCAGCAGATCCAGCAAATGATAATGACAGTATGGAATGCATAAAAATTGTAAATGAAAGCAATAAATAGAGCTGTACAGAAAGTAATAAATAAAGCAATAAATAAACACAAGTAGCACATAACACCCCCATAAACAAATATCAAACAAGGGCTAGGAGGAACCCACAAAAAGAACCAGAAGCCCTGGTTGCAATATAAGTCTCCCCAGCAGAGTCGCCAAGCTGTCGCTCCCCCGAAAAGACACCTGGCCAGATAGGGTACAGACGTGAACGATCGGCGAAAAGAGAATGAAGAGATGAACTGAATAGAGTCTCCAGCTAGGCATTTTTATCCCGAAGGAAAGGTAATGCTGCATAAACCTAGAAAGATATGGATAAGACGGTCGCGAACCAGAGAAACTGAGAAAGGGGGTTGGTTACAACCTGGGAAGGTATTAGCACCCAGATTGTCCGTCGTACTCGACGGGATCCACGCTTGAAAGACTGTGTTTAAAGGGGCAGTGTATGTGCTATCTGTGTGCAAAAGCTGGAAACGAATACAAGTGTTAGTGCAAAAGGGAGTGAAATTCTCAGGAACTGAGGCTTAGAAAGAATGCTGAAAGAGGGGGAAGACACAGAGACTTTTGTTCGATAACTGTTAAGTTATGCCTACGTATCCTCTCGTGCAATGAGGAAGTCAGAACACCGTAGTTCGACCAAAAGAGACTGAAAGATAAAATGACTTGTGAACTGTTTTCTTATCTATGCTCAAGTGTATGACTCGTCTGGCTCGAGTGCTAACTGTCTTGCATTAGACGGAAGAAACAAGTTCTCATTTGTGAATGAATGTGAGGAGAAAAGAATCCCGGAGGAGACGATTATTGTTTGTTTTTGTGTTTTCAATCTTTTATTTGTCTTTGGTGTTTTTCATAAGTTAATGAGCTTAAGCCTAAACCAAGGGTTAGTAAACTCATTATATCCTCCCTTTGACTAGGGATAATGAGAATACTTTAAGTATGAGATAAACACCTCAACTTAATTACCATGATGATGTAGGATTAAGATCATTAACCTACTTGTGATTATTTAGATGTTTTTGGTTTTCTTGTTTAGTGTTAAGTAATGAGTTTAAGCCATAATCAAGGATTAGTGAACTCATTACACCATCCTAATAGAAGGATAATAGATGCACACACTTAAGCTGAAGAAGATACCTCAACTTAATCCATGATTAGGGATTAACCTCATGACAAAACAAGTCTTTATTAAAGTGGATTTTAATTAAGAGATGAGATTAAGAAGTGAGTTTTATGATTTGTAAGACAACTTGATGGGGACTTGTCCATTAAACACTAGGGTTAGTCCTTCTTAACCAAATAAAGGAAGAATTAGAACCCTAGTGTAAGGCCCAAGTTACAAGTTGATGTCTTAGTGATTATTAGATGAATTGATGAAGAGGTTTAAACAAATTAAAGGTTTAACACTTAGGATTAAAGTTATACACTTCATCCTAAGAGAAGGATGTAGGCATAACCCTAATTCCAAAGTCCTAAAGCCTTAAAGGTTTAGTCTCTAATGATGAGATGAGAAGAGAGACACAAAGAAGACACAAAGGTAAAAACTAAGGGGGGACTAATCACAACCCTAATTATTATCATGCTTGGATGTTCCTATGGTTTGTAAGGCTTGAGAAAGAGATCTTCAGAGAAGCCACCAATGGAAGAAGCAGATGAAAGGAGAAAGAAGCGGATGAACAAGTTACTTACTTCACTGAAGAAGATAAGTAACTTAGAGAAAGAAAGTGAGAGATGAACATGAATGAGCAAGCTCACTCAATGGCAATTAAAAATGCAGCAAGGATGCATATGAAGGAGATGAAGAGAAATGAGAAGTGAAGGCAAATTCACTTCTCAAATTACTTACCACCTGAAAATGTTAGTACAAAGTGCACAAAGAAAGAAATGACATGAAATGAAGCATATGCAAAGGTAAGAAACCAAAACCAGAAGTAAACACATGATGTAAATGATGCCATGAGATGATATGAGAGCATACAAGGTGTACATATATGATCATACAAGGGAATGAATGCATATAAGGCATGTGGGAAGCATGAAAACACATGGATGTTTATGAAATGAAATGGATGCAAAGCATGGAAAATGTATGAATAAATGACCAAGACATGTTCAATCAATGTCTTAAGATGTCTAAGATGGCATACAAATTCTTATAATGTCATGGCAAGTTCATATGTTCATGCAATGCAAAGTAAGATGCAAGTAAGGATGCAAAATTAGGGTTACATGAAAGGATGAGAAGCAAATGATCAAAACAGAAACAATTCACATGATAAAAATTTGCAAATGAGCTCAAACAAACCCTAACCCCATATGATATCACACCCCAAAGGAGAAGGTCTAACTCTTAACCCTAAGAAAGTTATAATTTTTCTAAGTTCACTAGGTTTTTTGGGTACCTCAAAAATAAAAATGCAAATCAATTTGAAAATGAAAGATAAATTAATGACAAAAATATCCTAGAAACTAAATGCTATATGGAAAAAAATTCAAAAAGAATCATTGTCAAACCCTTCATGGTTAGGAAGAAAAGAATTTTCAAAGTTAGGGTTCCAAAAAGGGAATTTTATGAACCCTAAATTCAAGAAAAATGTCAAAATTGGATCAAAACCAAAAAGAAATTAGTATGAATGGCTTGACAATGTTTCTAAATGTTCTAAGATGCAATGTAATTTTTTTTTGTGATTTTTAGAAACCTAAATGGTATTTTAATTAATTAATTTCCATTAATTAATTAAAATAAACATTTAAATATTTTTAAAATGATTTTTTAATGCAAAAAATAAAAATAAAAATGTTTTTGGGTGAAGAAATATATTTGGAATTAAAATGCAGAAGGAAAATATTTTGTGATTTTTCTAAGTATTTTAAATAAAATGATAAAGAAAAATGCAATTTAAATGAAATAAAAATCAAAATAAATGAAAGTATGACAATCCAGTGGCTAGGATTCAAAGCTGAGAGATGAGGGTTGACTGGCACGCAGATCAAAGGCTGAGATTCAAACTGGCTTTTTTAATTAATCCTAATTAATTAAACTAATTAATCACAATTAAAATTAAATGGACACATCCTGGCCTTCCAACACACGCGGGAAACACTGATCCAACGCTCCTCATTCAAACTCACACTAACCCTAATTAAAACCCTAATTAATCTCAGGTGGCCGGAGAAGACTTCCGATTGTCTTCTCTGGCAAGCTCCTCCCCTGAGCTTCCTCAAAACACCATCCTAGGCTCTCAAACTCTCCAGAAATGATCAACTCACTACCCTAAACAAGAATCTGACCCTAAAATTCATTTCTCATTCATCAATATCAAGATTCGAATCAAAACCTAAAAATGACAAAACTTTCAGACATCCATGAAATGCTTAATACGCAACCATTTTCAAAAATAAAGACATCAGCATGATCAACACATCACATAGATTCATTTAGGAACTTAAAATTACATTTTTGGAAAAAAAGTTCTTGATGATACCTGAGCTTGAGCTTTCTCAGTTTGAGCTATCTAGACCTATCTCTTGTGCAAATGGCCTCCACTTGATCCCCTAATGATGTTGCAAGGCTTTGAATGAGCTGAGATGAGCTGGTTTGAGTGGTTGCAACCCAACTGGTCTGAAATCGTGTTTTGCTTTCAGGGGCTTTCAAACTTGTTTAATGGTTGGGAAAGGTTCTATTGATGATGGTGAGTTGAATGGTGAAGTTTGTTTGAGGTTTGAGTGGTTGAGCAGAGAGAATCGAAAGCTTGAAGCTTGAGGATGATTTTGTGAAACTTGGTGTATGAATTGATTCAGGCTTGTGTGATGTGTGTTATGGCTTGCTTTTGGTCCACATAACAAGTCTTGATAGGTCAGAAAGTGGGTGGTGGCTGCAGCTGATTGGTATGGGGTGATTTGCAAAAAGTCAACAACTTGTGTACTTGAGGTATGGGCTCTTGCAGCAGCTGTTTTAGGGCATGTCTTGGTTCAGCATTGATCAAGGAGAGCCATGGGATTCATTTTATGCAGCTGGATGGCTTAGAGGCATGGCTTTCATAGGTTTTGCAAGTGTTATGCAATTTGCCCCTTTTGAAATATCTTGTGATGCAAGCCATAGAAACTTGTGATTACTTGGGAAATTCTGGTCTTTGGAAGTTGCTTTATGTTGTTATGATGCTTATAGGTTGATTAGAGGTCACAAAATGTCTTGGTATGTGAAATTGCTAAAAATCCTCTTTGGTGTGAAAGTGAAAATTATAGGATTTTTGCCAACTTTGCAAGGCCATAACTTGAGTTCTATGATGAACTAGAACATGTCTTGTACTTTTTGAAAAGGGAATGATCCAATCTACAACTTTCATGACCAACAATTTTTCATTTGAAGCATTTTTGGTTAAGAAAGAGGAGGTTGAAGAACATTCCCAAAATGGAAAGTTTCCATTACAAGTCATTTCCATTTTTGGCAACTTTTGGTTTAGCTACAATTTCTTCAATTTTGTGAACTTACAAGCACTTCAATGATCAAATAAATATCATATAACTTCAATTTGATGAAAATTCCACTTTGGTTCCATTGTTGGGGGCCTCAGATGCCCTGATTTTGCTCTGACTTGCTCAAGAAGTTACCCAATGAACAGATGACATCCACAATGAATTTCTTCATCAAACTTGGTACACATGATCCTTATAACATATTGAGACTATTAGGAACAAGAATGACCAAAAAATTTGGAGTTATGGCCTCTGAAACCAAAACCCTAATTTCAGGTCATCTGTGTAGTGAAACCCTAGCTCTGCTTCCATGCTTCCCAAGTTCTTGTGATTTCTTGACTTCCTTGATATTTGAGGGATATAATATGATGATGGAACACACATGGACCCTCTTGGAATTATTGGAAACCTTTGGAGTGGCTCAGATGGATCCTTGGATTGCTCAGTTCACAAACCCTAGATGCAGATGATCTTGAACTATGCAGTGAAACAAAAATGCAATATGAGATGGTATGATTATACTAATGCAAACATGAAAGATCACAATCCATGGTGTAATATGAGTGAGGGAAAATTTGGGGTGTTTACAATCCTCAGTCAGGATATTCAGGAACTTAATCCTTCAATAAGAAGTACAAAGAACGAAAAGTGGGAAGTTCTAAGTACGATATTCTTAAACAAGACGGGAACGAAGTCTTCATGCTTCGCAGCAACAAATCGGGATTTATTTTCCCCAGCCAACAGTTGTTATATGAAGCTACTGTTCAGCTTCCCGACATAATTCATTCGTACATACATCATATCATATCATATCATATCATATCATATCATATCATATCATATCATATCATACGCATTCTCATAAAATATTATCTTGCAGATTGTTATATATATATCATTATACTTGCACCAAACTAACCTTGTTTTTCAAGTTAATTCTCCAGCAGACAAACTTCATCAACAACTTACCTTGGGCCGTCGTTTATTCTTCCCAATGGTTATCTTGTTACCTCGGGCCGTCGTTTATTCTTCCCGAAAGTTATCTCATTTTGGGTCGTCGATTATTCTTCCCAAAAGCCAACTTACCTTGGGTCGTCGTTTATTCTTCCCAATGGTTATCTCGTTACCTCGAGCCGTCGTTTATTCTTCCCGAAGATTATCTCATTTTGGGCCGTCGTTTATTATTCCCAAAAGTCAACTTACCTTGGGCCGTCATTTATTCTTCCCAATGGTTATTTTGTTACCTCGGGCCGTCGTTTATTCTTCCCGAAGGTTATCTCATTTTGGGCCGTCGTTTATTCTTCCCAAAAGTCAAATTACCTTGGGTCGTCGTTTATTCTTCCCAATGGTTATTTTGTTACCTCGGGCCGTCGTTTATTCTTCCCGAAGGTTATCTCATTTTGGGCCGTCGTTTATTCTTCCCAAAAGCCAACTTACCTTGGGTCGTCGTTTATTCTTCCCAATGGTTATCACGTTACCTCGGGTCGTCGTTTATTCTTCCCGAAGGTTATCTCATTTTGGATCGTCGTTTATTCTTCCCAATGGTTATCTCGTTAAATCGGGCCGTCGTTTATTCTTCTCGAAGGTTATCTCATTTTGGGCCGTCGTTTATTCTTCCCAAAAGTCAACTTACCTTGGGTAGTCGTTTATTCTTCCCAATGGTTATTTTGTTACCTCGGGCCGTCGTTTATTCTTCCCGAAGGTTATCTCATTTTTTGTCGTCGTTTATTCTTCCCAAAAGTCAACTTACCTTGGGCCATCGTTTATTCTTCCCAATGGTTATTTTGTTACCTCGGGCCGTCGTTTATTCTTCCCGAAGGTTATCTCATTTTGGGTCGTCGTTTATTCCTCCCAAAAAGTTATCTTCATATTTAAGAAACATATCTGAAGACTCCTTATCCAAATGGCATATTTAAGCCCATTCAAGCATCACAATCAACCAACAGTATCATTCTACCCACCAGCGAGTGCAAATATTTGGGCTTTTGTGTTCAATCCTCTTCAATTTTCAAGTCACGAATGGCGTACATGCCAATCTAACTCCTCAGATTCCATAAAATTGAAAAAGGGGCAGTTGTTGCACCCCAAAATTTTCCCTCCCACAATCAAGACAACCTCTCCCAAGACTTCTAGATGATCATAAGATCCTCAAGACTCTCAATTGATCAAGAAGTGTGGAAGTTTCCCCAGATTATGCCTCCTCCTAAGCAAAGTGTCCAAAACTAGGGTTTTGTGTTTCCTTAGGTTAAAATGATTTTCAAGGCCTCAAGTGAGCTTCATAACATCCCACATGTATTCAAGAATCCCCATGTCAAGTTTCAAAGCTTTCCCAAAGAGCTTGCCCAGTCAGATGATCAGATATGTAAAAATCAGTCAAAGTAGTTAAAAAGTCAAACTGAGGTCAACTGAGGTCAAATTAAAGTCAAACTTCAAGATTTTTTGCCAACATCAAGTTAATGAAGTAAAATTAATCATTTGATCAAGGGTTGATCATGATTCTTCAAGGAAGTTTCAGATCATCAAGAATCAGGAGTTTCTAAATTAGGGTTTTCTAAGGAAAAGTCAACTGAACTTTGACCAGCCATAACTTTCACATGCTTCATCAAATATTTCCCATCCAAAGCTCATTTTGAAGGAAATTGAATTCTCTACAACTTTGTGTCTCACTAGCCAAGCCTAAAAATGCTTCATTTGGAAGGTATGAGCTAAAACATTACAGGTCATTTCAAAAGTCAACAAAAAGTCAACATCTTCCAAAGAGCATAATTTGAAAATGGTAAAAGATATGGACATGAGACCAAAAATTTTGGTTAGAGGACTCTTTAATTTTTCCAAAATGTCTAAGAACACATTCATAGCCTTAAAATTGAAGGATTTGTGCCTTGTCAAAGTTGGGATATTTTTGAAGGGTATATGAAGAAAATAAGGCCTTAAAACCAATTTTTTTCCACATGGGCCTATCATGTTGCAATCCAATATTTGTGGTGACCTCAAGCACGACCCAAAACCAAAGAGTTCTGATTTTTATTATTTATTTATTATTTATTTGGATTTTATTCATTAAAATTCAATTAAAATATAAATTAAATATGAAAAATCAAATAATGGACAAGATATTTGATTGGAAATCATTTAAATCATATTTGGAATGATTGGAAGTCAATTGAAATCAGATTGGACCAAAATTGGAAAGGATGGATGAGATTTTTTGAATATTTGAAAGTGAGAAATCTTCACACTCAAGTTATCTCATAAGCCCACAAATCCATAGGTTTTTTGACCTAAATTCAATCCTTATAAGTTCATGAACTCAACACAAGCAAATGAGAAGAATTTGGAAGCCAAGAACACCAAGAACAATCTTCAAAATTTGCAAGAAAAAGTGATATTCGGATTCAAAGATTGAGCCACTTTCAAGACCAAATAAAGGTTGCAATGCGTTCCTGAGGAATCATACAATGTTTTTGGATCATAAGAACATCCATTCATGCATCAAAACGCCATAACCGAATGCACTTTGTTCTTCTTTTTTTGATTTTTCGTTTTCATATATTCATGAGTGATTAATCGTTTTTGTTTGCATAACAATGTTTGTTTGAATGTGTAGAACGATTCTGGGTGGATTAATTTGAATTTCGATGCCGATTCAGCAAGATGCCATGTTAGGGTTCCAAAAAATCGTGAATTGGGATTTTGTTTAAGAGCCTATTTTAGATCAAATTAATGGTGTATTTGGAATCATTGGCCTTCTGTTAATCGATCTGGACAATTAGAATGAATTTATTGCTTGTGTTTCTCATGTTCTAATGTGCAGGACTTATAGTGAGAGAAATAATTCGTCACTATAGCCTTTTGTGACGGATGAAGTATCACTAAAGGTTAAATGGACGGCTGGAGGTGGAAGATGAAGCTTGGCGCATTTTCTGAAAATTTGAATTTTTGTTTTTAATATATATTGTTTGTTTCAGGATTATTGGCATCAAAACGCTAGTGGCTCAGTTGGCAAGGACGTGTGCGTGAAAGCTCTTAGACCTGGGTTCAATCCTCAGGTTTTATGTATTTTTGTTTTAATCCATTTATTTTGCAGGCTGAATATATAATGATGTATTCCCATATGCTTATTGTAACACCCCAAAATTTGCCCTCTAATTTATTACCTTAATTGGCTTATGCTTCGTCTTATATTTGAATTGCATATCATCGGGTCCTCAAGGCATGGGATTAGGGTTTTCTCTAAGACGTGGTCTCTTAAACCTCTGAGGCTTATTTCACTCAGGTTCGGAGCATTTTCTGCCGCAAGGTCGAAGATCAGGGATTTTATAACAAATCTTATGCATTTTCTTAGATTCTCAAGGGTTCCCCTGGTGTGTGGAGTTCATTGGTTCACTTGATTAGAGACTTGTGGTTTGAAGTGGTTTGAGGATCTGCTATGATTGGTTGGCGTTATTATTCTTGCTACTAGGCATCCAAGCCTGGATTGGGTCGAAAGGATGAATTGATGTTAAGATATGTGGAATTGAGGATTTATGTGTCGGGTTCTTGAGGCACTAATTTTCTCATTAAAATTCGTCAGTTTCCAAAGTCTTATTCTTCAAGTAGTAATTAAGGCCAAAGTCTCTTTAAGCCATTTTGAGTTTCACTCTCAGGATATAGTGGTTCTGTTTGCAAGTCATGATGGATTTATCTAGAAATGTCCTTCTAGGCCTTGTTACCAATTCCATAATTTGCTTGAAGCTTTGATTTTGGTGCGAGCCACCCTTGGAGGGAAGTCTATGGCAAGTTAGAATGTTTCAATGAATTGCATACATAGGCATCAACTCTGTTTAATGTTTGTTGTAGGAATTAATATGGGTGTTAATGGAAGACTAAGTGGGGGTTATTCATTTAATTATGGTCATTAGATGGTTCCTAATCGTGGTCAGTTGGTGCTTTGACAAAAAAAATTTATTACTTTTAATTTGGGTTATAATTTCCTTGAAACTTATTTTGGTTTTTTTTTATCAAGTGATTTAAGATTCTAAGTGCACGACACGTTAAAAGAAAAGTTCATAATATTAAATATTAAATTGGAATGTGTAGGCAAATGACTTTGCCATAAAGTTAGGGTCCAAAGAAAGTTCTAAAACGGTAATGTAAGGATTCATTCATCAGAGTTTTAAATACATGGGTAACTCTATGATTCTTAAAACAACAATAACTTCCAAATTTCTCGTGCCAAGCCTTCAATCATATCAAAGTTTCAAGGTTCCAACTGGATTTACAAGATTGCAAGGAATTACAAGAGTTTCAAGCCAAGGTCCCCACCATGGTTTGCTTTGTATCAACCTCTTGGTCTTTCACAATCACATGGCCTTGTTTCTTCATCAATCCCAAAGCACCTTCAAGCTTCACGACCGCCCTAGCAATTCGCGAGATCAAATCATTCCATTAAATAAGGCTAGCCAGCCGTTTCACAAAAGAAAATTCTAAAGAGTGCACGGCATAATTTTTTGTCACAGTAAAGCTTTTAACCTAAAGCTCTTGGGGGAGGCAGCAGGTTTATGGCTCCATCGCAACACTATCAGTACCAATTAATTATCCTCATCGCAAGCGGACCTGAAAAAGGAAGGTTATAGTGGGATTTAGCGCATCATGGTCGTCAAAACAGAAAAGAAAAGATGGGAGAGTCGTGAGAAATGTGTGGATGTTTTTTTTTAATGACAGAATATCAAATTTATAAACGCAAAGTGATAACGAATCCATGAGGACAAGTGAATACCTGAACAATTCTGCAAAGGCTATCTCACGATCTGTCAGCAACACCAATTGTCGTTGGCCCTTCATCATCTGAAACCCCTCCGACCTCCGTGTTTATCTCCTATAGATCTTTACACTCACTGCAATAACAAAGCAAGGAAATCTACAGCAAAGAGAATATGGTTAATATAACAGAAGGACTGATATTATGGAAAGAGGGAGAACAAAGCAGAATCGAAGTTTCCATAGCAGAGGTCCATACACAATTTCAGTTACCATGAAAATTAACAAAAAAATTCGCAACGAAACGGGAAGGCCTTTACCTAGCTCATTCAACTTTCATGACAGAGAGCAGCTAGTCAACCTTCACCCTTTATCCTTCCTTTTCTTCGGTAACCTGCAGCAAGCAGATGTTAACAATACTGAAAGTCAGTCACACCAATCTAAAAAGGAAATTCAGAAAGTTTCACATAACAATTTCCAGTTACAAAACTCTAACTTCTAACAAACTAACAGAAAATTGTAACTGAAATCATAACAAATTTTTTTACCTCAAGAATATCCATTGAACATTTTCTATAAATCCAAAAGCTCGTTCCATTGGGGCGGAGAATGATCCATCTTCACATTTCTTCATCTCATTCTCTCTGATTCTCTCACACCATCATCATCTTTTAGCCTCTTCAATCTCCACCATTTTTCTTACACCTTTTCCATATTCAACTCTTCATCATCCTCAAATCTTCATCAACATCATGATACCGCAGTAGCTCCACCAGGACCTTCATCCCTCTCTTTTCAATCATGCCGACCTGCATCAAGAACAACACAGCAACATCAACACCTCTTCACGCATAATTTCGCCCATCCTTCATCAACTTCATCCAACAACAACCTGCAATTCAAAGAAATCAGGGAAACCGGAAATTATTCAGATAGTGAGATAACAGAAATTCCACCAAAGCTATTTGCAAGAAATTGATTGAGCAAATTCTTTCAAGAATTGTGACAACTACGACTCGTAATACAAGAAAAGGAGGAAAACGATTATGCTTCATTACCTGCCAATACGAAGACGCAATTGGAGTCGCAATCAATCGTACAACCTTGAATCCTCTGAACGGAGTTAGTTGAGAACAAAGCCACAGAGAGATTGAAGAATCAACCATTCGCAACGAACGAGAGAACGCGAGAACGACGCCTCTGACTCATTCTTCAGGTATGCGGCTTATAACTCCTTTCGCAACGATTCAGTTTCTTTTACTTTCAATAAACTTGATCCTGTAGTTTTGCTAAGAGTTGAGAGAAATCCGAGTCTGGATTTTGGTTTAGAAGCAGGTTTAAGGGAAGGTTGGGGTTAGAAGTTCCGTATTCGGAGGGACCTCACGATGGATTTGTCGTCGTCGCAGCCTTAGGATTTAGAGAAGGCGGGTGTTTGAGATGGGAAAGGAGTGCTTGAGAGAGAAGATAAAAATGGAGGGGTTTCGTGTAGAGGGAACATGGCGAGAGAGCAAGTGTTGGTGAAAGAGCAAGAAGAAGGTCTGAAGAGGAGAAGTGGCGGCAGGTTAGGGTTGTGTTAGGGAAGAAAGTGAGTTTGTGAGAGAAGGAAACACGTATGAGGGAGATGATTTGATCTAAAGTTTATAATTTTCATTTAAGTTATATTAATTTGATTAAGTTAATTCAGATTTTGAAATTGAATAAGAATTAAAATTCATAAGTGTAGATTAATTACATTTGTTTATGACTTTGAAAAAGGATCCTGAAAACTTTATTAAGATTCCATTACCGTTGCTAATTCGGCGGAATTAAGGTTGGACCGGTTTTTTTTATTTTTTATCTATTCCTCCCATGCGGGTCTGGGCCCAGAGTTGATATCCACGCCCCTATTTTAAGCCTCATTTCTGTTATTAACTAAAACAAGATCACTTTTGTTCACCCCCTTTGCTTCTGCAGATTGGGTCTGGAGCTGGTGCTATCGGCACCCTCATTACCAAGCCCAACTTCAGTCTTTATTTATAAATATTTCTTTCCTCACCCCCCTCCAGTTTCTCATTTCTTTTAATATCTCTATTTTATATAGTTCCAAATATAATTCGTGGAAAATATTAAAATGAATATTAAAATTCTATAAAAATTAGGATAGGATATTAAATCAATTTAGAAACATTTCCATTTTTTATTTTCTAAATCTAATTATTTTTCGATTTTAATTCGATTTTTTATTTTAATTGATTTATATTGAATTTCTACATAAACACATAAATTTGTACAATTTATTTCTGCCACTTCCCATAACATTTTTGATCCATTCTTTTTACTCTGATTAGAGGACAAATAGAAGTGCCTAAAATATTTTTTGTGTATTTTTTAGACATTTTTTTGCTTCTGTTTTGGTAGTGTGATTCGTACAAAATCGTGATTAAACTTTAGTTAGATATAGGTGATCATTTACCATAGTTAGAATTAGAATTTTTAAGAGATTTTTTAACACAATGTTATAATCAGGTTAGAGACCTTAGGAAACTAATTTCATATTTTTCCCATGACTTTTGATATTTTTGGCATTTTAATTCATTTCATCTTATTATGCATATTCATGATTCATGTCATTCACTAACTATTCTCTTTTTTGTGCAAGGTATTTTTCGAGGATTTTTCGTATGGACTTGGATACTTTTATGCCTCGATTATGTTTTATACTTTGTGTACTTTGTGATGTAATAGCGTAATACTTGTATGCTTGTATAGTTTTTATAACTAGGTTAGAAAAGATAAAACGAATCGATAGAAAACGAAAATCTCAAAGATAAATAAAAGGCTCGATCCAACGTCGAGTAAATTTTCAAATAAATAAATAAAGTGGCATGTGACTTTAGGGTTCCTCGATTACCATCTTTCCACTCCATTCAACCAAAAGCAAGCCTTGTATGTTTCACACCATAAGTCGTGCGTCTCAGCACCACGCAACCGACCCACCCGATCCATCGTTTTATCCCGTTTATGTTTCATTCACGTGTTTACCCACCATGACTTAGGAGGACCACATTGTTCACTCTTAACTTCTTTTATGTTCTTATTTCTAGTTCTAATATCTCTTAGGTAGATTTAATCTTTTAAACCTCACTAACCATAGGTTATCCATGAATTCAACTAACTTAGGGTAAGTCTAGTTTCCCTTAGAAGTTTTCCTTTTACAACTTGAGTCTCACTTCTCATCTTAAAAGAAAAATCAAAAACACTTAATAAAGGAAAATGTGTACAATGCGTCATGAGCCTTAAGCTATACGGGAAATGACTAGTGGAGGTCTCCTTCACTCTTCTAGGATGCTTTACAAACGTTCCATTGGGGGCGATCTTGGAAAGTATTCGCTCTTGTGTCATAATCTTTAGTGTTGTACATATGAAAAACACAAATTCAAAAACACTTCTTCTAAAAAACAACAAACCAAGAAGTCACGTCTTCTTTTCTCATCTCATACTCCTTGCGGACGAACATGACTTGTCTCGACAGTTCAAACAGCAATACGGTAAACACCCTCGAGTCAGAGCCGGTAACACCTGAGCTAGAGCTATGGAAACGTCATCCTAAAAACCAAAAACGAGTATAAGCCTTAGTTAGACGAACTACGGCGTCTCTGATCCTCATTTATCCCGATGAGGTACGTAGGCAGTGGGGTAGGGCCCATTCGAGCACAATCTTTCTTTTTCCCTACATTTTCCCCATTTATTCCCATTTTCCAATTTCATTTCTTTTCTCATTTCCATTTCATTCCAGATAGCTATTCTTTCATTCAAGCAGCATATTATTTCTCACCCTTTGAAAACAGACTCATAAGCGTGGATCCCGTCGGGTACGGCGGACGGATTGGGGTGCTAATACCTTCTCAATTCGTAACCGACTTCCGTATCCAGATCTTTGGTTCGCAAGGCCTCGTCCTTTTTCCTTCTTCCTTAGGTTTGTGCAACATTACCTTTCCCATTCCTTTGGGATAAAAATGTCTGGCTGGCGACTCTAACTTTTTCGCGCCACTTTCGCGTTTGTACTAGGTTGAAAATCCCGGGAGCGACAGCTGGCGACTCTGCTGGGGACTTTTAGAAATTCTAATTTCCCCTTTGAGAGTCAATCCTAGCGCTTGTCTGTTTCTGTTTTCTTTGGGTGTTTATTCGTCTGTTGTTATGCTTTAGTTTAGCTTTACTATTTTGTTTACAATCCGTCGTTTTCCTTTACAGCTTTTTGTACTTTATTTTACTGTCGCATATACTGGCATATACTGTACTGGCTGTTCTGGTTTTCCTTGGCGGGATGGGATTATTGTGAGATAAGCCAAATACCCGGCTTGAGTATACACATAGGATTTAGAGTGGGCAGTCGTGTGGCTTGCGTGGTCTTGAGCACGTGTAGTTTTCACGAGTCCCACACCCAGATCAGGATCTCTTGGGATATGTTCTATACTGCCTAGGCAGACCATAGAATGTTCTCACCTGAGCTGCTAACACTGGGAACCGATCATCGAGGACTTTAGTGGAAACAACCCTCTCCAGTGGTGACAGTGGCAGACCACATTTCGTGGCAAACCCATTCGCACCCGAGGGCCCACTAGGAAATCGCATAGGATGACCTTGTTCTCTCGTAGGAACCTGGTTAAAGCAACTGGTCGTATGAAGGTAGTACTGTACCCTTCGGGATGAATGTACTATTGTTTCTCGACTTCAGTGCTTGAAGCCGGGAACTTATGAGGGATGCTTGTTTTTCTGGAATTCAGCTGAGGCCTCCCTGAGTAGTACATAATGCCAAACCGATTCCCTGATTTGGTCATGAGCCATTTCTCGGAAATGGTGAACGTATTATTGCTATTCGGCTTTGAGAGTCCGTGATGTTGACCCGTAGTAGCATACCCGTGAGATTGGGAGGGGTTTACAGGTTTGCAGGAAAACTAAACCTTCAACCTACCTTGTTCTTGATACTTGGGTTTTCTTCCGACACATACTTATGATCTGGTATTCTTGACAGTCGGTATTCAGGCAAAATCAGAAGACAGTACAACAGTGCCCAGTATATGCAACAGTGATCACATACCATTGCATTGCATCACATCATCCGCATACTTGCATTCCTAATGCATGTTTATTCATTTGCAGGGCTGCATATCACATCCTTGATTCCGGTTGTGGGTATTGATCTATGAGCATGGAATCCAAGAAAAAGACCAAGTGTATTATCTCCTACAAGGTTTATCAGCCTGTTGTGAAAGAACTTCTCAAAGTGAAGGCCTTAGCTCCTCCAGAGGTTCTGAATGTCTTCAAGCAGGATTACGGGTGGATTTTGTATTTCATAGAGCCCATCAGTGACTATGCTTTCAGAGGGATGCACACCTTGCTACAGTTTTATGATCCACAGCTTAGATGTTTCATACTTTCTGATTTCGTGTTGGCACCGACATTAGAGGAGTATTCGAGCATCCTGAGAGTTTCCGTGAAGGACTGTGCACCGTTCTTTGGGACCAAGATTGATCCCGACTTCAAAGATGTAGCAACTGCTCTTTATTTGAGCAAGTCATTATTAGAAGACCGGATTGATAGCAAAGGAGGCTTCCGAGGATATCATTTGAGTTTCGTGTTAGATGAGGCGACTAAAGCAGCTGAGGCAAAAAGTTGGAGTGCCTTCAATGTGATTCTAGCTTTGTGTATCTATGGAATCACTTTGTTCCCGAACATGCCGAACTTCGTGGATGTTGATGCTATTCGCATTTTCATAGCAAAGAATCCTATTCCTACTCTCCTAGGTGATCTCTACCACTCTGTGCATTATAAGAATGAGAAGCGAAGGGGTGGAATGTTGAATTGTTGCGCGACTGTATTCTACAAGTGGTTCACACGCTTTCTTCCACAATCAGGAGCTTTTGAGAAGACGAATAACACTCTTGAATGGTCGGAAAGATTGATGGGTTTGCAAGCAAAGGACATTGTCTGGGTTAATCAGGGTTTGCGGTGCATTGACATTCTTCATAGTTGCGGAGGATTCCCTAATGTTCCATTGATCGGGAGGAAAGGGGGAATTAATTATAACCCTTCTCTCACGGTTAGACAGTTTGGGTATGCCTTAAGGGAACCACCAGCTGATGTGGACATCACAGAGTCCTTGTACTTCCAATCAACGGATGGATTCGAGATTGCTCAGAAAGCTTCTAATGCTTGGCACAGTCGAAGGACAAGAGGGAAGAAGACTTTGGGAGTAGGGAATTGTCGAATGTATACACCGTTTGCAGAATGGTTAACAGAACGGGTTGAAGTGTTACTATTACCATTTGGGCCTGCGCCTCTTCTATATCCCACAGTCATTGAACAACCTACCACAGTTAGCATTGAAGAGTTCAACAAGATGAAGACGGAAAGAGACGGTTTGTTAATGGAGAATGCACAGTTAGGTCAGGAGCTTGCTAAAGCTAATCACGCCAGACTTGAGGTTGAGTGGAAAGCTCAAGAAGATGCTGAGAGGCACGCTATTGCAAGGAAACAGTGTGAGGTTGAGTTAGCTCGGTATGAGAGGTTCGAGTTTGCTACTAGAAGTTCTTCCAAGGAACACATTGACACTAGAAGGCAACTGGATCAGAAGACCTTGATGTTTGAGAACATGAAAAAGAGACATGCTGCTTACAGGATCAAAAGAGAGGAACAAGACAAAGTTCAAGCTGAAGAGATCGCGAGTAAGCTAAAAGAGAAAGACGAAGAGATGGCCGATAAGTTGAGAGAAAAAGATGAAGAACTTGCTAAAGCCCGAGAAGAAGCTGCTTACTACAAACGGATGATGATTTGCTATCAGAAGAAGCTGAAGAGGTTTGAAGACAACCAGGTGCAGACGAAGAAGTTGGTAGAAGTTCCAAGGGCGGGACCGATCATTGACTCAGACCTAGATAGAGGATCGCATTGACAAAGACATCTTTCTATTTTGCTTGTATGTTTTAGGATTACCATCAGGATTGTTGATGGAATCTTCTTATCATTGCACTTCTGTTTGAATCCATGCTGTGTGTATTTTGACTATATCAACGAAGTTCTTATCATAAAAAGACCTCTTTACTATCATTCTGTGTTCTCTCACTTTACGGTCACTGACACATCTGACACATTTGCAAAAACACGTCGGTCTTTGTATTCTTGGAATTGTTTGACACATCCGCCACACGCACACCTTATATTATCAACACCGCTTGTTATTTACAACAAAAAGAGCTTCTGTCTTCATCAAACCCACAAAACTGGAATCAGGGGATGGGGATGCCCTAAAAATGGATCGACATGCCATAACATTCATTTCCTGCATATCATATTCTTGTGTTTTTGTAGGTTACCCAGGGTTTCTAACCTATTTGATTGCAGGCAATATAGCTAGTCAACGCGTTCACCGATATCCGACTAAAAGAAACCGAGTAAGGATGGTTGAACGAATGCAGACAGATCTCAATGAGCTCCGACAAAGGATGGATCAGTTCATGGAAATGATGGCCGGCATGGCCCAGAACCAGGAGCGTCTCCGGTTGATGGTTGAGCAACCTCATGGGAATGTTAATACGGGAACACCGGCTGAGAATGTGGATTCTAACGCTGCCCGTAATGGAGAACCTAATCCAAATAGGACCACAACACGTAATGCAGGTTTAGAAGACAATCAAGAGGACCAGTTCACTCTACTGGATGTTGATATGGGTAACATGAATGAGATCAACAATCGCAGGTATGAAGAGTTGTCAGAGAAGATCAAGGCCATGGAATGTCAGAATTCCTTGGGTATCGATGTAACCAGTCTCGGGTTAGTACCAGGAGTCAGAATCCCTCCCAAGTTCAAGGCACCATTGTTTGACAAGTACAATGGCAGCACGTGCCCTAGGACTCACATTCATGCGTACTTTGGAAGAATCTCGGCTCACACTGATGACGAGAAACTTTGGATGCATTTCTTCCAAGACAGTTTATCTGGAGCTTCGTTGAGCTGGTACATGAGGCTGAGTCGGGTCTCTATTCGAAGTTGGAAGGATCTAGCTGAAGCATTCCTCAAGCAGTATCAATACAACATTGATATGGCTCCGAATCGCACTCAGCTACAAAACTTGTCTCAAGGACCTAAGGAGAGTTTTAAGCAGTATGCCCAGAGGTGGCGTGAGCTGGCCGCACAGGTTCAACCTCCATTGCTGGATCGGGAAATGGACGACATGTTTATGGGAACCTTGCAAGGTGCTTACTTGGATCGTTTGGCTGCCTGCCCATCCATTGGTTTTTCTGATATCGTCAATGCTGGAGAAAGAATAGAGAATTTTTTGAAATTGGGAAAGATCCAGGATGCAAGCAGCGCTAGTTCTTCTGGTATGAGAAAGCCTTTTGGCAACGGCCAAAGAAGAAGAGAAGGCGAGACGAATGCTGTGTATAAAGGCTGAGACAGAAATTATTCTCAAGGTTACCACCACGCAGCTGCGGTGACTATCACTCCACAGGTTCAACAACAACGACCACAGGGTCAGCAACAACAGGTACAGAGACCGTTTCAAGAAAGAACGAGAGCGAGAAACCGCAGACTTGACCCCGTCCCATGCCCATATGTTGTATTGCTCCCAGAGCTGCTAAAGGTTAACCTGGTCGAGCTTCGTACCATGAGACCTTCTGCTCCTGACAATCTACCTCCGAATTTTGATGCTAATGCCAGGTGCGAATTCCATTCAGGTGCCCCGGGGCACAGTATTGAGAAATGTTGGGCTTTTCAGAACAAGGTACAAGACTTAGTTGACTCCAAGGCGATTAATTTTGCTCCTTTCCCAAATGTACTCCAGAATCCAATGCCTAGTCATAACGGAACCGGTGTCACGGTTATTCTACCAGATGGTCCACGTTAAGCTGAAGTCTTTGACTTAATCACCCAGGATGCTAGGGTATTCATGAAGCAAATAGAGCCAGCAGTATTCAAATACTCTCAGTGATGGCATTTATGTGTTTCCTTTCTTCATTGTTCATTTTTCATCCCTATTGAGGGGAACTACGTCGCTCTGATTCTTCATTGGTTATCAGTCAATGGAGATACGTAGGCAGAAGATCGTCAGGTCTTTCCGAGCAACCTTTTGGGGCAACTTTACTCCCCAGCTTCACTCTTTCCTTCAGATGTCTCGTGGCAGAGTCAGAATAGCTGGAAGAGGAAGTATTACTGCAATGGTTAAGTATACAACTGCGAATTGAAGTCTGTAAAAGAGCTATTGATCACTGAAAATATCCAAGACTGACAGGTCCAGACGGAGCCAAGCCTCCTCAACTACGGCAATATTCAGTTTCTTTACTGCATTTCCATTTGTATTTTCTTTTATATGCTAAACATTTGTCTACATGTATGAAATTTGTTTGCTTTTGAGTGTTAGCAATAATAAAACTCACATGTTTTTCTTGAAGTAAATTCATTTGCATTCCCTTATAATCTTGCATCTGTACATCGCAATACCAATTGTCATGCTTAAATTCTATGAAAGGAGAATGACGAAACAAAAACGCAAAGTCTCTAATTGTGTGCTCTCAAGTAAGACCTTGTTGACGATGTACAGGCATTGTTTCAAATCCTAAACACTGGAGATATAAGGAAGATAGACCCTTGCTAATCCCTTCGAGCCTTGAAGTAGGAGTTTCTTTTCACATAAAAAAACCCTCACATGTAACCTAGGGGCAGGGTAGATGTCAGCTAGTAGGACCAAGCATTCAGGCTTTCATAAAGGAGTGTATATGAGGATCCATTACATTCCATCATGCTAATCAAGAGGTCCAAAGGCCAAAAAACCACAATGGTTATCCAAGTCAAAAGGTCCAAAGATTGAAAACCATAATGGTTATCTTTCGTCGACCCAAAGAATGAGGCAGTCACAACCCTCGCGAAGCAATCAAGACAAACAGTGTCAGACGACTTGTTCAAAATGCAAAAAAAAAAAAAAAGAAAAGGCCCGCTAAGTCGAAACTTGAAAACAAGCGACTTAGGAAAAAGTTAGGGCATCCCGCTGGACTTCACAATCAAAGATTCACAAGTGTCAGTCCAGGAAAAAGTTAGGGATAAAGCAAAGTAACGCAAAAGAGAAAGACAAAAAGGATTACACAAGAAAGATCCTCAAATGAGAACAAAGTCGTGTGACACAGACACAAAAGATAGCGGAGTGACTGACTCTCAACAATAACCTGATTGGTGCTTGAACTAATAGCAGCAATGGTTCCTCAATCAACACGAAACCCTTATGAAAGGTGAATGCTTGTGAAAACTAGCTGAACATAGGAATGGAGAACATCACGAAGAGTGGGTGGGCACAAGTAAACTTCGAGCCTATATCCTTTGTTTCTATAACCGTGAACCAGGCCACGATACAACCTTTAAAAGTCCTAACTGAAACAGGGTCAATTTGAGAGCGTACTACTACGAGACCGCGTTCCTGACTCCTATGAGTTATGCTAAAAGACATTTGTTGGTGTTGCATGTACATACTTTCATTCAAAAATAATATCGTATCTTAACCAGTGATTCGCTCACGAAGGTTAGCGATCTTTTTTCAAAACTTCAAGATTAACTTGTGTGTTGCATTAGAATCTTCATTCTAAGAATAAACATTTTTTGCTTGCATACATTTGTTTGGCATCATAAATGGTTCACATGCGGAAATTCAATCCAGAAGCTTAAGCTTGCCAAGTTGAGAAGTTTAAAACTCCTGAAAGACTGTCACGTTGAGGTGCACTTTTCTGAGAAAGCTTCATTGAGCAAGGACTTTCCCAACTAGTCATGGTAAGAGCTATCCAATCCGGGGCAGTTACGTCGAGCAATCTCTTCAAATTTCAGTTAAACTGGGGCAATCACCTCAAGATTCAAATCTCTCCAAGAGCGAAGATTAGTCAGTCAAGTGCAAAACTATTCAAGTACTCATACTGGGGCAGGCCACCCCAATAGTACGAGAGTTCATTCTTTCCCGAAGACAGACGATCGGAAGCATTTACCCGGAGTTCAAAATACCGTGGTCACTTGTCAAGCCAACTATCTCGTTCAGCACTTCTGACAAATACAAACTCATTCGCATGGGCAATGGTTAACTCCCCAGCAAGGTTGTTACGCTAGTCCATGCAGTCGTTATGATACCTAAGAGTTTAAAGACGCCAAGTCTTTTGTAAAATCCTCTTGAGGTAAAATCCATACGGAAGCAACTGATCCCCAGTACGAGACAACTTGAAATCTTCCCTCCTCAGCAGGACGTGTCTCGGTGTTGTCATCTCCAACAGGCAAATGGAAATTATCCTCACTAAAGTCATAAGTTTTTCCTTCAGTTGATTTCCTTAATCTTGGTTCCTCACCAGATCTAAGGCGATTCCTATTCCCCTAAAAGATCTCAGATAAATCATTCTCCTCTCCAGCAGATCCATAAGAGTGGATAATCCCCAATAATCGAAGTATTCCTAGGCACGACCCTCAAATCTAAAGTCCAATTTATTTTGGGCAAAGGTGGTAATTCGGGACAAATGAATTATTCGCGCTCTTCTCCAACAGAGATGTTATCCCCACAGGACTTCTTGGGATCGAATACGCGATCATTGTGTTTCCCCACAGAGTTAGCAGAGACTTATTACTTCCGCGTCAAGAATTTCTTTCACATTCGTACCAGTTTATTAACAATACTCAAGACATAATATCCCCAGTGTCATGGGGCAACATGCCGTGCAATTCAACATATTCAAAGTCCAGCCGCAGACTGGCCAAAGTCCATCTTCGGGTGGCAAGCTTCAAAAGTCTACCCGCAGTGTGGCAAATCTCTAAAGTCCCCCGCAGTGGGAAAAAGCCTCCTGTAGTGAGCAAAAGCCTCCCGTAGTGAGCAAAAGTCCACCCGCAGTGTGGCAATTTTCAAAAGTCCACCCGCAGTGTGGCAAATCTCTAAAGTCCCCCGCAGTGGGCAAAAGCCTCCCGTAGTGAGCAAAAGCCTCTCGTAGTGAGCAAAAGTCTCCCGTAGTGAGCAAAAGTCCACCCGTAGTGTGGCAAATATCTAAAGTCCCCCGCAGTGGGCAAAAGTCTCCCGTAGTGAGCAAAAGTCCACCCGCAGTGTGGCAATTTTCAAAAGTCTCCCGCAGTGAGCAAAAGTCCAGCCATAGACTGGCCAAAGTCCATCTTAGGGTGGCAATTTCCAAAGTCCACCCACAGTGTGGCAAAGTATTTTGAAGTCCAACCGTAGATTGGCGAAAGTCCATCCTCAGGGTGGCATCATATCACAAGTCCACCCACAGTGTGACAAGTCAGTAACCTTATGGCATTATTCAAAAGGCATCCCCCGTTTGCTATTCTCCCATATCGTAATTATATCCAAGCGGAGATCGTTCGTTTGAGTTTATCTCCTTGTTCTTCTGCTGCAGAGTGCAAATTTTCTAGTTGTTCCTAGTATTCAATCCCTGCATACTTCAAACGTCTGAAAGCAACTGCTATCATCCATTCAAGTCTACAGTGATTGAATAGGGGCAGCTGTTACACCCCAAAATTTGCCCTCTAATTTATTACCTTAATTGGCTTATGCTTCGTCTTATATTTGAATTGCATATCATCGGGTCCTCAAGGCATGGGATTAGGGTTTTCTCTAAGACGTAGTCTCTTAAACCTCTGAGGCTTATTTCACTCAGGTTCGGAGCATTTTCTGCCGCAAGGTCGAAGATCAGGTATTTTATAACAAATCTTATGCATTTTCGTAGATTCTCAAGGGTTCCCCTGGTGTGTGGAGTTCATTGGTTCACTTGATTAGAGACTTGTGGTTTGAAGTGGTTTGAGGATCTGCTATGATTGGCTGGCGTTATTATTATTGCTACTAGGCATCCAAGCCTGGATTGGGCCGAAAGGATGAATTGATGTTAAGATATGTGGAATTGAGGATTTATGTGTCGGGTTCTTGAGGCACTAATTTTCTCATTAAAATTCGTCAGTTTCCAAAGTCTTATTCTTCAAGGAGTAATTAAGGCCAAAGTCTCTTTAAGCCATTTTGAGTTTCACTCTCAAGATATAGTGGTTCTGTTTGCAAGTCATGATGGATTTATCTAGAAATGTCCTTCTAGGCCTTGTTACCAATTCCATAATTTGCTTGAAGCTTTGATTTTGGTGCGAGCCACCCTTGGAGGGAAGTCTATGGCAAGTTAGAATGTTTCAATGAATTGCATACATAGGCATCAACTCTGTTTAATGTTTGTTGTAGGGATTAATATGGGTGTTAATGGAAGACTAAGTGGGGGTTATTCATTTAATTGTGGTCATTAGATGGTTCCTAATCGTGGTCAGTTGGTGCTTTGACAAAAAAAATTTATTACTTTTAATTTGGGTTATAATTTCCTTGAAACTTATTTTGGTTTTTTTTTATCAAGTGATTTAAGATTCTAAGTGCACGACACGTAAAAGAAAAGTTCATAATATTAAATATTAAATTGGAATGTGTAGGCAAATGACTTTGCCATAAAGTTAGGGTCCAAAGAAAGTTCTAAAACGGTAATGTAAGGATTCATTCATCAGAGTTTTAAATACATGGGTAACTCTATGATTCTTAAAACAACAATAACTTCCAAATTTCTCGTGCCAAGCCTTCAATTATATCAAAGTTTCAAGGTTCCAAATGGATTTACAAGATTGCAAGGAATTACAAGAGTTTCAAGCCAAGGTCCCCACCATGGTTTGCTTTGTATCAACCTCTTGGTCTTTCACAATCACATGGCCTTGTTTCTTCATCAATCCCAAAGCACCTTCAAGCTTCACGACCGCCCTAGCAATTCACGAGATCAAATCATTCCATTAAATAAGGCTAGCCATCCGTTTCACAAAAGAAAATTCTAAAGAGTGCACGGCATAATTTTTTGTCACAGTAAAGCTTTTAACCTAAAGCTCTTGGGGGAGGCAGCAGGTTTATGGCTCCATCGCAACACTATCAGTACCAATTAATTATCCTCATCGCAAGCGGACCTGAAAAAGGAAGGTTATAGTGGGATTTAGCGCATCATGGTCGTCAAAACAGAAAAGAAAAGATGGGAGAGTCGTGAGAAATGTGTGGATGTTTTTTTTAATGACAGAATATCAAATTTATAAACGCAAAGTGATAACGAAGCCATGAGGACAAGTGAATACCTGAACAATTCTGCAAAGGCTATCTCACGATCTGTCAGCAACACCAATTGTCGTTGGCCCTTCATCATCTGAAACCCCTCCGACCTCCGTGTTTATCTCCTATAGATCTTTACACTCACTGCAATAACAAAGCAAGGAAATCTACAGCAAAGAGAATACGGTTACTATAACAGAAGGACTGATATTATGGAAAGAGGGAGAACAAAGCAGAATCGAAGTTTCCATAGCAGAGGTCCATACACAATTTCAGTTACCATGAAAATTAACAAAAAAATTCGCAACGAAACGGGAAGGCCTTTACCTAGCTCATTCAACTTTCATGACAGAGAGTAGCTAGTCAACCTTCACCCTTCATCCTTCCTTTTCTTCGGTAACCTGCAGCAAGAAGATGTTAACAATACTGAAAGTCAGTCACACCAATCTAAAAAGGAAATTCAGAAAGTTTCACATAACAATTTCCAGTTACAAAACTCTAACTTCTAACAAACTAACAGAAAATTGTAACTGAAATCATAACAAATTTTTTTACCTCAAGAATATCCATTGAACATTTTCTATAAATCCAAAAGCTCGTTCCATCGGGGCGGAGAATGATCCATCTTCACATTTCTTCATCTCATTCTCTCTGATTCTCTCACACCATCATCATCTTTTAGCCTCTTCAATCTCCACCATTTTTCTTACACCTTTTCCATATTCAACTCTTCATCATCCTCAAATCTTCATCAACATCATGATACCACAGTAGCTCCACCAGGACCTTCATCCCTCTCTTTTCAATCATGCCGACCTGCATCAAGAACAACACAGCAACATCAACACCTCTTCACGCATAATTTCGCCCATCATTCATCAACTTCATCCAACAACAACCTGCAATTCAAAGAAATCAGGGAAACCGGAAATTATTCAGATAGTGAGATAACAGAAATTCCACCAAAGCTATTTGCAGGAAATTGATTGAGCAAATTCTTTCAAGAATTGTGACAACTACGACTCGTAATACAAGAAAAGGAGGAAAACGATTATGATTCATTACCTGCCAATACGAAGACGCAATTGGAGTCGCAATTAATCGTACAACCTTGAATCCTCTGAACGGAGTTAGTTGAGAACAAAGCCACAGAGAGATTGAAGAATCAACCATTCGCAACGAACGAGATAACGCGAGAACAACGCCTCTGACTCATTCTTCAGGTATGCGGCTTATAACTCCTTTCGCAACGATTCAGTTTCTTTTACTTTCAATAAACTTGATCCTGTAGTTTTGCTAAGAGTTGAGAGAAATCCGAGTCTGGATTTTGGTTTAGAAGCAGGTTTAAGGGAAGGTTGGGGTTAGAAGTTCCGTATTCGGAGGGACCTCACGATGGATTTTCCGCCGTCACGGCCTTAGGGTTTTGAGAAGGCGGGTGTTTGAGAGGGGAAAGGAGTGCTTGAGAGAGAAGATAAAAATGGAGGGGTTTCGTGTAGAGGGAACATGGCAAGAGAGCAAGTGTTGGTGAAAGAGCAAGAAGAAGGTCTGAAGAGGAGAAGTGGCTGTCGCTCCCACCTGAATGACACATAAGGTCAGAAGGGGTACAGACGCGAACGGTCGGCGAAAAGAGGAAGGAAAAGAATAGAGTCGCCAGCTAGGCATTTTTATCCCGGAGGAAAGGTAATGCTGCATAGACCTAGAAAGATATGGATAAGACGGTTGCGAACCAGAGAGACTGAGAAAGGGGGTTGGTTACAACCTGGGAAGGTATTAGCACCTAGATTGTCCGCCGTACTCGACGGGATCCACGCTTAAAAGATTTGTGTTTTAAAGGGGTAGTGTCTGTGCAATTTGTGTATCAAAGCTGGAAAGAATGCAAGTGTCAGTGTAAAAGAAGTGAGAAGTGTATAAATGAAGTGTCAGTGTAAGAATAAGAATGAAATGCTCATGACCATGAGGCTAAAAGAATAAGGCTAAAAAGAAGGGGAATATACAGAGACTTTTGTTCGATAACTGTTAAGTTATGCCTACGTATCCTCTCGTGCAATGAGGAAGTCAGAACACCGTAGTTCGACCCAAAGAGACTGAAAGGTGAATTGACTTGTGAACTGCTTACTTGCCTATGCTCAAGTGTATGACCTGTCTGGCTCAGGTGCAAACTGTCTTGCATTAGACGGAAGAAGCGAGTTCTCGTTTGTGAGTGAATGAGATGAGAAAAGAATCCCGAAGGAGACGATTATTGTTTGTTTTTGTGTTTTCAGTCTTTTATTGCTTTTTGGAGTTTGTCATAAGTTAATGAGCTTAAGCCTAAACCAATGGGTTAGTAAACTCATCACATCTTCCCTCTGATTAGGGGTAATGAGAATACCTTAAGTGTGAAGTCAGCATCTCACACTTAATCACCATGATGTAGGATTAAGATCATTAACCTACTTGTGATTATTTAGATGTTTTGTTGTTTTTGTTTAGTGTTAAGTAATGAGCTTAAGCCATAATCAGGGATTAAACAGACTCATTACACCATCCTAATAGAAGGATAATAGATGAGAATGTTTAAGCTGAGGAAGACTCCTCAACTTAATCCATGATTAGGGATTAACCTCATGACAAAACAAAGCCTTTATTAGATGGATTTTAGTTAATGATAAGATGAAGAAGTGGGTTTTATGATTTGTAAGACAGCTTGAGGGGGACTTGTCCATTAACACTAGGGTTAGTCCTTCTTAACCAATTAAGGAAGAATTAGAACCCTAATGCAAGGCCCAAGTTACAAGCTTGATGTCTTGATGATTATTAAGAGAATTGATTAAAGGGATTTAAACACATTAAGGGTTTAACACTTAGGATTAAAGTTATACACTCCATCCTAATAGAAGGATGCAGGCATAAGCTTAATCACAAAGCCTTAAAGCCTTTAGGGTTTAGTCCATGATTATGAGATGAGAAGAGATGACTCAAAGATACACAAAGGTAAAAGCTAAGTGAGGGACTAATCAACCCTAATTGTTATCATGCTTGGTCATTCCTAGGGTTTGTGAAGTTTAAGAAAGAAATCTTCAAGGAACCACCAAGGAGAGAAGCAGATGAAAGGAGCAAAGAGAAGCAAAACAACTTGCTTCACTTAAGAAGACAAGTTGCTTGAAGAAAGAAGGTGAGATGAACAAGATTGAGCAAGCTCAAGCCCAAACACATACAAGATGCAGCAAGGGAAATATGAAAGAGATGAAAAGAGAATGTGAGAAGTGAAGGCAAATCCACTTCTCAAAACAACTTACCACCTGAAAAGTTAGCAAAAGAAATGAAATGCAATGCAAAATGAGATGCAATGTCATGATGCAAACCAAAACCAGAAGCATGAGTATGATGTTGATGATGCTAAGAGATGATGCAAACATGAGGCAAGGCATGAGGATGATCATACAAACATATGGATGCAAGAGCAGCATGTTTAGAACCATGGATGTTCATGAAAAGTTATGAAATGCAAAAGACATACAACATGACAAATGCAAGAGGCAATGATCAAACATGATTCTAATATGTCTTAAGATGTATTATGAATCAAATGGATGCACAAAATGTCATGGCAAATCATGGTATGCAAGCAAATGGAAGATGGATGCAAAGGAAGGCATGAATTAGGGTTATATGCAACATACAAAGCAAAAATCCAAAACCAGAAGCAAATGACATGATGAAAATTTGAAAATTCAATCAAAGGAACCCTAAACCTATACAAACTCACTGCCCAAAGGAGGGGATCCAACTCTCAACCTATTGAAAGTTATGAATTTCCTAAGATTGCTAGGGTTTTAAGGTACCTTGTCAAGAAAAATGCAAAACAATTTGAAAATGCAAGATCAATTCATACCAATTTTATCCTATAAACTACATGCTATACAAGATGCAATGCAAAAAGAGTCATCATCCTACTCTCAATGGTTAGGCAGAAATGAATTTTTGAAGTTTGACACAAAATATTGCCTCAAAATGGAATTAATTCCAAAGGAAATCATCAAAAGGCATCAAGAACAAAAAATAAATTTGGTTTGAGAGTTGGACAATGTTTCTAAATGTTTTTAAAGGTTACATGAATTTTTTTTGTGATATTCAAATGAGACGCGCGGGAGTTGACTGGCGCCAGATCTAAAGGCTGGAATTCAAACTGGCAGGATTAATTCATAAACTTAATTAAATGGATAATGACGTGGATTAGGGTTTTAATGAAACAATCCAGGCCATCCAAACACGCGCGGGTCAAACAAAGTCAGCCCATCCTACGCTCCACATTCAAACTGAGCCCTAATCCTCATTAATGCTCTAATCACTTTCAGGTGGCCGGAAAAGACTTCCGGTCGTCTTCTCCGGCCACACCTCCCCTGACTAAAACCAAAACCTCACTTCTAGGTTATTTCTGGAGATCTAAAGCTCCAGATCAACTCTCTTCACCTCCCTGAACCTGAATCTAACCTCAAAACTCATTTCTTCTTGCTCAAAACCATGATTCGAAACAAAAATGTAAAAATGGCCAAACTTTCAGAGATGCAATACACACTCAATACTCAATCATTTTTAAAAATAAAAGGTTCAGTGCATTCAGGGAAGCATGTAGACCATTTTAGAAACAAGAAATATGAGTTATGGAAAAATGTTTCAAGGAGGTACCTGAGCTTGAGCTTTCTCAGTTCTGGACTTTCAGACCTCCTTTCTTTGCGCAAACCACTCCCCTTGAGCTCCTGATGAGGTCTTGATGCTTGGAAAGAATTTCTTTTGGCTGATTTGGGAGTTTGATCAAGTTCTATTCAGGAGAGGTGAGAAATTGTGTTTTGATTTCAGGGGGTTTCAAGGATGAATGAGGGCAGGGAAATGATCAGGGGAGTGTGCTGAGATGTTTTGTGAAGTTTGTTTGAATGTTTGATGCTTGTGGAGAGTGTTTCGAATGGTTTTGCATATGAAGCATAAACTTGGAACTATGGCTATGAGAGAGCTTCAGCATGAATTATTGTGTGTTATGGCTTGCCTTTGGTCCACTTATCACTCATGGATAGGTCTGTGGAGTTGGTGTGCCCTATTGTGATTGGTATGGGTCTTTTGCCCAAAAGTCAAGCTTGGTGTAAGAGAAGTATGGGCTCATAGCTAGCCAAGTACAAGAGGGGTGTCCTGCACAGCAAGAAGTGTGGAGAGCCCTAGGATCAATTCTGAAGTCAGCAAGCAAGTGGATTAGGGTTTGAGTGAAGTTTTGCAACTTTGATCAACTTTGGCCCTTTTGAAGTTTCTTGATCCACAAGTCATGAAAATGAGTGATCTTTTGATGCAATCTGACTTTTAGGCCTTGGTTCATGTTTGTATGAAGATTAGAAGTCCATTTGATAGCACAATTTGTCTTGGCAAGTGGTTTTGCAACTTTGCCTCTTTGGTAGAAAACTTGAAATTATGTGATTTTGGCTAACTTTGACAAGCCATAACTTTTGATCCAAAATGAATTAGAATGAGTTCTTGTACTTTTTGAAAATGGAATGATCCATTCTACAACTTTCATGACCAAAGCTTTCTCATTTGAAGCATTTTTGAATCAAAAAGCAAGGGTTGAAAAAGTTTCCCAAAATGGCAAGTTTCCATTACAAGTCATTTTCCCAAAAAGTCAACTTTGCAAATGGCTAGAAATTCTTCAATTTTGTGAACTTCTAACATCTTCTATGATCAAATAAAGATCATACACATTCAAAATGATGAATAACACCCTTTGGTTGGGTCATTGAGGGCCTCAGATGCCTTGATTTTGCACTGACTTGCTCAAAAAGTCAACTCTTGATCAGATGACTTCCCCATTGAATTTCTTCATAAAAATTGATATGCATGATCCCTATACCATATAGAGACCAATAGAAACAAGAATGACCAAAAAAATTGGAGTTATGGCCTTTGAAACCAAAACCCTAATTCTAGGTCATCTGTGCTGTCAAACCTGGCTCTGCTTCCATGCCAATCTCAGTTCTTGTGATTTTTTGACATTCTTGACTTTGAGGGGATATAATATGATGCTTGAACATACATGGACCCCTTTGAAGTGATTGAAGACCTTTGGAGTGGCTCAAATAGCTCTTGGATTGCTCAGATCACAAACCCTAGATTCAGATGACTTAGAACCAGTGCAATGAATCAACAATGCAATATGAGATGCTATGATTGAACTTATGTATATGAAAAGATCACAAGCCATGGTGTGAATGGGTGAGGGAAAATTTGGGGTGTTTACAGCTGCCCCTATTCAAGCATGAGTTAGCTGTGCAGGATGTAAGCAACAGCTTAACAGGCAAATAAGATAACTTGTGGTTGAATACCAAAGACAGTCCAAAATTTGCACTCACAGAATGAAGAAGAAAAGGGATATAGATTGTAAAAGAAAATAAAGTATATTTATAAAGTGCGGGAAACGGAGGACGACCGTCGAGCAGAGGACGACTGCTGGGGAAAGAGCAATGACGGGGACGGCCGACATGCTGGGGATATAAGAAATTATGATGGGGACGGCCATCAAAATAAAGTGACAAAGATTCTTTGGGGATTTGAAAAAAGAGAGAAAAAGCATTGATGGGGACGGCCATCAGGTAAAAGAATAAATGAAATAATGATGAGGGGCGGTCATCAAAAGGTGAAGGACGATCACCTAGCAGGGGACGGCTGCTAAATATCACGACATTGAACGAATGTCGGATAGAAATTCGACGATGGGGACGGCCATCGGATGAGCATGATGAAGGACGATCATCAGGAGGTGAAGGACGATCACCTAGCAGGGGACGGCTGCTCTCAGGGTTTATAATGACATAGGACGAATGTCAGATAACAAGATCAACGATGGGGACGGCCATCGGATAAAATGATGAAGGACGATCATCAGGAGGTGAAGGAAGATCACCTAGCAGGGGACGGCTGCTAAATATCACGACATAGGACGAATGTCGGATAGAAGGTCGACGATGGGGACGACCATCGGATGAGCATGATGAAGGAAGATCATCATGAGGTGAAGGACGATCACCTAGCAGGGGACGGCTGCTCTCAGGGTTTATCATGACATAGGATGAATGTCAGATAACAAGATCAACGATGGGGACGGCCATCGGATAAAATGATGAAGGACGATCATCAGGAGGTGAAGGACGACCACCTAGCAGGGGACGGCTGCTAACAATATCACGACACAGGACGAATGTCGGATAGAAAAGAAGTTTTGCTTTGCTGGCGACCTACTGGGGAATAGTAAACACGGACGAGTGTTTATATCCAAGAAATAAAAGGTATAAGTGTTTTGACGTTGTGTATAGATTAAAGATGCGGACGAGCATCCCTAAGACCGTGATACGGACGAGTATCAGTAGAAACAAACGCTGACGCAAGTTCTGAAATGATGATACGGACGAGTACCAACTGGTTAACAAAGAACACGGACGAGTGTCGAATCTGAGGGGACTCTTCTAGGGAATAGTAGACACAGACGAGTGTCTAAATTCAAGAAGACATGAGTGTTTGACACGTGTATGGATTAAAGATGCGGACGAGCATCCCTAAGACTATGATACGGACGAGTATCAGGTAGAAACAAACGCTTGACGCACGTTCTGAGATGATGATACGGACGAGTATCAACTGGTTAACAAAGAACACGGACGAGTGTCGAATCTGAGGGGATGTAAGTGGTGTATACAAGATACGGACGAGTATCTGTATGAGTAAAATAGGAGTAACAAGTATGAGTGGTGTACAGGCGTGTTTAACTTGCTGGGGAGAGTGACACGGACGAGTGTCAAAAGAGGAAAGTATAATATAAACAAGTATATGCTTTACAAAGTATTCAGGTAGTTATGTTGGAGAAAGTGACACGGACGGGTGTCAGGGGATCTGTAGACATATGTATCTGTGAGTGCAAAGAGGACGCTTTGGCTTCCTACTGGGAATATGACACGGACAGGTACCAGGAAGTATCTATAATATATAAATGTCTGTTTACAAAGAATGCTCGGGCGACTTTACTGGGGAACCATGACACGGACGGGTGCCAAAAAGAGTGTGCATTTGTATTTATGAGTGTAGGGCAAGTGCCTTGGCTTCCTGCCGGGGTATCTGGAGAGTTTTCTGTATATCTTTGGTGAATTGTCAAAATTTACAAGTGTTTGATTCAGAATATGGCTTATGATTATGCAATATGTTTGATTTTTGCCGTAATGCTCCGTATTAGACGGAATGCTACGCTCTGTGGGAAATATGATGCGAACGCTATGATTATGCAAAGATAACGACCCGGGGTTCGGATCCCGTTGCTGCGAAGATCTCTGGTTGATCTGCTTGGAGTGGACATCCCAGCTGGGGATGAGATCATTGGCAGATCTGACATATGGGACTCTGCTTGGGGATATAGGTCACTGATAGACCTATCTTTGGTGAAGGGGGACCCAGCTGGGGTTTGTAGAAGCTTTCTTCACTCTGTTGTGATTTCTTCGCACGTTGCCTTTCTGGGCAGAGGTTGAGACTCTGTGGGGAGATGATTCCCTGGCTTTTGTTCTTGGCTGAGGAGGAATGATGACAGACAACTCAGCTGGGGAGAAAGCACCTCTGGTGCCAAGACTGAGTAGGTAATGATTTGCCAGCTTGCTGGGATGAAGCTTTCATGCCCCATGTTGCGCTTTAAATACCTGCAATCCTGAAAAGATAGAGAAACGCACAAGTAATCCCGAGGTATCCCTTACCGGATTCCATCATAGGGGTTTAGGCATTCCTGGGAATGAGTATATTTCCTGCAAGCACGTATTTTTTAGAAGAGAAGCATCTGTATTTATGCAATCAGTATCTTAGAGACATCGGACATTTTTGCAAATGAAGATAAAATGTACGAAACGAAACATGACTGAAAATCTGATTTTATTAATTCATGTGCCCTGAATTGGCAAGATACAGTCAAGGAAACAAATCCCCTAAAATGAGGAGGTTGTTACAAATTGAGAAACAAAAGATATTGGCAATGTTGACGACGCTTCTGGGAGCTTCCCTTTGCTATGACTCGTATGACATTTGACGTTCTTCTCATCTTGCTTTCGGAAGCAGGCTGATTCTGAAATAAGCTTGATCCTTTTGAAGCTTACCAAGTTGTAAGTGATACAGATGAATTCAGAGTACAATTGTTCGCTTATTCCCTTATTTTGCGTGGATCGCCTTTTCAGGTTTTCAATCCACCGGGATACCCATTTTTGCCTGAGTTGTCCGACGTGGCTTTTCAACTCAGCGGGTGTACATTTTTGTTTATTTTCCCTTATTTTTGCCCGAGTCTTTTATTCTGTTTTTGACTCGCCGGGATGCCCTATTTTTGCCTGGACTTACATTCTGTTTTTATGTCCAGCGGGTCATTTTCATGCGAAGTATTTTTTAACTGCATCTGAATTCACAGGGGACGGGAAGTCTTCACCATCCATAGTACTGAGCATGAGTGCTCCACCGGAGAAAACTTTCTTTACTACGAATGGTCCTTCATAGTTCGGAGTCCACTTGCCCATGTGGTCTGTAGGAGGAGGGAGGAGTCTTTTCAGCACTGTCGCTCCCGGGATTTCCATCCTAGTACAAACGCGAAAGTGGCGCGGAAAGGTAGAGTCGCCAGCCAGACATTTTTATCCCTAAAGAATGGGAAAGGTAATGTTGCACAAACCTGAGGAAGAAGGAAAGGACAAGGCCTTGCGAACCAAAGATATGAGTTCGGGAGTCGGTTACGAACTGGGAAGGTATTAGCACCCCAGATCGTCTGTCGTACCCAACGGGATCCACGCTTGCAAAAGAAACTGTTTCAAAGGGTGAGGGTATGAAAGCTGCTGCAAAGAAAAGAAAATGAAAAGAAACTGGAACATGGAAAAGAATTGAAATAAGAAACAAAGAGAAAATGTAGGGAAAATAAAGATTGTGCTCGAACGGGCCCTACCCCGCTGCCTACGTACCTCATCAGGATAATGAGGATCAGAGACGCCGTAGTTCCCATAACTAGGGGTACCAAAAGGAAAATTGCTTGTGAATTAAAGCTTGAACTGCCTATGCCATTGCTCAGGTGTTGCAGGCTCGGACGACGAGTGCGTAACCGTCTTGCAAAGTGACAAGTAGGAGCAAGTTCGCGTACGGAGCGAAGGAGATGAGAAAAGAATTCCCGAAGGAGACGCTTACTGTTTGTTTGAGATTTTTATGAAGCTTTTATTTGTGAAGGTTTGCATAGGTAAGTGTACCTAAGTCTTAATCAATGGGATGTGTACATCTCACATCATCCCGAAATGGAATGCGCAAGAGGCACACCTATCTATGGAGGAAATCCCCAAAGCTAGTCCCACAAGCGAAGGCTCAAGCACACTGGCCTATTACCATTATTAAGTGTTTTTGTGGTTTTTTGGTTAAGAAGTGTTTTTTAGCTTTTTCTTTGTGAGGTACTCATGTTAAGACCTATCCACCACGAGTGATGACTCACACCTCGCCCCGAAATGGAACGCATGTGAGCATCTCATAGAAAAGTCTCATGTCACATGAAAGTACTCAACCTTTATTAAGTGAGTTAGAATTGAGTTTGAAGATGAGAAGAGAGAGCACCAAAGAATCTCAAAGGAAAAATTCTAAAGGGGACTAAAGCAATCCTAAATGTTAACATGCATGGATGTCCTAAAGGTTAGTGAGGTTTCTATCCTAATGAAGAAGAGAAGAAGAAGATAGAAGAAGTGATGAGAAAGGCCTAGGCCCAACAAAAGAGAGTTGGTTCACATAAGCATAAGAAAAAGAGATAAGAATTAGAGATGTGGAACTCAATTCCCACATCTCACACTTACCATAGCCCCTGCAAGGTTAGTATGCACATACATGAAACAAAATGAAGAAAATGGGATGATAACATCATACAATCAGAAGTGAAGTGAAGTAAACAAATGCTTAATGCCCATTCAACTCAAAGAAATGAAGATGAGAGCCTTATGGCTTAAAATGAGGCAACATGAATACATACGGAAACAAATGCGCACTTATGAAAAATGTAATGCAAAACACACAAAATACAAGCACAAAGTTCAAAACCAGAATCAAAATGATATGAAGAATGGCCTAAGAGGCCAGCAAGATGAAGAGAGAAGTCACACAATACCAAACAATGTCAAAATAGAAGCAACGGAATCAAAATATGGAATTTAAGCACTTAAAGAAACAAATGACTTGAATAAGAAGCAAACCTAAAAATTCAGAAGAAACAAGACCTATCCTAGGACCAGGAAGGTACCCACACCCCAAAGTAACCCCAAATGAGAAGAAGAAGTTGGCACAAGTGCCCTTCTAGGCCTATAAGAAATCTTAAGAACCAAACGAGGCAAAACGGGACAAGGTGAGAACAAAAATCCACAAATAATCAACCAGCCATCTAAAAATTCTACAACTGAAACCAAATGATCATGAAACACATTATATCAACTTGACAAAAGGAATTGCAAAAATTCAGAAAGGAACTAGGTCAAATGAAGGCAAGAACACAAGTTAGGACAGAAAACTTACATCACAAGATATCAGATCAAAACTCAAGAAATAATTTTATAACAATTATGAGAAAAATCACATGAAAACTACAAGATCTTAGGAACACAATGCAAAAAGAATGGGATCAAAACTCCAAATATTGAAAGCTATAGAAAATAAACAAGACAGACTGATCAAGAAATGAAGCAAAAGAAGCTATGCACATTGGTGAATTATTCCTGGCACGTGGATCAATGAAAAAAATAAAATAAAAATGTGATAAAAAACTAGAAACATAAAGGAAGGTCCATGATTTTTTTGGGATTTTTTGGATGAATTATTCTATTTTATATGAATTAAAATGAAACTGGATTAAATGAAAATAAAAATAGGAAAAAGAAAATAAAAGAAATTGAGGGAGGTGCGATTGGTATGGGCTTTAGGTTGAATTTGCTTGGGCTGAAGGTGGTGGGGGGTGCGGATAGAAATCTGCTAAGCCCATATGTGCATGCTAGTTCATGTCTTATGGTGAGGACTTGGTGGTGACGCGGTCAACCCTGTTGACCGAATGGGAAACACACGATTAGGAGACTAGCAATGGTAAGATCATCAGACGGTTTAGAACGAAAGGTGCATGGTATTTACGGTGAGACTGAAGCGTGGAAGTGAAATGGAGGGTCCTACCGGACAGTGACAAGTGTCACCACCGGTATGGACTGGAGACCACAAAAAATCCTTGAAACCTTATCCTATCCTATTGACTTCTTCAATTAAATCTCAAAACAAATCTAAAACTACATAATAATAGTCCAGTAACGAAAAAAGAAAGAAACAACTCCACACCTAACGAAAATCTCCTCTCTCTCCCTGCGTCAATCACACTATTCATCTTCTTCTTCCCCTCTCCACCGGCGCCGCTCGACCTCCATTCGCCGGCCTCCATAACTCCCCTCAATCGTGCTCCTCTTCTTCAAACAAAACCAACGGCGCCGGACCTTCTTCCTTTCTAACGAACTCGCCGGAAATCGTCCAAACACAAAGCGACAATCCTAAACCTCTCAGATCAACCTCTCGGCGAAACCGAACGCAAAACTAAAAACACCTCAGTCGAAATCAACCGGTCGAATTAAACAGAATCGAGACAACAATAGTCAACAAGTCACAAACGATTACGTCTAAAGGAGGATTCGAGTTCGTACCTGTGGATCTAGCGGTGGCGAGGAGTGGATCGACGACGAGCGTTCTTCACCTCCGTTGCGGTTTGAACGTGTACTCTATGTGTTCGTCGGCTTCAAGAACAATGAAGATTGGAGCGATTTGATACTTTTTTCGGTTATTCCTCTTGACTGAATTTCAGTTATTCCCATTACATCAACTATGAGGCCATTGAGGAGTGATGAACTTGACGTTATGCTGATGATATGTTGAAGGATTCTTAGCCGAGATCACGATGACCGATTGAAGTCCGAAGAATATTGCAGATGATGGTTATGCTTCCGTTAAGCTCTGTGGAAGGATTTGCGCGTTCGAAATGTCACGGAATTGTCGACAATAAAAGCTTCGTAACGAAATTGTCAGATGCGGTGGATTAAGAAAAGCCTTCTTGATGATGATTGGACTCTGCAAATTGTTGAAATTAATGGAGAAACAAATCGAACGATGGCATCGTTTTTAGAAGAAGATCGAAGAATGAAGTGTTTTGGTGAGGTAATCAATTCTGGTTCTATCCGAAAGGTGATGATGAAGAAGTGATTAATTAGCTCTCAATTTCTGTTGTTATCTTTTGATGATGAAGAATGAAGCCTTAATTTGATGAAGGAGTGATCGGTTTTTTTGGTTGTTGGTGATGAATGAAAATTGATGAACTCTGGGTTTTTTTATTTTTTTGTTGTAATCAGGGAATATGAAGAATGAAGTCAGAATCAATGATGAAGAAAAATGGTTAACTGGTGATGATGGTTCAGTGATGATGCCGTCTCCAAAGTTTGTTGGAGATTTCCTACTGCTATCCTTTTTTAATTTTCATTCTGTTATTATTCTTCTTCTTTTTTTTGTATTTTTCTTTAGCTGAACAATGCACGGAATTCTCGTGCCCTTGTGTGTGTGCCCTCCCTGTGATGTTGGCTACCGGCCTTTTGTTTGTGGATGTACACTTTTCGTGAGGCTTGGCGTGTGCTAGCTGGTGAAATTGGTGAAAAAATCGTGTAGTGTGGAGATTGCCACAGTGAGGTCATGTGCGTTGCTTGCCAATTGAGTGGGGTTGGAAGAAAATCTGACGCGTTGGAATTAGTTAGCAGGAAATATGACATTTGTGCGGGGTCCATTTGTAAGTGAGATATTGGCTGAAAAAGTTTCTTGGAGATGAATTACCATGTGGCCAATGTATTATTGTGTTCTTTTTATCGTTTTTTGCCTTTTTTGTATTACTAGGCTTTGTGAAAGAAATGATAATGAGCCTAATGGTGTGGATTTATGGAAGATGACCTTGATTATTGAAAAATATAGAAATAAGAGTAAATATAGAAATAAGAATGGCATTAAGGTGGAGTAGAGAAAAAAATGGATTACATGAATAGTTGGATATTTGCAAAAAAAGAAATGATAAAATGGATAGAAATGGATTTGAATTAATTTGATTAAAAAAACAAATAATGGATATAAAATGGGTGTAAAAGGGTAGAAAATAATGGTTTAACTGGAATGCGAATGGATATTTTGGTACTAAACGGTAATTAACATAATCGAACTAAAAAAAATGGTTTACGGCTCGAAATGATGAAACATGAGCAAAAATGGATATGGAACTAGATATTTCCCCCTTTCTCGAATCGAACAAATTACCACCAATCACACACATAGCCACGAAACCTTAATCCCTACCAACTTTGCATCGCTTCCACAGAAATCACCAATCTTCTGGATAAATCACACTCTGAGCGTCATCATGATAAGCCAGAATCTTTGAATCCGAAATCAACACATGAACCACTGCCTGGTGGGCTGATGACCTTTGCACATAGTGAAGCTCAACTCTGAAAAGCGTATCCTGAGAAATAACCACCAACGCAGATGACTTGCAGTTGAGATAATCCTTCGATATTTTGACCAAGGTTAGGTCACACGTCCCTCTGAATCAAATCGATGAACTGAAATCACTGCCAACTTATGCTATGCTTCCACAATGAATGTCATGCTTCATTTTTCTATGCTAATGATGCTACACAGAATATGAAAGTGATATGAGTATGATGAATATGATGTAATATGATGCTAAAAAGGAGAGGGCAAATTTGGGGTGTTACAGCTGCCCCTATTCAATCATCGGTTAATCTGAAAAGGACGGTGGCACGAGCTATCGACCATTCAAGATAAACTGTGATTGAATACCAAGAAGACCAGAAATTTGCACTCTGACGAAGAATGCAACACCGGGAAATAAACCCGACCAAATGACGCTTTGGTGACTGAAGGGGAGAAAAAGCAGACGAGCTTCTTCCAAGTTGAAACTGATATCTGGAATAAGGACATGTTGACAGACGAGTCTTCAAACAATCCTGTGACGCCAGGAACCGGACATACGAGTCCTCAACCACTAAAAGAACATAATTTGAGACAGACGAGTCTTCAAACAATCCTGTGACGCCAGGAGCTTACGAGTCCTCAACCACTAAAAGAACATAATTTGAGACAGACGAGTCTTCAAACAATCATGTGACGCCAGGAGTTGGACACACGAGTCCTCAAACAATGGAAACATAATTTGAGACAGACGAGTCTTCAAACAATCTTGTGACGCCAGGAGCTGGACACACGAGTCCTCAAACAATGGAAACATATAACTTGAGACAGACGAGTCTTCAAACAAATTTGTGACGCCAGGAGCTGGACACACGAGTCCTCAAACAATGGAAACATATAACTTGAGACAGACGAGTCTTCAAACAAATCTGTGACGCCAGGTGCAGCAACAATAATGGGTGCCTGAGACAGACGAGCCCTCAAACACATGAGATAAACGAGTCTCCTTCGGATTTACCTGTTACGCCAGGACCGGTAACCATTTTGACATTAATTCCCACTGTCAGGATTCGAAACCTCTTCAATACAGACGAGTATTGGGTGATCATCAAGATAACACAGACGAGTGTTATAGGTCAATGATACAGACGAGTATCAGACGATGATCTTGGAAACACAGACGAGCCCTTCGGGAAGTGATACAGACGAGTATCCACAAATATCAGGCATACCAAACACAGACGAGTGCTGGAAAGTTGCAGACGAGCAACCGCATATGAGATTCTACAACACAGACGAGTGTTGAGAAGTTGCAGACGAGCAACGACAAATACCATATCAGAACACAGACAAGTGTTGAGGAGTTGCGGACGAGCGACAACAACTATCATAACCAAACACAAACGAGTGTTGGAAAATTGCAGACGAGCAATATCAAGGTAATCATGAGCTAATGATGGGGGAAACCAGACGAGCTATACCACAGAGCCGACACAGACAGGTGTTGACAGATGCAGACGAGCAACCATCAAGCAGTAATACCAATGCTGGGGAGACCTCCGCTTAGGGATAACATAGCCGAGTGTTGACAAACGCAGACGAGCGATAGACAAATGCCTGATTGGCAGCAAGAGATACAACTCTGCAGGGGAAGACAAGTCAAAAGGTCTGGACACTCAACTCCGACTGAGGTGATGAATACCTGGTTGTATCATCAAATACCCAAAAGTACGGCAACTTTGCTGGGAAATATTTCATGGACGGAGATGAAAATCCAATATGAACTCTGTGGGGAATATCATCTAATGACATCTTGCACTTTCCGGACTAGTTGACTGCTTGAAGATCAACCTAAGAGGATTTTACAGAAGACCTGACATCCACAATGTCCAAGTCTTCAAACTCTTTAGAGATTCGTCGAATCTTGACATAACTGCCCCAGACTGCATGGATTGTAAAAGAATTTGTCTCGCGAGGATTCCTGAAAAATCTCGTATTACTGCGAAATATCGTGCCCCGTAAGCACAAAGATATGCATACTTGCCCTGGGCATAAATGAATCCAGTGTGGCTGAGCCAGGATGATATGATTTTTTTTTTAATTTTCTTTTATGACAGACTCACTGAGTATCAACTCAAGGGTTAAGGAAGTGAAGATTATGATATCGACTCAAGGGTCGTAAGAAACGGAAATATCGACTCAAGGGTCGAGGGGAACACAACAACATCAACTCGAGGGTTGAGGAAACGAAAGCAACAATATCGACTCAAGGGTCGTGGATAACAAAGCAACATCAACTCGAGGGTTGAGGGAATAAAATAGCAACATCGACTCGAGGGTCGAGGAAAACAAAACAACATCAACTCAAGGGTTGAGGAAACAAGATGACAATACCGACTCGAGGGTCGAGGAAAACAAAACAACATCAACTCGAGGGTTGAGAAAACAGAAGCGATGACATCGACTCGAGGGTCGAGGGAAACAAAACAACATCAACTCGAGGGTTGAGAAAACAGAAGCGATGACATCGACTCGAGGGTCGAGGAAAACCAGAGTGAAAATTGCCATACTCAACTGAAGTGAGAGGCTAAACGCATATAGATACCAACTAGTCATAATTGAAAAGATGCCAACAAATATTGGACTTTAACCGTGTACGATGACTAGATGAAGAAACCATAACGACTGAGGATAAATTCTCTGACTAGGGAAGCACCCTACTGGGATAAATCATCAGACATTCATTCTGGGAACAACCTTGCATACCGTCATATTGTCTCAAGAGGATTTTACAGAAAACTTAGCATCTGAAATGCTTCAGTGTTTTCAAACTCTTATAGACCTCGAAGTAACCACTTCAAACTGTATGGTCCATGAAGGAAATTGCCCCAAGATCTCGCATCGTCATGAGGTGTTCTGCCCCAATATTTTGAACCTTGGGTATGTGAATATAATTAGCCGTCTTCCGGAGATGACTTTTAGTGCTTCTAGGGTGACCTGCCCCAGTATGAGCCTTGCTTTGGAGAAAACACTCAGGCTAAATGCTCTGTGAGAGATTTAAATCTCGAAGTGATTGCCCCAGATTGGTTGTTGAAGAGATTGATCGACGTTATTGCCCCGGATTGGCTGCATTTAACCCAACTGGTTGGAAAAATCCCTATTCAACAGAGTTTCTTGGAAAGAGTGCCCCTTGACATGAATGTCCTTCCGAAGTTTCCGCCTTCTCAACTTGGAAAGATTAAGCTTCTAGACCGAGGTTCCAGATGTGAACTTCTTTGATGCCAAACAAATGTATGCAAGCAGAAAATGTCTTATTCTGAGAATGAAAATTCTAATGCAACACATGTTAATCTTGAAGCTTTTATTGAAAAGATGTCGTTTATGAACGAATCACTGGTTAAGACAGTATAATATTTTTTTATGAAATGAACATGCATATGCAATACCAACGAGGGTCTTTTAGCACAACTCGTAGGAGTCAGGAACGCTATCTCATGGTGGCACGCTCTCGAATTAACCCTGCTTCAGTTAGGACTTTTAAGGGTTGTATCGTGGCCTGGCTCACGGTTATAAAAACAAAGATATATGCTCAAAATTATTTGTGCCCACCCTTCTTCGTGATGTCCTTCCATTCCTATGTCCAACTAGTTTTCGCAAACGCTCACCTTTCCTAAGGGTTTCGTATTGGTTGAGGAACCATTACTCTAACAGTTAAGCACCCTTGAGGTTATTGTTGGGATAACAGTCACCCTTATTGTCTTTTGTGTCTGCATCACACGACTTGTTCTTGCTTAAGGATTTTTCTTGTGTAATCCTTTTCATCTTTCGCTTTTCGTTCTTTTGCTTATCCCTAACTCTTGCCTGGACTTATTCTTGTAAATCTTTTGAAATTGGAGTCCAGCGGGATGCCCTAATTTTTACCTAAGTCGCCTGTTTTCAAGTTTCGACTTAGTGGGCTATTTATTTCTTCTTTTTTTTTCTTTTTTTTTTCCGAACAAATCGCGTGACACTGTTTGTCTTGACTGTTTTGTAAGGGTTGTGACTGTCTCACTTTTCAGTTGATGAGGGATAACCATTGTGTTTCTCGGTCTTTGGACCTCTTGATGTGGTATAACCATTGTGGTTTCTGGTCTTTGGACCTCTTAATGTGCTGGAAGGAAAGGTAATGGATCCTCAAATACACTCCTTCGTGAAAGTCTTAACGCTCGGTCCAACTAGCTGACACCTACCCTGCCCCTGGGTTACATGTTAGGGTTTTTTTTCATGCGAAAAGAAACTCCTACTTCAAGGCTCAAAGGGGTTAGCAAAGGTTTATCTCCCTTATATCTTCGGTGTTTGGGAATTTGAAACAATGCCTGTACATCGTCAACAGGGTCTTATTCAAGATCATACAAATGAAGATTTTTGCGTTTTCATATCGTCATCCTCCATCACAGAGTTTAAGAACAATAGTTGGTATTGCAATGCACGCACACAATTAAAAGTAAAAATACGAATTAATTACTTCAAGAAAAACATGTGCATTTCATTAGTTAACATTCAAAAAGCAAACAAGTTTCATGCAAGCATACAAATGTTCAAACAAACATATAAAAGCGACACATGAAAATGCAGTAAAGAAGCTGAGCAATGCCATTGTTGAGGAGACTTGACTCTGTCTGAACCGGTTGATCTTGAATATTTTCAGTAGTTAACACTTTTCTTGATGATACTTGCAGTCTTCAATCAAATGACCATGTGTCAGCACCATACTTCATTCTCAATTATTCTGACCTGAAGCTTCCGACATTCAAACATTGACACAAGACGTCTGAAGAGAAGAGTGACACTGTGATGAAATTGCCACATAAGTTTGACACCTAAGGTTGCTCGGAAAGACCTGACGATCTTCTGCCTACGTATCTCCATTGACCAAAGACCAATGAAGAATCAGAGCGACGTAGTTCCCCTAAATAGGGATCAAAATGAGGTACACAGCTGCTCTTCAGAATCAAACTGAGAATCACCTTCACATATATCTTCGATAAATTCCTCCATAACATGAGTTGACGAACCCACATGACCAAACAGAGACTTGTTAACTTGAATGCCTTGAGGCGTCACTGAAATCAACCCAGACTCAATCAAATCTTGAACCTTATGTCGCTCCCGATAAATGGGAAATGGCCCAAATAAAGGTACAGACGCGAACGGTCGGCGAGAGGGACAATGAGAACACACAGCCGTGAACTCACTGGAGATGAATAGAGTCGCCAGCTAGGCATTTTTATCCCGGAGGAAAGGCAATGCTGCATAGACCTAGGAAAAGATGGATAAGACGGTTTGCGAACCAGAGAGACTGAGAAAGGGGGTTGGTTACAACCTGGGAAGGTATTAGCACCCAGATTGTCCGCCGTACTCGACGGGATCCACGCTTAAAAGATTTGTGTTTTAAAGGGGTAGTGTCAGTGCAATTTGTGTATAAAATAGCTGGAAGAGAATGTACAGGTGTCAGTGTAAGAGAAGTGAAGTGTGTAATATATACAGTGTCAGTGCAAGGACAAGAGTGAAATGCTCATGATCATGAAGCTAAAAGAATGAGGCTAGAAAGAGGGGGAATATACAGAGACTTTTGTTCGATAACTGTTAAGTTATGCCTACGTATCCTCTCGTGCAATGAGGAAGTCAGAACACCGTAGTTCGACCCAAAGAGACTGAAAGATGAATTGACTTGTGAACTGCTTACTTGCCTATGCTCAAGTGTATGATCTGTCTGGCACAGATGCAAACTGTCTTGCATTAGACGGAAGAAGCGAGTTCTCGTTTATGAGTGAATGAGATGAGAAAAGAATCCCGGAGGAGACGATTATTGTTTGTTTTTGTGTTTTCAGTCTTTTATTGCTTTTGAAAGTTTGTCATAAGTTAATGAGCTTAAGCCTAAACCAATGGATTTAGTAAACTCATCACATCTTCCCTCTGATTAGGGGTAATGAGAGTACCTTAAGTGTGAAGTCAGCTTCTCACACTTAATCACCTTTGATGTAGGATTAAGATTATTAACCTACTTGTGATTATTTAGATGTTTTTGGTGTTTTTGTTTAGTGTTGAGTAATGAGGTTAAGCCATAATCAAGGATTAAACAGACTCATTACACCATCCTAATAGAAGGATAATAGATGAGAGTGTTTAAGCTGAGGAAAGCTCCTCAACTTAATCCATGATTAGGGATTAAACTCATGACAAAACAAGCCTTTATTAAGTGGATTTTATTAAATGATATGATGATGAAGTGGATTTTATGATTTGTAAGACAACTTGAGAGGGACTTGTCCATTAACACTAGGGTTAGTCCTTCTTAACCAGTTAAGGAAGAATTAGAACCCTAATGCAAGGCCCAAGTTACAAGTATGATGTCTTGATACTTATTAAGTGAATTGATTAAGAGATTTAAACACATTAAGGGTTTAACATTTAGGATTAAAGTTATACACTCCATCCTAAGAGAAGGATGCAGGCATAAGCTTAATCACAAAGCCTTAAAACCTTTAGGGTTTAGTCCCTGATTATGAGATGAGAAGAGAAGACTCAAAAGAGACACAAAGGTAAAACTAAGTGGGGCGACTAATCAAAACCCTAGTCATTGTCATGCTTGGTTGTTCCTAAGGTTTGTGAGGTTTTCAAGAGAAGTCTTCAATGGAACCACCAGGAAGCAGATGAAAGGATCAAGAGAAGCAAAGCAACTTGCTTCATTCAAGAAGTCAAGTCACTTGAAGAAAGAAAGTGGGAAGAAGAAGAATGAGCAAGCTCAAACTCAAACACAAACAAAAATTCAGCAATGGATGCAAGAGAGATGAAAAGAAAAGTTATGAGAAGTGAAGGCAAATTCACTTCTCAAAGTCACTTACCACCTGAAAGGTTAGAAAAGTAATGCAATGCAATGCAGAATGGGATGAGATGACATGATGAGAAACAAAACCAGAAGCAAATACATGATGCTAATGATGCTATGAGATGCTACAAACATGAGGCAGCACATGTAAATGATCATACAAGTTCATGAATGCAAATGAAGCAAGTTAGGAACCATGAACATACATGAAACGTTATGAGGTGCACATGACATACAACATGGCAAATACATGATGCAATGATCAATCATGCTTTCAATATGTCTTATGATGTCAAATGAATCAAATGGATGCTTGAAATGTCATGGCAAGTCATGTTATGCAAGAGAATGCAAGATGGATGCATATGAAAGCCCAAATTAGGGTTTATGAACAATGCATCAAACAAAAATCAAAATCAGAAGCAAACAACTTTATAAAAAATTGAAAATGCCACACAAAGGACCCCTAATCCTATACTAAACCACTTCTCAAAGGAGAAGTCTCAACTCCTAACCAAGCTCAAGATATGATTTTCCTAAGTTTACTAGGGTTTTAGGGTTCCTAAAAAAGAAAATTGCCAAACAAAAAGAAAATGAAAGATCAAATCATGGCCATTTAATCTCACAAACTACATGCTAAACACAATGCAATGCAAGAAGAATCAATGTCCAACTCTTCATGGATAGACAGAAATGATTTTTAGAACTTTGGATCAAATTAATGCATAAAAATGATTTTAAATCAATGAGAAATTCTTAAAATGCATCAAGATCAAAAAATAAATTTGGTTTGAAGGTTGGACAATGTTTCTAAATGTCTTAGAACATTTCATGAATTTTTTGGTGATTTTTAAATGCCTAAAAGTATTTTTAATAAATTAATTTCCATTAATCAATTAAAAATAAACTTTTAAATATTTAGAAATACTTTTTTAATGCTAAAAATAAAAATAAAAATATTTTTATGTTTTAAAAATTATTGAAACTCTTGACAAAAAGTTTCAAAATTTTTAAAACAATTTTGCTATTTTTAATAAATTGTGGAAAACAATTATGAAATAAATGAATTAAAACAAAGAAAAGAGGAAAGTCAACTGAATGGAGGGCTGGGATGAATCCTGGGGGAAGGGGGATTGACTGCGCGCGCAGATCAAAGGCTGGAATTCAAACTTGGTTAATCTGATTTATTAAATAAATAATTGTGATTAGGGTTTCTAACAATGGATCTCAGCCATACACACGCGCGGCAAGTCAAACTTTTCAACGCATCTGACGCTCCAGATTCAAATGGCCATTAATGACATAATTAAACCCTAATGATTTTCAGGTGGCCGGAGAAGACCTCCGGTCGTCTTCTCCGGTGGGAACCCCGCCTGAAAATCTCCAAAACTCTCAAAACCTAACTAAAATGAAATCTAAAAACATGGAAATGATCCCCACAACTTACTGAATCAAAACCCTAAGCCAAAACTCATTTATATTTCATTGATCTCATGAATCGAAACGAAGAAGATTTTAGGGCAAAACTTTCAGAAACAAATTAAACTCTCATCTCTCCACCATTTTCAAAACTAAAAGTATCAGAGCAATCAGTGAAGCATGGAGAACAACTTTAGAACTTAAAAATCCATTTCTGGAAAAAAAGTTCTTGAGCTACCTGAGTTTCGAAGCTTTCACTCCAGCAACCTTTTGACCTCCCCTCTTGATGCAATCCACTCCACTTGGTCCCCTGATGATGCTTGAATGCTTAGAAGGAGTTTAAGTTGGCTGGTTAAGGAGTTTGAACAGCTTCTGCTCAAGCTCAGTTGAAAATGGTGATGGTGATTCAGGTTGTTTCAGGCCAATGTGGGTGGTTCTTTGTGATCAGGGTGATGTTTTGAGAAGGTTTGTGGAGTTTGTTCAAGTGTTTGTGGCTTGTGGAATGAGTTTCGAAAGAAAATGCAGGTTGGAGTGAAAATGGAAATGAGGTGTTCTTGCTTGATTCAGGCTTGTGTCTTGTTGGTTTTTGCTCAATGAAGCAAGGTGAGTTGATGTGTGGAATTGGTTTGAATGTTTTTGAGCTGTGCAGAGAGATTCGAAGGAAAATGCAAGTGAGGGTGGTTTTGTGAATGTGATGCTCTTGTGTGTTTCAGCCTTGCTTGATATGTCAAATGGCTAGCAAATGGATAGTATAAACAATTCCAATTGGTCAGATGATGTGACCTGGCCTGCTGTGATAGGTAAGTCCACTTTTGCAAATTGTCAACCTTTTTGTAAGAGAGGCATGGGCTAAGTTCTAGCTTGGTACAAGTATGTGGGCTGGCGCAGCATGGTGTGTGAGTGATGCTAGGAAGGTTCAGCAGCCAAGACAACTAGTTGGTGAAGTGTGATGAGTGGTTTTGCAACTTGATCATCTCTAGTTCACATGAAACTTCTTGTCCCACAAGCCATGAAACATGAGGAAACCTTGGTCCAATCTGAACTTTAGGACTTACATGATGCTTGTGTAATGGTTTGATGCCAATTAGAAGTCACAAGAATGCTTGGTACATGAAATTGCAAGTTTCTCATTTGAGGCATAACTTGAAAATTAGTGATTTTTGCCAACTTTGTCACACCATAACTTTTGATCCAAAATGAATTAGGTCATGTTCTTGTACTTTTTGAAAAGGGAAAAATGTATTCTACAACTTTCATGACCAAAGTTTTTTCATTTGAAACATTTTTGGACCAAAAAGCAAGGCTTGAAAAATGGCATAAAATGACATATTCTTGAAAAGTCAACCATGCCCTAAAAAGTCAACTTTGCAAAAACTTGTAATTCTTGAATTTTGTGAACTTCAACCTTCTTCCATGATCAAATAAAGATCATATACACTCAAAATGATGAAGATCACCCCTTGGTTGGGTCATTGGGGGCCTCAGATGCCCTGATTTTGCACTGACTTGTCTGAAAAGTCAACTCTTGATCAGATGACTTCCCCATGGAATTTCTTCATGAAAATTGATATGCATACTCCCTATACCATATAGAGACCAATGGAAACAAGAATGACCAAAAAATTTGGAGTTATGGCCTCTGAAACCAAAACCCTAATTTTAGGTCAACTGTGCAGTCAAACTTGGCTCTGCATCCACACCAATCCCAGTTCTTGTGATCCTTTTGCATTTTTGAATTTGAGAGGATATAATATGATATAAGAACACACATGGACCCCTTTGAAGTGATTGTTGACCTTTGGAGTGGCTCAATAAGCTCTTGGATTGCTCAGATCACAAACCCTAGATGCAGATGACTTAGAAACTATGCAGTGAACCAAAATGTAATATGAGGTGGTATGATTGTGTTTATGCATATGAGATGATCACAAGCCATGGTGTGAATGGGTGAGGGAAAATTTGGGGTGTTTACAGCTGCCCCTATTCAAACATGAGTTAGTTGTGCAGGTTGTAAGCAATGGCTTAACAGGCAAACAAGATAACTTGTGGTTGAATACCAAAGACAGTCCAAAATTTGCACTCACAGAATGAAGAAGAAAGGGGATATAGATTGTAAAAGAAGATGAAGTATATTATAAAGTGTGGGCGATGGAGGACGCCCGTCGAGCAGAGGACGACTGCTGGGTAAAGAGCAATGACGGGGACGGCCGACATGCTGAGAAAAGTGTGTGAAGTAAAGCAATGACGGGGACGGACGACATGCTGGTGGTAAAAGGTAAAGCCAAGACGGGGACGGACGACTAGCTGGGAAAAATAAGAAATTATGATGGGGACGGCCATCAAGGTAAAGCTGTAAAATTTTCTGGGGATCAATGAAACATGACGGGGACGGCCATCAAGTTCACAAAGCAAAGTAACCGACGATGGGGACGGCCATCGGGCTAAAAAGAAAAGGGACCACGACGGGGACGGCCATCGGGTTAAAGAATAAATGAAATAAACAGATGATGGGGTACGGCCATCAAAGGTGAAGGACGATCACTTAGCAGGGGACGGATGCTCTGTTGGGGAATAAAAGAATTATGATGGGGACGGCCATCAAAGGTGGAGGACGACCACCTGGCAGGGTACGGCTGCCGAAGATATCGCGACATAGGACGACTGCCGGATAAAAGGTCAACGATGGGGACGGCCATCGGACGAGCATGATGGAGGACGACCATCAAGAGGTGGAGGACGACCACCTAGCAGGGGACGGCTGCTCTCAGGGTTTGTCATGACATAGAATAAATGTCAGATAACCAAAATCAACAATGGGGACGGCCATTGGATAAAATGATGAAGGACGATCATCAACGAGTGGAGGACGACCACCTAGCAGGGGACGGCTGCTAAAATCAACGATGGGGACGGCCATCGGATGAGCATGATGGAGGACGACCATCAAGAGGTGGAGGACGACCACCTAGCAGGGGACGGCTGCTCTCAGGGTTTATCATAACACAGGACGAGTGTTAGATAAAAAAGAAAATTTGCTTTGTTGGCGATCTACTGGGGAATAGTAAACACGGACGAGTGTTTATATTCAAGAAACAAAAGGTATAAGTGTTTGGTCTTGTGTATAGATTAAAGATGCGGACGAGCATCCCTAAGACTACGATACGGACGAGTATCGGGTAGAAACAAATACTGACGCGTGTTCAAAGATGATGATACGGACGAGTATCAACTGGTTAACAAAGAACACGGACGAGTGTTGAATATGAGAGGACTCTTCTGGGGAATAGTAGACACAGGCGAGTATCTATATTCGAGAAGACAAAAGTGTTTGACACGGTGTATGGATTAAAGATGCGGACGAGCATCCTTAAAACTATGATACGGACGAGTATCATGTAGAAACAAACGCTTGACGCATGTTCTGAGATGATGATACGGACGAGTACCATCTGGTTAACAAAGAACAAGGACCAACGTTGAATCTGTGGGGATACATAAATGGTATATCTGTATAGGTATGAGTAGTATGAGCATATATAGATGAGTGTTCAACTTGCTGGGGAAGGTGACACGGACGAGTGTCAAAAGGAGAAGAGTATAATAATATCAACAAGTATATAAAAGTGTAGATGACTGTGTTGGGGATATGACACGGACGGGTGTCAAGGAATTGTATAGGCATATGTGAGTGCAAAGAGGATGTCTTTTGGCTTTCTGCTGGGATATGACACGGACGGGTGTCCGGACGTATCTGTAATACGGGTGATCTTGTTCGTAAAGAGTGTTCAGGTGACTTTACTGGGGAGTGATGACACGGACGGGTGTCAGAAAGGAGTATATACTGGTGTTTGTGATTTGTGAGGCAACTGCTTTTGCTGGGGACTCTGGTGGGGAATTCTGTACATTGTTGATGAATGGTTATTATTCACAAGTGTTCGAATCACAGCATGGCTTATGATTATGCTATATGTTTGATTTTTTGCCGTAATGCCCCGTATTAGACGGAATGCTACGCTTTATGGGTGAATATGATGCGAATGCTATGATTGTGCAAAGATACCAAACCGGGATCCGGGTCCCGTTGATGCGAAGATCTTTGATTGATATGTTGAAGTAGACGTCCCAGCTGGGGATGAGATCATTGGTAGATCTAATAAGATGATGTTTGCTTGGGGATACGGGTCACTGATAGACCTATCCTAATAAATGAGAGACCCAGCTGGGGTTTGTAGAAGCCTTCTTCACTCTGTTGTGATCTTCTATGCGCTGCTCTTCTGGATAGAGGCTGGAACTCTGTGGGGGGATGGTTCTCTGACTTTTGTACCTGACTGAGATGGCAACTCGGCTGGGGAGAAAGAGAGGAATCACTGAAAGACCTCCCTAGAAATTCTGTTGAAGAGGGTCCTTGACTCAGCCGGGGATATAGGTGCCTTCTGTGGTGCCTGGCAACTCTGATGGGGGTAAGCCATGAGAGGCAACTCAGCTGGGGAGAGAGCACTTCGGGTGCTAAAATTGGGTGTGGATTTGCCAGCTTGCTGGGATAAAGCTTACATGCCCCAAGTTGCATTCTGGATACCTGCAATCCTGAAAAAGATAGAGAAACGCACAAAATAATCCCGAGGTATCCCTTACTGGATTCCGTCATAGGAGTTTAGATACTTCTGAGAGTAAGCATATTTCCTGCAAGCATGTTTTTACTTTTGAAGATAAACATCTGTGTTCATGCAATCGTTTTTCTTTAAGACATCAGACATTTTTTGCAAATAAAATGTACAAGACGAGACATGACTAAAAATCTGATTTTATTAATTCATATGCCCTGAATTGGCGAGATACAGTCAAAGGAACATATCCCCTGGAATGAGGAGATTGTTACAAATTGAGAAACAAAAAGCTGGCAGTGTTGATGACGCTTTAAGGAGCTTCCTCCTTACTATGACTCGTATGACTTTTGACGTTCTTCTCATCTTGCTTTCTGAAGAATGTTGATTCTGATTGAAGCTTGATCCCTTCGAAGCTTACCAAGTTGTAGGTGATACAGACGAATTCAGAATGCAGTTGTTCGCTTATTCCCTTATTTTGCATGGATCGCCCTTTCGGGTTTTCAATCCATCGGGATACCCATTTTTGCCTGAGTTGTCCAATGTGGCTTTTCAACTCAGCGGGTGTACATTTTTTTATTTATTTTCCCTTATTTTTGCCCGAGTCTTTTATTCTGTTTTTGACTCGCCGGGATGCCCTATTTTTGTCTGGACTTACATTCTGTTTTTATGTCCAGCGGGTCATTTTATGCGAAGTATTTTTTAACTGCATCTGAATTCACAGGGGACGGGAAGTCTTCACCATCCATGGTGCTGAGCATCAGTGCTCCTCCAGAGAAAACTTTCTTTACCACAAATGGTCCTTCATAATTTGGAGTCCACTTGCCCCTGTGGTCTGTATGAGGAGGGAGGATTCTCTTCAGCACAAGATCTCCTACTTGGTACTCTCGGTGCCTGACTTTCTGATCGAAGGCTCTCTTCATTCTTTTCTGATACAACTGCCCATGACAGATTGCAGCCAATCTTTTCTCTTCGATCAGACTCAGTTGTTCGAATCGGGCCCTAACCCATTCTGCTTCACTTAGTTTAACATCCATTAGTACCCGTAGAGAGGGTAATTCAACTTCAACTGGCAGGACTGCCTCCATACCATACACAAGTTGATACGGTGTTGCCCCAGTGGATGTTCTGATTGACGTGCGGTACCCATGCAAGGCAAACGGTAGCATCTCATGCCAGTCCTTGTAGGTGACTACCATCTTCTGCACAATCTTCTTGATATTCTTATTAGCTGCCTCAACAGCGCCATTCATCTTTGGCCTGTAAGGAGAAGAATTGTGATGTTGGATCTTGAAGTCCCGGCACAGTTCTGCCATCATTTTGTTGTTTAGATTGGAACCATTATCAGTAATGATTCGCTCGGGCACTCCATACCGACAGATGATGTCTCTCTTCAGAAATTTGGCTACCACTTGTCTTGTAACATTGGCATAGGAGGCTGCTTCAACCCACTTGGTGAAATAATCAATAGCGACCAGGATGAATCTGTGGCCATTTGAAGCAGTTGGCTCAATCTTGCCAATCATATCAATGCCCCACATGGCAAAGGGCCAGGGTGAAGACATCACGTTCAAAGGGTTGGGAGGCACATGCACCTTGTCTGCATAAATCTGGCATTTATGGCATTTTCTGGCGTAGGCACAACAGTCGGCATCCATTGTGATCCAGTAATAACCTGATCTTAGCAATTTCTTGGCCATTGCATGCCCTCCTGCATGGGTACCAAAAGATCCTTCGTGCACTTCATGCATCAACAAGTCTGCTTCTGTCTTATCAACACATCTGAGGAGTACCATATCAAAGTTCCTTTTGTATAAAGACCCATCAGTGTTCAGAAAGAAACTTCCAGCAAGCCTTCTCAAAGTCTTCTTATCATTGGAAGATGCCCCAGGTGGGTATGTTTGATCCTCCAAGAAGCATTTAATGTCATGGAACCAAGGCTTATCATCTTTGACAACATCTGCTGCGAACACATATGCTGGTCTGTCAAGTCCTGACACTGAAATTTGAGGTACAAAGTTGGCAGCTTGAACTTTGATCATAGATGAAATGGTAGCTAGGGCATCTGCGAACTGATTCTCGTCCCGAGGGATATACTCAAGCTTGACCGTTGTAAAGAAGGTCAATAACCTCCTTGTATAATCCCTGTAAGGTATTAGATGATCCTGGTGTGTATACCATTTGTCGTTGGTCTGATTGATTACCAGAGCTGAATCTCCGAATACAGTCAACGTCTTGATCCTGAGGTCAATGGCTTCCTCAAGACCCATAATGCAAGCTTCGTATTCAGCTTCGTTGTTAGTGCAGCTGAAAGTGAGTTTTGCCGAGAAAGGCATGTGAACTCCTTTAGGTGTAATGAGTACTGCACCAACGCCACGACCGTTCATATTAACAGCCCCATCAAACATCATGGTCCATTCTTCTTCCGGGTCGGGCCCTTCAGTGTGAACAGGTTCTTCATGATCTTTTGCTTTTATGAACATGATGTCTTCATCAGGGAAGTCAAACCTCATAGGCTGGTAATCATCAATGGGTTGCTCAGCAAGATATTCAGACAATACACTGCCCTTGATGGCTTTCTGAGATGTGTATTGAATGTCGTATTCTGTGAGAATCATCTGCCATCTTGCAACCCGTCCGGTAAGTGCTGGCTTCTCAAATATGTACTTAACAGGGTCCATCTTTGAGATCAATAAAGTGGTGTGGGGCAACATATACTGTCTCAGTCGGCGAGCAGCCCACGCTAAAGCACAGCAAGTTTTCTCGAGCAGTGAATAACGTTGTTCACAGTCGGTAAACTTTTTGCTTAGGTAGTATATTGCATACTCTTTTCGACCAGACTCGTCATGCTGGCCCAGCACACACCCCATTGACTCTTCTAATACTGTCAAGTACATTATCAGAGGTCTTCCTTCAACTGGAGGCATAAGAATTGGAGGTTCTTGCAGATATTCTTTGATCTTGTCAAAAGCCTTCTGGCAATCTTCGTTCCACCTGACCGTCTGTTCTTTTCTTAATAGCTTGAACAAGGGCTCACAGGTCGCCGTAAGATGAGATATGAACCGTGAAATGTAGTTCAATCGACCTAGGAACCCTCAAACTTCTTTCTCTGTCTTCGGTGCAGGCATCTCTTGAATAGCTTTGACTTTATCAGGGTCAACCTCAATCCCTTTCTCGCTTACGATAAATCCCAACAGCTTACTAGATCTCACCCCGAATGTGCACTTGTTGGGGTTCAATTTCAGTTGGTATCTCCTCAGACGCTTGAACAACTTGAGCAGATTTACCAGGTGATCTTCTTCAGTAAGGGACTTGGCAATCATATCATCCACATAACATTCTATCTCTTTATGAATCATATCGTGGAATAATGTCACCATAGCCCGTTGATATGTGGCACCAGCATTCTTCAGTCCGAATGGCATTACCTTGTAGCAGAACGTGCCCCAGGGTGTGATGAATGTTGTCTTCTCCATGTCTTCAGGTGACATTTTAATCTGATTGTATCCTGAAAATTCGTCCATGAAGGAGAATACCGAGAACTGAGCCGTGTTATCCACCAATACGTCAATGTGAGGTAATGGGAAGTCATCTTTTGGGCTAGCTCTATTCAGATCCCGGTAGTCAACACACATCCTTACTTTGCCGTCTTTCTTAGGCACAGGCACAATATTAGCAACCCACGGTGGATAGCTAGTTACAGCAAGGAAACCGGCGTCCCATTGCTTTTGTACCTCCTCCTTGATTTTCATAGCCATGTCGGGGCGAGTACGGCGCAGCTTCTGTTTGACCGGTGGGCATTCTTCCTTCAAAAGCAGCTTGTGCACAACAATGTTGGTGTCCAACCCTGGCATATCTTGATAAGACCAAGCAAACACATCCACATACTCTTGAAGCAGGTCAATCAGTTGTCTCTTCAACGAGTCTTGCAGGCAGGCCCCGATTTTAACCTCTTTCACGTCTTCCTCTGTACCGAGATTGATCACTTCAACCTCCTCCTGATGAGGAGTAATAACCTTTTCCTCTTGTCTTAACAGCCTGGCTAGCTCTTCAGGAAGCTCATATTCTTCATCAACCCCTTCATCAGCTTGATTGATTGGATTGTCAAAGTCATACGAAGTCATAGCCGTGATGTTGTCGGTGCTGTCTGGAAGGCACTCTCTGCAAGGGTTCAGTTTGTTTATTTTAGTGATTTGATTTTAATCTTGTTTTAGAAAAGTGAAATAAAGTTGTCATTTTGAAAACACTGCCATTTATTTTTTTGTACAAAAAGAAAAATGGAAAAACAGTGAGCGAAAAGGAAAAAGACTCGTTTGCAAAAAGATGTCTGATATTTCATTGATTAATCTTGTTTGCACAAAAAGTACAGATGGCCCGATTACAAAATGAGTCTTGTCATCTTGGGCAAGATGCAAGACTTTGATGCATGCTATAAAAATACAGGAAATAATAATTACTCTGCATGAGTAACTCTTATAATTTCCTGGGAAGACCAGTTTGAGATACTGCTCCCCGGGATCTTTGGACGAATCCAGCTTTCCAGGTTGCGCTCTTCTTCCAGCTCGTCTTCCAAACAGTTGACAGCATCAGGGGTGAGCATCCCCCCACTCACAAAGTTGGGCTCTTTTGCAGCCTCTGCTTGATCTTGTTGAGTTGGTTTGTAACCCAACCCAAATCTATCCTCTTTCTTCTCCACCGATAACAGTTTGCCCCAGCCTTGGGCGTTTCCTCCCTCAACAACCTTCCGGGCTTGTTGGTATGATGATATTGAAGTACCAGGCACAGCAGATGTTTCATTGACATTCAAAGCTTCAAAACCCTGGCTCATTGTTTCATGGATCTCCCCATCCATCTCAATATACTTATAGGTAGCCAGGTGGCTAACAAAAATATCCTCCTCTCCACAGATTGTAACGATTTGACCCTCCCACTCATATTTTAACTTCTGGTGAAGGGTTGAGGTCACGGCGCCAGCGGCGTGAATCCATGGCCTACCCAATAGACAGCTGTAGGCAGGCTGTATATCCATCACGTAGAAGGTCGTTTTGAAGGTCTGCGGACCAATCGTTATGGGCAACTCAATCTCCCCCAGAACCGATCTCTTTGAACCATCAAAGGCTCTCACCACCAGGTTGCTGGGTCTCAACGCCAATCCATCATATTCTAGCTTCACCAGGGCCTTCTTAGGTAAGACATTGAGGGATGACCCCGTGTCTACCAGCACATGAGAAAGGACTGCACCTTTACATTCCATGGTTATGTGCAAGGCTTTGTTATGGTTGCGACCTTCCGTGGTCAAATCAGTGTTGGTGAACCCTAGTCCATGACTAGCATTAACATTTCCAACTACAGCTTCCAGCTGATTGACAGTGATCTCTTCAGGCACGTAAGCTGCGTGCAAGACTTTAAGTAGTGCATTCCGATGGGCCTCAGAGCACATAAGCAATGATAGGATTGAGATCTTGGAAGGCGTCTGATGAAGCTGATCCACTATTTTGTAATCACTTTTCTTGATGATTCGCATGAACTCATCAACCTCTTGATCAAAGGGTGTTTTCAAAGCTTCTTTAACAATCTGCTCTTCCTGCACCACGCTTTTTCCTTTTGCCTTAGCAGCAGCTTCTGCTTCGGCAGTGGGTCTCTGAATTTGTGGGGCGAAAAGACGTCCGCTTCGAGTGAAGCCTCCGCCTCCTCCCACATTGTCAATTTGTGGTGCAGGGGTTGATGATTCAAAAGTGATTCTTTGTCCTTCGCAGTACAGGTCAGAGCCGTAATGCCAAGGGATGGCATTACTACTTTCATAAGGTACTGGTCCAGGCACCGTGATAGTGACTGGACTGGTTGCAGCTGCGGAAGGAATCGTAATGGTCTGTGGATCGTAATAAATTGTGACTGGTGCTCTGATGGGAGCAGCACTTTCGGAGTTGTAGGCAGAGTTGTTTTCAAGATCATAAAATATTGTGACACTTGAGACGTCTTCATGATTTGTTGCTGATGTTGTAGGAGACATTGATGGAAGAATGGATGTTGTTGTTGTAGGAGTTTCATAATGGAGTGGTGTTGGAGTTGTAGAAGGAACATTTGTTGACATCCGGTCAGTTGAAATGACAGATGAGGTACTTGCTGATGAAACCGAAGAATTGTTAGGAACAATGGTTGTTGCAGTTGTAGGAGGTTCTGGAGTCGTTGCTGATGAGATTGCTGGATTTGTAGGAAATGATGTGGTGATCTGAAGCTGGCCACTCTGAATAAGACCATCTATGCCATTCCTCAGGTTATCGCACCCATTGACTGAAATATTGCAGTAAGCACACCCCAACTCACACCCCGGGAACATTTGACATTCGAGGAGCTGAGCCTTAATTTCCACCAACGGTGTCCGGATCTGACCCACACTGGTTATTAAATAAGACGGTTTGTCTTCTTCAATAGCGTTAATTCTGGGACCACCGTGGTTTGGCATCGGGTTCTTATTGACATTGGGTGGTGGTGCGAAATTCAGAGCTTTTGAGTCTACCAGGTCTTGTACCTTCATGTGCAAAGCTCTGCACTTTTCTGTACTGTGGCCAGGTGCGTTTGAATGAAAGGCACATCTGGCGTTGGAGTCATAATTCCTGGGTAGACTGTTGGGATCTGGAGGTGCCAATGTCCTTAGCTCAACCAGGTTGAGTTTCAGGAGTTGTGGCAGCAATGTAGCATATGGCATGGGGATCGGATCGATCACCCTATTAGCTTGAGATGGCCTCTGTTGGAATGGCCTTTGCTGGTTGTTGTTGTTGGTGTTGTTGTAGTTCCTTGGAGGATACTGAGCTTGTTGATGGTACTGAGGTTGTTGTTGATAGTTTTGCTGCGGAGGTTGATAAATTGGTTGAGGATGAGCTGGAGCGGGAATGGTGATTGCTGCCACTGATCTGTGAACATATGGAGGTCTGCCCCTGTTGGTGTGGATGGCATTGGTCTCGCCAGTTCTTCTTGGGCCTGCAAAAGGCTTTCTTGTACTACTGGACGAGCTTGCACCGTTGTCTGAGATCTTGCCCATCTTCAATAGGCTTTCAATTCTCTCCCCGGCTATGACAACATCTGCAAAGCTAGTGGAAGAGAAAGCAGTCAGCCTGTCAATGTATGTTCCCTGAAGGGTGTTCATAAACATATCTGCCATTTCCCTTTCAGACATAGGCGGCTGAACAGCAGCAGCCAATTGCCTCCATCTCTGGGCATACTCTCGGAAACTTTCCCTTGACGACTGTGACATTCCCATTAGGAGGGTCCTGTTGGGTGTCATATCTAAGTTGTACTGATACTGTCTGATGAAGGCCTCTGCCAGGTCCTTCCAACATCTAATAGTTGCTCTTGTCAGATGGGAATACCATTCCCTTGAAGCTCCTGTCAAGCTGTCTTCGAAATAGAACATCCAGAGCTTCTCATCCATAGTATAGGCCTTCAGCCTCCCCAGAAATGATTGTAAATGAGTCCGGGGGCATGAAGTCCCGTTGTATTTTTCCAAACAAGGAGGCTTGAACTTATGGGGAATCCTGACCCCGTCTACCAAGCCCATGTCCATGACATCGAAACCCAAAGAGTTTTGAGACTCTAAGGACCTCAATTTCTCAGCTATCTCATCCAGCCTTCTATCATAAGCTTCCTCCCCAGCACCCATTACTGTGAATTGATCCTCCTAGGGGTCTTCTTGCAGTACCCTGGCTGCAGTGGCAGTCCCCTGAACATTTGCAGGGATGTTGACCTCAGGATGGAGGTGGGGGCCAAATACAGGGGGGTTAACATGAGGTTGGACCCTTTCATTGTTACTGGTGCCGGCGGTCCCTATATGTGGATCTTCTTGATTTTGTCTTTCCACCATGGCCCTCAATCTTTCTTGGCTCTGAGCCATGTTGTTCATCACTTCCATGAACTGAGTCATCTGTGTTCTCATTTCCAATCTTTCGTTTGCCATTTGATTTCTAACCTCTGCAAGGTCCTGCTATACCTGATCCATTTGTATGCCCGGGAGGTTGTTACGGGTTGGATAACGGTGCGGACGGTTGAGGGGAAATACTCGGCGTCGAGCAATAGTTCCTGAACATCACAACAGAGTTAGCAACAGTGAAACAAAAACCTACAAAACAAACAAAAGGGGTTAGTATGCAATGCAGTTATGCTTATTTGTTCTCAAGGTATCCGGTTTGGCATTCAGTTTTGACCCTTCCAGACCCTTGAAGATGCTGTTGATGTTGCTTTCGAAGTAAACTCGGATGGAACAAACTAATACATATATTACAGAAAACAAAATGGTACATAGTCTGTTTACAAATACGAGCCCTCTGAGGGGTCAAAATACATTACAAGAAAGTAAAAGTACATGGAATGAAAGCAACAACAAACAAATGGTCAAACACCAAGACCAAACTCATCCTCACGAACTTCCTTGAGAAGTGCTTCGGTCACAGGATCAGCTGGACGCTCCGTGAGATTCCTGATGAGGAGGTTCCGGGTAGTAACAGCTGTAGTTAGCTTCTTGTGCTGACTTTGGTCCTTTGACCTCTTCACTCCAGCTTTGATCTTCAGCTCTGATATCTCCCTCTGGGCTGCTGCCAGGGCTTCTTGCTGCTCTTTTGCACTAGCTTCCAGTTGCTCCATCTTGTCTTGGACCCTCTTGTCCTCCAGGGTACGAGCCTCGGTGATCCTGACCCACCGGGCCTGACTCTCCTTCAGATACAAGTCTGTCCTTGCTCTCTGGAACTGGGCTTCCTTGCAAGCATTCTTTAGAATTTGTTCTCCAGCTTTAGACTTTTTGATATAATCCCCGGACTTCTCAATCTTAACCAGATGCTCCACTCTCAGCTTCTCTAGCCTTTCAATATCCAACCTGCCATCACTCCTCTCCCGGAGGGTCTTCTGCAAAGCCTGAGTCAACTTCTCATTTCTTTCTTTCAAGCTCTCAAACTCTTCCACACTGACAGTGGCAGGGGGTGGTGCTGAAGATGATTCAGGCATATCTTCTATGGTAAAGGGCATTCCAGAGAATTGAGCCCTGGCATGGGACCATTCATAATATTGTGCTGATGCCACGTTATTGCACTTCCCCAGAATGGTTACTCCCTTGGTTTGAACATTATCCCAGGCCCAGGCTGCCTGCCTAACAACAGCCAGATTAGGCTTGTTCTCGCAATAAAGAGTCTCAACCAAGTCATGTGCCTTAGGAGTGTGGACCAGTGCATAGCCCAGTTGTCTTTTGAACAGCAGAGGGTTGTAGTTAATACTTCCCTTAACTCCTATTAGGGGCACATTGGGAAAATGCCCACAGCTGGTGATGATATCCCTGCCCTTGGTGCTTTGAGTGCACCACCTGATATCAGCTGAAGTTAGAGCAGTGAGTCTTTTAGCCCAGTTTCTATGCTGATGAGGATTCAACAATGCATCTGTCCAGGGTAGATGCCTGAGAAGCCAGGTATGGAACAATGGAGCACAACACCTCACTAATCTTCCCCTCTGCTTTTCATTCCTCTGATGCACTGAGTAATAGAGATCCCCCAATAAAGTTGGCACTGGGTTCTTCAAGATGAAAAGATGGATTGCATTCTTGCTAATGAATCGAGGCTCATCTACAAATAATATAATCCCATATATGCTCAAGGCCAATAAAGCACAGACAGCTTTCCACTCTCCCAAAGAAGATTTCAGGGTAGCTTGAGAGATCAAGAAATCCAGATGGAAGCCAGGGATTCCAGCTTTAGAAGTCATATGCTGCTCAATCAGAACAGGTTCCAGATGCAAAGCCTTGGCTACTTCTCCATTACCAGGAAAGACCATCTCAGGGTTGAAAGGGATTCCACCCCTGATAGGCATGCCAACCAATGATGAGTATTCTTCCAATAAAGGGCCCAACTGAAAGTCTTGGAAAGTGAAACACCTCAATGGGGGATCATAAAACTGAATGCAAGTGTGGATCAGGCTTCTCTGTGAAGGGTCCAGATCCATAACCATATCAAGTATATCTCCATAATGTTCCCTGAACAATGGTATGTGATCTGGAGTGATCAGGGTCTGAATCCTCCTGATGTCAGATAGCTCTGGCTGGAAAAAGTGATAGGTGATGTTGCTCTTTTTAGGAGCCATGATGCTGAAGATGAGTAGAGACAGGTGCTGATGATAACACTGAAGAATGGGCCACTGATTGGCTGGTGCAGGTGACTGGAATAGATAGCTGATAACTAAAGCAGATGCTGATGAAGATGGGTCAAATACTGAAGATGGGGTCAAAACCAAAACCAAAGATGAAAGTGGATACCCTGAAACACAAATAAGCAAATGTCAATATGATGCAATGAGTATGTATGCAAGGGTATGCAAGGGTTTGTGACTGAGCTGGATCTGATCAAAATGCCCTGACATAGGTCCAAGTATGTTCAAGAATTCCAGATGGAGGTCTATAAATCCAGTAACCAAGGTGGGGGGCTCAAATAAAGAGCCACATGTCCAGGGTTTTAGAATCACAAGAACTGTCCCAAAATGAAGTACTCTTAAACAAACAAAGTAACAGGGTATTCTGAGGTCAAGGTACCTGCAAACCTGTAAACAGCCCAACCCCCTCACAGGTGGTGTTCTAAAACAAGGATCCTCAGACTTGGATCAGTTATGAGAAGTGTAAACACTTCTAACCCGGAGGTACAGTGTTTTCAATAACCATAAAAGTTCCTCCTCTAATTCACCTCAGTTTCTGAAGGTCAATACTAAAAGGTCATCCAGACTTAGCAGGCTTCCCAGATAGCCCTAGCATTGCAGGAAATCTGCAACACAGAGTTCTCAAGAAGAAACCCATATCTGAACCGTGTTTCATATTCCCGCACCAGACCGAGATGGAATGGGAAAGAATATGATTCACTCTAGCCTAGGTGTCACTCAGGTCCCAGGTATAGGACCTTAACTCTCAATGGAACACCCACCCACCAAAGCAAACAACAGATCCAGCCAGCAGCACAGTATGACAATATGATAACATATGCATAAAGCTATAAAGAAAGCAATAAACAAAACTGTACATAAAGCAAAAATAAATACAAATATACAAACACAAATAAGCACATAACACCCCAGTAAACACAAATCAAACAAGCGCTAGGAGGAACCCACAAAAAGAACCAGAAGCCCTGATTGCAGTATAAGGGTCCCCAGCAGAGTCGCCAAGCTGTCGCTCCCGATAAATGGGAAATGGCCCAAATAAAGGTACAAACGCGAACGGTCGGCGAGAGGGACAATGAGAACACACAGCCGTGAACTCACTGGAGATGAATAGAGTCGCCAGCTAGGCATTTTTATCCCGGAGGAAAGGCAATGCTGCATAGACCTAGGAAAAGATGGATAAGACGGTTTGCGAACCAGAGAGACTGAGAAAGGGGGTTGGTTACAACCTGGGAAGGTATTAGCACCCAGATTGTCCGCCGTACTCGACGGGATCCACGCTTAAAAGATTTGTGTTTTAAAGGGGTAGTGTCAGTGCAATTTGTGTATAAAATAGCTGGAAGAGAATGTACAGGTGTCAGTGTAAGAGAAGTGAAGTGTGTAATATATACAGTGTCAGTGCAAGGACAAGAGTGAAATGCTCATGATCATGAAGCTAAAAGAATGAGGCTAGAAAGAGGGGGAATATACAGAGACTTTTGTTCGATAACTGTTAAGTTATGCCTACGTATCCTCTCGTGCAATGAGGAAGTCAGAACACCGTAGTTAGACCCAAAGAGACTGAAAGATGAATTGACTTGTGAACTGCTTACTTGCCTATGCTCAAGTGTATGATCTATCTGGCACAGATGCAAACTGTCTTGCATTAGACGGAAGAAGCGAGTTCTCGTTTATGAGTGAATGAGATGAGAAAAGAATCCCGGAGGAGACGATTATTGTTTGTTTTTGTGTTTTCAGTCTTTTATTGCTTTTGAAAGTTTGTCATAAGTTAATGAGCTTAAGCCTAAACCAATGGATTTAGTAAACTCATCACATCTTCCCTCTGATTAGGGGTAATGAGAGTACCTTAAGTGTGAAGTCAGCTTCTCACACTTAATCACCTTTGATGTAGGATTAAGATTATTAACCTACTTGTGATTATTTAGATGTTTTTGGTGTTTTTGTTTAGTTTTGAGTAATGAGGTTAAGCCATAATCAAGGATTAAACAGACTCATTACACCATCCTAATAGAAGGATAATAGATGAGAGTGTTTAAGCTGAGGAAAGCTCTTCAACTTAATCCATGATTAGGGATTAAACTCATGACAAAACAAGCCTTTATTAAGTGGATTTTATTAAATGATATGATGATGAAGTGGATTTTATGATTTGTAAGACAACTTGAGAGGGACTTGTCCATTAACACTAGGGTTAGTCCTTCTTAACCAGTTAAGGAAGAATTAGAACCCTAATGCAAGGCCCAAGTTACAAGTATGATGTCTTGATACTTATTAAGTGAATTGATTAAGAGATTTAAACACATTAAGGGTTTAACATTTAGGATTAAAGTTATACACTCCATCCTAAGAGAAGGATGCAGGCATAAGCTTAATCACAAAGCCTTAAAACCTTTAGGGTTTAGTCCCTGATTATGAGATGAGAAGAGAAGACTCAAAAGAGACACAAAGGTAAAACTAAGTGGGGAGACTAATCAAAACCCTATTCATTGTCATGCTTGGTTGTTCCTAAGGTTTGTGAGGTTTTCAAGAGAAGTCTTCAATGGAACCACCAGGAAGCAGATGAAAGGATCAAGAGAAGCAAAGCAACTTGCTTCATTCAAGAAGTCAAGTCACTTGAAGAAAGAAAGTGGGAAGAAGAAGAATGAGCAAGCTCAAACTCAAACACAAACAAAAATGCAGCAATGGATGCAAGAGAGATGAAAAGAAAAGTTATGAGAAGTGAAGGCAAATTCACTTCTCAAAGTCACTTACCACCTGAAAGGTTAGAAAAGGAATGCAATGCAATGCAGAATGGGATGAGATGACATGATGAGAAACAAAACCAGAAGCAAATACATGATGCTAATGATGCTATGAGATGCTACAAACATGAGGCAGCACATGGAAATGATCATACAAGTTCATGAATGCAAATGAAGCAAGTTAGGAACCATGAACATACATGAAAAGTTATGAGGTGCACATGACATACAACATGGCAAATACATGATGCAATGATCAATCATGCTTTCAATATGTCTTATGATGTCAAATGAATCAAATGGATGCTTGAAATGTCATGGCAAGTCATGTTATGCAAGAGAATGCAAGATGGATGCATATGAAAGCCCAAATTAGGGTTTATGAACAATGCATCAAACAAAAATCAAAATCAGAAGCAAACAACTTTATAAAAAATTGAAAATGCCACACAAAGGACCCCTAATCCTATACTAAACCACTTCTCAAAGGAGAAGTCTCAACTCCTAACCAAGCTCAAGATATGATTTTCCTAAGTTTACTAGGGTTTTAGGGTTCCTAAAAAAGAAAATTGCCAAACAAAAAGAAAATGAAAGATCAAATCATGGCCATTTAATCTCACAAACTACATGCTAAACACAATGCAATGCAAGAAGAATCAATGTCCAACTCTTCATGGATAGACAGAAATGATTTTTAGAACTTTGGATCAAATTAATGCATAAAAATGATTTTAAATCAATGAGAAATTCTTAAAATGCATCAAGATCAAAAAATAAATTTGGTTTGAAGGTTGGACAATGTTTCTAAATGTCTTAGAACATTTCATGAATTTTTTGGTGATTTTTAAATGCCTAAAAGTATTTTTAATAAATTAATTTCCATTAATCAATTAAAAATAAACTTTTAAATATTTAGAAATACTTTTTTAATGCTAAAAATAAAAATAAAAATATTTTTATGTTTTAAAAATTATTGAAACTCTTGACAAAAAGTTTCAAAATTTTTAAAACAATTTTGCTATTTTTAATAAATTGTGGAAAACAATTATGAAATAAATGAATTAAAACAAAGAAAAGAGGAAAGTCAACTGAATGGAGGGCTGGGATGAATCCTGGGGGAAGGGGGATTGACTGCGCGCGCAGATCAAAGGCTGGAATTCAAACTTGGTTAATCTGATTTATTAAATAAATAATTGTGATTAGGGTTTCTAACAATGGATCTCAGCCATACACACGCGCGGCAAGTCAAACTTTTCAACGCATCTGACGCTCCAGATTCAAATGGCCATTAATGACATAATTAAACCCTAATGATTTTCAGGTGGCCGGAGAAGACCTCCGGTCGTCTTCTCCGGTGGGAACCCCACCTGAAAATCTCCAAAACTCTCAAAACCTAACTAAAATGAAATCTAAAAACATGGAAATGATCCCCACAACTTACTGAATCAAAACCCCAAGCCAAAACTCATTTATATTTCATTGATCTCATGAATCGAAACGAAGAAGATTTTAGGGCAAAACTTTCAGAAACAAATTAAACTCTCATCTCTCCACCATTTTCAAAACTAAAAGTATCAGAGCAATCAGTGAAGCATGGAGAACAACTTTAGAACTTAAAAATCCATTTCTGGAAAAAAAGTTCTTGAGCTACCTGAGTTTCGAAGCTTTCACTCCAGCAACCTTTTGACCTCCCCTCTTGATGCAATCCACTCCACTTGGTCCCCTGATGATGCTTGAATGCTTAGAAGGAGTTTAAGTTGGCTGGTTAAGGAGTTTGAACAGCTTCTGCTCAAGCTCGGTTGAAAATGGTGATGGTGATTCAGGCTGTTTCAGGCCAATGTGGGTGGTTCTTTGTGATCAGGGTGATGTTTTGAGAAGGTTTGTGGAGTTTGTTCAAGTGTTTGTGGCTTGTGGAATGAGTTTCGAAAGAAAATGCAGGTTGGAGTGAAAATGGAAATGAGGTGTTCTTGCTTGATTCAGGCTTGTGTCTTGTTGGTTTTTGCTCAGTGAAGCAAGGTGAGTTGATGTGTGGAATTGGTTTGAATGTGTTTGAGCTGTGCAGAAAGATTCGAAGGAAAATGCAAGTGAGGGTGGTTTTGTGAATGTGATGCTCTTGTGTGTTTCAGCCTTGCTTGATATGTCAAATGGCTAGCAAATGGATAGTATAAACAATTCCAATTGGTCAGATGATGTGACCTGGCCTGCTGTGATAGGTAAGTCCACTTTTGCAAATTGTCAACCTTTTTGTAAGAGAGGCATGGGCTAAGTTCTAGCTTGGTACAAGTATGTGGGCTGGCGCAGCATGGTGTGTGAGTGATGCTAGGAAGGTTCAGCAGCCAAGACAACTAGTTGGTGAAGTGTGATGAGTGGTTTTGCAACTTGATCATCTCTAGTTCACATGAAACTTCTTGTCCCACAAGCCATGAAACATGAGGAAACCTTGGTCCAATCTGAACTTTAGGACTTACATGATGCTTGTGTAATGGTTTGATGCCAATTAGAAGTCACAAGAATGCTTGGTACATGAAATTGCAAGTTTCTCATTTGAGGCATAACTTGAAAATTAGTGATTTTTGCCAACTTTGTCACACCATAACTTTTGATCCAAAATGAATTAGGTCATGTTCTTGTACTTTTTGAAAAGGGAAAAATGTATTCTACAACTTTCATGACCAAAGTTTTTTCATTTGAAACATTTTTGGACCAAAAAGCAAGGCTTGAAAAATGGCATAAAATGACATATTCTTGAAAAGTCAACCATGCCCTAAAAAGTCAACTTTGCAAAAACTTGTAATTCTTGAATTTTGTGAACTTCAACCTTCTTCCATGATCAAATAAAGATCATATACACTCAAAATGATGAAGATCACCCCTTGGTTGGGTCATTGGGGGCCTCAGATGCCCTGATTTTGCACTGACTTGTCTGAAAAGTCAACTCTTGATCAGATGACTTCCCCATGGAATTTCTTCATGAAAATTGATATGCATACTCCCTATACCATATAGAGACCAATGGAAACAAGAATGACCAAAAAATTTGGAGTTATGGCCTCTGAAACCAAAACCCTAATTTTAGGTCAACTGTGCAGTCAAACTTGGCTCTGCATCCACACCAATCCCAGTTCTTGTGATCCTTTTGCATTTTTGAATTTGAGAGGATATAATATGATATAAGAACACACATGGACCCCTTTGAAGTGATTGTTGACCTTTGGAGTGGCTCAATAAGCTCTTGGATTGCTCAGATCACAAACCCTAGATGCAGATGACTTAGAAACTATGCAGTGAACCAAAATGTAATATGAGGTGGTATGATTGTGTTTATGCATATGAGATGATCACAAGCCATGGTGTGAATGGGTGAGGGCAAATTTGGGGTGTTTACAACTTATCCCTCAGAGGCCTACATTCTTCAGTTGAATGCCCTGGTGCGTTGCCATGGAATCCACATTGAACATTGGGATCAAAACTTGGTGGATATGGAAAAGGCACTGGACCCGGCTTCTTCGGCACTATCAATCCACTATCGATCAGGCACGGAAGTATCTGACTGTATGGCACTGGAAATGGATCGAAATACCTTTTGGATCTCTTAGTGTAGTAACGACGCCTTTGTGGAGTATGCTTCTGTTGGCATGGTCGTTGTTGATACTGAAAAGGTTCACTGTTAACTGATATCTGACATACGTCTTCAGAATGTTGCTGACTCTGAGCAGTTGAAATGCATGGGTACTGTGGATAAGTCAATGGAGTTTGAGGATCTTCCCAGATTGCATCAATCACATCCTTTCCTTGGGAACTGACAAAAGATTCATTCTCTTCAGCTGAGCTATCTGACATGCCTTGGATCTTTCCCATCTTGATAAAACTCTCAATGCGTTCTCCAACTATCACCAAGTCCGAGAAACTCGAAGTTCCACTGCCACTCAACCTCTCTAAGTACGGCCCCTGTAAGGTCTCTATGAAAAGATCAATCAATTCTCTATCTGATAACAGGGGTTGTACCCGAGCAGCTATTTCTCTCCACCTCCGGGCATACTCTCTGAAAGATTCACCATCTCCTTGGGATAACACTTGCAAATCCATGCGGCTAAGAGCCCTGTCAAGATTGTAGTCGTACTGCTTCACAAATGCATTGGCTAGGTCTGACCATGACTGAATACGACTGCTCTCTAACTGTATATACCAATTCGACGATGCCTCACTCAGACTGTATTGGAAACAATGAATCATCAATTTGTCATTATGCTCATGTGAGGCCATCCTTCTGCAACATCTTACCAAATGTTGTCTTGGACAACTATCCCCTTTGTACTTTTCAAACTTTGGTACTTTGAACTTTGGAGGTATTACCAGGCCATGCACCAAACACATGCTTGCAGCACTTAGATCAATGACATTACGACTTTGAAGGGTTTTGATCTCTTCCTCCAACACACGAAATCTTTCCTCCCTCTCCACAATTCGTGGATCTGGGAGTCTCACCACAGGGATTGCCTCTTGGGGATCTGGCATAGTGAAAGTGAAACTGTGATAATCTGCAGCATCAACAGAAGAAGAATGTCCACTTCGGGCGACCTGGTGCTCTTGAACATCTGGATTCCTAACAGGGGTCTGTGCCGGCTGAGCTTGAGCGGAATTACGGCCATCCTGCCTTGCCAAAGTCATCATAGCCTCCAAAAGTTGGTCCCACTGATCTTTTGTCAACCCAACACTTGCATACTGGCTTTGCTCTCCAGGGTCCATGATCTTTACAAAAGTTGCTTCAAGTCTAATACGAGAACCGGATTCTCAACTGTAGATGGTGAACAAAGAACGGATGAGCCCTGTCTGCTGAACAGAAATGCAATGCAAATGCTATGAGATGCCATGTTCGGTTATTTCCAAAGAATCTATCTGCTTCGATCCACATTTTGATACAAAAACTCAACAGCAATAATTCAGATATGGGATTCTCGGAAATAACTGAACATGTATGCTAAAATGCTATGATGGCATGTATGCAGCTGGCAAGTGATCGAGAACTGGTGTCTGTCTGGATACGAAACACTGAGCTGAGAACCAAGTATCTGATGATATATGTCCTCTGAATAATACCCATCTGATAAGAACTCAAAACCAAGGATCAAGAACTCCAGGATTATAATAACCGGACCAAAACATAAGATCACACTGATGATGAAGGGTATGTTGAGGTCAAGGGTTCCTGCAAACCTGTAAACCCCTCCCAATCTCACTGGTAGGCTCCGGGTCAGACATCACGGACTCTCAAAGCCGAATAGCAATAATACTTTCACCATTTCCGAGAAATTGCTCATGACCAAATCAGGGAATCGGTTAGGCATTATGTACTACGCAGGGAGGCCTCAGCTGAGTCCGGGAAAAACAAGCATCCCCTATAGGTCCCCAGCTTCAAGCGCTGAAATCGAGAAACAATAGTAAATTCAGCCCGTAGGATACAGAACTAATGTCATACGACCAGATGCTTTGACTGAGTTCCTATAAGAGAACCAGGCCATCCTATGTGAGTCCCCAGTGGACCCTCGGGTGCGAATGGGTTTGCCACAAAATGTGGTCTGCCACTGTCACCACTGGAGAGGGTTGTTTCCATAAAGGTTCTCAATGATCGGTCCCCAGATGCACATAACTATCAAGGTCTTATCCCGAAGTGGAGGAAATCCCCACACAAGATATTTCCAAGACGGTCGCAATCTGGGCGTGAAACACATCGCCACTCATCATATCACATGCGAGTACAATGTGTCCACTCTAATCCTAGGGTGCACTCAAGTCGGGCACTTGGCTTATCTCTCAGAAACAGTATTACCCGGGCCCACCAAACAGAAAACCAGTCCAGACAGTCCAGTATGATATATATGATGCGGAAAATAAATACTGAAAACTGTAAATAATGCTGTAAATAAAGCAGTAAACAAACAACAATACGATATAACAAGCCACAACAAACAAACATCACCCAAAGAAACAGAAACAAACAAGCGCTAGGAGAGACTCACAAGGGAACCAGAGATCATCTGGTGTGCAGTCCCCAACAGAGTCGCCAGCTGTCGCTCCCGGGATTTCCATCCTAGTACAAACGCGAAAGTGGCGCGGAAAGGTAGAGTCGCCAGCCAGACATTTTTATCCCGAAAGAATGGGAAAGGTAATGTTGCACAAACCTGAGGAAGAAGGAAAGGACAAGGCCTTGCGAACCAAAGATCTGAGTTCGGGAGTCGGTTACGAACTGGGAAGGTATTAGCACCCCAGATCGTCCGTCGTACCCAACGGGATCCACGCTTGCAAAAGAAACTGTTTCAAAGGGTGAGGGTATGAAAGCTGCTGCAAAGAAAAGAAAATGAAAAGAAACTGGAACATGGAAAAGAATTGAAATAAGAAACAAAGAGAAAATGTAGGGAAAATAAAGATTGTGCTCGAACGGGCCCTACCCCGCTGCCTACGTACCTCATCAGGATAATGAGGATCAGAGACGCCGTAGTTCCCCTAACTAGGGGTACCAAAAGGAAAATTGCTTGTGAATTAAAGCTTGAACTGCCTATGCCATTGCTCAGGTGTTGCAGGCTCGGACGACGAGTGCGTAACCGTCTTGCAAAGTGACAAGTAGGAGCAAGTTCGCGTACGGAGCGAAGGAGATGAGAAAAGAATTCCCGAAGGAGACGCTTACTGTTTGTTTGAGATTTTTATGAAGCTTTTATTTGTGAAGGTTTGCATAGGTAAGTGTACCTAAGTCTTACTCAATGGGATGTGTACATCTCACATCATCCCGAAATGGAATGCGCAAGAGGCACACCTATCTATGGAGGAAATCCCCAAAGCTAGTCCCACAAGCGAAGGCTCAAGCACACTGGCCTATTACCATTATTAAGTGTTTTTGTGGTTTTTTGGTTAAGAAGTGTTTTTTAGCTTTTTCTTTGTGAGGTACTCATGTTAAGACCTATCCACCACGAGTGATGACTCACACCTCGCCCCGAAATGGAACGCATATGAGCATCTCATAGAAAAGTCTCATGTCACATGAAAGTACTCAACCTTTATTAAGTGAGTTAGAATTGAGTTTGAAGATGAGAAGAGAGAGCACCAAAGAATCTCAAAGGAAAAATTCTAAAGGGGACTAAAGCAATCCTAAATGTTAACATGCATGGATGTCCTAAAGGTTAGTGAGGTTTCTATCCTAATGAAGAAGAGAAGAAGAAGATAGAAGAAGTGATGAGAAAGGCCTAGGCCCAACAAAAGAGAGTTATTTCACATAAGCATAAGAAAAAGAGATAAGAATTAGAGATGTGGAACTCAATTCCCACATCTCACACTTACCATAGCCCCTGCAAGGTTAGTATGCACATACATGAAACAAAATGAAGAAAATGGGATGCTAACATCATACAATCAGAAGTGAAGTGAAGTAAACAAATGCTTAATTCCCATTCAACTCAAAGAAATGAATATGAGAGCCTTATGGCTTAAAATGAGGCAACATGAATACATACGGAAACAAATGCGCACTTATGAAAAATGTAATGCAAAACACACAAAATACAAGCACAAAGTTCAAAACCAGAATCAAAATGATATGAAGAATGGCATAAGAGGCCAGCAAGATGAAGAGAGAAGTCACACAATACCAAACAATGTCAAAATAGAAGCAACGGAATCAAAATATGGAATTTAAGCACTTAAAGAAACAAATGACTTGAATAAGAAGCAAACCTAAAAATTCAGAAGAAACAAGACCTATCCTAGGACCAGGAAGGTACCCACACCCCAAAGTAACCCCAAATGAGAAGAAGAAGTTGGCACAAGTGCCCTTCTAGGCCTATAAGAAATCTTAAGAACCAAACGAGGCAAAACGGGACAAGGTGAGAACAAAAATCCACAAATATTCAACCAGCCATCTAAAAATTCTACAACTGAAACCAAATGATCATGAAACACATTATATCAACTTGACAAAAGGACTTGCAAAAATTCAGAAAGGAACTAGGTCAAATGAAGGCAAGAACACAAGTTAGGACAGAAAACTTACATCACAAGATATCAGATCAAAACTCAAGAAATAATTTTCTAACAATTATGAGAAAAATCACATGAAAACTACAAGATCTTAGGAACACAATGCAAAAAGAATGGGATCAAAACTCCAAATATTGAAAGCTATAGAAAATAAACAAGACAGACTGATCAAGAAATGAAGCAAAAGAAGCTATGCACATTGGTGAATTATTCCTGGCACGTGGATCAATGAAAAAAATAAAATAAAAATGTGATAAAAAACTAGAAACATAAAGGAAGGTCCATGATTTTTTTGGGATTTTTTGGATGAATTATTCTATTTTATATGAATTAAAATGAAACTGGATTAAATGAAAATAAAAATAGGAAAAAGAAAATAAAAGAAATTGAGGGAGGTGCGATTGGTATGGGCTTTAGGTTGAATTTGCTTGGGCTGAAGGTGGTGGGGGATGCGGATAGAAATCTGCTAAGCCCATATGTGCATGCTAGTTCATGTCTTATGGTGAGGACTTGGTGGTGACGCGGTCAACCCTGTTGACCGAATGGGAAACGCACGATTAGGAGACTAGCAATGGTAAGATCATCAGACGGTTTAGAACGAAAGGTGCATGGTATTTACGGTGAGACTGAAGCGTGGAAGTGAAACGGAGGGTCCTACCGGACGGTGACAAGTGTCACCGCCGGTATGGACTGGAGACCACAAAAAATCCTTGAAACCTTATCCTATCCTATTGACTTCTTCAATTAAATCTCAAAACAAATCTAAAACTACATAATAATAGTCCAGTAACGAAAAAAAGAAAGAAACAACTCCACACCTAACGAAAATCTCCTCTCTCTCCCTGCGTCAATCACACTATTCATCTTCTTCTTCCCCTCTCCACCGGCGCCGCTCGACCTCCATTCGCCGGCCTCCATAACTCCCCTCAATCGTGCTCCTCTTCTTCAAACAAAACCAACGGCGCCGGACCTTCTTCCTTTCTAACGAACTCGCCGGAAATCGTCCAAACACAAAGCGACAATCCTAAACCTCTCAGATCAACCTCTCGGCGAAACCGAACGCAAAACTAAAAACACCTCAGTCGAAATCAACCGGTCGAATTAAACAGAATCGAGACAACAACAGTCAACAAGTCACAAACGATTACGTCTAAAGGAGGATTCGAGTTCGTACCTGTGGATCTAGCGGTGGCGAGGAGTGGATCGACGACGAGCGTTCTTCACCTCCGTTGCGGTTTGAACGTGTACTCTATGTGTTCGTCGGCTTCAAGAACAATGAAGATTGGAGCGATTTGATACTCTTTTCGGTTATTCCTCTTGACTGAATTTTAGTTATTCCCATTACATCAACTATGAGGCCATTGAGGAGTGATGAACTTGACGTTATGCTGATGATATGTTGAAGGATTCTTAGCCGAGATCACGATGACCGATTGAAGTCCGAAGAATATTGCAGATGATGGTGATGCTTCCGTTAAGCTCTGTGGAAGGATTTGCGCGTTCGAAATGTCACGGAATTGTCGACAATAAAAGCTTCGTAACGAAATTGTCAGATGCGGTGGATTAAGAAAAGCCTTCTTGATGATGATTGGACTCTGCAAATTGTTGAAATTAATGGAGAAACAAATCGAACGATGGCATCGTTTTTAGAAGAAGATCGAAGAATGAAGTGTTTTGGTGAGGTAATCAATTCTGGTTCTATCCGAAAGGTGATGATGAAGAAGTGATTAATTAGCTCTCAATTTCTGTTGTTATCTTTTGATGATGAAGAATGAAGCCTTAATTTGATGAAGGAGTGATCGGTTTTTTTGGTTGTTGGTGATGAATGAAAATTGATGAACTCTGGTTTTTTTTATTTTTTTGTTGTAATCAGGGAATATGAAGAATGAAGTCAGAATCAATGATGAAGAAAAATGGTTAACTGGTGATGATGGTTCAGTGATGATGCCGTCTCCAAAGTTTGTTGGAGATTTCCTACTGCTATCCTTTTTTAATTTTCATTCTGTTATTATTCTTCTTCTTTTTTTTGTATTTTACTTTAGCTGAACAATGCACGGAATTCTCGTGCCCTTGTGTGTGTGCCCTCCCTGTGATGTTGGCTACCGGCCTTTTGTTTGTGGATGTACACTTTTCGTGAGGCTTGGCGTGTGCTAGCTGGTGAAATTGGTGAAAAAATCGTGTAGTGTGGAGATTGCCACTGTGAGGTCATGTGCGTTGCTTGCCAATTGAGTGGGATTGGAAGAAAATCTGACGCGTTGGAATTAGTTAGCAGGAAATATGCCATTTGTGCGGGGTCCATTTGTAAGTGAGATATTGGCTGAAAAAGTTTCTTGGAGATGAATTACCATGTGGCCAATGTATTATTGTGTTCTTTTTATCGTTTTTTGCCTTTTTTGTATTACTAGGCTTTGTGAAAGAAATGATAATGAGCCTAATGGTGTGGCTTTATGGAAGATGACCTTGATTATTGAAAAATATAGAAATAAGAGTAAATATAGAAATAAGAATGGCATTAAGGTGGAGTAGAGAAAAAAATGGATTACATGAATAATTGGATATTTGCAAAAAAAAGAAATGATAAAATGGATAGAAATGGATTTGAATTAATTTGATAAAAAAACAAATAATGGATATAAAATGGGTGTAAAAGGGTAGAAAATAATGGTTTAACTGGAATGCGAATGGATATTTTGGTACTAAACGGTAATTAACATAATCGAACTAAAAAAAATGGTTTACGGCTCGAAATGATGAAACATGAGCAAAAATGGATATGGAACTAGATATTTCCCCCTTTCTCGAATCGAACAAATTACCACCAATCACACACATAGCCACGAAACCTTAATCCCTACCAACTTTGCATCGCTTCCACAGAAATCACCGATCTTCTGGATAAATCACACTCTGAGCGTCATCATGATAAGCCAGAATCTTTGAATCCGAAATCAACACATGAACCACTGCCTGGTGGGCTGATGACCTTTGCACATAGTGAAGCTCAACTCTGAAAAGCGTATCCTGAGAAATAACCACCAACGCAGATGACTTGCAGTTGAGATAATCCTTCGATATTTTGACCAAGGTTAGGTCACACGTCCCTCTGAATCAAATCGATGAACTGAAATCACTGCCAACTTATGCTATGCTTCCACAATGAATGTCATGCTTCATTTTTCTATGCTAATGATGCTACACAGAATATGAAAGTTATATGAGTATGATGAATATGATGTAATATGATGCTAAAAAGGAGAGGGCAAATTTGGGGTGTTACAAGCACAAGATCTCCTACTTGGTACTCTCGGAGCCTGACTTTCTGATCGAAGGCTTTCTTCATTCTTTTCTGATACAGCTGCCCATGACAGATTGCAGCTAATCTCTTCTCTTCAATCAGACTCAGTTGTTCATATCGGGATCGGACCCACTCTGCTTTGTTCAGCTTAACATCCATTAATACCCGCAAGGAGGGTAGTTCAACTTCAACAGGTAGGACTGCCTCCATACCGTAAACAAGCTGATACGGTGTTGCCCCAGTGGATGTTCTGATTGACGTACGGTATCCATGTAAGGCAAATGGTAGCTTTTCATGCCAGTCTTTGTAGGTAACTACCATCTTCTGCACAATCTTCTTGATATTCTTATTAGCTGCCTCAACAACGCCATTCATCTTTGGCCTGTAAGGAGAAGAATTGTGGTGTTGGATCTTGAAGTCCCGGCACAGTTCTGCCATCATTTTGTTATTCAAGTTGGAACCATTATCAGTAATGATTCGCTCGGGAACTCCGTATCGACAGATGATATCTCTCTTCAGAAATCGGGCTACCACTTGCCTTGTAACATTTGCATAGGAAGCTGCTTCAACCCACTTGGTGAAATAGTCAATAGCAACCAGGATGAATCTGTGGCCGTTTGAAGCAGTCGGTTCAATCTTGCCAATCATATCAATGCCCCACATGGAAAAGGGCCAGGGTGAAGACATCACATTCAGAGGATTGGGAGGCACATGCACCTTATCCGCATAAATCTGGCATTTATGGCATTTTCTGGCATAAGCACAACAATCTGCATCCATTGTGATCCAGTAATAGCCTGATCTTAGCAACTTCTTGGCCATTGCATGCCCTCCTGCATGGGTACCAAAGGATCCTTCGTGCACTTCGTGCATCAACAAGTCTGCTTCTGTTCTATTAACGCATCTGAGGAGTACCATATCAAAGTTTCTCTTGTACAGGGAGCCATCAGTATTCAGGAAGAAACTACCAGCAAGCCTTCTCAAAGTCTTCTTATCATTGGAAGATGCCCCAGGTGGGTATGTCTGACCCTCCAAGAAGCATTTGATGTCGTGGAACCAAGGCTTATCATCTTTACCAACATCTGCTGCAAATACATATGCTGGTCTGTCAAGTCTGGATACTGAAATCCGAGGCACAAAGTTGGCAGCTTGAACTTTGATCATGGATGAAATGGTGGCAAGAGCATCTGCAAACTGATTCGCGTCCCGAGGGATATACTCAAGCTTGACCGTTGTGAAGAAGGTCAATAACCTCCTTGTATAATCCCTGTAAGGTATCAGATGATCTTGGTGGGTGTACCATTTGCCGTTGGTTTGATTAATTACCAGAGCTGAATCTCCGAACATAGTTAATGTCTTGATCCTGAGGTCAATGGCTTCCTCAAGACCCATGATACAAGCTTCATATTCAGCTTCGTTGTTAGTGCAGTTAAAGGTGAGTTTTGCCGAGAAGGGCAAGTGAACTCCTTTAGGTGTAATGAGTACTGCACCAACACCACGACCGTTCATATTAACAGCCCCGTCAAACATTATTGTCCATTCTTCTTCTGGGTCAGGCCCTTCAGTTTGAATAGGCTCTTCATGATCTTTTGCTTTAATGAACATGATGTCTTCATCAGGGAAGTCAAATCTCATAGGCTGGTAATCATCAATAGGTTGCTCAGCAAGATAATCAGACAATACACTGCCTTTGATGGCTTTCTGAGATGTGTACTGGATGTCATACTCTGTGAGGATCATTTGCCATCTTGCAACTCGTCCGGTAAGCGCTGGCTTCTCAAAAATGTACTTAACTGGGTCCATCTTGGATATCAACAAGGTAGTGTGGGTCAACATATACTGTCTCAGTCGGCGAGCAGCCCACGCTAAAGCACAGCAAGTTTTCTCGAGCAGTGAATAACGTTGTTCACAGTCGGTAAACTTTTTGCTCAGGTAGTATATTGCATACTCTTTTCGACCAGACTCGTCATGCTGGCCCAACACACACCCCATTGACTCTTCTAATACTGTCAAGTACATGATTAGAGGTCTTCCTTCAACTGGAGGCATAAGGATTGGAGGTTCTTGCAAGTACTCCTTGATTTTGTCAAAAGCCCTCTGGCAGTCTTCGTTCCACCTGACCGTTTGTTCTTTTCTTAACAGCTTGAACAAAGGCTCACAGGTTGCTGTAAGGTGAGATATGAACTGTGAAATGTAGTTCAATCAACCTAAGAAACCCCGAACTTCTTTTTCTGACTTTGGTGTAGGCATTTCTTGAATGGCTTTGACTTTATCAGGGTCAACCTCAATCCCCTTCTCGCTTACAATAAATCCCAGCAGCTTACCGGATCGTACCCCGAATGTGCACTTGTTGGGATTTAACTTCAATTGGTACTTCCTCAGACGCTTGAATAACTTCAACAGATTTACCAGGTGGTCTTCTTCTGTGAGGGACTTGGCAATCATGTCATCCACATAACATTCTATTTCTTTATGGATCATGTCATGGAATAATGTTACCATAGCCCATTTGTTGCGGTGAGAATCGGATACCAAGCTATTAAGTGAGCTTGAATCACAAAACATTTATGTTCACCACCGACTTTAATTTAATCCAAAGGGAAAAGGGAAAAAGATCATAAAAACCCTAAATGAGGAGAAACTAGGTTCGGGGGTTGATTATACCTAGGGAAGGTGTTAGCATCCTAAGCATCTGCAGTATCCTACGGGAACCTCTTGTTAATATTTGTATTATGGTTGTTTATTGCTTGTTAAAATTATGGGAGCCTAAGGTTTTATTTCTAATGGTGCTCGCACAACATCACATCGATGCCTACGTATCGGGTATAGAATCAGAGCACTCGTAGTTCTCCTAAGGATTAACGAACACTTGGTTACGCTCAAGGTTCGCGGGGGAGGTAAGTGTTATGGCAAACACTCACGTGACTTTAAGAAAGTCACAAAAAGTTGTAAAATAAAAAACTAAGGACCTAATGGCTAAGGACCTAAGGATGAGGGACCTAATTGCTAAGGTCAAAAGGGTAACTAGGGACTGCTAAACTTCCTATGACATTGAGTCAACTGTAGGAGTCTTTCCCTTTTGGATGGAAAAGCACAAACGAAAGTAAATGAGGGTGCAAGCTCCTAAGACTAGGCAAAGGTTGCAACTTGCAAAAAATAAATCGAATAAAGTAAACAGGAAATGCAAAGACAAAGGCCTAGTAACTGGCTATGGCTCGATATATGGATCGAGAATGCAGGGGTGGAAAACAAACGCAGTACGACAAATTGTTTAAGTTAAAAAGCTGTGCAATGTAAGGAACTGTGCAGATGGCGATCGTAAACGACCGACTTACGTGTGTGAGTGTATGTGAAGTGAAGTTCACTTGGCGTTGGACCAAGGATTTATTATTTTTTGAAATGAAGTTAACATGGCCTAAAGATGCGAGAAATAAATAATAAATAAATAAATAAAGTGAAATAAATTGAAATGGAATAAATTAAATAAGTAAATTAAATAGAACAAAAATAAATAAATGAATTAAAATAGAATAAATAAATGCATGGCCTCATATTGGTCACGATTAATCGGAAACGATTTATCGTGACCTTTTGTCATATCATTGGCCCTAAAAAGAGGGATAATTAGTAATAATCTATAGTCAAAATCAAAATGTCATAAGAATAAACAAATTATAAACTACAATATTTTTGGTTTTGTTATGTAGGAAAAAGTAAATAATAGACAACTGTTTTTTTCTATAAAACCAAAACTATATATATAAAGAATTTATGAATAATAATAAATAAAAATAAAAAGTGAAAAAGAAAAAACAGCCAAGTGGAAGGGGGCGCTGTTTTCGTTGTGCAAGAAACGAAAAAACCATGGGCCTAACAACCCTATCATCCAAAACCCTAAATATCTTAATTAATAAAATGTTGTTAAAAAAAGAAAAGAAAAAAAAACCGTAAAAAAAAGATGAGGGTTTGTGTTTAGCAAAACAAAGAAAAACGGTGGAAGACCAACAGGGTACTCAGTCAACAAACTCTTTTCAAAATCACTGAAGCAAAACGTTTCTCTCAGGTCTCTCGCCGTCTCTCACTCGCGATTTGTTCTTGGTCACGGCGGCGGTGGTGGTTCGGACAAATCCGAAAGGGTTCACTCATGGTGGCGTTTATGTGTTTGCAGTTACGAGCGGATGGTCGCGGTGATGACGAGGTTGGTGTGGGTCGGATTCGAATCCTCAAACGCGAATGGGTTACGGCTTTGGATTCGGATTTTGGAGGTGAACGGCTCGTGTTGTTCTGGTTTGGCGAACCGGTGGTGATTTGTCATTCACGGTGAGTGTTTGAAGGGTTCGCGTGATGGTTTTCGACTTGGCTTTCTGAGTTTCGGTCAATGGGTTTGAAGGTGGGCGGCTAAAGGATCAAAAAGGTGGTTTCGGGTGGTGTTCTTCTGGTTCGTTGGTACCAACACTTCACGCTACGTCTGTTTTGAGCTTTACTGTTTCGACTCTCCCTCTCATGTTCGAATCTGTTCTAATTATCACCCGCGGTTTGATTTTTCGCTCACGGTTTCGATGAGGTTTTGGCTTCTCTGTTGTTCTTCATGGTTTATGGTTTTTCTTAGTTTCAGGTTTTGTTCGGTGGTGGTTTACTTTCCACTTTCTGCGAACTGACAGGGGTTTTGTTTGTGGCAGCGGTTTGAGTTTGATTGGAGGCGGTGAAGGATGGTTTTGACTTTGATGGTGAAACGGTTTTGAGTGATGAATGGTTTGTGGTATTCATCCTTTTCGTCTCAGCTTTGTTTCTTTTTTTGTTTTTGTGTATGATTGCTGCTTGATTGTTGATGATTTTCTTACAGGTTTTGAAAGAGGTCCTGAAATGGTTCTGTGAGTTCACGATAGTAAGGGATGAAGAGTGGTGTTAGGTCGCAAAGAAGAAGCTGAACTCAAGAGGTACTTCTCTAAGATAACTCTCTTATTTTTGTGTTTGTTTTTTTCAGATGTATGATGGTGGTTGATATTTGCAAATGAGGGTTATGGTTGTTTTTATGGTGAATGGAAGAGTTCTGTTAGTTGTTGTTATGGGATTGGGACAAATGGTTTGGTTTAGGATTTTTTCTAGGTTGTTCACTGTATTCCTGTTTCTTCTGTTTTTTGTTTCAGATGGTTGGAGAAGGAGGATTGCAGGGAGGTTCAAGGTGAGGTTTAGTGATGATGAGATGGTTTGATGGTGGTTGAAGGTTTTTTGGATTCGGTTTGTTGGGCTGAGTTTGATGGTGAGTTGCAGAGGCTTGCATCTTCAAGATTTTGGTTTCAAGGTTCTTGTTCAGTTTGTAACAGTGATTTCGTGGTGATTCTCTTTTTTCTGGTTTTTTCAGGTTTGTTAGAATGGGACAGTTTCAGTGTGTGAGAGTGAGAAGCAACAAAAGGAATTTAAAGAAGAAACATGAACAAATATGCGAAAAGAAAAGAAGGAGAAAGAAATATACCGACCCGAACGTTATCGGGGTGAAGAGTCCACGAGTAGTAAGTCTCCTACTCCTTGCTGCTGCTGAATCTTTTGTTTTCCCTTTTCTTCCTCTTCTCTTTTTTTGTGATTTTTGGTTTGGCTGGATATTTTTGATGTTTTTGGATGCAACAGTGGTTGACTGTGTGTTGTTTTTTGTGTGATTTTTGAATTGTTTTGAATGCTATTTGAGTTGTGTTTGAGGGGGCTGTTTGGTGGCTGAAATTGTATGTTTTTTTGAGAGCTGGTTTGTAGTGAGTTTGAGGGCTATTTGGAACTGTTTTTGTGTGTTGTTTTGGGGCTGCTTTCAGTGTGTTTTTGTAGTGTTGAATTTTGATATAACAGTGTGTTTTATGCTTGTAGGTGAAGGGTTTCAAAAGAGGGACAAGGTCTGAATTTTGCAGCTGTGGGTGGAGTAGTGGAGCAGGGTGTTTGTGTGCTTGGAGCAGGCTTGTCTTGTGCTGCTGAACTGTGCCATTTGGGTGGCTGCATGCTGATTTTGTTTGATTTGGAGCAGGTTGAATTTTGTATTCTTGCTGAATTTTTTTTTGTACAATTTCCTTTCTTTTTTCTATGTAATTGTAACAAAACAAATATACTTGGAATAAAATTGATTATTTACATTTGACTATAATTTGAAATTGAAACTTGAAAAGAGAAACTCTAAATTAGAATCTAAATAAAAACTTAAATTAGAAATGAATTAAAAAGAAATAAACTTAAAATTGAAAATAACTCATAAACTTAAATAAATAACTTGGAATTAAAATTAATTTAGAACTTGAGAAATAAATTGGAATTTAGAAAATAAAAATGTGGATATGAATTAAAATGGAATAAATGGTTAAAAATTAAAATTTGAATTAGAAGTGAATAGAAAAGGAATTAAACTTAAAATTGAAATAACTTAGAAACTTAAATAATTGAAATTAAAAATTAACTTTAGAATTTAAGAAATAAGTTTGGAATTTAGAAAATAAAAATGAATTGAAATTGACATTAGATTTAGAAATAACAACTTGAAAATGGAATAAAATTAAAAATTGAAGAATAGAAAATAAATTCAAAAAATAAAACTTGAAAGTGAAATAAAAATTAATTTAAAAAATGCGAACTTGAAAATGAAAAGAAATAACAAATAAATTTAGAAAAAATTGAAAATTGAGCTAAAGGTTAGAAATAGAAATTAAAATAAAATCTTAACATAGGAACTTACAAATAGAAACGAAAAATAGAAAATTGAAAATAATTAAAAATACGAAAATGAAATAAAAGGTCATAAATAAGAAAAAGAGAAATTAAATTAAAATGGAAGCTAGAAAATGAGAAGAAAGCAACAGAAAAAATAAATCGGGAAAAAAAAAACTGCTAAATGCGATAAATATATGATTATGATATGAGCGATTAGGGGTAAAATTTGGGGTGTGACAGTTGCCCCTATTTAAATAACTTTACCAGATGACGTGAATGACGATAGGCACTCATGAGATCATGGTGAAAGGTATTTAAATACAGAAATAACCGAAAATTTTGCCCCTAAATGCAATGTTATGCTGGACTACAAACTATCTAACTCTGCAACTCTTATGCAATGAAATGATGATTATGGTATGAATGATCAGAATGAGAATGTCGACGACCACAAGCCAAGACTCACTGGGGATGACATACACTGGGGATAAAGAAACGAAAAACGGAAAGTATTCAAAGTGATAAATCAACAGGTTCAAGTGTAACTGTTGACACTAAGCATATCAAAAGACGGGAACAAAAAGAAATCCAAAGTATTGGATCAACGAACACAGATAAAACAAAATAAAATTCAAAATGACTGCACAGTGGCACGATGCGACCAACTGGCACTAAGAATAAAACAAAGACACGGAAATAAATCGAAGTGGTTGACCAATGGCTCTATGCGACCAAATGACTTTGAGAAGTAAAAGGCAACATATTCAAAGTGAATGCGCAGCGGCCCGATGCGACCAACTGACACTAAGAATAAAACAAGACAAGGGAATAAATCGAAGTGGTTGACCAATGGCTCTATGCGACCAATTGACTTGAGAAAATAAAAAGCAACAACATATTCGAAGTGAATGCGCAGCGGCTCGATGCGACCAACTGACACTAAGAATAATCAACAAAAATATCCAAAATGAAAACACAGTGGCTCGATGCGACCAACTGACACTAGAAATGATAAACATAATATTCAAAGTGAATGCGCAGCGGCTCAATGCGACCAACTGACACTAAGAATAAAACAAAGACCCGGAAATAAATCGAAGTGGTTGACCAATGGCTCTATGCGACCAAATGACTTTGAGAAGTAAAAGGCAACATATTCAAAGTGAATGCGCAGCGGCCCGATGCGACCAACTGACACTAAGAATAAAACAAGACAAGGGAATAAATCGAAGTGGTTGACCAATGGCTCTATGCGACCAATTGACTTGAGAAAATAAAAAGCAACAACATATTCGAAGTGAATGCGCAGCGGCTCGATGCGACCAACTGACACTAAGAATAATCAACAAAAATATCCAAAATGAAAACACAGTGGCTCGATGCGACCAACTGACACTAGAAATGATAAACATAATATTCAAAGTGAATGCGCAGCGGCTCAATGCGACCAACTGACACTAAGAATAGAAATGACAAAAAATATTCAAAATGAGTACGCAGTGGCCCGATGCGACCAACTAGCATTGGAAATGATAAACATAATATTCAAAGTGAATGCGCAGCGGCTCGATGCGACCAACTGACACTAAGAATAAAACAAAATAAACATTCAAAGCGAAATGTGCAGTGGCTCTATGCGACCAACTGTCACTGGAAACGATAAACGTAATATTCAAAGTGAATGCGCAGCGGCTCAATGCGACCAACTGACACTAAGAATAACAAAAGGCTTATTCAAGGTGAATGCGCAGCGGCTCGATGCGACCAACTGACACCAAGAATAATCAACAAAAATAAACATTCAAAGTGAATGCACAGCGGCTCGATGCGACCAACTGTCACTGAGAATGACAACAAGCTTATTCGAAGCGGAAGCACAATAGGTTCGAAACCTATTGACACTACAGAAGAAAACCAAGATACACTCAAAGTGAATGCGCAACAAGCTAAAGAAACCGGTTGACACTAAGAATGATAAAAACAAAGTAGTCAAAATATTCAAAATGATACATTAGCAGGTTCAAATGTAACTGCCAACACCGAGGATAGGGAAAGAAATCACAGCGATTTAGTAGTGGCTCTATGCGACCAACTAACATTGGGGATAGAATGGAGATCACCCAAAGATGGACCAACGGCTCTAAGCGACCGGCTAACGCAAAAAAGTAACAACAAAACATGTTGGAGTTTTCAAATAAGATAAAACATCCAACTTCTGGAAATTCCTTCAGGAACCATCAGGAGAAAGGGTACAAGTATGTACAAAATCAAATGGACTTGGATTTTAAGCAAAAGGTTTCAGGACCTGCTTGGAAGATTTGTGCCAATGACAATTGGACTTCAAGGAGATATGGTGGTCATAAAGACAAATACCAATCACAATTAGAATTCCACGGGGGACAACAACAATTACTGGGGACAATAACAAATGGTAAACCACTTCGGGTGCCAACAACAATGAATTCTCAAGTTGAACACTAACGATATCTGGACTTGGAGTTAGACAGACGCCAACTGGGGAAAGACAAATGCTAATGTCAAATGCGCATGATTGAGCATGATACGAATGATCATGATATGCAAATGTTGACTCTAAAGAGACAAAGAGTTTTGACAAGACTCAGAGAGGAGTAGGCTCTCAACACCAATACTCAGGTGAGCAATATGAAAAACACTGGGGAGATGTCTTCAAATTTTGGAAATCATGCTTGGTCCAAGGATCCATCCAAGAGTGTTATCAGTTTTGAACTTCTATGGAGATTTCTGTAATAATAGTATAAAAGTGTTGTTGCAAACCAGGACTTCTTGGGGAAGTAGAAGGTTTTTCCAATTTTCCAAAGTCAAAGAAATTTAAAAGTTTTTCCGTATGTTTTCAAAAAAAACATTTCCTTAAAAAAACTTGTCATTTTCAGAGTTAAATTGTAATCAAGTGATGACATTTTGCATAACAAAAGAAAATAAGAAACTGAACAACAAAATTCATAGGCAAAGTTGGTATTTTATTCAAGAATGGTAGCTTGCCAATGGCAAAAACTCCATGGGAAATTACAGTTTGAAAATGGCAATGGGGAAAGGTCTACATTGAATCCAACGACCACTACAATCCCTAATAACTAAGACTGCCCGACACCTTGCTTCCGACGAGAGCAAATGGATCGATCTTTCAGCATGATTCTTCAGTAATGGTAAACACCATCTGACACAGTCAAATGCCTTTGTCCCTAACTTTTGCCTGGACCGCCCTTTCGGGTTTTCAATCCACCGGGACGCTCTTTTTTGCCTAAGCCGCCCTTTCAGGTTTTCAACTTAGCGAGCTCTTATTTTTCATTTTTATCCCTAACTTTTGCCTGGATCTCCTTCATAGGTTTTGATCCACCGGGATACCCATTTTTGCCTAGGTCGCCATTTCTGGTTTTCGACCTATCGGGTTTTATTTAGGCATAATATTTTTTGACTGCATCAGAATTCACCGGGTGTTTCAGCTGCTCACCATCCATAGTTGTAAGGATTAAGGAACCTCCGGAGAATGCCATCTTCACAACATATGGACCTTCATAGTTAGGACTCCATTTTCCACGCATGTCTTTGTGAACTGGCAAGATTTTCTCGAGTACAAGATCTCCTTCTTTGAATTCTCGGAGACGGACTTTCTTGTCAAATGCTCTCTTGATGCGCTTCTGGTACATCTGGCCATGGCACATGGCGGTCATTCTCTTCTCATCAATGAGGTTCAGTTGGTCAAACCTGTTCTGGACCCACTCAGCTTCCTCCAGTTTAGTTTCCATCAAGATTCTCAAAGATGGTATCTCTACTTCAATAGGGAGAACTGCATCCATCCCATACACCAGAGAAAAAGGGGTTGCCCCTGTTGAAGTGCGAACTGATGTTCTGTATCCATGTAAAGCATATGGTAACATCTCGTGCCAATCTTTGTAAGTTTTTACCATCTTCTGCAGAATCTTTTTGATGTTCTTGTTTGCAGCTTCAACAGCTCCATTCATCTTCGGTCGATACGGAGAAGAGTTATGATGTTCAATCTTGAATGTCTCACACAACTCTTTCATTGTTTTGTTGTTCAAATTGGTCCCATTATCTGTGATGATTCGGCTTGGGATCCCATAACGGCAGATAATTTGGTTCTTGATGAAACGGGCAACCACTTGCTTTGTCACATTGGCGTAGGAAGCTGCTTCTACCCATTTGGTGAAATAATCGATTGCGACCAAGATAAACCGATGACCATTGGAAGCTTTAGGCTCAATTGCCCCTATCATGTCAATGCCCCACATTGAGAAAGGCCAAGGCGATGACAGAACATTCAAAAGTGTTGGAGGTACGTGCACCTTGTCGGCATAGATCTGACATTTATGACACTTCCTGGCATACTTGAAACAATCTGATTCCATGGTCAACCAGAAGTAACCAGCTCTCAAGATCTTCCTGGACATGGCATGTCCATTGGCGTGTGTTCCAAATGATCCTTCATGGATTTCCCTGATCAGTAGGTCTGCTTCACGTTTGTCCACACATCTGAGCAGAACCATATCATGATTTCTCTTGTAAAGCACATTGTTGCTGAGGAAGAACTTGGACGCCAATCTTCTTAAAGCCTTCTTGTCTAGATTTGTTGCATCAGCTGGGTACTCTTGATTTTGCAAATAGTTCTTGATGTCGTAGAACCACGGTTTCTCATCAGTTTCTTCTTCGACCAGTAGACAGTAGGCTGGTGCAGTTCTTCGCTCGATTGTAATGAGTGGAGCTTCATTAAGAAATCTGACTTGAAACATAGAGGCCAACATTGCCAAAGCATCTGCTATTTGATTTTCCGCCCTTGGAACATGATGGAAAGTGACTTCATCAAAGTATTTGATCAATTCCACAATGTGGGCACGGTATGGGATCAGCTTCTCATCACGGGTCTCCCATTCACCTTTGACTTGGTATATTACCAAAGCTGAGTCTCCATATACATCAAGGATCTTGATTCTGGTATCAATTCCAGCTTCGATACCCAAAACACAGGCTTCATACTCTGCGATGTTGTTTGTACATTCGAAACATAATCTGGCTGTGAAAGGAGTATAACCACCATCAGGATTCATCAAAACAACTCCTACACCATGCCCCATGTAGTTAGAGGAACCATCAAACATCATCTTCCAACGAGAACCTGGCTCGGGACCTTCATTTGGACCTGGAACTTCATAGTCCTTTATCAACATAATGTCTTCGTCCGGGAAATCGAATTTCAAAGGTTCATAATCTTCGACAGGATGATCAGCAAGGTATTCAGACAAAACACTGCCCTTGATAGACTTCTGGGTTACATATTGGATGTCGTATTCGGATAACAACATGTGCCAACGGGCGAGTCTTCCAGTCAAAGCAGGCTTCTCAAAGATGTACTTTATTGGATCCATTTTCGAGATCAACAAAGTAGTGTGACAAATCATGTACTGCCTGAGGCGTCTGGCCGCCCATGCCAAAGCACAACAAGTCTTCTCTAAAAGCGAATATCTGCTTTCACAGTCTGTGAACTTCTTGCTTAAGTAATAAATGGCGTGCTCCTTACGACCAGTCTCGTCTTGTTGGCCTAATACACAACCCATAGAACCCTCAAGTACAGTTAGGTACATGAAGAGAGGCTTCCCCGGAGTAGGTGGGATTAAGATTGGGGGTTCCTGCAGATAAACCTTAATCTTCTCAAATGCCAGTTGACAATCAGGACTCCACTCAATTGCTTGATTCTTCCGGAGTAACTTGAATAAAGGCTCACATGTAGCAGTCATGTTGGAGATGAATCTGGAGATGTAGTTCAATCTTCCGAGGAAACCCCTGACTTGCTTTTCTGTTTTTGGAGCTGGCATCTCTTGAATTGCTCTGACCTTATCCGGATCTACTTCAATTCCTTGCTGACTAACAATAAAACCAAGTAACTTCCCTGATCGGACACCAAAAGTACACTTAGCTGGATTCAGGCGCAGTTGGAACTTTCTGAGACGCTCAAATAACTTCAAGAGATGATTCAAATGATCCTCCTCACTCTGTGATTTGGCAATCATATCATCCACATAAACTTCTATCTCTTTATGCATCATATCATGGAAAAGGGTGACCATTGCCCTCTGATAAGTGGCTCCTGCATTTCTGAGACCAAATGGCATAACTTTGTAACAATAAGTGCCCCATGGTGTGATGAATGTAGTCTTTTCCATATCGTCAGGATCCATCTTGATTTGGTTGTACCCTGAGAACCCATCCATGAAGGAGAAAACAGCAAATTTAGCAGTGTTGTCAACCAAAGTATCAATATGCGGAAGAGGGAAATCGTCCTTCGGACTGGCTTTGTTCAAATCCCTATAGTCCACACACATTCTGACTTTGCCATCCTTTTTGGGACTGGCACAATATTAGCTACCCACTCAGGGTACTTTGCAACTGCGAGGAATCCAGCATCGAACTGCCTTTTGACCTCTTCTCGAATCTTCAGAGCCATGTCTGGTCTTGTTCTTCGAAGCTTTTGCTTTACGGGAGGACAATCTGGTCGAAGAGGTAACTTGTGGACCACTATGTCTGTGTCTAAACCGGGCATATCTTGATACGACCATGCAAACACATCTACATACTCTTTGAGAAGCTTGACCAATCTTTCTCTGATGTCTGCCCCAAGTGTTGTACCAATCTTGACTTCCTTCTCATCTTCATCAGTGCCAAGGTTGATGGTCTCAACCTGCTCCTTATGTGGCTGAAGATCCGTGTGTTCATTCTCTACCAATCTTGCCAGTTCTTCAGGAATGTCACAATCTTCCTCACTTTCATCTTCCGCTTGGTAGATGGGCGAATCAAAGTTAGGAGAGAATGTAGAGTCATTGGATTCAACAGGGTTTTCGTTTATTCTGCATATGATAATGATTTGCTTTTATTAAAAGTGGAAAATAGAGGAATGCAAGAGGAAAAGCTTTTTTATTGGTTTTGAAAGATTGCCATTTCCTTTTAAAAGTGAAAAGAGAGAAAAACAGTAAATGATCAAAATAAGAGTTTAACAAAAATGCCTTCATTGATAATAACTTTAAAAATGAGAAGGGGCCCTACAAAATACTCCCATAGCCTTGGGCAGAGCTAGGGAACTTTGAAAACATTGAAAAACAAACAAATTACTTTGACAATGGAAACAACTCTGGGATCTCGACTGCCTCCCAATTGTCCAAGGCTTCTTCACACTTATACACCAAATGATTCACATCTTCATCTTCAGAAACTCCATCAATTGCGTTGACCTGATAACCAGCACTGGAGAACACTTCTTGAATGGTCTTCGGACGTCCTTTAACGGAGGTTGACGCTCCTTCCTTCACATGAGTTGGTTTGTAACCCAACCCGCAATGATCTAGCTTCTGCTTGACTTCGATGACATCACCCCAACCTTCATGGCTTCTTTCTTCAATGGTGGAAATGGTACTCTTCAGCGATGCAAAAGATGGGATACCCTTCCCTTTTTGTTCCTCTACTTCCAGAAGGACAGCATTGGCTATCTCAAGAGCTTGGAAAGAAGTTTCCAAAGCATCTTCATCAGCCTCAATATAGTTAAAGGATGAAAGGTTGCTAACCATGAGATCTTCTTCCCCAGACACAGTTACCAGCTTATTATCAACCACAAACTTCATCTTCTGATGTAGGGTAGAAGTGACTGCCCCAGCAGCATGAATCCAGGGTCTTCCCAGCAAGCAATTGTAATTAGGATTGATGTCCATAACCTGGAAAGTGATTTTGAAGACCTGTGGCCCAATCAAGATTGGTAAGTCTACTTCTCCAATAACAGTCCTTCTTGAACCATCAAAAGCTTTTACAATCAGTGCACTGGGCCTCATCTCTGCCCCTTGATAAGATAACTTAGCAAGTGTTCTTTTCGGCAAAACATTCAAAGAAGATCCTGTATCTACAAGAACTCTTGCTAAAGTATCCTCTTGACATTTCACTGATATGTGGAGAGCACGGTTATGGTCCAAGCCCTCCTTTGGAAGATCCTCCATACTGAAACTGAGATTGTTACATGCAGTGATATTGGCAATGACACCATCAAACTGATTCACTGTTATATCATGTGTAACATGTGCTTGAGCTAGCAACTTCTGAAGCGCACTTCGATGAGCCGGAGAATGCATAAGAAGTGATAGGATAGATATTTTGGAAGGCGTTTGATGTAGTTGATCAATAACCTTATAATCACTCTTCTTAATAATTCTGAGAAATTCTGCATCCTCTTCTCCCAAGACTACTTCTTTATCTTTGTTGACAACAGCTGGAATAACTTCTTTAGGCGGAGCCGTATTGGCTTGCTGGGTATAAACACGACCACTGCGAGTCAAACGACCTGCACCCGCTATATCAGTACTTGCAACTTTTGAAACTTCCTTCTGATTAGCTTTATCGATCTTCTGATGAACTTTCCCTGTATCATACCTCCATGGAACTGCTTTAGTGTCTTCATAGCGGAAAGAGTTACTCCTTTGTTCAAGTCTTGGCTCAGGTATGTTGAAAATTGGCACCACAGATTCTGGAGTATTGAGGACAGGTTGAACTCCTGAAGATTCAGGCAGGTTGAACACTGGCACCCAGGTAGAATTAGATTCCGGCAAGTTGAAAATGGGTTCAATCACCGCCACCTCATTCCTCTTCATATGACCGCTCACTTGTAAGACACCTTCATCAATCAAATCTTGAACATCTTTTAAGACCGATTCGCATCCCCTTGGACTATCAACACAACCTTCACAATTCTCATGACAGCTCTTCAGTATACCCGCCTCTACTAACTTCGCATGGAAGTCTCTAAGCGGGGTCTTGATCTCGGTGGCATTGAAAATCAAACCTTCTTCGGACTCATCAACAATAGCATTTATAGACCCATGCTTGGGTAAAGGATTATCTTTGACATTCGGACCAGTATTCCCAAATGACAGAATGTTCTTTTCCATCAAATCTTTCACGATGTACTTCAAGGCATAACAACCCTCCAAATCGTGCCCCGGGGCACCTTCATGGAATAAACAGTGAGCATTTGGGTTGTAATTTGGCGGGAGCGGACTTGGTGGAGGACCCAAAGGCCTTGGAGTAACCAAACCCTTCTTCAGCAGTGAAGGATATAACTCAATATAAGTTATAGGGATTCGAGGATTTGGAGGCCTTCCACCTGGTCTTCTATTCTGAAAATTGGGATTTGAATGAGGAGATGGAGTCCTCTGCTGGTAGGCTGAAGCATTGGGTGCTTGTTGATAGCCTGGATTGTTGAGCATTGGTTGATAAGGTTGAATCATTGGAGCCGCTTGTTGGTACATCGGTACTGCTTGAGTTGGCCGATACATGGGGACTTGTGGATTAAATGCTGGTTGAACCGCCGCTACATAAGGATGTTGGGCATACTGTTGTTGATGAGCATACTGCTGTTGACGAGGATACTGCTGTTGAGCCATAGGTGAAGGTCTCTGCCAAAGTGGATTTCTTCTTTGACCTGTCATTATGGCGTTCGTCTCACCCTCCTTCTTCTTGTGGAAGTTATTGGTAAATTTCTTGCCAATATTTCCACTGCCAGTGCTGGAGCTGCCAGATGCACCGCTCATCTTTCCACTTTTCAAACCGAGTTCTACCTTGATTCCCACAGCCACTAAATCAGAGAAACTAGCAGTTATGCTTCCCACCATTCTCTCATAGAATTCTGGTCGCACAGTGTCAACAAACCAGTCAGCTAATTCTTTTTCAGTCAATGGGGGCTCTATTTGAGAAGCGGTCCCTCTCCACCTCTGAGCATACTCTTTAAAGGATTCAGACTCTTTCTGGGACATGCTTAGCAATTGCCTCCTATCGGGAGCGAGGTCCATGTTGTATTTGTATTGTTGGATGAAAGCATCTGCCAAGTCTTGGAAACTGCGAATCTTCGACTGGTCAAGCGTCAGATACCATTTGGAGGAGATTCCTTTCAGACTGTCCTGGAAGCAATGGATTATCAATTTATCATTGTCCACCTGCGCCGCCATTCTTCGATAGTACATCAAAAGATGGTTCTTGGGACAAGTTGCACCCTCATACATATCAAAAGTGGGTATCTTGAACTTTGGAGGTATTACCAATCCAGACACCAGACACATCTCTCTGGCAGCAGCCCCAAAGATCTGGTCACCTTCAATCGCTCTTAACCTTTTTTCAAGGGTATCAAAATTCTCCTGCATCTTCACATGTTTCTCATCTCCGTTTTCAGACATATCTGGCGCTTCATACCCCTGATGGTCATTAAAATACGGTTGGGCACGGGTGTGCACAATGTCCTGTGTAAAATTAGCAACGGCATGATTCTCTTCATTAGTCACAGGAACAGTTTGTTGAGCAGCAAATCCCTGAGGAGGAGGCACAAAACCTTGAAAAGGAAATGCCATACCCTGAGAGGGAGGTGCGAAACTTTGAGAAGCTAAGCCTTGGGACGGAGGGAAGAAACCCTGAGCAGCAAATCCTTGGGAAGGAGGTATAAAACTCTGAGTAGCAAGACCTTGAGAAGGAGGGAAGAAACCCTGAGCAGCAAGTCCTTGGGAAGGAGGAATAAAACTTTGAGTAGCAAACCCTTGTGAAGAAGGAATAAAACTTTGAGAAGCAAAACCATGAGGAGGAGGGACGAATCCATGAGGAAGTCCAAAAGGAGGCCAGGTCACAGGGGTAATGACTGATGATGTAGGCTGGGTCGTTGCAGTGACAAATTCAGTCGTTGCAGTAACAATTTCTGACACCACAGTCTGTTGGGTATCCATCTTCGCTCGAATGACTTGTAACATTTCCATCATCTGACCCATATCTCCACGAATTTCAGAAAGCTCTTCGTTAACTCTGTCCATCTCTAGGTCTCTTTCAGCCATCCTCTTTCTGGCTTGAGCTCGAGTGTAGTATTTGCGTGAGAGCCTCAGTGTGAAAGCTGAATTGAGAGCAGATGACGGGAATGAGTTTTATGAAAAAAAATGCAAATGCAATGCCAAATGTATGAGTGCAATGCAAAAATGAAATTTTATTCAAGGAACTTAAGAAACAACTTGCAAACATCAAGGAACACATAATAATCAAAGGGATGTGATTTCATTAAATTCAAAAAGTGATATAAAGTCTTGAGTACACTTTCAAAAATCCCAAACAAAGCTTAATAAAGACAAAGACAAAGGCCTAAGGAGATTCTCCCAAAAGCCTCAAGTTGAGCTTCTCGATTTGTGCCTTCATCTGAGCCCTTTCAAGCATAAGTTGATCCACGATCGACTTCCAAGAAGTGTCCTCTTGAGTACTGGAGGAAAATAAATCCTCTTGTGCCTTCCTTTTCTTGTTGGAGAGCTCTTCTTCTTCCTTCATCTTCAGTTGTCTTCTGAGTTCTTCATTCTCACTACTGATGATCTGATGTCGATTCTTCCATGCATTCTTCTCTCGAATCTCTTTCTCCAAATCAATCTTCAGCTTCTCTGCATCATCCATAAAGATCAGAATGGGTTTCTTGAAGGTCATAGGGTCCTGGCGAGGGTAAGGCATCTTCAGACTGATTGCCCTATCTCGTACCCATTGGAGATAGGGTTCCATAGAAACACAATTCGGATTTCCCAAGCTACTCCTCTCCTTCCTATGGATGCACTTCCAAGCTTGCATAATCTGTTTCTTGAGCTCTGGTTCTTCGTCATCCTTAAAGAAAATTCCTTCCACTTCAACACTCTTAGGCTTGTCCTTCAATGGATACCCGAGTTGGCGGCGAGCCAAAACTGGATTATAGCTGATTCCTCCCTTAGTGCCGAGAAGAGGCACATTAGCAAAATCACCACAGCTATCAATAATCAATGCTCCATCATAAACACGGTTATACCAACTAATGTCAGAGTGGGTAAGAGACATGATCCTTTGTGACCACCACAAACCATCCTTAAGGTTCCAAAATGAAGATGACTTAGGCAAGTGCGAAATAAACCACTCATACAGCAATGATGCACAACAAGTAATCATCCCTCCCTTATGGAGATTCCTCAGATGGATGGAATGGTAAGTGTCTCCGAGCAAAGTAGGGACCGGGTTCTTCTTCAGAAAGATCTTGATGGCGTTCAGATCGACAAAGTCTTCAAAGTTTGGGAAAAGCAGCACTCCATATATCAGCAGAATAAAAGTCGCCTCAAAAGCTTTCATATCCTTCACATCAACAAAATTCTTGGCCTTTTCTATCAGAAACTTTGTAGGGAATCCAAAAACCTTTCCTTTATAGGTCATATTTGCCTTGACCTCAGGAACACTCAAATATGTCGCCTTTGCAATCTCCGCTTCTTCAGGGTCCTTCTCTAGAATAGGGAATGGAAACTCATCCTTAACACGTGATCCCACCAAAACTGAATACTCTTCCAAAGTAGGTGCCAATTGGTAATCAGGGAACGTAAAACAGTGGTAGAGAGGATCATAAAACTGGAGCATCACAGAGAGCAACCTTCCATCCCAATCAGTCTTAAGCAAAGCTAAAAGTCTCCTATGCTTCTCCATGAAGGCTTCTTGATCCAGAACCAAATCTCTTAATTTCCTTAGGTCTTCGAGTTTGGGAGTTTTGAATGTGTACTTGACAGTCTTTCTTCTTCCAAAGTCCATGATGATACCTATGATATTTGCAAAGATAAAGTTTCTGAGTTCCTTGAATAAATGGTAAAAATGATGCTTCATGATGCGTGAATGCAATGAATACACAAACACAAACAAGGCTTAGGTTCAAAGCTTGCATGAGGTCAAAGGTTCAACCCTCCCAAAAGGTATGTACTATGAGTTTATTTGTACCTGTACAACGGGTTCTAAAAGTTCCCAGAATCACTGTCCCATCTTTCGGATATTACCGACTTCCCAACTCGACTTGGTAATCAGTAATATTCTCAAGAGAGTCTCATCCGAGTGCAGTATCGCGTATCAACTATTTTGGATTTGCACCCTCATAGTCATCGCACTACATCCCTAAAAAGGCCAAGTGGGGGTAAATGTTCTACGGTCCTCAGCATTAATGGCTCTCAAGTCGAATATAGTAATGTTTTCACGACTGAACTCGATCAACAAAACTACATCCGAGGAGGCCTCCGCTGAGTGGTGGTGTCTCAAGTCAACTTGGTCGGGACTCAACTCCCTACAAGCCTTCTTGAATATACCACCGTCCTATCTTATTTGCACTCAAGTCCGGGTTAGGACTTATCTCACCACACATGGAACACCCAACAAAAATCCAAAATAATAACAAGCAATACAACAACAAATATACAAATATACAAGGTGGGCTTAACCCTCAAAAATAGAATCCCCAGTGAAGTCGCCATTTTCTGTTGCGGTGAGAATCGGATACCAAGCTATTAAGTGAGCTTGAATCACAAAACATTTATGTTCACCACCGACTTTAATTTAATCCAAAGGGAAAAGGGAAAAAGATCGTAAAAACCCTAAATGAGGAGAAACTAGGTTCGGGGGTTGATTATACCTAGGGAAGGTGTTAGCATCCTAAGCATCCGCAGTATCCTACGGGAACCTCTTGTTAATATTTGTATTATGGTTGTTTATTGCTTGTTAAAATTATGGGAGCCTAAGGTTTTATTTCTAATGGTGCTCGCACAACATCGCATCGATGCCTACGTATCGGGTATAGAATCAGAGCACTCGTAGTTCTCCTAAGGATTAACGAACACTTGGTTACGCTCAAGGTTCGCGGGGGAGGTAAGTGTTATGGCAAACACTCACGTGACTTTAAGAAAGTCACAAAAAGTTGTAAAATAAAAAACTAAGGACCTAATGGCTAAGGACCTAAGGATGAGGGACCTAATTGCTAAGGTCAAAAGGGTAACTAGGGACTGCTAAACTTCCTATGACATTGAGTCAACTGCAGGAGTCTTTCCCTTTTGGATGGAAAAGCACAAACGAAAGTAAATGAGGGTGCAAGCTCCTAAGACTAGGCAAAGGTTGCAACTTGCAAAAAATAAATCGAATAAAGTAAACAGGAAATGCAAAGACAAAGGCCTAGTAACTGGCTATGGCTCGATATATGGATCGAGAATGCAGGGGTGGAAAACAAACGCAGTACGACAAATTGTTTAAGTTAAAAAGCTGTGCAATGTAAGGAACTGTGCAGATGGCGATCATAAACGACCGACTTACGTGTGTGAGTGTATGTGAAGTGAAGTTCACTTGGCGTTGGACCAAGGATTTATTATTTTTTGAAATGAAGTTAACATGGCCTAAAGATGCGAGAAATAAATAATAAATAAATAAATAAAGTGAAATAAATTGAAATGGAATAAATTAAATAAGTAAATTAAATAGAACAAAAATAAATAAATGAATTAAAATAGAATAAATAAATGCATGGCCTCATATTGGTCACGATTAATCGGAAACGATTTATCGTGACCTTTTGTCATATCATTGGCCCTAAAAAGAGGGATAATTAGTAATAATCTATAGTCAAAATCAAAATGTCATAAGAATAAACAAATTATAAACTACAATATTTTTGGTTTTGTTATGTAGGAAAAAGTAAATAATAGACAACTGTTTTTTTCTATAAAACCAAAACTATATATATAAAGAATTTATGAATAATAATAAATAAAAATAAAAAGTGAAAAAGAAAAAACAGCCAAGTGGAAGGGGGCGCTGTTTTCGTTGTGCAAGAAACGAAAAAACCATGGGCCTAACAACCCTATCATCCAAAACCCTAAATATCTTAATTAATAAAATGTTGTTAAAAAAAGAAAAGAAAAAAAAACCGTAAAAAAAAGATGAGGGTTTGTGTTTAGCAAAACAAAGAAAAACGGTGGAAGACCAACAGGGTACTCAGTCAACAAACTCTTTTCAAAATCACTGAAGCAAAACGTTTCTCTCAGGTCTCTCGCCGTCTCTCACTCGCGATTTGTTCTTGGTCACGGCGGCGGTGGTGGTTCGGACAAATCCGAAAGGGTTCACTCATGGTGGCGTTTATGTGTTTGCAGTTACGAGCGGATGGTCGCGGTGATGACGAGGTTGGTGTGGGTCGGATTCGAATCCTCAAACGCGAATGGGTTACGGCTTTGGATTCGGATTTTGGAGGTGAACGGCTCGTGTTGTTCTGGTTTGGCGAACCGGTGGTGATTTGTCATTCACGGTGAGTGTTTGAAGGGTTCGCGTGATGGTTTTCGACTTGGCTTTCTGAGTTTCGGTCAATGGGTTTGAAGGTGGGCGGCTAAAGGATCAAAAAGGTGGTTTCGGGTGGTGTTCTTCTGGTTCGTTGGTACCAACACTTCACGCTACGTCTGTTTTGAGCTTTACTGTTTCGACTCTCCCTCTCATGTTCGAATCTGTTCTAATTATCACCTGCGGTTTGATTTTTCGCTCACGGTTTCGATGAGGTTTTGGCTTCTCTGTTGTTCTTCATGGTTTATGGTTTTTCTTAGTTTCAGGTTTTGTTCGGTGGTGGTTTACTTTCCACTTTCTGCGAACTGACAGGGGTTTTGTTTGTGGCAGCGGTTTGAGTTTGATTGGAGGCGGTGAAGGATGGTTTTGACTTTGATGGTGAAACGGTTTTGAGTGATGAATGGTTTGTGGTATTCATCCTTTTCGTCTCAGCTTTGTTTCTTTTTTTGTTTTTGTGTATGATTGCTGCTTGATTGTTGATGATTTTCTTACAGGTTTTGAAAGAGGTCCTGAAATGGTTCTGTGAGTTCACGATAGTAAGGGATGAAGAGTGGTGTTAGGTCGCAAAGAAGAAGCTGAACTCAAGAGGTACTTCTCTAAGATAACTCTCTTATTTTTGTGTTTGTTTTTTTCAGATGTATGATGGTGGTTGATATTTGCAAATGAGGGTTATGGTTGTTTTTATGGTGAATGGAAGAGTTCTGTTAGTTGCTGTTATGGGATTGGGACAAATGGTTTGGTTTAGGATTTTTTCTAGGTTGTTCACTGTATTCCTGTTTCTTCTGTTTTTTGTTTCAGATGGTTGGAGAGGGAGGATTGCAGGGAGGTTCAAGGTGAGGTTTAGTGATGATGAGATGGTTTGATGGTGGTTGAAGGTTTTTTGGATTCGGTTTGTTGGGCTGAGTTTGATGGTGAGTTGCAGAGGCTTGCATCTTCAAGATTTTGGTTTCAAGGTTCTTGTTCAGTTTGTAACAGTGATTTCGTGGTGATTCTCTTTTTTCTGGTTTTTTCAGGTTTGTTAGAATGGGACAGTTTCAGTGTGTGAGAGTGAGAAGCAACAAAAGGAATTTAAAGAAGAAACATGAACAAATATGCGAAAAGAAAAGAAGGAGAAAGAAATATACCGACCCGAACGTTATCGGGGTGAAGAGTCCACGAGTAGTAAGTCTCCTACTCCTTGCTGCTGCTGAATCTTTTGTTTTCCCTTTTCTTCCTCTTCTCTTTTTTTGTGATTTTTGGTTTGGCTGGATATTTTTGATGTTTTTGGATGCAATAGTGGTTGACTGTGTGTTGTTTTTTGTGTGATTTTTGAATTGTTTTGAATGCTATTTGAGTTGTGTTTGAGGGGGCTGTTTGGTGGCTGAAATTGTATGTTTTTTTGAGAGCTGGTTTGTAGTGAGTTTGAGGGCTATTTGGAACTGTTTTTGTGTGTTGTTTTGGGGCTGCTTTCAGTGTGTTTTTGTAGTGTTGAATTTTGATATAACAGTGTGTTTTATGCTTGTAGGTGAAGGGTTTCAAAAGAGGGACAAGGTCTGAATTTTGCAGCTGTGGGTGGAGTAGTGGAGCAGGGTGTTTGTGTGCTTGGAGCAGGCTTGTCTTGTGCTGCTGAACTGTGCCATTTGGGTGGCTGCATGCTGATTTTGTTTGATTTGGAGCAGGCTGAATTTTGTATTCTTGCTGAATTTTTTTTTGTACAATTTCCTTTCTTTTTTCTATGTAATTGTAACAAAACAAATATACTTGGAATAAAATTGATTATTTACATTTGACTATAATTTGAAATTGAAACTTGAAAAGAGAAACTCTAAATTAGAATCTAAATAAAAACTTAAATTAGAAATGAATTAAAAAGAAATAAACTTAAAATTGAAAATAACTCATAAACTTAAATAAATAACTTGGAATTAAAATTAATTTAGAACTTGAGAAATAAATTGGAATTTAGAAAATAAAAATGTGGATATGAATTAAAATGGAATAAATGGTTAAAAATTAAAATTTGAATTAGAAGTGAATAGAAAAGGAATTAAACTTAAAATTGAAATAACTTAGAAACTTAAATAATTGAAATTAAAAATTAACTTTAGAATTTAAGAAATAAGTTTGGAATTTAGAAAATAAAAATGAATTGAAATTGACATTAGATTTAGAAATAACAACTTGAAAATGGAATAAAATTAAAAATTGAAGAATAGAAAATAAATTCAAAAAATAAAACTTGAAAGTGAAATAAAAATTAATTTAAAAAATGCGAACTTGAAAATGAAAAGAAATAACAAATAAATTTAGAAAAAATTGAAAATTGAGCTAAAGGTTAGAAATAGAAATTAAAATGAAATCTTAACATAGGAACTTACTAATAGAAACGAAAAATAGAAAATTGAAAATAATTAAAAATACGAAAATGAAATAAAAGGTCATAAATAAGAAAAAGAGAAATTAAATTAAAATGGAAGCTAGAAAATGAGAAGAAAGCAACAGAAAAAATAAATCGGGAAAAAAAACCCTGCTAAATGCGATAAATATATGATTATGATATGAGCGATTAGGGGTAAAATTTGGGGTGTGACACCATTGATAAGTTGCACCAGCATTCTTCAGTCCGAATGGCATCACCTTGTAACAGAACGTGCCCTAGGGTGTGATAAAAGTTGTCTTCTCCATGTCTTCAGGTGACATTTTGATCTGATTGTATCCTGAAAATCCGTCCATGAAGGAGAATACCGAGAACTGAGTCGTATTATCAACCAATACATCAATGTGAGGTAAAGGGAAGTCATCTTTTGGGCTGGCTCTATTCAGATCCCGGTAGTCTACACACATTCTCACCTTGCCGTCTTTCTTAGGCACAGGTACAATATTAGCAACCCACGGTGGATAGCTAGTTACAGCAAGGAACCCGGCGTCCCACTGCTTTTGCACCTCTTCCTTGATCTTCATTGCCATGTCTGGGCGAGTACGGCGTAGTTTCTGTTTCACTGGTGGGAAATCTTCTTTTAAAGGTAGCTTGTGCATGACAATATCAGTGTCCAACCCTGGCATATCCTGATAAGACCAAGCAAATACATCCACATACTCCCGAAGCATCTCAATCAGTTGCTCTTTCACCGAATCTTGTAGGCAGGCCCCGATTTTAACCTCTTTCACGTCTTCTTTCGTACCAAGATTAACCGTTTCAACCTCCTCCTGATGAGGAGTGATAACCTTCTCCTCTTGCCTTAACAACCTGGCTAGCTATTCAGGAAGCTCATAATCTTCTTCAACCCCTTCATCAGCTTAATTGATTGGATTGTCAAAGTCATACGAAGCCACAGTTGTGCGATTGTCGGTGCAGTCTGAGAGGCACTCTCTGCAAGGGTTTAGATTGTTCATTTTAGTGATCGATTTTAATCTTTGTTTAGAAAAAGTGAAGTAAAGTTATCATTTTGAAAACATTGCCATTTTTATTTTTGTACAAAAAGAAAAATGAAAAACAGTGAGCGGAAAAGAAAAAGACTCATTTGCAAAAGATGTCCGATATTCATTGATTGATCTGTTTGCACAAAATTACAAGATGGCCCGATTACAAAATGAGTCTTGTCATCTTGGGCAAGATGCAAGACTTGATGCATGCTTAAAATATACAGGAAATAATAATTACTCTGTAGGAGTAACCCTTATAATTTCCTGGGAAGACCAGTTTGAGATACGGCTCCCCGGGATCCTTGGACGTATCCAGCTCTCTAGGTTGCGCTCATCTTCCGACTCATCTTCCAAGTTGTTTACTGCATTCGGGGTGAGCATTCCCCCGCTGACAAAATTGGGCTTCTGAGCAGCCTCTGATTGATCTTGTTGAGTTGGTTTGTAACCCAACCCAAATTTGTCTTCCTTCTTCTCCACAGGCAACAGCTTGCCCCAGCCTTGGGCAGTCCCCTCTTCAACAACCTTCCTGGCTTGCTGATAAGATGTCATGGAGGTTCCCAGTACAGCAGATGCTTCATTTATGTTCAGGGCCTCAAATCCCTGGCTCATGGTTTCATGGATCTCTCCATCCATTTCAATATACTTGTACATAGCCAGATGGCTAACAAAGATGTCCTCTTCCCCACAGATGGTGATGATTTGACCTTCCCACTCTAATTTCAGCTTCTGGTGAAGGGTAGACGTAACTGCGCCAGCAGCATGGATCCAAGGTCTACCCAACAAACAGCTGTAGGTCGGCTGAATGTCCATCACATATAAGGTAATTTTGAAGGTCTGCGGGTCAATCATCACAGGCAGATCAATCTCCCCTAGCACTGATCTTTTAGAGCCATCAAATGCTCTTACCACCAAATTACTCGGACGTAATGCCAAGCCATCATACTCCAACTTCACCAAGGCTTTCTTTGGTAGAACATTGAGTGAAGACCCAGTGTCCACCAGTACATGGGATAAAACAGCACCCTTGCATTCTAGAGTGATGTGTAAAGCCTTGTTGTGGTTACGCCCCTCAGTTGTTAAGTCAGCATTGGTAAAGCCCAGTCCATGACTGGTGTTGACATTTGCTACCACAGTTTCTAGCTGATTAACAGTGATCTCTTCTGGCACGTATGCTGCGTGCAAGACTTTCAGTAATGCATTCCTGTGAGCTTTAGAACACATCAGCAGGGATAATATGGAGATCTTTGAGGGAGTTTGGTGAAGCTGATCCACCACCTTGTAATCACTTCTCTTTATAATTCTCATAAACTTGTCTACATCTTGCTCAAAAGATGTCTTCTGAGTTTCTTTGACAGTCGGCTCTTCAAATACCACACTCTTTCCTTTTGCTTTGGTAGCAGCTTCTGCTTCGGCATTAGGTCTTTGCAATTGTGTGGCAAAAAGGCGTCCGCTTTTGGTGAAGCCTCCGCCTCCCCCAACATTATCAATCTGTGGAGAAGAAGTTGAAGAGTCCAAAGTGATTTTCTCCCCGTTGCAGTAAAGGTCAGAGCCATAATGCCAAGGTATGGCATTACTGCTTTCATATGGAACGGGTCCAGGCACCGTGATGGTAACTGGACTGACTGCAGCAGAGGAGGGTACTGAAATGGTGTGCGGATCGTAGTAGATGGTGACTGGTGACCTGGAAGGAGATGCCACTGCTTGTTGTTAAAAGTTGTTGTTTGGAGGAACATATGATGGGTCATAGTAAATGGTGACTGCTGAGATATCTGTTGGCGTTGTAGAAGATTCTGCTGAATGAAGGGGTGTTGATGTTGTAGAAGAAATGTTTGTTGACATCTGATTTGTTGAAGTGATGGACGGAGCCATTGTTGATGATATTGATGAATTGGTTGGAATGATTGTTGTTGCAGTTGTAGAAGAGTCAGGAATTGTTGTTAAAGGGATTGCTGGATTTGTAGGCGCTGATGTTGTGATCTGAAGTATACCACTTTTGATAAGACCATTTATGCGGCTTCTCAAGTTATCACACCCGTTGACCGAAATGTTGCAATAACCACAACCGAGCTCACACCCGGGGAACATCTGGCATTCTAGGAGCTGAGCTTTAATTTCTACCAGAGGTGTTCGAATCTGCCCAACACTGGTGATTAAGAAAGATGGCTTGTCTTCCTCAATGGCATTAATTCTTGGTCCTCCATGATTGGGCATGGGATTCTTGTTGACATTTGGAGGGGGTGCAAAGTTGAGGGCTTTAGAATCTACCAGATCTTGTACTTTCATTTGCAAATCCCTGCATTTCTCAGTATTGTGGCCAGGTGCATTGGAGTGGAAAGCACATCTGGCGTTGACATCGTAATTTCTTGGAAGACTGGATGGATCTGGTGGTGCCAACGTCCTTAGTTCAACCAGGTTGAGTTTCAGGAGTTGTGGCAATAAAGCGGCATAAGGCATAGGGATAGGGTCAATCACCCTATTTGCCTGTGATGGTCTTTGCTGAAAGGGTCTTTGTTGTTGATTGTTGTTGTTGTTGTTGTAGTATCTCTGTGGTGGATACTGAACTTGTTGTTGATAGTGTAGTTGTTGTTGTGGTTTATATGTTGGTTGCTGAGGAATCGGAGCTGGAATAGTGACAGCTTCTACTGATCGGTGAAGATACTGAGGCCTGCCCCTGGTGGCATGAATGGCATTTGTCTCACCAGTTCTTCTAGGTCCCACAAAAGGCTTCCTGGAGTTGCTAGACGAATTTGCACCATTATCATAAATCTTACCCATCTTCAGAAGGCTTTCAATTCTTTCTCCAGCTATGACTACGTCAGTGAAGTTGGTGGAAGAAAAGGCAGCTAGCCTATCAATATATGTTCCTTGCAGAGTGTTCATAAACATGTCGGCCATTTCTCTTTCCGACATGGGTGGCTGGACAGCAGCAGCAAGCTGTCTCCACCTCTGGGCATATTCCCTGAAGCTTTCTCTGGAGGATTGAGACATTCCCATCAGAAGGGTTCTGTTAGGAGCCATGTCTAGATTGTATTGGTACTGCCTGATGAAGGCCTCAGCTAGGTCCTTCCAGCTTCTGATAGTGGCTCTGGTCAAGTGAGAGTAACATTCCCATGAAGCCCCAGTCAAACTATCTTCAAAATAGAACATCCACAGTTTATCATCCATGGTGTATGCCTTAAGTCTTCCCAGAAAAGACTGCAAGTGAGTTCGCGGACAGGAAGTTCCATTGTACTTATCGAAGCACGGGGGTTTAAACTTGTGGGGAATTCTTACCCCATCAACTAACTCCATATTCATGACATCAAAACCCAAGGAATTTTGAGACTCCAGAGATCTCAACTTCTCAGCAATTTCATCGAGCCTCCTATCATAAACTTCATCCCCAGCTCCCATCACAGTGAACTGCTCTTCCTGGGGGTCTTCCTGTAAAACCCTTCCTCCAGTAGTATTTCCTTGCACAATACCCAGGATATTGACTTCCGGATGCAGATGAGGCCCATATACTGGTGGATTAACATGAGGCTGAACCCTCTCATTGTTACTTGTTCCCCCAGTTCCCATAGGAGGTTCTTCTGGGGTTTGTCTCTCTACCAATGCCCTCAATCTTTCTTGACTTTGAGCCAAGCCATTCATTACCTCCATGAACTGGGTCATTTGGTTTCTCATCTCCAGCCTTTCGTTAACCATCTGGGTTCTGACCTCTGTCAGATCTTGCTGTACTTGGTCCATCTGGATACCAGGAAGGTTGTTGCGAATAGGATATCTGTGCGGACGGTTGAGAGGGAACACCCGACGGCGAGCAATAGTTCCTGAACCACAACAGAGTTAGTAACAAACAAAACAAAAACCTACAAAACAAAACAAAAGTCAGTATGCAATGCAGTATGCTTATTTGTTTCCAAAGTATCCGGCTTGGCACTTGGTTTTGACCTTTCCAGACCCTGAGGAAGATGCCTTGATGTTGCTTGAGAGAAAGAGAACTCAGTGAAACAAACTGACTAATATATTACAAATAGTGGATCATACATAGTTTGTTTTTACAACATATGTCCCTGAGGGGTTAAAATACATCATAAAAAGAAAAGTACATGAAATGGAAACAACAAGCAAAGAAGTCAAACATCTAAACCAAATTCATCCTCCTTAACCTGCTTCAAAAGTGCTTCAGTCAAAGGACCAGCCGGATGCTCTGTGATGTTTCTGATAAGAAGGTTCCTGGTGGCAATAGCAGTGGTTAGCTTCTTGTGACTGTCTTGGTCCTTTGACCTTTTCACACCAGCCCTAAGCTTCAATTCTGAAATTTCCTTCTGGGCTGCCAACAAAGCCTCCTGTTGCTTCTTCTCAATGGCCTCTAACTGCTCAATCCTGGCCTGAGTTCTCTTATCCTATTGAGTGCGAGCTTCAGTGATTCTGACCCACCTAGCTTGACTTTCTTTCAGATAGAGATCAGTCCTAGCCTTTTGAAACTGGGCCTCTTTACAGGCATTCTTCAAAATCTGCTCTCCTGCTCTTGATTTCTTGATGTAGTCCTCTGCTTTCTCAATTCTGGCTAGATGCTCCACCTTAAGCTTTTCTAACCTCTCAATGTCTAGACGACCATCACTCCTCTCCCAGAGGGTCTTCTTCAGAGCTTGAGACAGATTCTCATTCCTTTCCTTCAGTTTCTCAAATTCCTCCAGGCTGACAGTGGCTGGAGGTGGTACTGTGGATGGTCCAGGTGCATCCTCAATGGTGAAGGGCATCCCAGAAATCTGAGCCCTAGCATGAGACTATTCATAATACTGAGCTGAGGCCACATTATTGCATCTCCCAAGAATGGCCATTCCTTTGGTCTGGATGTTGTCCCAAGCCCAGGATGCTTGTCTGACAACAGCTAGATTAGGCTTTATCTCACAATACAGGGTTTCAGCCAAGTCTTGCACTCTATGAGGGTGAACCAAAGCATATCCCAATTGTCTCTTGAACAACAAAGGATTGTAGTTGATGCAACCCTTTACTCCCACTAGAGGTACATTGGGGTACTGCCCACATCTAGTAATTATGTCCCTGCCTTTGGTGCTCTGGGTGCACCATCTGATGTCATCTGAGGTCAAAGCAATAAGCCTCCTGGCCCAATTCTTCTGTTGGTGAGGATTCAAGAAAGCATCAGTCTTGGGTAAGTGTTTGAGCAGCCATGTATGAAATAGAGGAGCACAGCATCTCACCAACCTTCCTCTCTGCTTCTCATTCCTTTGGTGAACAGAATAATAGAAATCTCCCAGCAAGGTGGGCACTGGGTTCCTCAAAAGGAAGAGATGAATAGCATTTTTGATGATAAACTTGGGCTCATCTGCAAAAAGTATAACCCCATATATACTGAGGGCTAACAATGCACAAACTGCCTTCCATTCTCCCAAGGAGGCCTTCAGGATGGCCTGAGAAGTTAGAAAGTCCAAGTGTAGGCCAGGAATTCCAGCCTTTGTTGTCATGTTCTGCTCAATCAAAACAGGCTCCAGGTACAGTGCCTTTGCCACTTCTCCATTGCTGGGAAAGGTCATTTCAGGGTTGAAGGGGATACCACCCCTGACAGGCACTCCAATCAATGATGAGAACTCCTCCAGCAAAGGCCCCAGCTGAAAGTTATGGAAAGTGAAGCATCTCAAAGGAGGATCATAAAACTGTAGGAAAGTGTGAATCAAACTCCTCTGAGAAGGGTCTAAGTCCATAACCATATCAAGGATGCCTCCATAATGCTCTCTAAAAAATGGGATGTGGTCTGGAGTAATGAGTGCCTGGACCTGCCTGATGCCAGCCAGCACAGGCTCAAAGAAGTGGTATGAAATGTTGCTCTTCTTGGGTGCCATGACTGCTGATGAAGAGCTGAGAACAGATGCTGATGATGAATACTGATACTGGAGATGAGCCACTGATAGGCTGAGGATAATGATGGAGGTAGCTGAAGCAGGCAACTGATGAAGATAGTTGAAGCAGATAACTGATGAACAGGGGTCTATGCAGATAAAGGGGTCAAAACCAAGCCAAATGTAATATGGATACCCTGAAAAACAAATAAACAAATGTTAAATGATGCAATGATGATGTATGCAAATGATATGCAAGGGTTTGTGATCAAGCTGGATCTGATTACTGCCTTGATATAAGTCCATGTCTGTTCAAGAAGTCCAGATGGAGGTTCAGAAGTCCAGTAACCAAGGTGGGGGACTCAAATAAAGAGTCACATGTCCTGGGTTAAATCACAAGAACTGTCCAAAGTGAGGCATTCTTAAACACAATAAGAATCAGGGTATGATGTGGCCAAGGGTTCCTGCAAACCTGTAAACAGCCCAACCCCCCTCACAGGTGATGTTCTAAAACAAGGATCCTCAGACTTGGATCAGTTATGAGAAGTGTAAATACTTCTAACCCGGAGGTACAGTGTTTACAATAACCATAAAAGATCCTCCTCTAATTCACCTCAGTTTCTGAAGGTCGTAATAAAGGTCATCCAGACTTAGCAGGCTTCCCAGATAGCCCTAGCACTACAGGAAATCTGTAGCACAGAGTTCTCAAGAAGAAACCCACATCTGAACCGTGTTTCATATTCCCGCACCAGACCGAAATGGAATGGGAAAGAACATGAACCACTCTAGCCTAGGTGTCACTCAGGTCCCAGGTATAGGACCTTAAAATCTCAATAGAACCCCACCCACCAAAGCAAAAACCAGATCCAGCCAGATAACAGTATGACAGTATGATATATAAAGCTGTAAAGAAAGCAGTAAATAACTGTACATAAAGCAGTAAATAAGGCAAATATACAAACACAATTAGCACATAACACCCCAGTAAACACAAATCAAACAAGCGCTAGGAGGAACCCACAAAAAGAACCAGAAGCCCTGGTTACAGTATAAGTTTCCCCAGCAAAGTCGCCAAGCTGTCGCTCCCACCTGAATGACACATAAGGTCAGAAGGGGTACAGACGCGAACGGTCGGTGAAAAGAGGAAGGAAAAGAATAGAGTCGCCAGCTAGGCATTTTTATCTCGGAGGAAAGGTAATGCTGCATAGACCTAGAAAGATATGGATAAGACGGTTGCGAACCAGAGAGACTGAGAAAGGGGGTTGGTTACAACCTGGGAAGGTATTAGCACCCAGATTGTCCGCCGTACTCGACGGGATCCACGCTTAAAAGATTTGTGTTTTAAAGGGGTAGTGTCTGTGCAATTTGTGTATCAAAGCTGGAAAGAATGCAAGTGTCAGTGTAAAAGAAGTGAGAAGTGTATAAATGAAGTGTCAGTGTAAGAATAAGAATGAAATGCTCATGACCATGAGGCTAAAAGAATAATGCTCGAAAGAGGGGGAATATACAGAGACTTTTGTTCGATAACTGTTAAGTTATGCCTACGTATCCTCTCGTGCAATGAGGAAGTCAGAACACCGTAGTTCAACCCAAAGAGACTGAAAGGTGAATTGACTTGTGAACTGCTTACTTGCCTATGCTCAAGTGTATGACCTGTCTGGCTCAGGTGCAAACTGTCTTGCATTAGACGGAAGAAGCGAGTTCTCGTTTGTGAGTGAATGAGATGAGAAAAGAATCCCGGAGGAGACGATTATTGTTTGTTTTTGTGTTTTCAGTCTTTTATTGATTTTTGGAGTTTGTCATAAGTTAATGAGCTTAAGCCTAAACCAATGGGTTAGTAAACTCATCACATCTTCCCTCTGATTATGGGTAATGAGAATACCTTAAGTGTGAAGTCAGCATCTCACACTTAATCACCATGATGTAGGATTAAGATCATTAACCTACTTGTGATTATTTAGATGTTTTGTTGTTTTTGTTTAGTGTTAAGTAATGAGCTTAAGCCATAATCAGGGATTAAACAGACTCATTACACCATCCTAATAGAAGGATAATAGATGAGAATGTTTAAGATGAGGAAGACTCCTCAACTTAATCCATGATTAGGGATTAACCTCATGACAAAACAATGCCTTTATTAGATGGATTTTAGTTAATGATAAGATGAAGAAGTGGGTTTTATGATTTGTAAGACAGCTTGAGGGGGACTTGTCCATTAACACTAGGGTTAGTCCTTCTTAACCAATTAAGGAAGAATTAGAACCCTAATGCAAGGCCCAAGTTACAAGCTTGATGTCTTGATGATTATTAAGAGAATTGATTAAAGGGATTTAAACACATTAAGGGTTTAACACTTAGGATTAAAGTTATACACTCCATCCTAATAGAAGGATGCAGGCATAAGCTTAATCACAAAGCCTTAAAGCCTTTAGGGTTTAGTCCCTGATTATGAGATGAGAAGAGATGACTCAAAGAGACACAAAGGTGAAATCTAAGTGGGGGACTAATCAACCCTAATTGTTATCATGCTTGGTCATTCCTAGGGTTTGTGAAGTTTAAGAAAGAAATCTTCAAGGAACCACCAAGGAGAGAAGCAGATGAAAGGAGCAAAGAGAAGCAAAACAACTTGCTTCACTTAAGAAGACAAGTTGCTTGAAGAAAGAAGGTGAGATGAACAAGAGTGAGCAAGCTCAAGCCCAAACACATACAAGATGCAGCAAGGGAAATATGAAAGAGATGAAAAGAGAATGTGAGAAGTGAAGGCAAATCCACTTCTCAAAACAACTTACCACCTGAAAAGTTAGCAAAAGAAATGAAATGCAATGCAAAATGAGATGCAATGTCATGATGAAAACCAAAACCAGAAGCATGAGTATGATGTTGATGATGCTAAGAGATGATGCAAACATGAGGCAAGGCATGAGGATGATCATACAAACATATGGATGCAAGAGCAGCATGTTTAGAACCATGGATGTTCATGAAAAGTTATGAAATGCAAAAGACATACAACATGACAAATGCAAGAGGCAATGATAAAACATGATTCTAATATGTCTTAAGATGTATTATGAATCAAATGGATGCACAAAATGTCATGGCAAATCATGGTATGCAAGCAAATGGAAGATGGATGCAAAGGAAGGCATGAATTAGGGTTATATGCAACATACAAAGCAAAAATCCAAAACCAGAAGCAAATGACATGATGAAAATTTGAAAATGCAATCAAAGGAACCCTAAACCTATACAAACTCACTGCCCAAAGGAGGGGATCCAACTCTCAACCTATTGAAAGTTATGAATTTCCTAAGATTGCTAGGGTTTTAAGGTACCTTGTCAAGAAAAATGCAAAACAATTTGAAAATGCAAGATCAATTCATGCCAATTTTATCCTATAAACTACATGCTATACAAGATGCAATGCAAAAAGAATCATCATCCAACTCTCAATGGTTAGACAGAAATGAATTTTTGAAGTTTGACACAAAATATTGCCTCAAAATGGAATTAATTCCATAGAAAATCATCAAAAGGCATCAAGAACAAAAAATAAATTTGGTTTGAGAGTTGGACAATGTTTATAAATGTTTTTAAAGGTTACATGAATTTTTTTTGTGATTTTTAAATACCTAAAAGTATTTTTAATTAATTAATTCTCATTAATTAATTAAAAATAAACTTTTAAATGATTTAAAAATAATTTTTAATGCAAAAAATAAAATAAAAATCATTTTCTGATTGAGAAAAATATTTGAAACAAAAATGCAAAAGGAAATATTTTTGGGATTTTTCTAACTATTTTAAAATAAATATGCAAGAAAATGCAAGAAAAATGAAATTAAAATTGATTTAATGGGAAGTCAACAGCTCCAGTGGCTGATATTCAAATGAGACGCGCGGGAGTTGACTAGCGCCAGATCTAAAGGGTGGAATTCAAACTGGCAGGATTAATTCATAAACTTAATTAAATGGATAATGACGTGGATTAGGGTTTTAATGAAACAATCCAGGTCATCCAAACACGCGCGGGTCAAACAAAGTCAGCCCATCCTACGCTCCACATTCAAACTGAGCCCTAATCCTCATTAATGCTCTAATCACTTTCAGGTGGCCGGAAAAGACTTCCGGTCGTCTTCTCCGGCCACACCTCCCCTAAGTAAAACCAAAACCTCACTTCTAGGTTATTTCTGGAGCTCTAAAGCTCCAGATCAACTCTCTTCACCTCCCTGAACCTGAATCTAACCTCAAAACTCATTTCTTCTTGCTCAAAACCATGATTCGAAACAAAAATGTAAAAATGGTCAAACTTTCAGAGATGCAATACACACTCAATACTCAATCATTTTTAAAAATAAAAGGTTCAGTGCATTCAGGGAAGCATGTAGACCATTTTAGAAACAAGAAATATGAGTTCTGGAAAAATGTTTCAAGGAGGTACCTGAGCTTGAGCTTTCTTAGTTCTGGACTTTCAGACCTCCTTTCTTTGCGCAAACCACTCCCCTTGAGCTCCTGATGAGGTCTTGATGCTTGGAAAGAATTTCTTTTGGCTGATTTGGGAGTTTGATCAAGTTCTGTTTAGGAGAGGTGAGAAATCGTGTTTTGATTTTAGGGGGGTTCAAGGATGAATGAGGGCAGGGAAATGATCAGGGGAGTGTGTTGAGATGTTTTGTGAAGTTTGTTTGAATGTTTCATGCTTGTGGAGAGTGTTTCGAATGGTTTTGCATATGAAGCATAAACTTGGAACTATGGCTATGAGAGAGCTTCAGCATGAATTGTTGTGTGTTATGGCTTGCCTTTGGTCCACTTATCACTCATGGATAGGTCTGTGGAGTTGGTGTGCCCTATTGTGATTGGTATGGGTCTTTTGCCAAAAAGTCAAGCTTGGTGTAAGAGAAGTATGGGCTCATAGCTAGCCAAGGACAAGAGGGGTGTCCTGCGCAGCAAGAAGTGTGGAGAGCCCTAGGATCAATTCTGAAGTCAGCAAGCAAGTGGATTAGGGTTTGAGTGAGGTTTTGCAACTTTGATAAACTTTGGCCCTTTTGAAGTTTCTTGATCCACAAGTCATGAAAATGAGTGATCTTTTGATGCAATCTGACTTTTAGGCCTTGGTTCATGTTTGTATGAAGATTAGAAGTCCATTTGATAGCACAATTTGTCTTGGCAAGTGGTTTTGCAACTTTGCCTCTTTGGTAGAAAACTTGAAATTATGTGATTTTGGCCAACTTTGACAAGCCATAACTTTTGATCCAAAATGAATTAGAATGAGTTCTTGTACTTTTTGAAAAGGGAATGATCCATTCTACAACTTTCATGACCAAAGCTTTCTCATTTGAAGCATTTTTGAATCAAAAAGCAAGGGTTGAAAAAGTTTCCCAAAATGGCAAGTTTCCATTACAAGTCATTTTCCCAAAAAGTCAACTTTGCAAATGGCTTGAAATTCTTCAATTTTGTGAACTTCTAACATCTTCTATGATCAAATAAAGATCATACACATTCAAAATGATGAACAACACCCTTTGGTTGGGTCATTGAGGGCCTCAGATGCCCTGATTTTGCACTGACTTGCTCAAAAAGTCAACTCTTGATCAGATGACTTCCCCATTGAATTTCTTCATAAAAATTGATATGCATGATACCTATACCATATAGAGACCAATATAAACAAGAATGACCAAAAAAATTGGAGTTATGGCCTTTGAAACCAAAACCCTAATTCTAGGTCATCTGTGCAGTCAAACCTGGCTCTGCTTCCATGCCAATCTCAGTTCTTGTGATTTTTTGACATTCTTGAATTTGAGGGGATATAATATGATGCTTGAACATACATGGACCCCTTTGAAGTGATTGAAGACCTTTGGAGTGGCTCAAATAGCTCTTGGATTGCTCAGATCACAAACCCTAGATGCAGATGACTTAGAACCAGTGTAATGAATCAACAATGCAATATGAGATGCTATGATTGAACTTATGTATATGAAAAGATCACAAGCCATGGTGTGAATGGGTGAGGGCAAATTTGGGATGTTTACAGTGGCGGCGGGTTAGGGTTGTGTTAGGGAAGAAAGTGAGTTTGTGAGAGAAGGAAACACGTATGAGGGAGATGATTTGATCTAAAGTTTATAATTTTCATTTAAGTTATATTAATTTGATTAAGTTAATTCAGATTTTGAAATTGAATAAGAATTAAAATTCATAAGTGTAGATTAATTACATTTGTTTATGACTTTGAAAAAGGATCCTGAAAACTTTATTAAGATTCCATTACCGTTGCTAATTCGGCGGAATTAAGGTTGGACCGGTTTTTTTTTATTTTTTATCTATTCCTCCCATGCGGGTCTGGGCCCAGAGTTTATATCCACGCCCCTATTTTAAGCCCCATTTCTGTTATTAACTAAAACAAGATCACTTTTGTTCACCCCCTTTGCTTCTGCGGATTGGGTCTGGAGCTGGTGCTATCGGCACCCTCATTACCAAGCCCAACTTCAGTCTTTATTTATAAATATTTCTTTCCTCACCCCCCTCCAGTTTCTCATTTCTTTTAATATCTCTATTTTATATAGTTCCAAATATAATTCGTGGAAAATATAAAAATGAATATTAAAATTCTATAAAAATTAGGATAGGATATTAAATCAATTTAGAAACATTTCAATTTTTTATTTTCTAAATCTAATCATTTTTCGATTTTAATTCGATTTTTTATTTTAATTGATTTATATTGAATTTCTACATAAACACATAAATTTGTACAATTTATTTCTGCCACTTCCCATAACATTTTTGATCCATTCTTTTTGCTCTGATTAGAGGACAAATAGAAGTACCTAAAATATTTTTTGTGTATTTTTTAGACATTTTTTTGCTACTGTTTTGGTAGTGTGATTCGTACAAAATCGTGATTAAACTTTAGTTAGATATAGGTGATCATTTACCATAGTTAGAATTAGAATTTTTAAGAGATTTTTTAACACAATGTTATAATCAGGTTAGAGACCTTAGGAAACTAATTTCATATTTTTCCCATGACTTTTGATATTTTTGGCATTTTAATTCATTTCATCTTATTATGCATATTCATGATTCATGTCATTCACTAACTATTCTCTTTTTTGTGCAAGGTATTTTTCGAGGATTTTTCGTATGGACTTGGATACTTTTATGCCTCGATTATGTTTTATACTTTGTGTACTTTGTGATGTAATAGCGTAATACTTGTATGCTTGTATAGTTTTTATAACTAGGTTAGAAAAGATAAAACGAATCGATAGAAAACGAAAATCTCAAAGATAAATAAAAGGCTCGATCCAACGTCGAGTAAATTTTCAAATAAATAAATAAAGTGGCATGTGACTTTAGGGTTCCTCGATTACCATCGTTCCACTCCATTCAACCAAAAGCAAGCCTTGTATGTTTCACACCATAAGTCGTGCGTCTCAGCACCACGCAACCGACCCACCCGATCCATCATTTTATCCCGTTTATGTTTCATTCACGTGTTTACCCACCATGACTTAGGAGGACCACATTGTTCACTCTTAACTTCTTTTATGTTCTTATTTCTAGTTCTAATATCTCTTAGGTAGATTTAATCTTTTAAACCTCACTAACCATAGGTTATCCATGAATTCAACTAACTTAGGGTAAGTCTAGTTTCCCTTAGAAGTTTTCCTTTTACAACTTGAGTCTCACTTCTCATCTTAAAAGAAAAATCAAAAACACTTAATAAAGGAAAATGTATACAATGCGTCACGAGCCTTAAGCTATACGGGAAATGACTAGTGGAGGTCTCCTTCACTCTTCTAGGATGCTTTACAAACGTTCCATTGGGGGCGATCTTGGAAAGTATTCGCTCTTGTGTCATAGTCTTTAGTGTTGTACATATGAAAAACACAAATTCAAAAACACTTCTTCTAAAAAACAACAAACCAAGAAGTCACATCTTCTTTTCTCATCTCATACTCCTTGCGGACGAACATGACTTGTCTCGACAGTTCAAACAGCGATACGGTAAACACCCTCGAGTCAGAGCCGGTAACACCTGAGCTAGAGCTATGGCAACGTCATCCTAAAAACCACAAACGAGTATAAGCCTTAGTTAGACGAACTACGGCGTCTCTGATCCTCATTTATCCCGATGAGGTACGTAGGCAGTGGGGTAGGGCCCATTCGAGCACAATCTTTCTTTTTCCCTACATTTTCCCCATTTATTCCCATTTTCCAATTTCATTTCTTTTCTCATTTCCATTTCATTCCAGATAGCTATTCTTTCATTCAAGCAGCATATTATTTCTCACCCTTTGAAACTAGACTCATATGCGTGGATCCCGTCGGGTACGGCGGACGGATTGGGGTGCTAATACCTTCTCAATTCGTAACCGACTTCCGTATCCAGATCTTTGGTTCGCAAGGCCTCGTCCTTTTTCCTTCTTCCTTAGGTTTGTGAAACATTACCTTTCCCATTCCTTTAGGATAAAAATGTCTGGCTGGCGACTCTAACTTTTTCGCGCCACTTTCGCGTTTGTACTAGGATGAAAATCCCGGGAGCGACACTTATCACCAGCGCGTGTTGGCTCTATTGGTTTTGTGCTATGTTGTTGAGGTAAGGGACCTGGGTTCAATTCTCAGGTCCTATCTTTTTGGCCATTTTCTCCTTTTTGTCATTATTTTCTTATTTTTCTTTTATAACTTTATTTTAATTAATTAATTTATTAAATCTAAAACCAATAATGTTTTTTATAAGTAACTAAATTATATATTTTTTATTAAACTCATAATTTTTCTTAATACTTATTTTAATTAATCTTATTTTTCTAATAATATTTTTGAATATAACTTTTACTATAATTATATTTTGTAAATAAAACTAATTTAATTAATTATTTTAAAACCCTAATTTCTTAACTAACCCTAATATTTCATTAACCCTAAAAATTTAACCTAATTTTCTCTAACCCTAAATAAAATACTTTTTTTAATAACTCTTTTTTTTTAATTTGTATAAAATTTTAGCATATTATTCTTTATTATTATTATCACTATATTATTTTAAATTTATGCTATTACTAAATTAATTTCTAAAAAAATTATAACTAACCTAAATTTTTTTTTATTCTAATCCTTGTTATTATTATTGCTTTATTTATTATTATTTATTTATTTATTTATTTTTATTATGTCTATTATTATTATTATTTTTTATTCGATTATTTTGTAACTGCCCAAGCCTTGTAATAATTTAGATTTATTTTTCTGTTTTTTTTAACTGTGTGGTTAGTAAATAGGGAGTGTGAAACTACTTGTAATTAAAATTAAATTAGATAATTAACTTTAAATAAGATAAATATTTGAAATAAAACACTCACACACGTAAGTCGATCTTTGATCGCCATCTTGCACTTCCTAGGGTATTCCTCTTGGTTGCCTTTAAATGGTCAAGTCCCTCGAATATAGGGGTGTCTTAAGCAAAGTCCCTTCAAGTATAAATCATCATAGTCCCTTCAGTTTAGAAGATCAAGTCCCTTCGAGGTTGCCTACTGTAAACACCCCAAATTTTCCCTCACCCATTCACATCATGGCTTGTGATCATTTCATATGCATAAACACAATCATAGCATCTCATATCACATTTTTGATTCACTGCATAGATTCAAAGTCATCTGCATCTAGGGTTTGTGATCTGAGCAATCCAAGAGCTTCTTGAGCCACTCCAAAGGTCATCAATCACTTCAAAGGGGTCCATGTATGTTCAAGCATCATATTATATCCCCTCAAAGTCAAGAATGTCAAAGAATCACAAGAACTGAGAATGGTATGGATGCAGAGCCAGGCTTGACTGCACAGATGACCTAGAATTAGGGTTTTGGTTTCAGAGGCCATAACTCCAATTTTTTTGGTCATTCTTGTTTCTATTGGTCTCTATATGGTATAAGGAGTATGCATATCAATTTTCATGAAGAAATTCCATGGGGAAGTCATCTGATCAAGAGTTGACTTTTCAAGCAAGTCAGTGTAAAATCAGGGCATCTGAGGCCCCCAATGACCCAACCAAAGGGTGTTATTCATCATTTTGATTGTATATGATCTTTATTTGATCATAGAAGAAGTTGTAAGTTCACAAAATTGAAGAATTTCAATTCTTTTGCAAAGTTGACTTTTTGGGCAAGTTTGACTTTTAATGAATTTGCCATTTTAAGCAACTTTTTCAACCCTTACTTTTTGATTCAAAAAAGCTTCAAATGAAAAAACTTTGGTCATGAAAGTTGTAGAATGGATCATTCCCTTTTCAAAAAGTACAAGAACATGACCTAATTCATTTTGGATCAAAAGTTATGGCTTGTCAAAGTTGGCAAAAATCACTAAATTTCAAGTTATACACCAAAGAGGCAAAGTTGCAAATTCATATGTCAAGGCAAATTGGGTTGTCAAATGCACTTCAAAACTTCACCACATGATCATACAAGTCCTAAAAGTCTGATTTCACCCAAAGAATCACATGTTTTATGGCCCATGGATCAAGATATTTCACAAAGAGCAAAAGCAAGGCAAGTTGCAAAACTCATCATAGCTTCTCATCCACTTGCTGGCTAGCTTGCTGATCAATCCTAGGCCTTTCCTCACATCATGATGTGCAGGACATGCCTTTTGTACTTAGCTAGCAAGTAGCCCATGCCCTTCTTACACAACTTTGACATTTTGGCAAAAGCACCCATACCAATCAATAAAGCACACATCATGTCATCTGACCAATGGCAATTGTTTATACTAATCAAATGCAAGCCAAACATAACAAGAGCCAAGCCTGAAACACACAACAACTCAGCATTCTCATTTTCCACCCCTTGTGCAAGAGCCTTCGAAACAGCCAGTACAAGCCTCAAACACACAAACAAACTTCACCAACAATCTCACCATGCTTCACTGAACACAAACCAACCTTCAAAACAACCTGAAAGCCATTGAATCAAAATCACGATTCCCACCTGCCATTGAACAGAACTCTTGCCATCTCTCAAACCAGCCATTGCAAACTTCAAACAAACATTGCAAGCTTCTTAGGGGGATCATTGGAGTGCATTTGAGCCAAAGAAACAGCCAGAAAGCTTCTGAATCAAAAGCTTCAGTTCAGGTATTCAACTCAAAACTTTTTTCCAGAAACGTGTTTTTAAGTTCTTAATAGCTTCTATGCACTCCCCTGATCATGAATATATGCTTACTTTTGAAAATGGTTGAGAAACCAGGATGTATGCAATGTCTGAAACTTTTGCCCTAAAAAACTGTTTGGCTTCGATTCGTTTGATTGATGAATGATAAATGAGATTTGAGTGGGGGTTTTGATTCAGTGGGATGTGGGGATGATTTCTGGGCTTTTAGTTTTCGTTTTAGTGAAGTTTTGAGGATTTTGGAGATTTTCAGGTGGGGTTCCCACCGGAGAAGACGACCAGAGGTCTTCTCCGGCCACCTGAAAATAATTAGGGCTAATCCCTGTAATTAATGAGAGTTTGAATTGTGAGCGTTGGATGAGTTGACTTGGTCCATTCTCGCGCGTGTTCAAGGGCCCAGATCCATTCACTTAACCCTAATCCACGTCATTAATCCTTTTAATTCAGTTTAATTAATTTAAATATGATTTAGCTCAGTTTGAATATAGGCCACTGGATTGCGCGCGCAGTCAACTTTTTATTTCCCAGATTCAATCCTGGCTCTCCATTGCGTTTACTTTTCATTTTCTTCAATTTTAATTCATTTATTTTGTATTTCTTTTCTCCATTTATTTTAAAATAGCAAAATCATTTTAAAAATTCTGAAAATTTTTATACACACTTTTATTAATTTTCAGAAACCAAAAACATTTTTATTTTTATTTTTTGCATTAAAAAATAATTTTAAATCATTTAAAAGTTTATTTTTAATTAATTAATGAGAATTAATTAATTAAAAATACTTTTAGGTATTTAAAAATCACCAAAAAATTCATGAAACCTTCATAATCATTTAGAAACATTGTCCAACCCTCAAACCAAATTTCTTTTTTGATCTTGATGTCTTTTGAGAATTTTTCATGAAATTAAAATCATTTCAAGGCATTATTTTGATCCAAACTTCAAAAAATCATTTCTGCCTAACCATTGAGAGTTGGACTTTGATTCTTTTTGCATTGCATTTTGTTTAGCATGTAGTTTGTGAGATTAAATTGGCATGATTTGATCTTTCACTTTCAATTTTTTTGGCATTTTTCTTGTTAAGGTACCTTAAAACCCTAGAAATCTTAGGAAATTCACAACCCTAATTAGGTTAAGAGTTAGAACCCCTCCTTTGGGCAGTGAGATAGTATAGGTTTAGGGTTCCTTTGAGTGCATTTTCAATTTTTTTATCTTGATGTTTGCTTCTGATTTTGGTTTTTGTTTGATGCATTGATCATAAACCCTAATTTGGGCTTCCTTTTGCATACATCTTGCATTTGCTTGCATAATATGACTTGCCATTGCATTTTATGCATTCATTTGATTCATTAGACATCTTAAGATATGTTGAAAGCATGTTTGATCATTGCATCATGTATTTGCCATGCTGTATGTCATTTGCATCTCATAACTTTTCATGTGTGTTCATGGTTCTAAACTTGTTTCATTTGCATCCACATGTTTGTATGATCATTCTCATGTCTTGATTCATGTTTGCATCATCTCATAGCATCATTATCATCTCATATATGCTTCTGGTTTTGATTTGCATCATGCCATTTCATTCCATTTTGCATTGCATTGCATTCCTTTCACTAACTTTTCAGGTGGTAAGCAACTTTGAGAAGTGAATTTGCCTTCACTTCTCACAATTTCCTTTCATCTCTTTCATGCATCCTTGCTGCATTTTGTTATGTGTTTGAGATTGAGCTTGCTCATTCTTCTTCTTCTCACTTTCTTTCTTCAAGTGACTTGACTTCTTAAATGAAGCAAGTTACTTTGCTTCTCCTGATCCTTTCATCTGCTTCCTGGTGGTTCCATTGAAGATTTCTCTTGTTAACCTCACAAACCTTAGGAACAACCAAGTATGACAATGATTAGGGTTTTGATTAGTCCCCCACTTAGCTTTTACCTTTGTGTTTCTTTGAGTCTTCTTTTCTCATCTCACAATCAGGGACTAAACCCTAAAGGCTTTAAGGCTTTGTGATTAAGTTTATGCCTGCATCCTTCTATTAGGATGGAGTGTATAACTTTAATCCTAAGTGTTAAACCCTTAATGTGTTTAAATCCTTTAATCAACTCACTTAATAATCATCAAGATATCAAGCTTGTAACTTGGGCCTTGCATTAGGGTTCTAATTCTTCCTTGATTGGTTAAGAAGGACTAACCCTAGTGTTAATGGACAAGTCCCCCTCAAGTTGTCTTACAAATCATAAAACTCACTTCTTCATCACATCATTAACTAAAATCTACTTAATAAAGGCTTTGTTTTGTCATGAGTTTAATCCCTAATCATGGATTAAGTTGAGGAGCTTTCCTCAGCTTAAACATTCTCATCTATTATCCTTCTATTAGGATGGTGTAATGAGTCTGTTTAATCCCTGATCATGGCTTAATCTCATTACTCAACACTAAACAAAAACAACAAAAACATCTAAATAATCACAAGTAGGTTAATGATCTTAATCCTACACCAAAGGTGTTTAAGTGTGAGAATCTGACTTCACACTTAAGGTATTCCCATTACCCCTAATCAGAGGGAAGATGTGATGAGTTTACTAACCCATTGGTTTAGGCTTAAGCTCATTAACTTATGACAAACTTTCAAAAGCAATAAAAAACTGAAAACTCAAAAACAAACAATAATCGTCTCCTCCGGGATTCTTTTCTCATCTCTTCACTCACAAACGAGAACTTGCTTCTTCCGTCTAATGCAAGACAGTTTGCATCTGTGCCAGACAGATCATACATTTGAGCATAGGCAAGTAAGCAGTTCACAAGTCAATTCATCTTTCAGTCTCTTTGGGTCGAACTACGGTGTTCTGACTTCCTCATTGCACGAGAGGATACGTAGGCATAACCTAACAGTTATAGAACAAAAGTCTCTGTGTATTCCCCCCTCTTTCAGTATCATTCTTTAAGCCTCATAGTCTTGAGCATACTCTTGTTCCTACACTGACACATCATTTATACACTTCACACTTCTTTTACACTGACACCTGTACACCTTTTCCAGCTCTTTTATACACAAATTGCACTGACACTACCCCTTTAAAACACAAATCTTTTAAGCGTGGATCCCGTCGAGTACGACGGACAATCTGGGTGCTAATACCTTCCCAGGTTGTAACCAACCCCCTTTCTCAGTCTCTTTGGTTCGCAACCGTCTTATCCACCTTTTTCTAGGTCTATGCAGCATTGCCTTTCCTCCGGGATAAAAATGCCTAGCTGGCGACTCCTTTCATTCCCTGTGAGTTCACTCCGGTGTGTTCTCACATCCTCCTTTCTCCGACCGTTCGCGTCTGTACCCCATTTGACCCGGCTTCATCTGGCGGGAGCGACACCTACGGAATAATGATCTTGTCCCTTCGAATAAATGATGATAGTCCCTACGAATTGCTAAAACCACCCCTTAAGTTGCCGTCTATGACCATACGATGACCATACGCTTGTCCTTTAACACATTCAAGGTAATGACTACCTATTCCTTAATAATAGGGACAGTCTTACCCTTAAAAGAACATACGAGAACATGAAAGATTTAATCTAGGGTAGGTACCTCTTAGTTGCTTGCTCACATTTCAAAATACTTTTTACACCTCACTTTCTTAAACATTTTTCAAAACGAGGCTTTGTATACATCCATACGAGGATCATTACAAAGTACTTAGAAAAATTTCTAATCACATACTACACTCTTCAAAAACAATTTAAGTGAGCTAAGTAACTAAGAGCCCATGGATAACCATGGATATAAAGGGTGCTAACACCTTCCCTTTATATAACCTACCCCCCGAACCCAAGTCTTTTAAAAATAGGTCTTTCCTGTTCTTTTATGTCCTTTCCATTTGGATAAAATAAACGTCGGTGGCGACTCTTGCTATCCGCAACATGACTAAAAGTCAGTTCTCCCACCGTGTTACACTTGTTGTGCAAGAAAAGTCAGAATCAGGGCATCTGAGACCACCAACAAGGGTTCCAAAGGGTCATCATCATCAATTTGAGGTCCTATGATATTTATTTGGTCTTAGGAATGCTTGGAAGTTCACAAGATTGAAGAATTTTGAGCCATTGCAAAAGTTGCCATTTTTGGACATGACTTGTAATGAAAACTTTCCATTTTGGGAAATATTTTCAACCTCCTCTTTCTTGATCAAAAAGGTTCCAAATGAATTTTATTCAAACATGAAAGTTGTAGATTGGATCTCCCCATTTTTAAAAAGTACAAGAAATCCTCTTGATTCATCCTAGAACTCAAGATATGGCAAATCAAAGTTGGGAAAAATCTTGTAATTTTCAAGTTCATGTTAAAGAGGGAAATCTGCAAAATGGTATTTCAGGCCTTTATGTGACTTCTAATCCACTCAAATGCATCATTCCATGATCAAACAACTTCTAAAGATAAGAATTGGGCCAAGAACCTAGGGTTTTCATGACTTGCTTCTCAAGAAATGTCAAAGTTGTGAAAATGCAAAACCTTCGAAAACTCATGATCCAAACTGCACAACTCATAACATTTGATCTAAAGGCTCTCCTTGAAACCAGCTGAAGCAACTCAAGCTCTCAAATCATTTCTGCCATGGCCCATGCTTCAAGTACACAAGCTTTGACTTTTTTGCCATTTGAGCCATACCATCCCACAGTGCATATCCACTCCTCTGACTTATCTCAATTGTTTATGCATTGCCTAAAGATCATAAAACATAACACACAAGAGCTCAAAAAAAGGCCAAGCATCAGATTGCACAAAATCCCTCAAAAACTTCCTCTCTTCGATTCTCTCAAACCAGCCATCAAACTTCCAAAATTCTTTCACCAATCAATCACATATCATCCATAGAACAAGAATCAACCATCAAAATGGCCTGAAACACCACATATCAACACCTCCATTTCTGCTATATCAAAACTGGACCTCAAAAACCAACCACTTTCAAAGCATTCTAAGCATTCCATTAGCTTCAGAAGGACCAGAGGAGTCATTTTGTACCAAGGAAAGGCTCAGAAAGCTCTAGTTTGAAGAACTTCAGTTCAGGTATCCATCAAGAACTTTTTTTCTCAGAACCTTGATTTCTTGTTACAAAATGAATCTATGTGTTGCACTGATCATCCTGATGTGTTTAAAATTGAAAATGGTTGAGAAATAAGCATTTCATGATGTTCTGAAAGTTTAACCTAAAAAATGTTTTGATTCGATTCTTGTTGTTCATGTGTTATAAATGATTTTTGTTTGTGGATTTGTCTTCTATGATGTTTGGGGAATGTTTTTGGGCAGATTTGATGTTGTTTAGTGACCTAGGGAAGAAGTTGGGGACTGTGCTGGCCGGAGAAGATGACCGGAGCTTATCTCCGGTCACCTGAGATTAATTAGGGTTTTGTTTCCATATTGATTGTGAGCCGTAGGATCTTGATTATCCTTGCGTGTGAACGGTCCAGATAAATCACTTAACCCTAATTTTAATTGATTAAGTTAATTATAATTAATTAAGTCAGATTGAACCTAAGCCATTGGATAGCGCGTGTATCACAAATTTGAATCTAGGCCCTTAGATCTTCATACCACAAGTCTTGTTGACTGTCATCCTGAGCCCTTGATCCATCTCCCACGCAATCTGGGCCTCTCATTTCAACTACTTTTCATTTTCTTTTTATTTATTTTTGCATTTGTTTCCTTTAATTATTTAAAATAGAAAGTCATTTTCTAAAATCATGATCTTTTGCATTTTACCTTCAAATAATTTTCAGAAACCAAAATTTTTTTATTTTTTATTTTTGCATTAAAAATATATTTTTAAATTATTTAATTGTATTATTTAATTAATTAATTAATTTTAATTAATTAAAAATACTTTTAGGTATTTAAAAATCACCAAAAAAATCATGAAGCATTCTTGAACATTTAGAACAATTTGCAAACTCGTTTTACAAATTTCTTTTAGGGTTTGATCATGTTTTGACAATTAACCATGAATTAGGGTTTCAAAATTTCCTATTTTTCTAACCCTAACTTCAAAAATCTATTTCTGATCAACCAAGATGAGTTTGCATATGGTTCTTTTTGCATTCTTTCATACTTTGCATGTAGTATCTAGGGAATTTAACTCATATTTTTGAATTTCATTTTCTATTTGTTTGGAATTTTTCATGAAGAAGTACCAAAAACCCTAGCCTAACTTAGAAAAACCATAACTTGACTATGGTATAGCTTCTGACTTCCATCTTTAGGGAGTGATCTTATGAGTGTTTAGGGTTCATTTGGTTGCATTTTCAAATTTTTATCATGTGATATACTTCTTTTGTGGACATATGCATCTCATACTTTCTTAAAACCCTAATTTGTCATGTTCATTTGCATTCATCTTTGCATATCTTCATCATGTGAACTTGTCATGACATCTCATGTATTTGTATGTCATCTTAGATTCATTAGGACATGTATGAACATTAGTTGATCATTGTTTCATCCATTTGGTATGTTTTGCATTCATTACTTCTTAAGTGTATTCATGTGATTTCAAGCTTCTAACATGCCTTCCTTTGCATCCCATCTCTTGTATGATCATGCATAAACATTGTACATGTCTTTGCATCAATTCATAACACATTTTCATTGTTTTTTCACTTCTGGTCTTTTTCATTGCATCTTCATTTTCCTTATTTCCTTTTGTTTCATATCTTATGCATTCATACTAACTTTTCAGGGGCTTCAGGTAAGTTGTTTAGGATGTGGATTTGCCTCCATATCCAACCTCTTCTTATCTTTTCATTTGCATCTTTATTTGTCTTTAAAGTGAGTTTGACTCACTTATGCTCTCTATTGTTCCCTCTCTTTCTCTTAGGTTACTTAGCTTCTTCAGGAAGTAAGTAACATATTCTCCTTTCTCTTCTCTTTTCATCTGCTTCTTCTTCCTTGGTGGCCATTTGAAGATCTTTCTCTAAGCCTCACAAACCATAGGAATATCCAAGCATGATAATTTTAGGGTTGTACATAGTCTCCCCTAGTTTTTACCTTTGAGTCTCCTTGAGTCTCTGCTTCTCATCTCATAATCAAGGCTAAACAGTTAAAGTTTTAAGACTCTGAATTAGGGTTATGCCTGTATCCTTATCTTAGGATGGAGTGTATAACTTTAATACTTAGTGTTAAACCTTTAAGTTATTTACACCTCCTAATCAAAACACCTAATAATCATTAAGACTTAAGCTTGTAACGTGGGCCTTATATTAGGGTTATATCTCTGCATGTTGGTTCAGAGGGACTAACCCTAGTGTTCAATGGACAAGTCCCCCTCAGATTTAGTCTTGCAAACATAAAATCCACTTCTTAATCTCACCTCTAATTAAAATCCACTTTAATGAAAGACTTGTTATATAATTATTTTAATCCCTACCCATGGATTAAGTTGAGGTATCTTCCTCATCTTAAGTGTTCTCATTTATTATCCTTCTCTTAGGATGGTGTAATGAGTTCACTAATCCCTGATTAGAGATTAAACTCATTACTTAACACAAAACAAAATCCAAAAACACTTAATAATCACAAGTAGGTTAATGATCTTAATCCTGCATCATTAGGGTAATTAAGTTGAGATTTTCATCTCATACTTAAGTAGACTCATTATCCCTAATCAGGGGTGATATAATGAGTTTGCAAACCCTTGATTAAGGCTTAAGCTCATTATCTTATGCAAAACATCAAAAACAATAAAAAACTGAAAACACAAAAACAAACAATAAACGTCTCCTCCGAGATTCTTTTCTCATCACATTCACTCTGAAAACGAGAACTCACTTCTTCCTTCTAATGCAAGACAGTTAGCACTCGAGCTAGACGAGTCATACACTTGAGCATAGACAAGCGAGCAGTTCACAACAAAATCATCTCAATATCTTTGAGTCGAACTACGGTGTTCTGACATCCTCATTGCACGAGAGGATACGTAGGCATAACTTGACAGTTATCGAACAAAAGTCTCTTTGTCTTCCCCCTCTCCTCCTCCTAGTTTCTCTTTCCTTAGCTTTAGTTTTGAGCACTCACTTTCTTCTTTGCACTGACACTTTGTACATCCTTTTCTCCCTAGCTTTTATGCACAGTTTAGCATACACACCATTCTCCTTTAAACACAATCAAGTAAGCGTGGATCCCGTCGAGTACGACGGATGATCTGGGTGCTAATACCTTCCCAGGTCGTAACCTACCCCCTTACTCAGTCTCTTTGGTTCGCAGTTGTCTTATCCATATCTTTCCAGGTTTATGCAGTATTACCTTTCCTTCGGTATAAAAATGCCTAGCTGGAGACTATATTCAACCTCAACCTCCAACATCGCCGACAGTTTGCGTTTGCACCGTGATGAAAATCCGGGGAGCGACAGCTTGACGACTCTGCTGGGGAACTTTGCAACCAGGGCTTCTGGTTCTCTTGTGGGTTTCTCTTAGCGCGTGTTTGTTTGTGTTTATTGGGGGGTGTTATGTGCTATTTGTGTTTATGTTGTTGCTTTATTTATTGCTTCCTGTACAACTTTATTTATTGCATTTACTTTATCGCTTTCATTTATTGCTTTCTGCATTTCATTTATTATTGTCATATCATTGTGTTGGATTTCTGGTTTACCTTGGTGGGTGGGGTATTCCAGTGGGAAAGGCTCAACACAAAGGCCTGAGTTACACATAGGATTATAGTGGTTTTGTATTCTTTCCCATTCTATTTTGGTCTGGTGCGGGAATATGAAAACACGGTTCAGACATGAGTTTCCTTTTGAGAACTCTGTGCTACGGATTTCATGTAGTGCTAGGGCTATCTGGGAAGCCTGCTAAATCTGGATGACCTTTTTAGATGACCTTCAGCATCTGAAGTGAATTAGAGGAGGATCCTTTATGATTAGTGTAAACACTGTACCTCCGGGTTAGAAGTGTTTATACTTCTCATAATAGATCCGAATTTGAGGATCTTTGTTCTAGAACAGTATTTGTGAGTGGGTTGGGTTGTTTACAGGTTTGCTGGAACCCTTGACCTCAACACACCTTGCTACTGGAATTTGTTCTTAAGGTTGTACTATTTTGGACTAGTTCTTTGAAACCCTGGATTATTGACTCTTTCTTTGAGTCCTCTACCTGGTTACTGGTTCTCAGACTTCCATCCGAAACTCTGAACACTCATGGATCCTGCCAAATGCAACTGATAATCCAGCACATGATCACAAACCCTTTCATATCATGAGCATACATCATATTTCATCATTTAACAATTGTCTATTTGTTTTACAGGGTATCCATCTTCCTTTTGGTTTGGTTTTGACTGTTCTTCTGCTCAGCTTATCTGCTTCAACACTTCTTCAGCTATCTTCTTCATTTATCCTTTTTAGTTATCTCTTTCATCACACATATTTAAAATGGATTCAACCAGGAAAAGCAACATCACCTACCACTTCTTTGAGTATCCTCTAGCAGGCATCAGACAGATACAAGCCCTTATCACCCCTGATCATGTTCCCTTATTCAGAAAGCATTATGGTGGAATCATGGACATGATCATGGACCTGGATGCATCACAGAGGAGCATGATTCACACATGTCTTCATTTTTATGACCCCCCTCTACGTTGCTTCACTTTCCCAGATTTTAAGATAGGACCTTTGCTGGAAGAATACTCTATGCTATTGGGTGTCCCTATCAGAAGAGGAATTCCTTTCAATCCTGAAGTGGCCCCTCCAAAGAATGAAGACATAGCCAAAGCACTACATCTGGAGGAAACTATCATTGATGAGCACATGACTTCCAAGGCTGGAATCCCAGGCCTTCATCTGGATTTCTTGATTACTCAGGCTACAAAGCATGCTGCAGTAGGGAATTGGGAAACTGTATGTGCTCTCCTAGCCCTCAGCATTTTTGGTATCATTTTGTTTGCAGACGAGCCTAAGTTTGTAAGCAAGAATGCCATTCATATCCTCATGCTAAAAAACTCGGTTCCTACCTTATTGGGAGACTTCTACTACTCAGTTCATCAGAGGAATGAGAAACAGAGAGGAAGACTGGTAAGATGTTGTGCACCTCTTTTCTATAGTTGGTTGATGAAGCATATGCCAAAGACGAAAGATTTCTAAATCCACATCAGTCAAGGAATTGGGCTAAGAGGGTGATTTCCATTACTTCAGAAGATATCAGATGGTGTACTCAGAACACCAAGGGCCGAGACATAATAACAAGTTGTGGGCAATACCCAAATGTGCCACTTATTGGAGTAAAGGGTTGCATCAATTACAATCCTTTACTTTTCAAGAGACAGTTGGGGTATGCCTTGATACATCCACCTAGGGAGTAGGACTTAGCAGAGTCTCTTTATTGTGCTATTCAGAACAATCATGCCATTGTCTGACAAGCAGCCTGAGCTTAGGACATACAGACTAAAGGGACTGCTATTCTGGGGAAGTGCAACAACATAGCTTATGCTAAGTACACTGAATGGTCACACATCAGAGGACAGATTACTCGTATGCCATTCACCCTGGAGGATGTACCAGGGCCATCAGCAGTTGAGCCAACAACCACGGTAAGCCTGGAAGAGTTTGAAAAGATGAAAGAAAGAAATACCCAGCTAGCTGAAGCTTTGAAGAAGGACCTTTGGGAAAGGAATGATGGTCGTCTAGACATTGAGAGGTTAGAGAAGCTACGCATCGAGCATGTAACCAAAATTGAGAATACTGAAGACTTCATCAGGGAAGCCCTAGCAGGAGAACTTGTGTTGAAGAATGCATGTAAGGAAGAAAAGATTCAAAGGGCAAGAGTTGAGCATTATTTGGAGGAGAGTCAGGATAGATGGGTCAGGATAACTGAGGCTCGTCTGAAAGAAGACCAGAAGATGCAAGCCAAGATAGAGCAGTTAGAGTCTAATGAGAAAAGAAGCCAAGAGGCACTGCTAGCAGCTCAGAAGGAGATCTCATAGTTGAAACTCCGGGCGGGGTTAAAGAGATCCAAAGAACAAGACAAGTATCAGAAGATGACAAATGTCATTGCAACAGAAACCTTCTCATCAGGACCATTAGAGAGCACCCAGTTGGACCGGTAACTGATGCTCTCCTGAAGGAGGTCAGGGAGGATGCTTTTGGACTAGATGTCTGGTTTTATTTACTTGTATCTATTTGATTGTACTTTAGCTCACCATGGTGATTTGTTTTGTAGTATTCTTGAATTTGATTGTATTTTTAGATCCACCATGGAGTTTTTTTGGTTGTATTCATGAACTATTTGAATTTTGGCATTGCCACTTGTTTTTATGGTTATGTATTGGATTTTCTTACGGAATCTGTTTGCTTCAAACATCTTCATCTCCCAGAGGTGTGGAAGGTCAAAACCAAGAACCAAACCGGATACCCTTTGAAGACAAATAGACATATTGCATTGCATGCTAATCTCATGTCCTTTGTTTTGTAGGTATTTTGTTGTTGTTTTCTCACTTTGTTGATTGTTTCAGGAAATATTGCTCGCAGGAGGGTCTTTCCCGTCAATCGCATCCACATATATCCAACTCGACACAACCTTCCGAGTCTACAAATGGATCAGCTACAGCAGGAACTGACAGATGTGAGGACTCAGATGACTGATGCGAGGACAGAAGTGCGGACTCAGATGAATCAATTCATGGCTGTAATGATTGGACTGACACAGACCCAAGAAAGATTGAGGGAGTTAGTCGTGCGGAAAAATCCAGAAGATAACCACGCAGGCACTGGAGGTACAAGTAATAATGCGCGCGAGCAGCCGCGAACGACTTCGGTAGTGTTTGGACCTGACAACAATCCTGAAGTTAATATCCTTGGGAATGGCCAAAGGAATACTGGAGATCGTATTCTGCAGGAAGATCCTCAAGATGAGCAGTTTACAGTGTTGGGTGCTGGGGCAGATGAAGCTTATGATCGTCGTCTGGACGAAATATCTGAGAAGCTGATGATGGATATGGGCCTAGTCGAGGGAGTAAGGATTCCCCACAAGTTCAAACCTCCATGCTTTGAAAAGTATAATGGTACCTCTTGTCCTCGTACCCATTTGCAATCTTTTGTTAATGATTTGATTTAAGTTTCTATTAGGATTTTGATATAGTTTTGTTAACTTTAATTATTAATTCTAATTTAACTTTGGTTTTAGTTTCAATTAATCTGGTCTAATTAAATAGAATTTTGTTTGATCTTGGTTTTAGTTTTTGTTTGATGATGTGTAGGCTTATTGCTTGATTTTGATGATGGAGGATGTAGCATGGTGATGGCCTCGTGATTATTTTATTTTCATAATTTTGTTGCAAGTTGCACTTAGACTTTGATTTTGCGCAGACTGATTCTCGGTTTTAATTCTGGATACTGGAAGCTTACATTGGACTTTTGTCTGATACCCTGATAATTGACAATTGTGATTGACTGTTGAATCCGCTTTGGACTTGATATTTCTAATTGAATTTGTTTTCACGCATTTAAGAGGCAACATAACTTCTCCGTTAGGTACCACTGAGACCCGATTTTACCTTTTGCACGCCTCATTCTAGTCCTGATGTCCTGTTAGGAGCATGCTGGTGCATATGAAGTCCTACTTCGTAGTAGGCTCTATTTGTGCATTATCTTACCTTATGTTGCACTTTCTTCACTTGCATACTCACTTCTTATTGCATACTCATTTCTTCTTCATCTCACTTCTTCTTTTCTTTTACTCGATATTTGCTCAAATCTTGAGTTTGTACTCTTGTTTGGTTTATCTGCTGGTTCACTTGTGCCTAATCCACGAGTTTTCCATTAGGTGTCTAATCCAACTTAATTTTGAATTAAGTTGGAATAGGATAGAAACCTCAACTATAGGATCAATCATTGCATGATAATTTTTAGGATCGAGTCCCCCTTAGTGTTTTTCTTTTTAACCCTTGAGTCTCTCTCTTATCCCTCATAAAGAAAATTTAAAAACACATAATAAGGGATGAACTCTTTCATGCGCCACAAGACTTTGCCATGGGGTACTTGCACATATCCCTTTTCGGGGTGAGGTGTAGGGTATGTATCATGATGAATACGTTTTAGCATGAGGTTTCTTCACAAACAAAAACAACAAAAACACTTTCTTTAAAACATTGCACAAACAATAATCGTCTTTCCTGCGGGAATTCTTTCCTCACCTCATTCACTCTCAAACATAAGAACTTGCTCCTACTTGTCTCTTTGCAAGATGGTAACACACTCGTGTCAAACGAGCCTGCAACACCTGAGCATAGACATAAGTAGTTTTAGGTCTTAAAAAACACAAGTAAGTTGTGGTCACCAGTAGTTAGCCGAACTATGGCGGGTCCGATTCTCACTAGGAGATACGCAGGCACAAGCGCTATGGTTGCCGACCCAAATCCCGTTTTGTTCAGAACTACGTAGACTTTGATTCTCGTTGCGATGAGATATGTCAGGCTGTGGTGTGTTGCCCTCTTGAGTCCGTTTATTTCTATCACCCATTCGTTTTTGTTTTTCGTTTTCGTTCTCGCTTCTTTTCCAATTCCTTTCCAGTTTAGCAGCAGATGGATCCTGTCGGGTACAACGGACGATCTTGGGTGATGATACCTTCCCAGGTCATAACTGACTCCCAAACCCAATCTCTTTGGTTCACAGGACCTTTGTCCTTTCTTTTCTTCTTCTGGTTTGTGCAGCATTACCTTTCCCGTTCCTTTGGGATAAAAATGTATGGTTGGCGACTCTACCTTCTCCGCGCCACTTTCGCGTTTGTACCAGGATGGAAATCCAGGGAGCGACAAATGTCAGCAAGAAATGCATCATATAAACACATGAATGAGCATGAAAAATATTTTGTGAACATGTATAAACAAGAGCAAACAAAGATGAAAACATCAAATGAATCAAATCAAACTTGCATATGATCAAGAATTATTCATTACATTTATATAATACACATTTACAACAACAAAAAAACGCACATCAAGGATTATAGATGCTGGTTTTTGGATTTCTTCCATTGCTTGGCTTGCTTTTGCATGTTCATTTAGGGTCATATTATAGGTCATGTTGTATGTTGATTAACATCATTTTAGGGGTCATTTCTATGATAGTTTTAGGAACTTTGCATGTGCATTAGGGTTCATTTAGTTGCATAAACTTCAATTATTCACTAGTTGAGCTTGTTTACATTTTCAACCCCAAGAGGTTTAAGCTTGTGTTTTGTGATGTTTACATTTGTGTATTCCTTTTACCTCATCTTTCTTACTTCACTTCATCTCCTCTCTTATCTTATCTTCTTACTTCCTTTCTTCTTTCTTCTTCCTTAGGGATCACTTACTTTAACTTGACTTCCAATCAAATTGAAGAATGATAGAAATTAGGTGTCTATTATAAACTTAATATTTTATTAAGTTAGACAGGATAGAAACCTAATCATAGGATCAATGTTGCATGCTAACACCTAGGACAAAGGTTAGATCCCCTTAGATTTTTCTTTTACTCTTTGAGTCTCTCTTCTCATCTTTCAAAGACAAAAGCAAAAGACGCATAAGGAGGAAAAGTATGTGTAGTGTGCCACGAGCCTTAAGCACATTTGAGAGATGCTTGGTGCACATCTCGGGACTGTGTATCAACTATTCGCTCTTGTGTCATAGTCTTTAGCACTATACATACCAAAAACAAAAACAATGAAGACATTTCTTTTAAAATACTTGAACCAAGCTTCACACGTCTTTTCTCTTCTCATCTCACTTTGATGCAGACGTAATGACTTGTCAATTTCGTTCTATCGCAAACAGGTAATGCCTGAGTCTCGATTCAGCAAGCGGCCACACCTATGCTGGAATGCGAAAGTTGACACTGTCAATCTAAAAAAACACAAATAAATAAGGTTGTTACCTGTAGTGATTCTCATTCCATATGAGATACGTAGGCACACGCGTGATGTCTGACGAGCACACTTCACACAACTCACTATTCTGTTTAAAACTACATCGATTCTGATTCTCGTTCCCGACGAGATACATAAGGATGAGATATGATACCCTCTCGAGTAAACTTCTTTCTTTCACCCCTTCGTTTCCCCCCGTTTATCTTCGTTTTCCGTTCTTCCTTTCCTTCCAGTTAGTAGCAGATGGAGCATTCAAATGACTACATTCTTTGAGCAGAACAACAAGTGTGGATCCCATCGAGTACGATGGACGTGAAGGAGTGTGAATACCTTCTCTTTACGTAACCGATCCCCGAGCTCGGACTTGGTTGCGATGACCTCGTCTTTCCTTTCCCTCCGGTTTTCTTCGATCGTTTTCTTTCCTCTTCAGGATAAATAACGTATCGGTAGTGACTCTTCTGTTCCTTTTTTTTGCAGATTGTTTTTCGCGTTGCGACATCTTCCCGTAAAAAACATAATTGTTCTTCACCAAAATCATGGTAAAATTTTGCATGTCATTAATTCAGTTTTTTACTCAATTTTACTGCTGTTGTCGTTTTGAAACGTGAACCCAAACACACGATGTATACATCATAAGAACACGGTCTTGTAATTATAGTTAAATTTTTAAGTTTTCTTCCAATTTAATTTAATCACTTTTATGCAAAATCACAATAACTTTGTTTTGATAGAATCACCATGTATCCATTGCCTCTCTTTTATTTATTTATTTTTATACTTGGTTGCTCCATTTTAATAAACTGTTTTGGTACAGATTAATTTTTATGTGAATAATGTTGTTTAAGCACAAAACTCTCATTCACGCATTAATTATATTTTTCACAGACATTAATTCCAAAGTATATATAAGTTTTTCTTCACATATAAGCCAAATATTGGAGAACTAATTCAACAACATCCCTTCAATGTTGACTTGAATAATATAAATTTTTAAATCCACACTGTATTCTCAAGCAGTAGCATAACCTGCAAATATAAAAGTAACATAAAGCATGATTGCCACTTTTATTTATCGATTACTTCTACATCTTTTTCTTTGATTTCTTGAAAAATCATCTAAAGTTAACTATTTACCAGTCTCCCTTTGAATCCTTACAACTTCTAAATATGATTTCCCTTGTAGCTTGCGTGACATGAATCCATTAAGGTAATCAGCTACTCCAATTCTATTGAACATAGCAGGTCTTTCCGCAGTTATAAGGCTTGGTGTTGGTCCTATAACTTTGCTCATTTGAGGCCTGTTAAATGTCGCGATAGATATCCTTTCATTCTTCGAATTGATGGTTGCTCTATGCTCAATGCTTCTGTAAATTCCATTCGTCAATATCTGTGTAAAAGGATTCAAAATATGAACAATACAGAAACCAATTCAACTCCGCTCCGTCCAAACTCTATTAACTTATAGCAGATGACTTATAGTTTATAGCAGTATTTTGTGAAAAATTTTACTGTCTATTACCTCCAACATGTCTCCGATGTTGATGACAAAAGCATTAGGGAGAGTTTTGATAGGAATCCACATTCCATCTTTTTTGATTTGAAGGCCTTCCACTTCATTGACTTGGAGAAGGATTGTAAGAGCACCCGAATCCGAATGCGGATTCAATCCAATAACATTTTCCGGTTGAGGACATGGAGGATAGTAATTCATTCTCATTCCTTGACCTGCATCTTCAAATAACTCAACTATTTCATTTGTTTGGATCTTCAGAGCTTTCTCCATACTACCGATTATTTTCACAACGGTTCTTTTCAGTTCTAAACAATAAGTCTCTAGATGTTGTCTACAATGAAACAACCCAATTATGTTTTAATTAAGTAATCAATAATGTTTGATTAATCTAACACGGAGAAAGTGAGAAAACCTGAACGGTTTCGAAATTGAAGGAATTAGATGTGGATGCCTTGAGTTTAATGGGAAAGTGTTAATGTAAAACATGTCAGCCCATTCAAGCTTTTGTTCATCAGATACAACAAACAACTGACCAAACCCTTGCATATCGTTTGGTGTTTGCCAAAATTTCTTTTTCTCTTCCATTGGAAGGTTGAAGAATTCTTTAACACCTATCTTCATATTTTCAACAATCGAAGAATTCACTCCATGATTAATCAGCTGCAATTAATTTTCAAAAATATCTTATAACTCATAAAATAGTGTTTTTAAGAGAGAAAATATAGTAAATGTGGAGGATAAGATAAGCAATATGAATGAACCTGGAAGAAACCCCATTCTCTGCAAGCACGGTCGAGATTTTGTAGCTCAGTTGTATCATCAGACAATAATTTTGTTAGGTCGATAATAGGAACTTGTGGAGAAGAATTAGTGTTAGATACAATAATAGAGTCTTGATTTGGTTGAAGGTATCGTTCTGGAACATTGGTTATAGGTTGTTTTACTAACTCTTGAACAGATGGAACAAGAAGAGAGGTCCCATGCATAGCCATGGCTGTTCTCTCTCTCTCTACCTTTATTTGATGATTGATAATTCAAAATGATAAGAATATGCTATTTCAATGTTTATCCTTAGGTGGTCCACTTTGCAATTATTATTATTATTTTGTGTTTCACCACCAACCACTAAGTTTATTGGACCCATTAATATCTTTTGAATCGATTATGGTATTAAATAGTTTTAATCTCATTTTGATTGTAGTTTTAACGTCATCTTGATTGTCATTTACGATGATCAATAGTAATTCTCCTCAACAAGTCTAGTATTTTTTTAGGGTTTTTATCTATTTTTCCCACGTTTTTTTGAAAAAACTCCTAAAAAAAGTTATAAAAATTTCTCTAACATTTGAAAATTCTCATAATTTTGACCCTCTAAAATTGTTTGTTGTAAAATTAATCTTGCCATATAAAAATTATATTTGTTTGGACCATGTAAAATAGTTTTTTTGGTAAGACTCTTTGTAAAACTAACCTGTATTAAAATGGTAAGGTTAATTTTACAAAATAAATAATTTTATAGGGTCTAAAACAATAGAATCTTCGTATATCAATATGAGTGTTACAAAAAACAATTTTGCAGGTCAAAATTGAGAGAATCTTCAAATATTAGGAAAATTCTTACAATAAAAATTTTACAGAGAGTTTTTTCAAAAAGCGAATATATGACAGAGAAAAATAAGTATTAACCTTTTTTTTTATAAACAATTTCACTAAAGAGAGATTAGGGAATCTCTAACCCAAATGATACAAACATAAAAATAAAAATAAAAGGAACAACAGAAAAATAAAACAACTACCAAACAACTCCAAACAAGGATAAAATCTACTACAAAAAATCTAGTAGGAATTTTGTCCACTCTTAACGATAATAAAACAACTACCAAACAACTCCAAACAAGGATAAAATCTACTACAAAAAATCTAGTAGGAATTTTGTCCACTCTTAACGATTATACTTAGTCCTACCCTTCTCTCCAAGAGTCAACCAACTCCAAGAAAAAATCATTATTCTTTGAAAAATAGAATCCACATTTCTAACTGCATCCTTAAACACAATATTATTTCTAGTTTTTCAAAGATTCCAACAGGTAACGAACCAAATGGAACTAATAAATTCGTTATTGCATTTACCCTTCCATGTAAGATACAAAATCTTCGCATGACGGCAACCAATCGACTCGCTAAAACACTCCTCATTAACCCAACTAAATACCTTCTTCCACACTAACAAAGCAATAGTATAATTAAAACACAAATGATTAATATCTTCTAACGAATGAAAGCAAATGACACAAAACCTTATCATGGTTATTCTCTAAGACTCCTTGAGCGACAAAATTCATAAGCGTTGGTAAACGATCAAGGAGCAACCTCCAAACAAAAATCTTAACTTTCAACATAATCTTAGTCCTCCACACAATGACTAATTAAATAACCACAAAAATCAATCAATGATTGCTATTTTGCAATTATGTATATAAGGTAATCATTTTTCCACAATTAATCTTACCAAAATTCTCTTCCTCTTAATCTATTTATTAATTAATTCATAATTAAATTAGAAGAATATACCAATTATATATTTAATTAATTAGATAAAATATATGGCTATGATTTTTATTTAAAAAAAATATTTCACCACTAGTCTATTGAATGGCCTCTTTCATTGTTCCTATTTTTGGATATCCAATGTCATTTTATTTGTTAATTCTTGATTTTGATTTTTTATGCACAAATTTTGAAATATCACAAAATTCATTTTATGGATTAACACCTCAAATATATGTTTAATTATAATATATTTTATGATAACATTTTTATGAATATGTTTTAAAGCATTTATTTAAGCAATATAATTAACAAATACAATCATATCCATTTTCACGTGCATCACTAATTGCTTAATTGACATATTTTTGAGAGAAAAATTGAAGTGTGGAAATAGATTTAAACTTACCTAAAAGATTATCGTAGCAAGATAATTTGATTATTAAGTGTAAACACCTCAAATTTGTCCTCACTCTTTATCACACCATGGCTTGTGATCTCTCATTTTTTATATTAACATAAGCATTACATCTCCTGTTGCATGTTTGTTTCACTGCATAGTTCAAGTTCATCTACATCTAGGGTTTGTGATCTGAGCAATCCAACAATCCATCTGAGTCATCCCAAAGTTTTAAAGCTTTCCAAGAAGGTCCATGTGTATTCTATGATCATACCATGCTCCCCAAAGTTCATGAAAGTCAAGGGATCACAAGAATTGACAAAGGCATGGAAGCAGAGCTAGGGTTTTCACTGCACAAATGACCAAAATTAGGGTTTTAGTTTCAGAGGCCTTAACTCCAAATTGTTTGGTCATTCTTGTTTCTAATGTTCTTAATATGTTATAAGGATCATGTGTACCAAGTTTGATGAAGAAATTCATTGTGGAAGGCATCTGATCATTGGGTAACTTCTTGAGCAAGTTAAGTCAAAATCAGGGCATCTGAGGCCCCCAGCATTGAAACCTAAGGGTCATTTTCATCAAATTGAAGTTCTTTGATCTTTATTTGATCTTATAAGTGATTAGAAGTTCACAAGATTGAAGAATTTTGAGCCAATTGCAAACTTGCCATTTTTGGAAATGACTTGAAATGCAAACTTTCCATTTTGGGAAAGTTTTTCAACCTCCTCTTTCATGACCAAAAAAGCTTTAAATGAAAAATTCTTGGGCATGAAAGTTGTAGATTAGGTATTTCTCTTTTCAAAAAGTACAAGAACATGTCTTGATTCATCCTAGAACTCAAGATATGGCCTTTCAAAGTTGGCAAAAATCACATAATTTCAAGTTTCATGCCAAAGAGGGAATTTTGCAATTTCACTTGCCAAGCATTCTAATGACCTCTAATGTGTACAAACACTTCATAACATGCCAAAGCAACTTCCAAAGATCAGAATTGGCCCAAGATTTGAAGCATTTCATGGCTTGAATCACAAGAAACATCAAAGAGGGAAATTTGCATAAACCATGAGAACTCTTCATCCAAGTCTTCCAGCTGCATAACATTGATCCAAAGGCCATCCTGGATGCAAGCTGAAGCCAGACACCCCTTCAAACAAGCTCTGACCCGTGCCATGCTTCAAGTACACATAACCTTGACTTTTTGCAACTTGGCTCATACCAATCAAGCTGTGCCACCACCCACTTTCTAAGCAATCCCATTGGTTTATACAAACATCATGGATCACAAAACACACAACACACAAGGCTGAAACCTCACACAAGCTCAGAATCATAAAAATCACCTCACACCTTCCTCTCTTTGAATTTCATAACACAACCATCAAAACTTCAAATTTCTTCCACCAATCAACTCAAAAACACTCAAGGATCATTTCCCAACCATTACAATGGCCTAAAACACCCCACAACACAAACACGATTTCTGAGTTATCAGAACTGAATCACTCAAACCAACTCATTTAAACTCCATCCAAGCCTTTCAGAAGCATCAGAGGGATCATCGGAGGCATTTTGCACAAAGGAAGAGGTCAGAAAGCTCAAGTTTGCAAAGTTTCAACTCAGGTAGTCATCAAGAACATTTTTTCCAGAACTTGTTATTTAAGTTAAAATATCAATTTTCATGTTCCCCTGATCATTCTGATATGTTTTGTTTTGAAAATGATTGAGAAATGAGCATGTACAAAGCTTCTGAAATTTTTGACCTAAAACTTGTTGGCTTCGATTCAGCTTTGTTATGCATGATAAATGATTTTTGTCTGGGGATTCATGTTCTTTTATGTTAGAGGAGTGATTCTGGGCAAGAAATTAGGAGTTTTGATGTTTGTATGAGTTTCTGGATTTTTGCCTCGCCGGAGAAGATGACCGGAGCTAGCTCCGGTCACCTGAAAATGCTTAGGGTTTAATTAGGGTTAATTAGCCAGTTTGAATGTAGGCCCTTAGATCTTAGGATTAGCGCGTGAACGAGTGATCCAGATTGCTTCATTAACCTTAATTCAAATTAATTAGTTTTAATTAGATTAATTAATTTAAAATCTCAGATTGAATCCTAGCCATTGGTATGCACGCGCAGTCAAACATCTTCCCTCCAGTTTGAATCCCATCCCTTGGATCTGCATACTTCTCATTTTAGTTATTTTTATTTCATTTCTTTTGTATATTTATTTTAAAATAGCAAAACTTATCAAAAAAATATGAAACTTTGCATTCTGACTTTAAATATTTTTCTTAACCCAAAATTAATTTTTATTTTATTTTTTGCATATAAAAACTATTTTTAAATTATTTAAATGTTATTTTTAATTAATTAAAGTATTTTAGTTAATTAAAAATGCATTTAAGTTTCTAAAAATCACCAAAAAAATCATGAACCATTCAAATGCATTTAGAAACATTTTCAAACTCTTCATACAAATTTCTTTTTAGGTTTGATCATAGTTTCCCAATTTTCTTTGAATTAAGGGTCATTAAAATCACAATTTTTAACCTTAGCTTTGAAAAGTCATTTCTACCTAACCAAGAAGAGTTTGAACTTGATTGTTTTTGCATTATTTCATATATTGCATGTAGTTTCTAGGTTATTTTTATCATGAATTTATCTTGCATTTTCAAATTGATTTGCATTTTTCCTTTTGAAACACCCAAAAAAACTAGGAAACTTAGGAAAATCATAACTTTCATGTTGCATGCTTCTGTTTTATTCATTTGCATCTCATATATCCATGTAACCCTAATTTCTCATGTTCATTTGCATTCACCTTGCATATTCATCATCACATGAACTTGCCATGACATTTCAAGCATTCATATGTCATCTTAGACATCTTAGGACATCTTAGAACATTGCTTGATCATTTATTCTTTCATTTGCCATGTTTTGCATTCATTTCATTTCATAAACATCCATGTGTTTTCAAACTTCTAAGCATGCTTTCATGACATCTCATCTTTGTATGATCATCCATATGCACATTGTATGACATTGCATCATCTCATATTCCATTTGCATTGCATAAACACTTCTGACTTTGGTCATTTCATCTCATTTCAACTCATTTCTTTATTCTTTATACCTTATGCATTCATACTAACTTTTCAGGAGCTTTTGGTAAGTTATTGAGGGAAGTGGATTTGCCTTCACCTCTCACCTCTTCTTATCTCTTTCATATGCATTTTTGTTTGTCTTTGAAGTGAATCTTGTTCACTTATGTTCCATATCTCTCTTTCTTCCTTTAAGTTACTTATCTTCTTAGGAAGTAAGTAACTTATTCTTCTACTTCTTTCTCCTTTCATCTACTTCTTCCATTGGTGGCTTCTTTGAAGATCTTCTCTTTAAGCCTCATAAACCATAGGATATCCAAGCATGATAATAATTAGGATTGTGATTAGTCCCCCTTAGCTTTTTACCTTTGAGTCTCCTTGTGTCTCTCTTCTCATCTCAATAATCAGATACTAAACTCTTAAAGTTTTAGGACTCTGGAATTAGAGTTATGCCTGCATCCTTCTCTTAGGATGAAATGTATAACTTTAATCCTAAGTGTTAAACCTTTTATTTGTTTAAACCTCTTAATCAAATCACATTAATAATCACCAAGACTTTATCTTGTAACTCGGGCCTTACATTAGGGTTCTAACTCTTCCTTTTGGTTAAGAGGGACTAACCCTAGTGTTTAATGGACAAGTCCCCCTCAAGTTGTCTTACAAACCATAAAATCTATTTCTTAATCTCATCCCTTAATTAAAATCCATTTAGTAAAGGTTTGTTATGTAATTAATTTAGTCCCTAACCATGGATTAAGTTGAGGTATCTTCCTCAGCTTAAGTGTTCTTATCTATTATCCTTCTATTAGGATGGTGTAACAAGTTCACTAATCTGTGATTAGAGATTAAACTCATTACTTAATACTAAACAAAAAAACCCAAAAACATCTAAATAATCACAAGTAGGTTAATGATCTTAATCCTACATCATCATGGTAATTAAGTTGAGATGCTTATCTCATACTTAAGTATGCTCATTATCCCTAATCAGGGAGGATATAATGAGTTTACAAGCCCCTTGATTTAGGCTTAAGCTCATAATCCTATGCTAAACACCAAAAACAATAAAAAACTGAAAAACATAAAAAACAAACAATAATCGTCTCCTCCGGGATTCTTTTCTCATCACACTCATTCACAAACGAGAACTCGCTTCTTCCGTCTAATGCAAGACAATTAGCACTCGAGCCAGACGAGTCATACACTTGAGCATAGACAAGTAAGCAGTTCACAGTCAATTCATTTTCAGTCTCTTTGAGTCGAATTACGGTGTTCTGACTTCATCATTGCACGAGAGGATACGTAGGCATAACTTAACAGTTATCGAACAAAAGTCTATGTGTCATCCCCCTCTTTCAACATTCTTTTTTGAGCCTCAGTTCCTGAGCAATTCACCCTTTTGCACTGACACCTGTACATTCTTTTCTTTAGCTTTTGCACACAGATATCACATACATTTACCCCCTTTAAACATAATCTTGTAAGTGTGGATCCCGTCGAGTACGACGGATAATCTGGGTGCTAATACCTTCCCAGGTTGTAAGTAACCCCCTTTCTATGTTTCCCTGGTTCGCAACTGTCTTATCCATCTCTTTCTAAGTTTATGCATCATTACCTTTCCTTTGGGATAAAAATGCCTAGTTGGCGACTCTATTCATTCAACCTCATTTTCTCTTTCGCCGATCGTTCGCGTCTGCACCGGGATGCAAATCTTTCGGGAGCGACAGATTGGCGACTCTGCTGGGGAAATCTCTTGCAACCAGGGCTTCTGGTTTTTTTGTGGGTTTCTCCTAGCGCTTGTTTGATTTGTGTTTATGGGGGTGTTATGTGTTACTTGTGCTTGTTGTTTATTGCTTTATTTATTGCTTTCTGTACAACTTTATTTATTGCTTTCATTTACTGTTTTTATGCATTTCATTACTGTCATCATATCACCTGTGCTGGATCTGTTGTTTTCCTTGGTGGGAGGGATATTCAGTGAGTAAAGTTCCATATCGGGAGCCTGAGTGATACATAGGATAGAGTGGCTTCATATTATTTCCCATTCCATTCCGGTCTGGTGCGGGAATATGAAACACGATTTAGACATGGGTTTCTTCTTGAGAACTTTGTGCTACAGATTTCCTGTAGTACTAGGGCTATCTGGGAAGCCTGCTAAGTCTGGATGATCTTTTTATTACCTTCAGCATCTGAGGTGAATTAGAGGAGGATCATTTATGATTATTGTAAACACTGTACCTCCGGGTTAGAAGTGTTTACACTTCTCATAACTGATCCGAAGGGCATTACGTTGTAATAGTAATTGTCCGTCGGGGTCATGAATGCCGTGTGTCTCTTGTCTGCGTCCGACATAGGGATTTGATTGTATCCACTATATGCGTCCATGAAGGACAATAGTTTGAAACCTGTAGAGTTGTCGACCAGTTTATCGATGTTAGGGAGAGGAAAAGCATCTTTGGGGAAAGCCCTATTAAGATCGGTATAGTCAACACACATACGCCATTTTCCATTATTTTTCTTAATGAGGACTACATTAGAGAGCCAGGTTGTGTACTGGGCTTCAGAATAAAATTTTCCTCAAAGAGGTCTTTTACAGCTCGCTCGGCAGCCTCCGCTTTCTCGGGGGACAGTTTGCGCCTACGATGTGCTACAGGCTTAATCGCCCGGTCTAAAGCTAACTGGTGACAGGCGACTTCAGGATCTAGGTCGGGCATCTCTGCGGCGTTCCATGCGAAGAGGTCAGCATTCTCCCTGAGGCAAATTGCGAGTTGCTTCCTTGTTTCCTCGGGCAGGCCTGTGCCTATCTTCACCGCTCTGTCGGGGTCATCGCCTAGCGGGATGAGCTCGAACTCTCCGTCTGGGATTGGGCAGAATGGGTGAGTGGGAGCTTGCCCCTCGACGGGTCTCTGTTCTTCAGCTTCATCCTTGTCGATGCGGCAATCGAGGTCGATGGCATTAATTCCCTGGGGGGAGGCTCTTCGACCCTGGGCTTCTTGTTGTTTTTGGTGTTGATTGTGGCCTGTCCTTTTACTGCAACATCGTAACACCTTCGGGCGGCCTCGATGTCGCCGTGGATTGTGACCACGCAGCCCAGTTTGGTGTAGTACTTCATCTTCAGGTGAACGGTGGATGGGACCACTATCAGCTCAGCTAGAGTCGAGCGACCGAGGATGCAATTGTAAAGGGAGGGGAATTCTATGACCAGGAACTGGATCTTGATTTCTCTGACCGTCTCTTGCTCTCCGAAGGTGTCGAGGAGCTCAACGTAACCCCATGACTTTGTCGTGGCCCCGTTGAACCCTTGGAGGTCGGATACAACGTAGGGAGATAGGTTGGTCTTGTCCAGCTTTAGGGTTTTGAATAGGTGGACGTACATGATGTCCACCGAACTGCCTTGGTCGACCAGGATGCGTCGGACGTCGAAGTGAGTCATCTTGGCTCTGATCAGCAACAGGATGCTCGAGTTGGGGGAACCGCCCGCAAGCTCCTCTAGGAAAAAGGATATCAGATTGGACTTGCCTCGGTATTTTGTCAATGTTGCCTTTTGCTCGGGCGCAGTCAGCAGGAGTTCGTCGAACTTGCGCTTTACTGATAGGGCAGCGCTTTCGTCGTTCATCCCTCACCCCCGATATGACAAGGGCGGTTGGGAAGTCTTCACAGGGGATGATGGCAGTGATCCTCCCTTCTGGTGGCGAATCAGGGAAGATGAAGTCCTCTGGTCGCGATATGCATAGGGCCACTTGATAAGAAGAGTCGTCGGGGGGAGTGTCCTCGCGGGGTCTCTTCTTTTCTTGCTCTTCGTGCTTGAAAGCTTCGTTCTTCCTGGTGTATTGTTTGAGATGGCCCTCTTGGATCAAAATTTCTATTGCGTCCTTTAAGTGGACACAGTCTTCAGTCACGTGCCCATGGCTTTTGTGGAACCTGCAGTACTTGGATTTCTCAGTGTGGGGCTTGGGTGCAGAAGGTTTGGGGAACCTCACCCTGCCTTGTTTGAAGTCGGAGTTGATGCATTCAGCGAGGATGCGCTTGCGGGGAGCTGTTAGCAATGTGTACTCGCTATATCGGCCCGCGAGCTCTCTTTCTTCGTGAGGCTCGCGGGGTTTCTCCTCCCTTCCCCTGTCCCCGTTGCGACGGAGAACGTTCGGGTCCTCGCGTTTGGGATTGTCGGTCTCCCCGGCGTTGCGACTACTGCGAGCGTTGTGGGCGACCTATTTTTCTTCATATCTAATGTAAGCATGGGCTTTATGTAGGAGGTCATTCAGGGTGCAAGGAGGTTCTATCCCGATTGCCCTGCTAAGCTCACTTCCGGGCAGGAGTCCCCTCTCGATGAGGTATTTCTTCATGTGTTCCGTGGTGTCCACCTCGACAGCTTCTTGGTTGAACCGCTCGATATACAAGCGCAATGTTTCATTTTTCCTTTGCACTATGGCTTCGAGGGTCGCCTCGGTCTTGGGATGACGTCGGGAGGCTGTAAAATGCCTCGTGAACATGGATCTCATGACTCTCTAGGATGTGATGGATTCTGGGGCTAAGCTTTTGCACCAGGCCATGGCTCCCTTCATGAGAGTTGTCGAGAACAATCTGCATTTGAGGTGCCCGATGATGTCATTGCGGTAATCGAGCATCACATTAACGTTGTCGACGTGATCGTCGGGGTCAGTGGTCCCATCGTAGATGACCAAATTTGGGGGTTTCTCCATGCCCTTGGGGAGTGAAGCCTCCATTATCGCCCGCGAGAGGGGGCAGTGCAGGTCTTCTTCATCGCTCCTCAGTGGGGAGAGCTCATTATTACCAGGGCTCTGGTCGTGCCTTAGTAAGGTCCCTGATCAGCGGGTATCACGGCGTGCTCGTGACCTGCTCTTGTTAGGTTCCGGGGAGCGTCGTCCCCGCTTCTTCGCCGCTTCTGGACGTTGTTGCGTCCTTCTTTCCTGCTGAGGTCGGCTCTCCTTCCGGTCAGCCTCCACGGCCATGATTCTTTCATGCTGTTGGTAGAGCATGAAGCTGGCCTGATTAAGGGCGTTCACCATAACAATCGTGGTGGCATCCCCCTCGACGGGCACGGGGATAAGTTGGAACATGGTGATCGCCTGGTTCTGAATTTGAGGTTGGTTCCCATTGTCCTCGGGTTCAGGGGATGAGGTGGAAGGGCGCCCATCTCGGGCGTCAGATTCATGGTAGTTCAAATTGTCCTCCATCGTGTAGTCGACAAGGGGACGGTTAAGGTCGTTGGGCTGTTCTCCGGTCATGCTGAAAGGATGGAGTAATTGAGCTTTGATCTTCTACTGTGGACGAAGGGGAAACTAGTTTCCCACAGACGGTGCCACTGACCTTACCTGATCAGGAGGACCTTCCAGCAATTGGGTGAAGAAAGATAACAAATGAAAATGGGGGGGGTCTACCTGCAAGGCACTCTGATGCCAAAGTTAATAGAGGTACAGTGAATAGGTGAGTAGAAGAGTGAAATCAAAATATCTGACCCTTTAGTGAAAAAGGGTATTTATAGAGAGCCCCTAGCGCTGGGCCAAGGTCCTTCCTTGGGCTGGATCAGCTAGGCCCAAGGAAGAACTGCCAAGGAACGCGTGAGAAGCGTAAAGACCTAGCTAAGTGGTCTGGTCCTTGGTTCAACTGCCCCTATCTTTTAGGAGATAATGGGGGACAGTTGGGTGACGTGGCAAGTGAACTGACAGACATGTTCTTTGCCCGTTCTAAGTGCGTGCCCGACATCTAGGATATGTGCCCAACCGTTAAGCACCCCTGTCCGTCTATCAGACGTATCTATGTGAGCATATGGGCCTCTACTCGACATATTGGGCCGCAGCCCAATACAGTCCAGAGGCCCAGTCCGGAACAACTTCCATAAACATGATCAATAACATATATCCAACATCATACTTCGATTATAACAAGTTCTAACCGATTAATCCACTATTTTCTTAGTTTTTCATCAAAAACCTTAAAACCTAACATTCTCTAAACTCTTCCAAAACAAAAACCCAATCAATATAACACATACATAATCATACACAAAGTTAAGATAATGATATTTCACACCCTTACCCGATTGTTTCGATTCCTAGGAGCAATCTTGAAGAAATCCAAGCTTTTTCCTTTTTTTTCCTCTTTTCTCTTCTCTTCTATTTCTTTCTATCTCTCTTTTCTTTCTTTTTCTCACAACTTATATCTTTCTATTCTATTTCTATTTTCTCAACAAAATATTATTTTCTCACAAAAATATAATTCTATCTAATTTCTAACTTATCACTAATTAGTAAATGTCTAAAATACCCTCCAATCTAATTTTACCTGAAAATTCTCAAAACGGTAAAATAATATCACACATCAATATATCACACAAACACACCAATTTCACAATTGAGACAATTATCATTCAATTTAAATAAAGGACTCAACAAAATGAGAAATAATCGAATCGAGGCGTTACATGTATAAAAAAAGGATTGTATATGAACAGGCAATGTGCATTAATACATGAAAAATGAAGAGCCAGATTCAAAAACTGCATTTTGCTCAAAGAGTTATACAATTTGCTGCCATGGCTTTTCAAAAACCAGTAGCAGACTCAAACTATTCCACTGAAAGTATTAGTGGACAAACAAAGAAACAAAGTTGTTTTTTATGGAAACAAAGACTTTGTCAACACTCTCTTCAGCTTCCTCTCTCTTTTTCTTTCTACCACTGTTTGTCTTTTAGAATCAAATAACAATGGCCAACAACAATCAGAGTCATCACCACTTTTTACAATATGAAAAATCTCTACCAATTTGTCCAAAACCTTGACTCATGTGATGTTTGGAACAACCCTATATGCAAACATATATTGTTGAATCCCAAGTATCCTTGTGAATCCCTTTGCATGAAATTGTTTATGGATATTGAATACCCTGAATTATCAACCAAGTTTTGCCCAAGATATATAATTGCAAAAGTTAAATAAGTCCAGATAATCTATAAGTTTTAAGAAATTTGAAAACCATTATTAACGTGTCGGGTCAGAGTGTATACCAACGAATTACTAACCTTATAATAGTTGCATGACTAACACCCACAAAGATAGGTAGAGCCTTTTATAATACCACAAAGTTCCTTCATTCACAAAGGAATATAAATTACAAAGTAGCATTTCAAACTATTTGAAGTAATCAACATTAAAGACCAAACCTTACCTCCCGCGCCACAGAGACATACTTCACAGGAACACCATCAAGCATACCAGTAGATATCAAGCTCCTGACATTAGTAGGGAAGTTGTTTAGTTATTCTTTCCTTTTGATATCTTGTTTATTCTTGGTCACAGATTCAGGCTTTACTGTTGCCACCAAAGGAGTACTTTTAGCTACACCAAAAATTGATGCATCCAACTCTTTCTCATGAACTGTTCTTGACACATGAACCATCTTGATTATATAATTGTTCATGGTCTGTATTAGTCATGCCCATAAAAGCACAAAACGATATTCATGTGTTCCAAACTAAGATATCCAAGCAAAATGTCAGAACGATACTAATGGCAATTACAGTAACCTTGAACTATAATTTTAACATCACAACTGGCAGTTTCAAGATCAAAATACTCACTTAAAGCTTCAAACCAAAGAAAAATACTACAAAATCGACAATAAAAATACAAAACAAAAACAATAGACAACAACATTAAACAATATAAACAACTACAAACTCTAAACAAAGGTACAAAATATGAAACAATTCCAATGGTACTTAAATTAAAATACATAACAATAAAGCAAACTCACAGCTTTGTGAATATACATATCAGATTCCTCAGGGGAATACCATCCCAGTATGTAGAAGAGTGGAAAAACTTTCTTATTTGCAAAATCACCTTAAATTTCAAAAACCAAATTTCTATAAATAAATAAATAAAAATAATTAATCAAATAATCCCCAAAACAAAACTCAAAGTTCTACTAAAACCAATTAGATAAAATAATAATCAAAATAAATTAAGCAAAAAATGTAGAAGAGACATATTTATATAATTTATATAGTAAATTGATGGTTTATTCTTTTATTGAATGCAAGTCGGTTATCATAGTTTTGGTACTAAAAATTCGATATTACAACATTAAATATAAAATATCACAACATAAAAATTCCTCAAAATCTCTAACTTTTCATAACATATAGAAATGGAAAAAAATCTACCGTATAATATGATTTATTATCAAACTAATTTTTATGAATATTATCAAACCATAAAAACTTATAAACGATAAGAAAATAACCAATGGAGTTTGCAATTTAGAAGCACAACCTGATATGCTTCGTTCAAATTTGAATTGACACCACCATCGCAAAGAAATTGGAGTTAGAATTAGGGTTTTGCAAATTCGCACAAGGGTAGATGAAAGAAGGCGTGAATGATTGAATGAGGTAGATGAAAGGTGAAAGATGAAAGAAGTTGTGAATGAGTGAAGAAATGCTCGCAAAGGTTAGAATAAATCGATACCTTAAGAATTTGGAAAGACATGGTGTAATGAGGTTTTATAAATTCCCAAAACCGTTTTCAATGAGTCTCAATTTTCCACATTGATGAGGAATTAGTAGAGACTTCCAATAAAAGTTCAGTCTCCCTGCGTATCCCAATTATATCTCTTTGTATCTCAATTTGTAGATTTTGTTGAAAAATTACACCTCAGCAGCATTTAATGCCAAATCTATAATAAAACAGATTTTTTTGAGTTGACAGAAAAGTCCTTTTGTGTTAGTGTAATTAGTGATTTTGTAAAATGAGTTAACGGGTAATCAGTGAGTTGCGTTTTTAATAGTTAGATATTAGATTTTATCCTTTAAAAATCAGTCTAGTCTTAACATTTATTTAGAGGGCTTATAACGTAATTTCGAAGTACTTTAGAATTTATATATTATATCATATTAAATATATTATATTAGATTTGATACGATATAAAATGTATTTATATATGTATTTAAATTAAAATTAACTATTAGTTTTAACATGAACAATGATTATGTAAAATCAATTAAATTAAAATATAGAACAAAAGTCGTGAGATGAAAAAATTAATAATTATTAAATGAAAAATTGATACAAATGCAAAATTTAAAATGATTTATTTAATTGTAAAATTTAAAATGATTGATTTATTTGAATAAAAACAATTATTAATTAAAAAAATAGGTATGTTGTTGATAGTTGCCTATAAAAAAATTAAAATTTTGATATTTAAAAATAATTTTTTATCACAAATAATAAAAATAATTAATAAAAATAAAATAAATATTTTTCTAATAATAATTTATGAGATAGAAAATTAATAGTATGTCTGAGTCATTATTGAAGTGAGACAAATCCTCTACTCCACTACAAACATAAGACAAAGAGAAAAAAAAAGAGATATGAGAAAGAAAGAAAATAGAGATTTGAGTGAAAAAAGAAAATAAAAAATAAAACTTAAAGAGAAAAAAAAATTAAGTTTGAATTTCAAATGTGAAAATTTAAAATTGAGAGAATAGGCGAGAGTTTATATATTTGTGGGGTGACATGTAACAAAGAATGAGAGATTTGATTGAGATTTAATTGCGATATTTATTAATTACCTAAATATCCAAATGTTAATAAGTTTTTAGACTCTCACTCTATCTCATTTTAATTTTATTCAAGAGGGAAAAATTGTAAGTCTATATCCATTTTACATTAAATATTGTTTTTTAGTAAAATAAAATCAAAGGACATATTTTGAAGGCTGAAATGGCATAATCTAGACCTTTCAAATAGACGCAAGTGCCAAATCATTTACTCCTTTCTAGAACCATCCGCCATATCTCCATAAACCCCTCTCGAATTCCACTTACAATTCAATAGGGTTTTTTCATTTCCTCTCTCTCAAGGGATAACGTTAACAATACACTCAACAATGGCTCCTGTGCTTAGCAGAAGCATGACAACCGCCTCTCTAGCAACCCTCCCTTCTTCCTCCTCCTTTACACTCTCCAGACCTTCTCCCGCTCTCAGAACTGCCTTTCTCCCCCCACAACCCCCTCGCAGAAAGTCTTCTTCTTCCAACGCAGCCGCCTTGAAGTGTAAGCACCATGATAGAAGACAAAACGGAAGATTCTCCGTGCGTTGTGAGGCTGCTGTTGCAGAGCAAGAAGAGGCCACCGGCGAGAAGTTTGAGTACCAAGCCGAGGTCAGTTTTGAGTTCTCAAGTAATTTATCACCTTTGTACTTTTAGCCCTTATGGGTCGCGGTTTTTGGATTGTCAGTTGGTTAAAGTTTCAATTTTTTCGTTGATTGTTTGAAATTTCTACTTGTGAATAGAAATGAAAGCGTTAATCTTTAAAGGGTTTGTGAGTTTTGCTTCGGAATTCAATTATAGTTTGTTATTTTTTCCAGGTGAGCCGGTTGATGGATTTGATTGTTCACAGTCTTTACAGTCACAAGGAGGTTTTTCTTCGAGAACTTGTGAGGTAATTTGAATTTTACAACCTAATCCATTTCATTCTGACACTGATTTGAAGAAGTTTACAGTTGACTCAATTGTTTATTGCTTCTAGTTTGTTAATTCTCTGTGTTGGTTATGCGGAACTTCGTTTGTGTTTGTTTGTTACTTTTGTTTCTTTCCTATTTGACTTTAGCATCAATGTTTCATTATAATTACATGTGTGTGCAGTGCGGCTATTTGATTCTGTTTTATTGTTTTTTTTTTTGCCGAGTTCAGCAATGCTAGTGATGCTTTGGACAAGTTGAGGTTTTTAAGTGTGACAGAGCCTTCCTTGCTCGGAGAGGCTGGAGAGCTAGAGATACGCATCAAGGCCGATCCGGACAATGGAACTATTACCATAACGTATGTGTGTTTATTATTGTGGCTTCTATTTTGCTTTATGTTTATGGGATTGTGTGAGGATAATTTAACTGTGATTTTGCAGAGATACTGGTATTGGAATGACCAAAGAAGAGCTCATTGATTGTCTTGGAACTATTGCTCAGAGTGGTACCTCAAAGTTTTTGAAGGCACTTAAGGTAATTTGGTGTTGACGAGAAAGGACATTCTGTGTGGTGTACTTTGATGATTCAAATCTTCTAACACTTTTGATTTTTCTCCCATTCATTCAGGAAAACAAGGATCTAGGGGCAGATAATGGTTTGATTGGTCAATTTGGTGTTGGATTCTACTCTGCATTTCTTGTTGCTGATAGGGTATGGTGTTGATTTCATTAGTGTTTTTCTCTATGGTTGATTTTTCTGATTTCAATTCTGTAGATTTTTTGTTGTTATTGATTGGGTATATATATGAATCTGTTAACGGCAATCAGATTGTTGTTTCTACAAAGAGCCCTAGATCAGATAAGCAATATGTATGGGAAGCTGTAGCTGACAGCAGCTCTTATGTGATAAAGGAAGAAACCGACCCCGAAAAGCTTCTGCGCCGTGGTACACAGATTACACTTCACTTAAAAGTGAGTGATATTTATTTATTTATTGTTATCTCTTCATTTTTCGAGTAAGCAGTTTCTGTGTAATTTAAGATGTACTATCATCTCAACTTCATGTGTTAGATATAGTGTTAAATTACTCTGCATTGAGATAACATTTTAATGCAACAAAAAAGGTTCAAATTTGTTTATTGTGATAACAATTCAATGCAAAATTGTAGTTAGATCCCTCAAATTCTTGTTTTATTGGCCTAGTGAATAATAAGAATGATTTTTCAAATGTTTATATTTTTAATGTCATCTCAAAGTTTGTTTAGTTATTTCAAAGTTATTAAATTAATTAATTGTTTAACCTTTTTTATTGTTGCTTTCCAGCCGGATGACAAGTATGAATTCTCAGAGCCAACCAAAATTCAGAGTTTGGTGAAGAATTATTCGCAGTTTGTTTCCTTCCCCATCTATACATGGCAAGAAAAATCTAGAACTGTGGAGGTAAGAAACTTTCTTGTTACTGATTCTTGTCACGCTATTGGCTGGAATAATTATTTTGCTAATTGTTGCATGTGCTAGGGTAGTTCTCTATTTTCAAGGATGACTAAATACTGATAATGATGAATATACTGTGTATGTTTCATGTACAGTTTTTTTAAATTTTTTTAGCGAAGGAATCGTTCGAGCATGGTAAGGTTGTCAAGATAGGGAGGGGTTAACAAGATTGTAAAACATCACTAGGACAGGAAAATCCTACCTAAGCAATTATGTAGGATACAACAATATTCCGCCCAGATGTTTGATTTGTTATATGATGTTTAATAGCAAAGAGTTCTGCTAGAAATTTGTTTCAATCTTGAATGTGAGCAAGAAGTGTTCTTTTAGAAATTTGAATCATCTCTTAGTTGTCACCATTAATTAATTTGAAAATTATCAGGTGGAAGAGGAAGAAGAACCTAAAGAGGAAGTACCAAAAGCAGAGGTAGCTAGTGTTGTATTTCTGGATATCATTGTTGTACTTTCTTTTTTTAACTGTTACCGATACCAAATATAATTTTGCTGTTTTATCAGGGGGATGTACAGAAGACAAAAAAGACAAAAACTGAGAAGTATTGGGACTGGGAGTTAGGCAACGAGACAAAGCCAATATGGGTGAGTTTTGAGCTATATTGGAGTGCCAATGTGCACTTTATGACTTTGCCTATAATTTATTTTTAGCGCCTTTATGATTGACCCACTTTTGCCACTTATTTGTAGATGCGTAATTCAAAGGATACTCAAAAGGAAGAGTATGAGGAGTTTTACAAGAGTGCTTTTAATGAATTCTTAGAACCACTTGCGTATACTCACTTCACTACTGAGGTATTTTGATACTTTTTGCTCTTAGCAAATGAGCATTTCCCTTGGTTATTCATCAATTTGACTGAGCTTCAAATTGTGCAGGGCGAGGTTGAGTTTAGAAGCATTCTATATATTCCAACTATGGGACCTCTCAACAATGAGGAAGTAGTGAACCCTAAAACAAAGAACATACGCCTGTATGTAAAGCGTGTGTTCATCTCTGATGATTTTGATGGTGAACTGGTGAGTTTACTGTGAGCTTCGAAGTGTAATTTAGTCGTGTAGTATGTCAAATCACAAGTGATTTGTTTAAATCTACATGTTTAAAACATTTGCAAAATTTAAGTTAAGTCACATTTGTGCTCAAGTGCTTCTTGCATGCACTGAAAAAGATGAGCAAGAAGCATTGAAGAGCACAAATAAGACATATATTAGCACATGTGTTCTTCAATGTTATGCTTCTTTCTATTCATTGTTCAGTTGCTCTTTGCTGTAACTTTTCTATTATTTTGTAGTTTCCGCGTTACCTGAGCTTTGTGAAGGGTGTGGTCGATTCAAATGACCTTCCTTTGAATGTTTCCAGAGAGATCCTTCAGGAAAGCAGAATTGTAAGAAAACTACTCATCTTATCTTGATAACTTGGCCAACTTGAAAGATATGCCTGTTTTAGGAATCATTTATGCATTTACTTTCACACACCATAATGTTTGTCACTAATATATTGTAATTTCAGGTAAGGATAATGAGAAAGAGACTTGTCAGGAAGACATTTGATATGATTCAAGACCTTTCTGAAAGGGAAAATAAGGAGGTTGGTGTTAACAACTCAGTTTCTAGTTTTTCGACCTGTATATTGAGTGTCTTTATGGACTAGGAGTATAATCTACTGCATTTTCAGGATTACAATAAATTCTGGGAGAACTTCGGTAGGTTTATTAAATTGGGATGCATTGAGGACAGTGGAAATCATAAGCGCATAACACCACTTTTGAGGTTTTACACTTCCAAAAGTGAAGAGGAACTTAAAAGCCTAGATGAGTATGTTGAAAACATGGGTGAAAAACAAAACGCTATCTATTATATAGCAACCGACAGCTTGAAGAGTGCAAGGACGGCTCCGTTTTTAGAAAAATTGGTTCAAAAAGATATTGAGGTACTTTCAGTCATAAATATATATTATTTCTTGTAATATGTTCATAAATTGAGGTGATATATCAAAAGTGGAACCCCCCCCCCCCCCCCCCCCCCTAAATGCATGATATCGCATTAACCTATCAAATAATTTCAGATTAATATTATGTACTTATATGTCCTACTGGAATGCATACTTTGCATGTTAACTTGACTCATTTACTTATATGTTTTTATTATTATAGGTTCTTTATTTGGTTGATCCAATTGATGAGGTTGCTATTCAGAACCTACAAACGTACAAAGAAAAGAAATTTGTTGATATCAGCAAGGAAGATTTGGAACTGGGTTTGTATTGTTTTTCTATGTAGCTTACAAATGCTTAAATACTATATTTGCTAATTGCTAACTGCGATTCAAATGTTGTTATCACCATATTTTCTTATATTAGGTGATGAGGATGAAGTCAAAGACAGGGAAATCAAGCAAGAATACAATCTACTTTGTGATTGGATAAAACAACAGCTCGGTGATAACGTGGCAAAAGTTCAAGTTTCTAATCGCTTAAGTTCATCTCCTTGTGTGCTTGTATCCGGCAAGTTTGGTTGGTCTGCAAATATGGAAAGGTTAGTCATGTTCTTTAAAAACCATGCTAGATCACAAGAAGTTTAACGTTCTAGTTGGTATAAGGCTTATGCATATGTGATTACCATTTTTCAGATTAATGAAGGCACAGGCTCTTGGAGACCAGTCAAATTTGGAGTTTATGAGAGGGAGGAGAATATTGGAGATTAATCCAGATCACCCCATTATCAAAGATTTAAGTGTAAGTTATCATTAGTTTGGAATCATTGATTATTTTGCTACATTCATGATATTTTTTTACATCAATGACTGACTGAGAATCCTTATTTATCTTTATCGGTTACAATAATGCATGGTAGTAACAAAATTTGCTTGTGACTTTACTTTTACCGTATTTAACTATTTTTGTTTTTCTTTCAGGCTGCCTGCAAAAATGCTCCTGACAGCAGTGAAGCTAAGACAGCTGTAGACCTCTTATTCGATACAGCACTAATTTCAAGTGGATTCTCTGTAAGTAGAAAATCAGGATTTAGTTTTTCTTCATTTAATAACATAATATAAAGTAACTACTACTGATGGAGTTTCTTAATTATGCAGCCGGAGAGCCCTGCCGAGTTGGGAAGTAAAATTTACGGAATGATGGCCTTGGCCTTGGGAGGAAGATGGGGTAGAACAGAAGAGGAGGGAGATGCACCAGTTGAGGCTGCTGTTGATTCAAATGAAGGTGAAGGTACAACAGAGACTGAAGTTTTTGAACCATCTGAAGTTATAGCAGAAAATGATCCCTGGACAAATTAAGTGTCTTATCTCTCTCAGCTTTCAAACAGCATAATTACTTATAATTTTTGACAATATAGTGGTGAGTGATGCATACTGAGGCAATAGGAATGGGAGAGACCCTGAATCTTCAATTTAGTGCTGAAAGGAAACTTGTAATCTATGGGCACTTTCCCTGTAAAATTATGATCCAAGTGTCTGATTAGTTTAGAACATTTTTGTTACTTGGATGTGTTATTCTATCATTTTTTAAGGTGTAGAATGTTTAATTGAAATTTGATGAATTTAATAAGTATTTTATGCACTTGCATTTGCATTTGCATTTGAAGCCTGGTTCTTCTGATATATAAGATCACTTGCATGAAGCGCATGGTTCTTATATAAGATCATTTTTTAAAGGTTATTATTAGTATGAATAATACAAGATCACATTTTTTAAAGGTTATTATTAGTATGAATAATACAAGATCACATTTTTTAAAGGTTATTATTAGTATGAATAATACTTTATCTGTTAAATAATATGGAGCTTTGGTTTGGTTTTTTCATTTAAATGAATGAATATATAATTATAATTAATTTTGTATACAAAAAAGAGAAATTTATGTCTGGGAAAATAAAAAGACAAATTTAGATTCGGAAGAAAACTGAGTAATAAATAGTTAAGGAATAATGAGGAAATACAAATTAATATTTTAATGAAAGGGGAAAATAAAATGACAAATTTTTGATTTGGAAGAAAATTGAGTAATAAATAGTTAAGGAATAATGAGGAAATAAAAATTAATATTTTATTGAAAGGGGAAAATAAAATGACAAATTTTTGATTTGGAAGAAAATTGAGTAATAAATAGTAAGGAATAATTGAGTAATATTTTAATGAGGAATAAGGATTTATAGTTTGAAATAAGTTAAAAAAATCTTTGGTATGATTATTTGACAATGCTATAAATATGGAAGTTTAGTTTAACATTTATATTTGATAACCAGTAAATATGGAAGTTTAGTTCAACATTTATATTTGATAACCAGTAAAAGATCCGTGAATTTGCAAAAATAAATTCATTATTCGATAAAATTTGATTGTTATTGTTGTATAATTGTTATTGTAACATCACTAATAATTACAAATATTTTAAGATAAATATGTAGCATATCGTCAATAAGATGAAAATAGTTGAGGTTAATTATGGTTTGTCCTTTTAAAAATATCAAAACTCAAATCTAACATTATGTCTGTCTTAAGTTTATTTTTAAATTAATAAGAAAAAAAAAGTAATCTCATTCTTCATGTATCTTAAACCTCCTATATCAATGTATTAATATATTAATATATCATTTGATTTGTCGTATAGGTATATACATATATATACTAAGGCTAAACCTCCTATATCAATTAATTTTCTAAAATAGGAATATTTGTTTTTAATTGATGAAATAACATAAAGAGAATTTGTTTCACAACCACTCATTTATTTTTGTTTGTTACAATTTGTAACATGAATTTACAATTTGCTTTATACAAGTTTGTTTTTCATGAGCAGATACACTCATTGCTCATTGCTAAGAAGGTGCAGACTGTGAACAAATATTTGAGACCTGCTATAAATTAGTTGAGACCTGCTATAAATAAGTTTTTTTACATATTGGATACATTCATCTGTAATACAACAGAATTAAAAATGGTAGAGATGGAAAATCAGATGGTAAGACTTATAGATTTTTTAATTAATTAGAAGTCTGTGAACATTTTTATAACCACCCTTCAACTGATTAACAATAGCCACAAAACCAATCAAAGTCATCACAAATTTCAGCATCAACACCAACACATACACCAAGACAAGTTGATACAACCGCAATAACAGAATCAACAACAATGCCAATATCATTGCAACCTATGATTAACACAGCCATTAGTATCACTCATGATAAATTAGTATCCTAAATGTAATTGTTTCATCAATTTCCATGCCTCAATAATATTGTAACTATACCCAAATCCAATCCCAAACAATGAATATGAACCAAACAATTTCTTTCATTAATTCTTCATCCAATAAAAAATGATTTTAACATGTTGTGAATCTGAGTTCCCATTATTTACACGCTCATCTGCTTACTCTTCATCAGCCTTACTTTAAACTTCTACAACATTCTTGATTCTTGGCACTGTTTCAGCATGGGCGGAAGCATGGGCGGGTTGTGGTGTAGTAAGGTCACTATGACTTGACGACATAGGTTCATTTGGATAAGAAAACAAGGTTGTGATGAAAGCTAAAGAAAATATACCTCAAATAAGTAAGACAGTCAAAGAAGAACTTCCGCGTTATCAAGATCCTATATATTACAATAAGATGGCTTAATATAAAATCATATAAATCATCAAAAGTTTCTTTTAGGTGATTATTCGATGATATGATACTATATATCTTTATTAACTATAGAAGGAAGAAGTTATAAATGAGTTCTAAGTTACACCAGTTCTACCTTTAGAGTTATTATTGCAACATTTTCCGGTAAGCGGTAGGACGAATCTATTCCCTGTGACATGAGAATCTCCCAGTTACTTTCACTCTATAAGGAAGAAATAAAACACAGTTATTAATTTAAATATAAAGAGAAATGCAGTTACTTTTAACAACCTCTATGAAGGACGAAAGCAACGACGAATATATTTCTCGACCAAATGTTCGACGCCATCTAGCAGCCTCTCCAACAGGATCAATTCTAAAATAATACTTCCCTAAAACATGCAAGATTTATTATATATAATGAATAACCCATAAGCGAATAGTACGATCTTTGTTGCGCAATAACTCACTGAGTAATTAGGCTCCCCGCAACACCTCTGGAGTCATCGTTAAGTAACCTCCTAAGGAAAAAGGTTTTAAAAATATAAGTAAGAGATGCTGCAGACATGTTAAATGTATTATAAATTGGGCATTTTTAAATTCATATTGATCTTAAATTTAAGATTACAACAGACACACTACATGTATTACTTCGTCACCAAACTCCTTTAATATCCAACACGTTTTTCTTATACTTTCATGTTAAATTATAATTTTAAATTTGTTCTGGATTGGGCCTCTAAGACATAGCTGGGTTCAGACCCATATTCCCTTAAGAACGAGGACCAGTCACGTCGGACAGATGCATATAACAGTCGGGCAGAAGCAAATGCCACGAGCATCCCACGAAGAGGTTGGGCAACCACCTCGACCTATTACATAGACGCCTAGGAGACCACGTCTTCCCCTCGTGCGCCACTTCATCCAACCGTTCCCCTTTTATCTCCTGAAAGATAGGGGCAGTTGTACCAGGGACAAAGACCATGTGCTAGGTCTTACACGCTCCTACGCGTACCTTAGCAGTTCTTCCTTTGACCTAACTAATACAGCCTAAGAAAGCACCTCGGCCCAGTGCTGGGGGCTCACTATAAATACCCTTTTTCACTAAAGGGTCAGGTATTCTAATTCATTCTCTCTTTACCATTTTTCTTGTACCCAATCTCAATTAAGCTTCAGAGTGTGTTGCAGATACACCCCCTTTCTCTCTCACACCTCACTTTGTTCCTGATCGACCACTGGAAGACCCTTATGATCAGGTAAGATCAATGGCGCTGTCTGTGTGAATCTAGCTATTCCCATCTTCCACAACAGAAGATCAAAGCTCCAATCCATCTTCCATCCTTCCAGTATGGCCGGAGAACACGGTGACAACCACGACACTCCCCTTGTCGATTACACGATGGAGGACAACTAAAACTACAACGAAGATGATCCCAGGGACGGGCAACTTGCTATCCCGTCGCCTGAACCCGAAGATAATGGGGTTCCACAACCTCAGTCTCAAATTCAGCCATGTGCCCCTTTCAGCCTATCCCAGTGCCCGTCAAAGGGGACGTCACCATGATAGCTATGATGAACGCCCTCAATCAGGCCAACCACATGCTCTACCAGCATCATGAGAGGATTATGACTCTAGAAACTGACCGGCAGGTAGATCATCCCCGACGGGAACGCGGGGCGCTGCATGAGAGGCAACGTCGAGAAGCTACGAAGAAACAGGGGCGTTCTCCTCCTCGGCGAAGTCGACGCTCCCCCGAACCGAAGAAGAACAGATACAGGATACACCATGAGACCAACCGGTTAAGGCCTTCACCCCGACGTGAGCAAAATCCTGGAAACGACGCCTATTCCCCATTGAGAAGTGACTAGGAAGATCCACATTTCCCACTCTCTCGAGCCATTATGGAGGCACCCCTCCCTAAAGGCATGGAGAAACCTCCGCATTTGGCTGTATATGACGGGACGAATGACCCCGATGATCACGTCGACAACATCAATGCTATGCTCGAATACCGCAACAATATCACCGGACACCTCAAATGCAGGTTGTTTTCGACAACTCTCAGGAAAGGAGCCATGGCCTGGTACAAAAGCCTGGCCCCTGAGTCAATCACGTCCTGTAGAGTCATGAAATCAGCATTCACGAGGCACTTCACGGCCTCCCGACATCATCCCAAGTTTGAGGAAACCCTTGAAGCCATCGTGCAGAAGAAAAATGAGACGCTGCGCTCGTACATCGAGCGGTTCAACCAAGAAGTCGTTGAGGTAGATACAACAGACTACATGAAGAAATACCTCCTCGAGAGGGGGCTCCTTCTTGGAAGTGAACTCAGCAGGGCGGTCGGAATAGAACCTCCCCGCACCCTGGACGAGCTCCTTCACAAAGCCCAGACTTATATCAGATACGAAGAGAAACAAGTTGCTCATAATGCTCGAAGCAACCGCAATTTCAATGACACCAGCTACCCCAAACGCGAGGACCCCAATGCTCCTTGCCGCAATGGGGATAAGCGAAAGAAGGAGAGACCCCGCGAAACCCCTGAAGGAAGAGGGCCCGCATGACGTTTCAACGAATACACGTTGTTGGCAGCTCCCCACAAACGCATCCTCCCCGAATGCATCAATTCCGAGTTTAAGCAGGGTAGGGTGAGGTTACCCAAACTTTCTGCACCCAAGCCACATACGAACAATTCTAAATACTGCCGTTTTCACAAAAGTCACGGACATGTGACCTAAGACTGCGTTCATCTAAAGGACGTGATTGAGATCCTGATTCAAGAGGGCCATCTCAAACAGTACGCTAAGAAAAACGATGCTCCTCTGCATGAAGAACAAGCAACAAAGAGAGCTCGCGAGAACACACCACCCGACGACTCCCCGTACCAGGTGGCCATGTGTGTATCCCTCCTAGAAGACTTCCACCTCTCCGAAATATACAGGGGGAAACAATTTGCTGCCCTCAGCCCTTGGGAGAAATTCCCAGCGGCCTTGGTCATATCAGGAGGAGGAGTAAACAACGAGAACACCGTCATTTTGGTAAAACGCAAATTCGACGAGCTCCTACTGGACGCACCAGAGCAGTTGACAACCTTGACAAAATATCAGGGAAAATCCAACCCAATATCTTTCTTCCTCGAGGAGCTGCCAGGAGGATCACCAAACTCGAGCATCCCCTTATTGATAAGGGCCAAAATGGCGCGTTTTGATGTCCGACGCATCCTAGTCGACCAAGGCAGTTAAGTGGACATCATGTACGTCCACCTATTCAAGACTCTCAAGCTGGAAAGAACTAACTTATCCCCGTACGTCGGGTCCGACCTTTAAGGATTTAATGGAGCCACTACAACACCATAGGGGATATGTCGAACTCCTCGTCACATTTGGGGAGCAAGAGACATCTAGGGAGGTCAAAGTCCAGTTCCTGGTGATTGAGTGCCCATCCCTATACAACTGCATCATTGGCCGCCCAACTCTGGCCGAACTAACAGCGGTCCCCTCCACCGTTCATCTGAAAATGAAGTACTACACCAAGCTGGGACGCGTAGTCACAATCCATGGTGGCATCGAGGCCGCTCGAAGATGCTATGATGATGCGGTCAAAGGACATGCCATAATCAACACCAAGAATAACAAGAAACCTAGGTCGAAGAGTAACCTCCCCCCAGGGGATCAACGCCATCGACCTCAACAACCGTATCAGCGAGGACAATACTGAAGTGTAGGACCCCATCCATGGACAAGTCCCAACTCACCTATTCCGACCGGTCCCCGATGGAGTGTTTGAGCTTATTCCCCTGGGTGACGACCACGATAGGTCCGTGAAGATAGGCACCAGACTACCATCACAGACAAGGAAGCAAATCGCAATATGCCTTAAGGAGAACGCGGACCTCTTCGCATGGAATGCCGCTGAGATGTCCGGGCTCGACCCCGAGGTCGCCTGCCATCAACTAGATTTAGACCAGGCTATTAAGCCCGTAACACAGCGTAGGCGCAAATAGTATCCCGAGAAAGCGGAGGCTGCTGAGCAAGCTGTAAAGACCTCCTAGAGGAAAATTTTATTTCCAAAGCCCACTACACAACCTGACTCTCTAATGTAGTCCTCGTTAAAAAAATGGAAAATGACGTATGTGTGTTGACTATACTGATCTCAATTGGGCTTGTCCCAAAGATGCCTTTCCTCTACCTAACATAGATAAACTGGTCGAAAATTATGTAGGTTTCAAACTCTTGTCTTTTATGGATGCATATAGTGGATACAATCAAATCCCTATGTCGGACACAGATAAAAGGCACATGACCTTCATGACCCCAACGAACAATTACTACTACAACGTAATGCCCTTCGGACTGAAGAACGTCGGGGCCACATACCAACGAATGGTGAACAAGGTCTTTCAAGGAGATATTGGAGACATGCTCGAAGTATACATGGACGAAATGATCGTGATATCGCACGAAGAGGTCGAACACGCACATCATCTCCGAAAGGTTTTCGAGCAAGCGAGACAATGCAAAATGAGGTTCAACCCTGAAAAATGCACCTTCGGTGTTCGGGCAGGGAAATTCCCCGGCTTCTACCAAACCGAACGTGGGATTGAAGCCAACTCCGACAAATGCCGGGCATTTTCGGAGTTCCCAATCCCAAACTCGAAGAAATGCATCCAATCCCTCAATGGAATGCTTGCCTCATTGTCCCGCTTCGTCTCCAAGTCTGCTCAACACGCCCTCTCTTTCTTCAAACTATTACGGAAAGAAGCCACCTTCGAGTGGACCGAAGAATGCGAACATGCACTACTCCACCTAAAGAAGGAACTCTCCGAACCTCCGATCCTTCCCGACCATTAGAGAAAGAGACTCTATATCTATACCTATCCGTAGAAACGTAGGCCATCAGTGCCGTCTTCATATGAGAAAACACTGACGGGCAAAAACCTGTTTACTTCACTAGCAAGGCCCTCCAGGGCCCCAAGCTCAGGTATCAACAGATCGAGAAAGTCGCCTGAGCCTTAATAAACGCCGGGAGGAGACTATGACATTACTTTCTTGCCCATACGATCAAAGTCCGAACATACCAACCCGTCAAACAATTGCTCAGCCGACCATACATGGCCGACCGAATGCTGAAATGGTTGCTAGAGCTATCAAAATTCGACATCAAGTATGAGAGCAGGAAAGCTCTGAAGACCCAGGTCCTGGTTGACTTTGTCGCCAAAATGACACATAGCCCAGTCCCAGCTAGTGGCACCCACAAATGGACAATCTTTGTGGATGGCACATCCAGCTCGACAGGAAGCAACACAAGTATCATCCTCGAGAACGAAAATGGTATTCTGATCGAGGTATCCCTGGCATTGGCCTTCCCAACCTTTAATAACCAGGCTGAATAGGAAGCATTCCTCGCGGGTCTAAGATTAGTTGAAGACTTGGGAGCGAAAGAATTAAAGATATCAACCAAATCTCAACTCGTGGCGTCGCAGGTACGAGGAGAATACCAGGCTAAGAATGACAATCTAATTGAATACTTAGCTCTATAAAAAGATAAACTCGAAATATTCGACGCGTGGGAGGTCCAACACGTCCCCTGCGAACATAACACGCGAGCATATGTCCTATCTAAGTTGGGAAGTACGCGGAAGAAGGGCGGGAACAAGTCAGTGATTCAGGAAATCCTTCCCCGACCCACATTGAGAAGTAACCTCTTCCACCCAAAGTAAACGCCATTAGAGACGCTCATTTTTGGATGACGCCCATCCACAACTACCTTACGAGAGATGAACTCCCTACTGTCATACCCCAAATTTGTCCTACTTTTTCATTTTTTTTTATCTTTGAGGGTTTCATCTGGACCGAGGTCATAAATCCTTTGAGAATTAGGTCATATAATCATTATGTACATGCTCATTATGACTAACAAGTTCGTAGATGCAGAAGTAATTGATATTCATTTTTATGATCAAGTTATTCCAAGACAGTCAAATAATAATAAGATTGTTGTTTCAAGAGGATCTTGGGCTAAATTTTTTTCAAGTGTTTCTCCAGACGACTTCAGACCAATCTCTTAGGATATGGGCCCTGTGCAAGATTGTCCCATGACATATTGAATTTTCCTCAAAGGGTACTTGTGGACTATTTTCAAGATAATCTTAATTGAAGTTGTGGATCAAGATTATATTTCAACATGGTTTTGGAAAAGATAATTCGTTAAGTTCAAGTCCAAGTAGTGCTTCAATGAGAGTTTCTTTTCTTTTTTGATGGTATACATATTTGTTTTAAGATAACTTTAGGCCATGCTAAAGTTTCAGTTCAATGAGGATTTTTAGTTTAACCATGGTTTGTCGTTATGCAAGTTCATAAGACTAAAGGCTTGGCTTTAAAAGAGTTTGTTTCAAGTCACCATTACAAAAAAAGGTTCATTGCAAGTGCAAGATTGATATCAAAGGTCCCATTACAAATATAATAAGGTTATAGTTATTAAGCTCAAAAAGTTACAAGTTGCAAAGCTTTTCATGTGCTTAGGTTGGAACTTTAATTGGCACAAAATTCAAGGCTTTTGTCCAAGTGGTTGTTAATTTCTAATCTATGTATTAATCAAGCTCGAAGAACAGTTCTTTCTATCTCTCCAAACAGCTATGCGTGAAAGAGAACAAAGTGAAGATGGGCAAGCGCAGTCCGCAGGCAATGCGTCATTAGTCAAGCTCACCAAGCAATAAATATTCTACCTCATAGACAGCTGGTCTATAGTACTCCTGAACTTTACCTGAGAGCAGACATCATGTCAAAATGTCATTACAAATTTATGAGGCATCATCAAATAAAATATTCCATAACACCAATAATCAAGACATCTTTTACAGTAAGCAATCATGTCACGCAAAGATGCTCATGTCAAAAAGAAATACCAAAGCCAAAGGGAAAGCAGGAGTGGTGAATAATCAAAGTTGTTAAAAAAAAAACAAAGGCAGTAGAGGTTCATTAACATTCTGCTATGTGAATTCCAAGATGCATTCATGATAACAACTCAGGTACTGCAGGGCAATGCCAATATTCTTAACCAAAATCCAATAAAAATAGTGCAACAAATGAGTGAAAAATAAGGACAAATCAGTGAGTGTTATGAGTTTCTTTCAAGCCTCAAATATTACACCAACACGGGTTCAAACATGTGAAGAAAATTCAAATGAATAAGAGTTAGAAATACAAGATTCCATGCCAAATTGCAAGGAAACTTATCTTATAATCTTTGAGATTGAAAGGCACAATGATGCCTGAAGAGTTGAGGTCAGGTTTCTATGAGATAATTCTCAGGTCTCGTCTTTCTTTTCCATCTGCAAAAAGAACAAAAGAGAAGAAGAAACATAGTTAGAAGGAAGATCAAGTTACAACTAAAGCAATACAAGGAAATGAATGAGTAGCAGCTTCTGCATTTTTACAAAAAAAAACCCAATGAAGCTAAGTGAGAAGAGTCAGCCCAAGGCATAGGGGATACATCACAACCAGATTTCAGTTTTGCAATGAGCACTCTTGCATTTCTAATCTTCACCTGATCAAAGTCACAAAATAAATCCAAAGGATAAAATCACAAGATGTCATTGAATGTTACAAACCAAAGCAGGAGCATGTTCCATTTATGCAATAAGGACAATGTCATTATGCAGGAAAAAAAATCAAATGTCCAAACAGATCATGTCACAAATGGAAATAACATGTATTGAATAAGAATTTCTTAAGTACATGGCAGCAATACCTAAAGAATACATTCAGTTTGTGCAACACAACAAATTTTTCCAGGAGTTTTCTTCATCCAGTTTGCTGTAAGTGTGGAGAACTCCATCAAGCTTCATGTTTTCAAGCTAACTCTCAGTTTGTGTCCCATCTGCAAATTGTTACTGAATCCACATTTCACACGCACAAAAGGGTTCTGCACTCCAGTAAGCCTAGATGACACAAGTGAAACACGGTGATCACATAAAAAGTTCGCATTGCAAAACCTCGACATTGACAAAGTTCAAAGGAGATATCATATAAACTCAAAGCACGTTGAAAGAAACTCTTAAGGTCACTTACTTTCATGCTGATCTCTCAAAGATTCCATTCCAAATAATTCAGCTATAAGTTTCTCTCCCTCCATGACTCCGTCGCCAAATGCCACTGCAAATCTTTCAGTGACATTGCATAACCAGAACAAGTTTGATCAATGAAAGGAAAGCAAGCTGCTACATTTCACAAACCATTGAGACAACACTTATTCCAAGCAAACTTGTGGATGAAACAATACCTGCAAAAACAAAAAAAACATCATCAATAGGTCACCAGTCCATGTAGGTTACAAGCAGAAAAATAAGGTGCAGGTATCATGCTCATGGAAACAAACCAACGACCTGTAGAACATCAGGCGCGAGGAAACCAATTTGAGTTCAAGCAAAAATCCGTGGCACTATTCCTGAGATAAAGAAAAGCACAAGTCACTAAAGAAAAACAGAGCAGAAATTGAATATCAGGATTATGAAAGAAAAAGTGTTAAGAGCAAAAGTCACAAGGACTTAACATCAGTAAAATAATAGTTACAGCAGTGAAAGCTCAGCAAAAACCTTATGCTTCTAGAACCTCTTCTCCTCACTACAAACAAAACTTCACAGCCTGTCACTTGAGGTCCCCACACGATATCTTGTAAAGAAATTCCCTAACGGTTTCAGAATTCCATCTCACATGATTCTCACGCACAAGCTTTCCTATATAAGCCAATCATTGGCAATCAATCAAGGACGGCTACCAACACCTGAGAAAACCTAGCCACCTTCCATTCTTCTTTCTACATCGCAAACAAAAACCGTCTTCACAAAACCACCGTCCCTTACTCGCCATCCGAAAACCAACATCAACACTATAAAACAGAACCTTCTTCCTCCATTGAAACCTCACCTCAACAAAACCTGAGCCAAGGCCAAAACTACCTAAACCATCTTCGCCGGCCATCACTAACCGTTCACCCATCCAACATCCACCGGTCAGCCACCACAACCATCCGCCGTTCGAGAACCAAACCAGAAAACCCAAGCAACCACCGTGCGAAACCGACCTTTACGACTGCAAAAGCACGGACGAATCCGAACTCCGCCGTGAACGCCGAACGCGATCTAGATCGCCGCGAGCCGATTCCGCCGTGAGATGCTTTAAACCAACGAGCCACCGATAGCCGAGTGAACCGCGAATTGAACCCGGAGACCGACGAAGCCTGCACCGCCGAGAGAGAGTCCGTCGTCGTTTGAAGTTTTGAGGGGAGATTTCGTTTTGACATTCTGAGAAAGAGGTTGGGAATTATTGAACCTCTTGAAATCTATTTGATTTTATTTTTATTTTCGGTGGATTCTTTTAAATGATTTTTTTGTTGATGTGTGGCTGAGAGAAGCTCATGTTCTCTTTTACATATTTGTTTCCACCTTTTCTTTTCTTTCTGTTTTTTTTTATTATTCATTCATTTATTTATTTATTTGATATATTATTCTCATTTTATGATGATATTTTGGGCTTAAACCATAGATTCATTTGCATATACATCAAACACATGTTCATAGCCATACACCCATAATCCACGTATCAGCCCTTTCCTGTTTGTGCTTGTTTACAGCTTTTTTTCATATGTGTACATTTTTATTTATTTAACAAAAAAAACTTGCAAAAAGTATATATATATATATATATATATATATATATATATATATATATATATATATATATATATATATATATATATATATATATATATATATATATATAGTATATTTTATTTGTCCAAAAAGAATCTCTAAAAAAAGGTTCTGTGTTTAATTTAAAATATTATTGAGTTTTTACTATCTATTTATTTTAGATGCTATCCTAGGTATTAAAGTAAAAAAAAAGGTAAAAAAAAGACAAATTTATAAAATTCAAAATATTAGAATAGGTTTTAATTTCTTCACCTCATGTTTTTAATTATCTAGAACTCTTTCTATTATTTAAACAAAAATTTAAAAAATACTTTTATTTTAAATAGTTATTTTCATTATTGTTAGATTTATTTTCTAGATTAATATTTTTGGGGCCGATGATATTATAAAAGGCCGTTTTTCGCCCGATTACATTTAATCGGTGATGAGCGGTCAATATGAGGTCCTCTTTTATTTTATTCTATTATTTTGAACAAAAACACTTGTAATATAATTCAATTCATTTTATTCATTATTTAATTTGTTTAGTTATTCAATTTATTATTTATTTAATATTTTGCGATTCAATTTAATTTATTCATTTTATTATCGCATTTTAAATTACGATTCGACTCCTCATAGAACGATTTCATTAAATCGGCTCTAAGGTAGTAAACGAACCAAATTTTGTCGCGTCCCGAAAAGGTCCAACGTCTCCGAATAGTTGCGCTCGAAAAAGGTCCAACGCCTTCGAATAGTTGCGTCCCGATTAAACAGGCCGAACGCCTTCGAATAGTTCAAACACACTGCACACACGCTTTCTCTTGGGCTAATTACAACGAGACCATTTATTTCTCGCAATCCCCTGTATTTATTTTGTACCCCTCTCCCATTAATTTGTACGTACTTTATTTTCCGCATTTTATTTTAATTCTGAATCCTTGGTCCAACGCCAAGCGATTGCACTTGCACACTTGCACTTTATTTTCAGTTATCATTCCGTTTATTAGGATCCACCTTACCTTGCGAGCCGAGCGCTTCGTGCCTCGCTAACAAAACCACAAAAATAAACTCCATTTGCATGCACCCTCTAAACCTCAAAAAACCAAAATGTTTCGATTAGATCCAAACCCTTGATCCAACGTCAAGCGGCTTTAGGAAATAAAAACACTTTAATAAATACGAGAAGATTTGTACGCCACGAGCCTTAAGCGGTAGAAAGGGGGATAACGAGCTTTCGTTACTCGCTCCGATTATTTCGACGCAGGACACCCGTCTTGTTGGGCGAGATAAACTATCCATAGTCTTTAATGCATTTCAACTCCTAAACCCTTTCATCGACGAAAGGTAATAAAATTGAACAACCATTACCCTTAGTAGGCCGAACTACGAGGCTCTGACTTTCCCATTGCACGCGGGAGTACGTAGGCACGAGGATCTCCATCCTTGCCGAGCATCTAGGTTCAATCTAACTTATAATTCAACTCATTACCCTCTAGCAAGCAATTCGTTTAAGCATAGACATCCTTTCACGCGCGATAACTTAGATGGTTCCCATCGAGTACGATGGATGTAGGGGGTGCTAATACCTTCCCCCTGCATAACCGACTCCCGAACCCAGGCAATGGTTCTGTTGACCTTTGTCCTCATCCTTTTCCTCCCGGGTTGTATCTATATCTTCCCTTTCCCTCTTCGGGAATAAATAGAATTAGGTGGCGACTCTTCGGTCAGTCCAGCGCGCGACTCCGTCCATTCGGATCGCGTAAGGTCGTATTTTTTCGGGGTACGACAGCTGGCGACTCTGCTGGGGACTGGTTCACCCCTATGCGAGTCAAGCCTAGTCTAGGTTCCCGCGCTTGTTTGAATGTTTACTTTTATGCCTTACTTGTTTATTTTTATCGCTTTCTTTATCGCATTCCATTTTATATATCTTGTGGCTCCTTGGTACTATGATTTGGATCGATACTTTGCAAAAGAAACTTGAGGGAAAGGCTCTATACCCGGGCTTTCGAGTACAAACATAAGTTAGCGAGGTTGTGTAGTATGGGCTCCCGAGAGAACCTCTCTCGTGGGTTGTCGATACGAAAACCTCACTCGGAGTAGATTTTAATGGAAATACTGACAACCGTCAAGCTTTTGGCGTGTGTGCTCAGTTGTTTTCATTAAAGTCGTCAACTCTGAGGACCTTTAGAACCTTTTGGTTAAAACATCGGTTGATGGTTGCGTAGTATTGGGCACCAGGGTTCGCCCTCGCGTGGCTCGATACGAAAACCTCACTTGGAATAGACTTACTCAATGGAGTTGATTGACTGTCAAGAATGTATGAAATTGACACGTGCATCAAACAGTTGAGAAAGTTCCATAACTCCAGGACTTTGTTTTAAACCTTGTGTCGATGATCACGTAGTATGGACTCCCGAGAAAACTTGCTCTCGTGGGTTGTCGATACGAAGATCTCACCCAAAATAGATTCATGTGGCGGAGTCAATCAACCGTCATGCTTATGGCGCGTGTGATGAACAACCATATGAATTGATAACTTTGGGATCCCTAAAACTTTAGAGTCTACCCAATGAGTTCCTGATCAGAGTATCCTCCATCTGTACCTCGGACTCGTGAGACCTTGTTCTTGTGATCCTGGATTCTGACATTGCATATCATCTCATTCGCATTAATTATTCATATTGCATTTCATTCCAAAGCCATAAAACTTATTTTCATGCTCCTCCATCTTCAGTAAATCAAACTGGTTTCCCGACGCCCGTATCATGCTAGACGCCCATATCTAACTAGAGCCAACACTAGAAGACTGATGGACGTGATTCAAGAAGAGCAAGCTGCCATGAGGGAAGAGATTGACTCGGTCAAGAGCAAGATTGACCAGATTTATGAGACTTTGCAATCTTTGGCAAGAATGGAAGAATGTCGTGAAGCTGCTGCCGCAATGAACAATGCTCAAGTGCAAGGATCTACCTCACGAGCAATGCCTTCAGTTCCCGTTCCAAATCCTTTGGTCTACGGTCTGCCTCCAGGTTTCACTCCTGCTGTGGAAGAGGTCACTTCCCAACCAATACCTGCCTCTGGTGTCACTGTTGGTATTATTCCTCAAGCTCAACCTATTCCAACTCAAGTCCAGTTTCCTCAAACTGAAGAGAATCATCAAGTTGAGTATGAGATGCATACTGCTGTTCCAATCACCAATCCTCAAGAATCTGAAGCTATGAAGATGTGCCGAGAGTTAGCTGAAAAACTCCGAATCATAGAAGGACACAACTCAACTTCTCTGAGTGCCTCAGACATGTGCTTAGTTCCAGATGTTGTGATCCCTGTTAAGTTCAAACTGCCAGAATTCGAGAAATACAAAGGTCTCAGCTGTCCTGAGATTCATTTGAGGATGTATTGCAGAAAAATGGCCGCTCATGCCAAGGATGATAAGCTTATGATCCATTGCTTCCAAGACAGCCTATCTGGAGCGTCTCTAGAATGGTACATGCAACTTGAACGCAACAATGTTCGTACTTGGCTTGAACTATCTGATGCATTAAAAAAGCAGTACAAGTACAACACTGACCTTGCTCCTAACCGTACTCAACTTCAGAGTATGTCTCAAAAGGAAAGCGAATCCTTTAAGGAGTACGCCCAACGCTGGAGAGAGCTAGCCGCCAGAGTGCATCCACCTTTGGTTGACCGTGAATTGATCGATATCTTCATGAGTACCCTACAGGGACAATATTACGAGAAGCTGATCAGCAGCGTATCTTCTGGATTTTCAGACATGGTGATGGTCGGAGAAAGAATCGAGGAAGGCTTGAAAAGTGGAAAGATCCAAGGAGGTTCTAGCAGCCAAAACAATGCCAAGAAACCTTTCAATGGGCACAAAAAGGGTGAAACAAATGCCATTTCTGCTGCAAGTGGGAATTTTCAACAGAGTGCACCTGCACCAGTTCCCTACTATCAGTACCCCTATGTTGCTGCTGCACAATATGCTCCTATGCCATACCAGCCAGCTCCTCCAATGCCTTATCAGCAGGCCTTTCAAGCTCTATTGCCGCCTCAGATGGCTCATCAACCGCGTCCACCTCCAATGGTTGCAGCTGCCCAGTATGCGCCCAATCCATACCAGCAACAGGCTTACCAACCACGACCTGGTCAACAGCAACAACGCGCTCCTCAACAGCGTCCACTATATCAGCCAAGAAGGCCTGAAAGAACCTTTGATCCCTTGCCTATGACACATTCTGAAATCTTTAATCAGATGATGGCAAAGGGAACTCTTGTTTTAAAAGACTTGCCACCACAAACTGGTACTGCCCGAGACTATGATGCCAATGCCCGCTGTGAGTATCACAAGGGTGCTCCAGGTCACACGCTCGAGAACTGCAAATCGTTCAAGCACAAGATTCAAGATCTGATCGACTCTAAGGATCTCACCTTCACTCCGAGAAATCCAAATGTCCAGAACGATCCCATGCCTTCACACGGTGCCAACAAGTGAAGACATCTGAAGAGTTTGTTGAAGACCAAGCTGAGTAGTCTCCAACTTTGAAGTATTCAATCAAGAGAAGTTCAATTCCTCAAATCAAGGCAGCCATCGCCATTTATAATTTCTGCGTTCCTGTTGTTTTGTACTGTTTGTTTAAATACTATTTGCTCTGAACATTGTTATCGTTTGTACTTGGTTATGTTAATGTTATGTTTATGCATGTTTTGAATCAATTATTTCGCATTCGCTCATCATTTATCATTTATCACAAAAATAAAAAAAAAAGATTCCCTCACTTCACTTTAGCAAATATTTGAGGGAGGATGATGAAAACGAAATACCCATAACTGTTGCGGTATGCTTTCGGATAAAACCTCGTCAATGATGTACAGGCATTTATTCAAATCCCCAAACACTGGAGATATAAGGAGTTAATCCCTAGTCAACCACTTCGAGCCTAGAAGTAGGAGTTTCTTTTGGATACAACCCTTACATTTAACCCGTGGCAGGGTAGTTGTTCAGTTAACTTGACTACATTGCAAGATGAGACATCCCGTCAGAGGACCATCAACAAATGACTTGGCAGTCACAACATTCAAACAAAAAAAATATAGAAAAGAAAAAAACACTAAGTTGAGCACCCGAAGGGAGACTTAGTCGACAAAAAAAACAAGTCAAAAGAGGAACTCGAATCCTCAGCAAAAACAAAGCAAAAGATCAGGTGACCACCAAAACAAAATCAAAGGGGCACCAACATCAAAACAAAAAAGGATGACTGCCATTTCCAAGCGAACTTTAAAGCTTCATCTTCACTCAAGCAACGTCGAAAACAAATGCATGTGTAGAATTAACTGAACATAGGACTGGAGAATAACACGAAGAAGGGGTGGGTACAAATCGAACTTTGAGCCTTACATCCTTTATTTCTCAAACCATTAACCAGACCACGTTACAACCCTCAAAAGACCTAATTGAGGCACGGTTTATTCTGAAAGCATGCTACCAACAAGGTTGCGTAAATTGACTCCCATATATTTGCTAATCTTCAATCTCGATTGCACATTATTATTGTTGCATCTTTTCATACACTTTCTAAATCAGCACTTCATTTGGACTAACAGTCCATTCGTCACACTATTACAGCATTTAAATAAATTGACTTTTTTTCAAAACTTACATGAACTTTACATTAACACTACCATTTATGTATGAATAATTTAATTGCAATTCAGTGCTTGACATCAGTACAATCCCAACAAGGGACAATCAAAAGAGAAACTTGAACTTCATTGCCAACATGAATCAAGACTACCTCAGCAGCCTAATCAGGGGCAAAACACCTTCAACGGCCCAATCAGGGGCAAATTATCTACATACAGCTCAATCAGGGGCAAATTATCTTCAAAGGCTCAATCAGGGGCAGGTCATGCCATGACCATTGTCAAAGCTTCCCCACCAGATTTATTTCAAATACCCTACAGACAGGGGCAAGCAGACAAGGAGCAAATCTTCCTCTCTCTTCTACCCAGCTGAACAAACAGTTCTTGTCAGACGTTGGCAATCATTCAAAGCAAATCAGTTTTCACGTGTCAATTTAGTCGCTTCGCTCATCAGCAGATAATCCAACTTTGGAGCTCTCAGATCCATCTTCTGATCATACATCGTCGAAGATCGAGTGTCGGGAAATCAGTCCCTCCACCCACCCAAAGTCCAATTACCATTGGCAACTACCAAACCAAAAGTCCACCAAGCTGGCACCTTTCTTTTTCAATCGCTCATATGCATCATTATGCATCATCAACATCATACGCATCATTTACATCAATCATTTGCAACATGTGCATCATATGCATACCTACATAAATCAGACCTTTTATTTTCCCCAACTTTTTCAACTTATATCTCGGTGCATAAACACTTGCATCGTATCTCCATCATTATGGAATATCATTTCAAATTAGTCAAGCATAGTCGCATAACTCAGGATCCAGGATCAACCCAGGATTCCAGGCCTTTCCCCAGCGGAGGTCAGGATTCAGGGCCAACAGAAGATTCCAAGGATATTCCTAGGTGTTATTCAGTGGACGTCCTCGGTGGATATTTCTTTTCCAGATTATTTAATTTTCTGATTTCTCAGCATCCTTTTGGTGTCGGGGTCGCCTTATCATCGTTTTGGTGATAGCGATTATTTATTTTTCTGTTATTCGTCATCCTTTTGGTGTCGGGGTCGCCTTATCATCCTTTTGGTGATAGCGATTATTTAATTCGTGTTACTCAGCATCCTTTTGGTGTCGGGATCGCTTTATCATCCTTTTGGTGATAGCGATTATTTTAATTTCCAGTCACTCGTCATCCTTTTGGTGATAGCGATTATTTAATTTTCAGTCACTCGTCATCCTTTTGGTGTCGGGATCGCCTTATCATCCTTTTGGTGATAGCGATTATTTAATTTTCAGTTATTCGTCATCCTTTTGGTGTCGGGGTTGCCTTATCATCCTTTTGGTGATAGCGATTATTTAATTTTCTGTTATTCGTCATCCTTTTGGTGTTGGGATCGCCTTATCATCCTTTTGGTGATAGCGATTGTTTAATTTTCTGTTACTCAGCATCCTTTTGGTGTCGGGGTCGCTTTATCATCCTTTTGGTGATAGCGATTTTATTTTCAGTCAGTTGCCTTATCGTCCTCTGGTGATAAGTGATTTTATTTTGTCAATTTTTCCTTGCTGTGTCACCCGTTATTTTCCAGTTTATTTTATTTGTTGTTTTCGCAACTTCTTTTCGGACAAATTTGGAGTCAGTTAATATCTAATTATCTTATACCTTGAAAGATTGAACGCGAGCCAGTTCATCTCACTCGGTCTAAGCCAATTCGATAGGGGCATCTGTCATACCCCAAATTTGTCCTACTTTTTCATTTTTTTTTATCTTTGAGGGTTTCATCTGGACCGAGGTCATAAATCCTTTGAGAATTAGGTCATAGAATCATTATGTACATGCTCATTATGACTAACAAGTTCGTAGATGCAGAAGGAATTGATATTCATTTTTATGATCAAGTTATTCCAAGACAGTCAAATAATAATAAGATTGTTGTTTCAAGAGGATCTTGGGCTAAATTTTTTTCAAGTGTTTCTCCAGACGACTTCAGACCAATCTCTTAGGATATGGGCCCTGTGCAAGATTGTCCCATGACATATTGAATTTTCCTCAAAGGGTACTTGTGGACTATTTTCAAGATAATCTTAATTGAAGTTGTGGATCAAGATTATATTTCAACATGGTTTTGGAAAAGATAATTCGTTAAGTTCAAGTCCAAGTAGTGCTTCAATGAGAGTTTCTTTTCTTTTTTGATGGTATACATATTTGTTTTAAGATAACTTTAGGCCATGCTAAAGTTTCAGTTCAATGAGGATTTTTAGTTTAACCATGGTTTGTCGTTATGCAAGTTCATAAGACTAAAGGCTTGGCTTTAAAAGAGTTTGTTTCAAGTCACCATTACAAAAAAAGGTTCATTGCAAGTGCAAGATTGATATCAAAGGTCCCATTACAAATATAATAAGGTTATAGTTATTAAGCTCAAAAAGTTACAAGTTGCAAAGCTTTTCATGTGCTTAGGTTGGAACTTTAATTGGCACAAAATTCAAGGCTTTTGTCCAAGTGGTTGTTAATTTCTAATCTATGTATTAATCAAGCTCGAAGAACAGTTCTTTCTATCTCTCCAAACAGCTATGCGTGAAAGAGAACAAAGTGAAGATGGGCAAGCGCAGTCCGCAGGCAATGCGTCATTAGTCAAGCTCACCAAGCAATAAATATTCTACCTCATAGACAGCTGGTCTATAGTACTCCTGAACTTTACCTGAGAGCAGACATCATGTCAAAATGTCATTACAAATTTATGAGGCATCATCAAATAAAATATTCCATAACACCAATAATCAAGACATCTTTTACAGTAAGCAATCATGTCACGCAAAGATGCTCATGTCAAAAAGAAATACCAAAGCCAAAGGGAAAGCAGGAGTGGTGAATAATCAAAGTTGTTAAAAAAAAAACAAAGGCAGTAGAGGTTCATTAACATTCTGCTATGTGAATTCCAAGATGCATTCATGATAACAACTCAGGTACTGCAGGGCAATGCCAATATTCTTAACCAAAATCCAATAAAAATAGTGCAACAAATGAGTGAAAAATAAGGACAAATCAGTGAGTGTTATGAGTTTCTTTCAAGCCTCAAATATTACACCAACACGGGTTCAAACATGTGAAGAAAATTCAAATGAATAAGAGTTAGAAATACAAGATTCCATGCCAAATTGCAAGGAAACTTATCTTATAATCTTTGAGATTGAAAGGCACAATGATGCCTGAAGAGTTGAGGTCAGGTTTCTATGAGATAATTCTCAGGTCTCGTCTTTCTTTTCCATCTGCAAAAAGAACAAAAGAGAAGAAGAAACATAGTTAGAAGGAAGATCAAGTTACAACTAAAGCAATACAAGGAAATGAATGAGTAGCAGCTTCTGCATTTTTACAAAAAAAAACCCAATGAAGCTAAGTGAGAAGAGTCAGCCCAAGGCATAGGGGATACATCACAACCAGATTTCAGTTTTGCAATGAGCACTCTTGCATTTCTAATCTTCACCTGATCAAAGTCACAAAATAAATCCAAAGGATAAAATCACAAGATGTCATTGAATGTTACAAACCAAAGCAGGAGCATGTTCCATTTATGCAATAAGGACAATGTCATTATGCAGGAAAAAAAATCAAATGTCCAAACAGATCATGTCACAAATGGAAATAACATGTATTGAATAAGAATTTCTTAAGTACATGGCAGCAATACCTAAAGAATACATTCAGTTTGTGCAACACAACAAATTTTTCCAGGAGTTTTCTTCATCCAGTTTGCTGTAAGTGTGGAGAACTCCATCAAGCTTCATGTTTTCAAGCTAACTCTCAGTTTGTGTCCCATCTGCAAATTGTTACTGAATCCACATTTCACACGCACAAAAGGGTTCTGCACTCCAGTAAGCCTAGATGACACAAGTGAAACACGGTGATCACATAAAAAGTTCGCATTGCAAAACCTCGACATTGACAAAGTTCAAAGGAGATATCATATAAACTCAAAGCACGTTGAAAGAAACTCTTAAGGTCACTTACTTTCATGCTGATCTCTCAAAGATTCCATTCCAAATAATTCAGCTATAAGTTTCTCTCCCTCCATGACTCCGTCGCCAAATGCCACTGCAAATCTTTCAGTGACATTGCATAACCAGAACAAGTTTGATCAATGAAAGGAAAGCAAGCTGCTACATTTCACAAACCATTGAGACAACACTTATTCCAAGCAAACTTGTGGATGAAACAATACCTGCAAAAACAAAAAAAACATCATCAATAGGTCACCAGTCCATGTAGGTTACAAGCAGAAAAATAAGGTGCAGGTATCATGCTCATGGAAACAAACCAACGACCTGTAGAACATCAGGCGCGAGGAAACCAATTTGAGTTCAAGCAAAAATCCGTGGCACTATTCCTGAGATAAAGAAAAGCACAAGTCACTAAAGAAAAACAGAGCAGAAATTGAATATCAGGATTATGAAAGAAAAAGTGTTAAGAGCAAAAGTCACAAGGACTTAACATCAGTAAAATAATAGTTACAGCAGTGAAAGCTCAGCAAAAACCTTATGCTTCTAGAACCTCTTCTCCTCACTACAAACAAAACTTCACAGCCTGTCACTTGAGGTCCCCACACGATATCTTGTAAAGAAATTCCCTAACGGTTTCAGAATTCCATCTCACATGATTCTCACGCACAAGCTTTCCTATATAAGCCAATCATTGGCAATCAATCAAGGACGGCTACCAACACCTGAGAAAACCTAGCCACCTTCCATTCTTCTTTCTACATCGCAAACAAAAACCGTCTTCACAAAACCACCGTCCCTTACTCGCCATCCGAAAACCAACATCAACACTATAAAACAGAACCTTCTTCCTCCATTGAAACCTCACCTCAACAAAACCTGAGCCAAGGCCAAAACTACCTAAACCATCTTCGCCGGCCATCACTAACCGTTCACCCATCCAACATCCACCGGTCAGCCACCACAACCATCCGCCGTTCGAGAACCAAACCAGAAAACCCAAGCAACCACCGTGCGAAACCGACCTTTACGACTGCAAAAGCACGGACGAATCCGAACTCCGCCGTGAACGCCGAACGCGATCTAGATCGCCGCGAGCCGATTCCGCCGTGAGATGCTTTAAACCAACGAGCCACCGATAGCCGAGTGAACCGCGAATTGAACCCGGAGACCGACGAAGCCTGCACCGCCGAGAGAGAGTCCGTCGTCGTTTGAAGTTTTGAGGGGAGATTTCGTTTTGACATTCTGAGAAAGAGGTTGGGAATTATTGAACCTCTTGAAATCTATTTGATTTTATTTTTATTTTCGGTGGATTCTTTTAAATGATTTTTTTGTTGATGTGTGGCTGAGAGAAGCTCATGTTCTCTTTTACATATTTGTTTCCACCTTTTCTTTTCTTTCTGTTTTTTTTTATTATTCATTCATTTATTTATTTATTTGATATATTATTCTCATTTTATGATGATATTTTGGGCTTAAACAATAGATTCATTTGCGTATACATCAATCACATGTTCATAGCCATACACCCATAATCCACGTATCAGCCCTTTCCTGTTTGTGCTTGTTTACAGCTTTTTTTCATATGTGTACATTTTTATTTATTTAACAAAAAAAACTTGCAAAAAGTATATATATATATATATATATATATATATATATATATATATATATATATATATAAATATATAGTATATTTTATTTGTCCAAAAAGAATCTCTAAAAAAAGGTTCTGTGTTTAATTTAAAATATTATTGAGTTTTTACTATCTATTTATTTTAGATGCTATCCTAGGTATTAAAGTAAAAAAAAAGGTAAAAAAAAGACAAATTTATAAAATTCAAAATATTAGAATAGGTTTTAATTTCTTCACCTCATGTTTTTAATTATCTAGAACTCTTTCTATTATTTAAACAAAAATTTAAAAAATACTTTTATTTTAAATAGTTATTTTCATTATTGTTAGATTTATTTTCTAGATTAATATTTTTGGGGCCGATGATATTATAAAAGGTCGTTTTTCGCCCGATTACATTTAATCGGTGATGAGCGGTCAATATGAGGCCCTCTTTTATTTTATTCTATTATTTTGAACAAAAACACTTGTAATATAATTCAATTCATTTTATTCATTATTTAATTTGTTTAGTTATTCAATTTATTATTTATTTAATATTTTGCGATTCAATTTAATTTATTCATTTTATTATCGCATTTTAAATTACGATTCGACTCCTCATAGAACGATTTCATTAAATCGGCTCTAAGGTAGTAAACGAACCAAATTTTGTCGCGTCCCGAAAAGGTCCAACGTCTCCGAATAGTTGCGCTCGAAAAAGGTCCAACGCCTTCGAATAGTTGCGTCCCGATTAAACAGGCCGAACGCCTTCGAATAGTTCAAACACACTGCACACACGCTTTCTCTTGGGCTAATTACAACGAGACCATTTATTTCTCGCAATCCCCTGTATTTATTTTGTACCCCTCTCCCATTAATTTGTACGTACTTTATTTTCCGCATTTTATTTTAATTCTGAATCCTTGGTCCAACGCCAAACGATTGCACTTGCACACTTGCACTTTATTTTCAGTTATCATTCCGTTTATTAGGATCCACCTTACCTTGCGAGCCGAGCGCTTCGTGCCTCGCTAACAAAACCACAAAAATAAACTCCATTTGCATGCACCCTCTAAACCTCAAAAAACCAAAATGTTTCGATTAGATCCAAACCCTTGATCCAACGTCAAGCGGCTTTAGGAAATAAAAACACTTTAATATATACGAGAAGATTTGTACGCCACGAGCCTTAAGCGGTAGAAAGGGGGATAACGAGCTTTCGTTACTCGCTCCGATTATTTCGACGCAGGACACCCGTCTTGTTGGGCGAGATAAACTATCCATAGTCTTTAATGCATTTCAACTCCTAAACCCTTTCATCGACGAAAGGTAATAAAATTGAACAACCATTACCCTTAGTAGGCCGAACTACGAGGCTCTGACTTTCCCATTGCACGCGGGAGTACGTAGGCACGAGGATCTCCATCCTTGCCGAGCATCTAGGTTCAATCTAACTTATAATTCAACTCATTTCCCTCTAGCAAGCAATTCGTTTAAGCATAGACATCCTTTCACGCGCGATAACTTAGATGGTTCCCATCGAGTACGATGGATGTAGGGGGTGCTAATACCTTCCCCCTGCATAACCGACTCCCGAACCCAGGCAATGGTTCTGTTGACCTTTGTCCTCATCCTTTTCCTCCCGGGTTGTATCTATATCTTCCCTTTCCCTCTTCGGGAATAAATAGAATTAGGTGGCGACTCTTCGGTCAGTCCAGCGCGCGACTCCGTCCATTCGGATCGCGTAAGGTCGTATTTTTTCGGGGTACGACACCTACGGACCCTAAAGAATTGGCCGCGACCAAAAGAAGGACATGCTAATACATCCTCCTCGAAGGCAAACTCTACCGGCGTGGCTTCTCCATTCCATTACTTAAATGCGTCGAAGAGGAAAAATTCCCCGGTATCTTGGGCAAAATCCACAGGGGGATCAATGCCCAACATCTTGGCAGGAGGTCACTTACACATAAAGCTTTGCGAGCAGGCTATTACTGGCCGACAATGCAACACGATGCCAAAGAACATGTCAAGAAATGTGACAAGTTCCAAAGACATGCCGATATGCACCTCACTCCCCCAACAAGCTGAAAACACTCTCCTCCTCGTGGCCATTTACATGGTGGGGAATGGATATCCTTGGACCTTTTGTGATTGGATCTTTCCATAACAAATACCTCATCGTAGGGGTGGACTATTTTACAAAGTGGATCGAAGCCGAGGCCCTGGCCAAAATCACAGGATAGAACATCCTCCAGTTCTTCAAAAGAAATATCCTCACCCGCTTTGGCATATCCCAAGTTCTCATCACCGACAACAGAACACAGTTCACGGACGGAAGATTCCAGGACTTTGTCGCCAGTTTGGGCATGAAGTAACACTTCACGTCCGTCGAGCACCCTCAAACTAATGGCCAAGTTGAAGCAGCCAACATGGTCATCCTATGAGGGCTGAAACGTAGAATGGGCGAGGCGAAAAGAGCGTGGGTCGAGGAGCTACACGACGTTCTTTGGGCATACCACACGACCCCGCACTCCACAACCGGGGAGAATCCGTTTAGGATGACCTACGGGACTGAGGCGGTCATCCCCATAGAAATTCGAAAACTGACGTGGCGTATAGAAGGACCCCTCGACGAGAAACTGAAAAACGAGGCTTTGCGAGTCGAGCTCGATCTCGTTGAGGAAATCCGCTCTGAGGCGGCCCTACGAGAAGTTTACCTTAAACAGAAAATAGCTTTACGCCACGACGCGAAAGTCATAAAAAGAGAATTCCAAGTGGGCAGCCTGATCCTCAGACGGAACTAGAAAAACCCACAAGAAGGCAAGCTAGCCACTAACTGGGAAGGCCCATACCGTGTCTGAGATAAGACGGCCAATGGGGCCTATTACCTTGAAAACCTACAAGGTGAAGAAATTGCTCGAACATGTAATGCAGAAAAACTTAAGAAGTACTATAGCTAAAACAACTTACGAAGGCGTGAGAGGTACGACCACAAACCTTTGTCAGTAATCGAAAAGGAGGATAACACCCACATAAGGCGAGCACAACCCTCCCCGGTGTTGGACATCTCGAGCAAGATCCAACATCATAGTACCATGTCGACAAGGAACCCAGCTCGCGATGGGAAAGCCCAAGCCCCAAGATCAGGGTATCCAATCGCGACCCTAGTCCCGATTCACGACAGACGTAAAACCCGCCACCTCGTCGGTTCCCAATACCAATGAGCCTACACAGTCGAGCAAAAAATTTCAAACAAACATCAGTTCAAACAGTTAACAAACACCATCAAAAAACCAAATAGAATATTATATTTAACCCAACCAAAACCTGGCCGTTAAAGTACAAAAGTGGCACGCAGGCCGTTACAACAATCAAAACAGGCACGCATCCCAGAAATTCAAAATAAACTAAGGGTAGCTCCCCGTCAGTCACGCTGTAGTTGTGAGCCGTCCCCTCGGTCACGAGCCCCAGATTCACGACCTTGAGCTGGTCGGTAGCATTATCGAACCCCTCTTTAAAGACGACCACAAGATGTTTCTCAAGTTCCCTGATCCGGCGAACCAGGCCACCACGAGCAAGCAGGGCCAACTCCTCCTCAGTCTCAACGTCAAGAGGGAGGACGAACCCTTCCAACAGCTCAACCCTAGTATGAAGACGTCCATATTCCTCGACGGTCTTGTTAAGCTCAACCTCATGCTCCTTCAAACCCTTGTTTTCTTCAGTCAGGGTATCCCGCTCGCGCTTGACTTCCTCTAGCTTAGAACTCAATCCTTCTTGGAGCTTGTGATCCTCCTTGTAGTCGGCCAAATATTTAGATAACTTATCCCGTTCATCCCGCATAGTCCGAAGTGCTTCTTCCATAGCCTCCAACTCAACAGTGTTGTTGGTGGTGTCAGACAGAACCAGAGCCATCTCCATAACCCGAATGACAACAACAATGTCCCGAGCCAGACCAACTCGTCTGTCTCCATAACCCGGATGACTGAAGCAAAGGCGTTGCTCGACCAGGAGGTGGCAGATAGACGGGATGGTCTGGCTCGAGACATTGCTGCTGTCATCCGAGTTATGGAGACGGCTCTGGTTTTGTCCGACACCACCAACAACACTGCAGAGTTGGAGGCTGCGGAAGAAGCACTTTGAACTACGCGGGATGAAAGGGACAAGCTCTATAAAGGTTTGGCCGACTACAAGGAGGAGCACAAGCTCCAAGAAGGGTTAAGTTCTAAGCTAGAGGAATTCAAGCGCGAGCGAGATACCTTGACTGAAGAAAACAAGGGTTTGAAGGAGCAGACAGTTGAGCTCAAACAGGTTGTTGAGGAATATGGATGTCTTTGTACTAGGTCGAGCTGCTGGAAGGGGTAGTCTACCCTCTTGATGATGAGACCGAGGAGGAGCTGTCCCTGCTTACTCGTGGTGACCTGGTTTGCCGGGTCAGGTAACTCGAGAAAGATCTTGTGGTCGTCTTCAAAGAGGGGTTCGATAATGCTACTGACCAGCTCAAGGTCGTGAATCCGGGGCTCGTGATTGAGGGGACGATTCATAACTACAATGTGACTGACGGGGAGATTGTCTTCCCCTTCGTCCCCGAGGAGGATCTGGAGGAGGAGGACAGCGATAACAACAAGGTGGAGTAGGTCTAGGCAGCGAGCCTTAGTTTATTTTGAATTTCTGGCATGCGTGCCTGTTTTGATTGTTGTAACGGCCTTGTGTGCCACTTTTGTATGTATTTAATGACCATGATTTGGCTGGGTTAAATATAATATTCGGTTCGACATTTGACTGTGTTTGTTACCTTTGTTTGAATTGGTGTTTGTTTGAACGTTTTTGCTCGACTGTATAGGCTCGCTGGTTTAGGGAACTGACGAGGTAGAAGGTTTTACGTCCTCCGTGAATCGGGACTAGGGTCGCGATTGGACACCCTGATCTCGGGGCTCGGGCCTTCCCATCGCGAGCTAGGTGCCCTGCCGACATGGTACTGCGATGTTGGAGCTCGTTTGAGATGTCCAACATCGGGGAGGGTTGTGCTCGCCTTATGTGGGCGTTATCCTCCCTTTCGATTAGTGACAAAGTTTTATGGTCGTACCTCCCACGCCTTCGTAAGCTGTTTTAGCTATAGTACTGCTTAAGTTTTTCTGCATTCCATGGTCGAGCAAGTTCTTCACCTTGTAGGTTTTCAAGGTAATAAGCCCCGTTTCCCGTCTTATCTCGGACACGGTACGGGCCTTCCCAGTTAGCGGCTAGCTTGCCTTCTCGTGATTTTTTCTGGTTCCGTCTGAGAACTAGGATGCCAACTTGGAATTCTCTTTTTATGACTTTCGCGTCGTGGCGTAAAGCTATTTTCTGTTTAAGGGAAGCTTCTCATAGGGCTGCCTCAGAGCAGATTTCCTCAACGAGATCCAGCTCGACTCGCAGAGCCTCGTCGTTCAATTCCTCGTCGAGGGGTGCTTTTATGCGCCGCATCGATTCTCGAATTTCTACGGGGATGACCACCTCGGTCCCGTAGGTCAGCCTAAATGGAGTCTTCCTAGTTGTGGAGTGTGGGGTCGTGCGGTATGCCCAAAGAACACTGGGTAGCTCCTCGACCCAAGCTCTTTTCTCCTCGCCCAATCTACGTTTCAGCCCTTGTAGGATGATCCTGTTGGCTGCTTCCGCTTGGCCATTAGTTTGAGGGTGCTCGACGGACGTGAAGTGTTGCTTCGTGCCCAAACTGGCGACGAAGTCCTGGAATCTTCCGTCCGTGAATTGCGTTCCGTTGTCGGTGATGAGGACTTGGGGTATGCCAAAGCGGGCGAGGATATTTCTTTTGAAGAACCGGAGAATGTTCTGTGCTGTGATTTTGGTTAGGGCCTCGACTTCGATTCACTTTGTAAAATAGTCCACCCCTACGATGAGGTATTTGTTCTGGAAAGAGCCGGTCATGAAAGGTCCGAGGATATCCATTCCCCACCACGTAAATGGCCATAAGGAGGAAAGCGTTTTCAGCTCGTTGGGGGAGCGAGGTGCATATCGACATGTCTTTGGCACTTGTCACATTTCTTGACATGTTCTTTGGCATCGTGTTGAATTTTCAGCCAGTAATAGCCTGCTCACAAAACTTTACGTGCGAGTGACCTCCCGCCAAGATGTTGAGCGTTGATCCCCCTGTGGATTTCTCCCAGGATACCAAGGACTTTTCCTCTTCGACGCATTTGAGTAATGAAATGGAGAAGCCACGCTGGTAGATTTTGCCTTCGAGGAGGACGTACGAGCATGCCCTTCTTTTGGTCGCAGCCGCTTCTTTAGGATCCGTAGGGAGTTCATCTCTCGTGAGGTAGTTGTGGATGAGCTTCATCCAACAATGAGTGCCGCCAATGGCGTTTACTTCGGGCGGAGGAGGTGACTTCTCGATGCTAGGTCGGGGAAGGATTTCCTGAATCACAGACTTGTTCCCGCCCTTATTTCGCGTACTTGCCAACTTAGATAGGATGTTTGCTCGCGTGTTTTGTTCGCGGGGGACGTGTTGGACCTCCCACGCGTCGAATGTTTTGAGTTTATCTTTCACTAGAGCTAAGTATTCAATTAGATTGTCATTCTTAGACTGATATTCTCCTCGTACCTGCGATACTACGAGTTAAGAGTCGATTGATATCTTCACTTCTTTCGCTCCCAAGTCTTCGACTAATCTTAGACCCGCGAGTAATGCTTCATATTTAACCTAGTTATTAGAGGTCGGGAAGGCCAATGCCAGAGATACCTCAATCATAATAGCATCTTCATTCTCAAGGATGATACCTGCGCCACTGCTTGTCGAGTTGGAAGCGCCATCCACAAAGATTGTCCATTTGTGGGCGCAACTAGTTGGGACCAGGCTATGCGTCATTTTGGTGACAAAGTCATCCAGGACTTGGGCCTTTAGAGCTTTCCTGCTCTCATACTGGATGTCGAACTCCGATAGTTCTAGCAACTATTTCAGCATTCGGCCGGCCATGTCTGGTCGACCGAGCAGTTGTTTGACGGGTTGATTTGTTCGGAATTTGATCGTATGGGAAAGGAAGTAATGCAACAGTCTCCTCACGGAGTTTATTAAGGCTAAGGTGACTTTCTTGATCTGTTGATACCTGAGCTCGGGGCCCTGGAGGGCTTTGCTCGTGAAGTAAATAGGTTTTTTTCCCGTCAATGGTTTCTCGTATGAGGACATCACTGACGACCTCCGTTGCTACGAATAGGTATAAATATAGAGTCTCTTTATCTAATGGTCGGGATAGGACCGGTGGTTCAGAGAGTGCCTTCTTTAGGTGGAGCAGTTCCTGTTCGCACTCTTCGATCCACTCGAAGGTGGCTTCTTTCCGTAATAGTTTGAAGAAAGGGAGGGCGTATTGAGTGGACTTGGCGACAAAGCTGGACAAAGAGGCGAGCATGCCATTGAGGGATTGGATGGATTTCTTCGAGTTTGGGGTTGGGAACTCCGTAAAAGCCCGACATTTGTCGGGGTTGGCATCAATCCCACGTTCGGTTAGGTAGAAGCCAATGAAATTCCCTGCCTGAACACCGAAGGTGCATTTTTCAGGGTTGACCGTCATTTTGCATTGTCTCGCTTGCTCGAAAACCTTTTGGAGATGATGTGCATGGTCGACCTCTTCATGCGATTTCACGATCATGTCGTCCATGTATACTTCGAGCATGTCTCCAATCTCTCCTCGAAAGACCTTGTTCATCATTCCTTGGTATGTGGCCCCGACGTTCTTCAGTCCGAAGTGCATTACGTTGTAGTAGTAATTGACCTTCGGGGTCATGAAGGCCGTGTTCCTTTTATCAGTGTCCGACATAGGGATTTGATTGTATCCACTATATGCATCCATAAAAGACAAGAGTTTGAAACCTGCAAAATTGTCGACCAATTTATCTATGTTAGGTAGAGGAAAAGCATCTTTGGGACAAGCCCTATTGAGATCAATATAGTCAACACACATACGCCATTTTCCATTATTTTTCTTAACAAGGACTACATTAGAGATCCAGGTTGTTGATAACGAGAAAATGTATCGATTATATTGCTAAGTTTCATTACCGTTTTATCGCATAATCATCGTTTTAACACCCGATTCCTCGAGTTTTTCTTACCATTTTGCAGGTACATCATATATGGAGCTAAATCATGAGCCAAGAGCAAAAGGAACCAAAACAACCATAAAAAGATGAAGAAATGAAGAAACCTGCAAAACTGCATAATTTGTTGCACTCACGGTCGTCACCTAGGTGTCACGACCGTGACACCCCAAAAGAAGCAATCACGACCGTGATGACCTTGTCACGACCGTGACAGTTAAAATGCAAGGGACACGAGCGTGATGCCCTTGTCACGACCGTGACAAGGGAAAAAGGAGGTTATTTGACTGAGACTACGTCAAAACATTACGTGCACATGGTCTGCCTATTTTTTAGCCACGTTCCTATATTTTCTCAGCTGCTTCAACGAGGCCCAATGCAACAAGTCCAAACCACAAGCCCATTAATTGTTCTATAAATAGCTTAAGTTTTATGAACAATCTACAGAGCTTTTTTTTATTCAATTTCCTGCGGAAGCTCTGCCGAATTATTTTACAACCCTTTTATTTCAACATTATTTTCAGTATTCTATTTTCATTGTATCCAAACCCAACCTATAACAATTTCGAACATCAGGAAATTGTTATAAAATTTACTTGTTTCTAAACCTTCAGAATTTTATATTATTTTCGATTCCGCCAAATACTCCGAGCTTTCCGGTCTGTGGAAGAAGGAGTCTGCCATTTTATTGTTAACCAGGTTTTTATTATTTGCAATTTAATATTTATGTTATTTATTTATTTTTCTGCCATGAATATTTTGTTTACTGTTTCTCTGCCTCTGTCTGGTTCAACAAGAATGAGTAGCTAATTACCTTAGGGCGGTATGTAGTTAAAACAAACTTAATCGGTAAAATTAACCATAGGCTTAAAATAATTAATAGCTTAACATTCTGGCTAATACTTTTTATTTAAAATCGACCTTTTCGTTACGAGAGTAAGGAAAGAGTATTAGGTTAGGTCAAGACCACGAGAGTGTGAGATTTTAACCAGATAGCTAAAGTTAGGCATTTAAATTAAACACAGCGAGAGCGCTTTAAAATAAATTAGAATTACTAAGTTTCCAAAAATTATCTCTAAACACTTATGGGCTAGCGAGAGCAGGCATAGGGCTTTAGGGGTAAGATCTGAGATAAGACCACGAGAGTGTGAGTTGAGGGTATTTAAACTGGTAACCTCTACAGAATAGTTTAAGTGAACACCTTTATAAGCCAAAGTTAGATTGACCCGCCTAAGTTAGTATAATTACATACCGACCGCCTTAGTATTATTTTATTAAAACTAAAATTAAATTCCCGCATTTAATATTTTAAAAACAACAAAAAATCGTGACAACCCTTCACCTTAGCTAAACTAGAAGTTCATCTAGCACTAAGTAACCATAGAGTCCCTGTGGATCGATAATCTTAAATATTACTTCGATAGGCTGTGCACTTGCAGTTAAGATACCGCTAGACACATAATTAGATACGTCTTTAGCCCATCAAGTTTTTGGCGCCGTTGCCGGGGACCTTAATTTAGTTACTAGTGCACTTTAGGTAGCATTGTCTAGACTAAGGTAACAACTATTTTATTTTCTTAATCTAAATTTCCGAGTGTATGCCAAGTACTCGCTCTAAAAGCGAAGACTTGCAACCTCTAATCCCAGAATCGGAACGCTTCTTACACGTAAGAAGACGGATATTTGATTATGAAAAAAGTTACAATATTCCAGATCTTCAATTAGATCCACCTAAACCAGTCGTAACATCAAAGGACGCAGAGATGGCTGAAGAACAAAATCACCCACTCAAGTATTACGCAAGTCCTTCGCAAGCTGAACCACATTCAAGCATTGCCGCACCGACTATCAACCGAAATGATTTCGAACTAAAACCTTCATTGATATCAGCCGTGCAACAAAATCAATTCGCCGGAAATCCTACCGAGGATCCGAACCTTCATCTTTCGATCTTTGTGCAATACGCAGATACCGTAAAAGCCAATGGAGTTACCCAAGAAGCCATTAGACTACGTTTGTTTCCTTTTTCACTTCGAGACAGAGCAAGAGCCTGGCTTCAATCTCTGCCTTCGAACTCAGTAACTACGTGGGAGGAACTAAAGAGAGTTTTCTTGACCAGATATTTCCCGCCTAGCAAGACAGCTATGCTGAGAGCTCAGATCAACAGATTTAAGCAAAGGGAAAGCGAATCACTATTCGAAGCTTGGGAACGCTATAAGGATATGCTGAGACTTTGTCCACATCACGGATTAGTAGAATGGATGGTCATCCATACCTTCTATAATGGACTCTTGTACAATACAATAATGACGATTGACGCTGCCGCAGGCGGTGCACTTATGGACAAAGAATATAATGATGCTTATGCACTTATCGAAAGTATGGCTCAAAACCATTACCAATGGGGAAGCGAAAGAGTCGCAACTGAGAAACCAACAAAAGGAGGTATGTACGAAGTGAGTAGTATGGACCAAGTCAATGCAAAGTTTGACCAACTAAGCCAAAAGATCGACAACTTGGCCATAACACCAACAGCCACCGTGGCTGCAGTAACACCTAACTGTGAGTTATGTGGAGTTCCAGGACACGAAGTTCCTGATTGTCAACTATTGACAGGAATTCCCACGGATCAAGTGAATTATGATCAAGGAAACCCATACTCAAACACATACAACCCAGGTTGGAAGAATCATCCGAACTTCTCCTATAAGAATAACAATGCTTTATACGCACCAGGTCAAGCACCAGCTACACCACCAGGATATCAAAAGACTGCTCCTAATGTCCCTAGAAAATCGAACCTTGAGTTGATGATGGAGAACTTTATAGCTAACCAATCTCAAACAAACAAGGACTTCTTAAACCAAAACATTCACACTAGTGAGCAGATTAAGCAATTAGTAAGCAAAGTAGATGCATTAGCTACACATAACAAAATGCTTGAAACTCAGATTTCACAAGTAGCTCAACAACAAGCACCTACTGCTGCACCAGCTGGAGTATTTCCTGGACAACCTCAACCTAATCCGAAAGGACATGCCAATGCCGTAATATTAAGAAGTGGCAAGGAACTTGATGGACCTACTGATCCAAGACTTGACAATCCAGCCATGTACCAAAAACCGGATAAACCGACTGAAGTGGTGAATGATCCAGAAGAAAAGGAAGATGATAATCAAGAGGTAGTGGATAAAGAAAAGCCTTATGTGCCTCCACCACCCTATAAACCACCAATTCCATACCCTCAGAGATTAACCAATTCCAAGACGACGGGTCAGTTTAAGAAATTTGTCGAACTTCTGAAACAGTTGAATATTACCATTCCATTTACAGAAGCGATCACTCAAATACCCTTGTATGCTAAGTTTTTAAAAGAAATCTTACCCAATAAGAAAAAGATAGAGGATAACGGAACAGTTACACTTACTGCTGAGTGTAGCGCCATAATTCAGAATAATATGCCTCCTAAGCTAAAAGATCCAGGAAGTTTCTCTATACCCTGTGTAATAGGAAAATTCGTCATTGACAAATCTCTATGCGATTTAGGAGCCAGTATCAGTGTTATGCCCTTAACGATTTGCAAAAGGCTAGAAAAGGGAGACCTTAGACCAACTAAAATGTCTGTTCAACTAGCCGATCGCTCAGTTAAATATCCTGTAGGCATACTAGAAAACGTCCCAGTACGTATAGGACAATTCTACATCCCTACTGATTTTATAATCATGGACATCTCTGAAGACTCCACTACACCTATCATACTAGGAAGACCATTCTTAGCTACCGCCGGAGCTATAATAGAAGTAAAAAGAGGAAAGCTAACCTTTGAAGTAGGTGAAGAGAAAGTTGAATTTATTTTAAAACAATTCTTACAATCACCAGCTATAGAGGATACCTGCTATCTATTGGACGTAATTGACGAATGTGTAAGAGAAATGGAACTGAAAGAAACTACCTATTCTGAAATTATGAAAATTCAAATCCCTCCGATTTTCGAAGATGATAATTGGCGTGCACCGTATCAAGACGATAGTCTAAGCGAAAGTTTAGCACTTACACCGGATCCCATGCCAAGTAAAGATAAACCTACATTAGGATTAAAAACTTTACCTAATAACCTAAGGTACGAATTCTTAGACATTGAATGTAAAAGACCAGTTATAATAAATTCCAGTTTAGGAACTATAGAAACAAAGAAACTTTTAGATGTCTTAAAGAAATATCCAACTGCATTAGGATATAACATATCTGATCTCAAAGGAATATGCCCTTCAGTCTGTATGCATCATATTCTATTAGAAGAAGATTGCAAAACCTCCAGAGAATCTCAAAGAAGAATTAACCCAATCCTTAGCACGGTAGTGAAAGAAGAAGTTAAGAAACTACTAGATGCCGAAATAATATATCCAATCTCTGATAGTAAATGGGTTAGTCCAATACATGTAGTACCAAAGAAAGGAGGTATCACTGTTGTGAAAAACGCTCAAGGCGAATCGATATCGCAAAGAGTAGTGACAGGACATAGAGTGTGCATAGATTATCGTAAACTAAACAAAGCCACTCGAAAAGATCATTTCCCACTACCCTTTATAGATCAAATGTTAGAACGATTAGCCAAGCATTCATACTTCTGTTATATTGACGGTTACTCAGGATTTTTCCAAATCCTTATCCATCCAGATGATCAAGAGAAGACTACATTCACATGCCCATATGGAACGTTCGCTTATAGACGAATGCCCTTTGGATTATGCAACGCTCCTGCAACCTTTCAAAGATGTATGATGTCAATCTTTGCAGATTTTATAGACAATATTATGGAAGTGTTCATGGACGACTTCTCTGTATGCGGGCAAAGTTTTGAAGGATGCCTATCAAATTTAGAAATGGTGTTAGAAAGATGTGTAAAAGTAAACCTCGTGCTTAACTAGGAGAAATGTCATTTTATGGTCAGAGAAGGAATCGTATTAGGTCACGTTATATCCGACAAGGGAATTGAAGTAGATAAAGCCAAGATAGAAGTCATAAAAGATCTTCAACCCCCTAAAACAATTCGAGAAATACGAAGCTTTTTAGGACACGCCGGTTTTTACCGACGATTCATCAAAGATTTCTCGAAAATCACTAAACCTCTTACTGGTTTATTAATGAAAGATGCTGAGTTCATATTCAATGAAGATTGTCTTAAAGCATTCGAAACTCTAAAAATAGCCCTCATCACCGCACCAATCATGCAACCCCCTGACTGGAGATTACCTTTCGAAATCATGTGCGATGCGAGTGACTATGCTGTAGGCGCAGTTCTAGGCCAGAGGAAGGAAAAGAAACTTCATGCGATTTACTATGCCAGTAGAACCTTAGATTCTGCTCAGATGAACTATGCCACTACTGAAAAAGAATTGTTAGCAGTTGTCTTTGCGCTTGACAAATTCCGTTCTTACCTAGTAGGAGCGAAAATAATCGTCTACACAGACCATGCTGCTATCCGATATCTATTAACTAAGAAAGATGCTAAACCGAGACTCTTGAGATGGATTTTACTCTTACAAGAGTTTGATCTCGAAATAAAAGATAAGAAAGGTACTGAAAACGTCGTAGCGGACCATTTATCTAGAATATAAGGTATTAAACTCGAACAAGTGCCGATTAACGATGATTTTCCGTATGAACAGCTGATATCACAAATAGGAAGCGACCTAGTTCAGTTAGACATAAATGAACAAAAACCCGTGAAAACAATCCAGACAACTGTAGGACTGCCATGGTACGTTGACATTGTTAACTACCTAGCCGCAGGAGCTCTTCCACCTAATTTAACCTATCAGCAGAAAAAGAAATTCTTTCACAATCTAAAACATTATTATTGGGATGAACCATTATTGTTCAAAAGAGGACCCGATGGAATCTTTCGTCGATGTATTCCCGAAGAAGAAATAGAAGATGTCATTGCTCAATGCCATTCATCTCCTTATGGTGGACATGCAAGTACTTCCAAGACTTGTGCAAAAATCTTGCAAGCCGGCCTATTCTGGCCTAATCTATGGAAGGATGTCCACATCGCTGTTATAAATTGCGATCGGTGTCAACGCACCGACAATATTTCAAGAAGAGATGAAATGCCTCAAAAAGGAATATTAGAAGTAGAAATCTTTGACGTCTGGGGAATAGATTTCATGGGACCATTCCTATCATCTTTCGGTAATAGTTACATACTCGTAGCCGTTGATTATGTTTCGAAATGGATTGAAGCTATAACTTCTCCTACAAACGATACACGAGTAGTAATAAAGCTTTTCAAAAATATAATCTTTCCCAGATTTGGTGTGCCTAGACTCGTCATAAGTGACGGTGGCTCGCACTTCATTTCAAAAATCTTTGACAAATTATTATCTAAGTATGGAGTAAGACACCGTGTGGCAACACCATATCACCCACAGACAAGTGGACAAGTCGAAGTCTCGAACAGAGAAATCAAACAAATCTTAGAAAAGACTGTCGCCATATCTCGGAAAGATTGGTCATCTAAACTTAATGAAGCTTTATGGGCTTATAGGACCGCTTACAAGACACCCATAGGTACTACACCTTTCAAACTAGTTTATGGAAAATATTGTCACCTCCCAGTAGAACTAGAATACAAAGCCTATTGGGCGATCAAAACTCTCAATATAAACTATAATGCTGCAGGAGAAAAGCGAATCCTAGACATTAACGAATTAGAAGAATTAAGGCTAGATGCTTATGAGAATGCTAAGATATATAAAGAAAGAACTAAGCGATGGCATGATAAACGCCTATCTAGGAAAGAATTTAGTGTGGGAGACGTTGTACTCCTCTTTAATTCAAGACTTAGGCTCTTTCCTGGAAAATTAAAATCTAGATGGTCAGGACCCTTTGAAATAACTAGAGTGTTCCCGAGTGGAGCAATAGAAATTAAGGGTAGGAATAGTGAACCATTCATAGTAAACGGACAACGTTTAAAACATTATCATAAAATTGAAAATAGAGATTATGCAAATAATCTAAGGCTTTTAGAGTTGTCCACTAATTCCCCTGATTAATCTAAACCTAAGCATTACGTCAGGCTTTTGACGATAAAAACAGCGCTTAGTGGGAGGCAACCCATTTACTCATTTAATTATTTAAATCATTTAATTTTATCATTCTATTATTTTTTTATTTATCGTTTTACTATTTATTTATTTGTTTTTCCATATTACTATTATTGCCTTTAATTTATGCATTTCATTTCCTCATTTTTATTTATTTTAATCTTAAATCACTTTTACAGATTTTCTAAAGTCTTTTCCATTTTCCTTCTCCCCCTGATTTGTTTCCTCCATATTTGCACTAACCATGGCTAACCAACCGATAAACCATATGGAAACCAAATTTAGAGGTAGGAACCAAAGAATGAAGTTTGAAGAGTTATCACAGAGGCAAATGGATTTGACCCTGTATCCGGATGATCTGACTATGGAAACCCTAGGTATACATGATAGCATCCTGTACTTGTTTAACCGACTTGGATGGGAGAATGCACTGATTCAACATAAGTTTATGACTTACCGCGAGCTCACCCTTGAGTTCCTTAGCTCCTTAGTTTACCTACCTGAGCGCGGTTTTGGATTCAGGAAAGGATTTATCAGTTTCCGCCTATTTGGAATAGAATATGACTTTAACCATAAAGAACTAGCTGACTTATTAGGATTCCCTAGTGGACCCTTTGCTTTTACTACCACACAGGTAGAATTGATGGACATTGAGCTAGATTTCTTTTGGGGAACATTAACCGGAAACTACCACCCTGAACCAAATAGCATGAACAATGATGAAATACATAACCCTGCTCTCCGTTACTTCCATAAGATCCTTGCCCACACCTTCTTTGGAAAAGAAGAAAACATTACCGGAGTATCTAAAGATGAGATATTCATTATGTCATGTTTCACTAATGGACAGCCTGTCAATGGTGTACCTTTCATGACGCAAACCTTCACCCGAATCCAAGAAGAACCTGAATTACCTATATTAGTAGGAGGTCTTGTAACCATGATTGCTGATGCCTTAGGACTTAGGTACCAATTGCACAGGTGCAATCGTTTAGGTACCATCCGTCCTATGAATCTTAACTTTTGCTTTAATCGCCATATCATAAGGAATTTAGGACATCCACCTTTCGAGTACCTAATCCGGAATGAAGTAGTAACCCTGTTCACACTACCAAACCATGCTAGAGTAAGTGTTCACAATAAGGATAACTGGCTTTATGAGTTAACCCCACCTGATTATCCATCTACTCCTGAAACACCTCAGTCTTACAAGATAAAAGATGATATAATGACCGATGTTGAAACTGACCCTGAGACACCTCCTGGTTACCATGACATTGACCACACTGACGAAGTTATTGAAACCCCTGAAGTGAATCAAGGAGATTATGCTAACAACCTACAGAATATCATGAACACTCTTGAAGCTTACCAAACTGATATAACTACATTTAAGGATGAAATTAAGAGCATGCGATTGGACATTATAGGTTTGACTGACATAACCTGTGAACAATTCTATCACTTGAACTCCGCAATCGAAGATCTGAAGAAACACTTTTGAAAATGCTATAAGTGATTTAGTTTGTTTTACTTATTGTTTTCGTTTCTAGTTAGTTTTACTTTTCGCAAACAATTTCATACCGTATTTTCATTAATGTAATTTCATTTCAATTACCATATGCAATGCACTTCTATGTTTACAAATTTCTCCCTTTTAATTAATTTATATGTTTTCACTATATATACTGTTATGCTTGGATTGAATTATTTTCTACAAAAATCTCTCGTGCCATGAAAATATACAAGTACTATGTTGAAATAAATTATTATATGGTGTTTATATTAAATATTGAGTGAGAAGTGACCAAAAAATTATTATATAAATTATATGAAGCGTAAGAGATAATGTTTCTAGAAATTATTCAACGAAATCAATCCTCACAGTCGTCACACCCCCCTAACGATCGTGACGTGCTAATTTAGCGTGTCACGACCGTCATCCCCCTGTCACGACCGTGACAACCCTAAATATAGGATTCGTGAGAAACAGAACTGTTTCTTTTCGAAACCTCTTCTTCTTCTTCCTCCATAACTTCCAAAACCACCCATTATCTACCCCAACTTCCGTAACCTCCCATTACCAAATTAAAACTCATTAACCTCTCCATTATCACCACACCTATCACATTCTCACCTTCCAATATTTATTCGAACCATTATTTCTCTCATTTTATCACTTTTTCACAAAAATCCAAAATCCCCATCTCTCACTCTAGCTCTTGCATGCAATGGACGCTATTCAATTTAGAGAGGGTGATGCTGGAGAAAACCAGAGAGAAAGATTCATCCGATTCCAGAACCGCGGTGTGCAACCTACGCGTTATATCGACACTGAATGTTTGAGAGAGTTGGGAATGCTCAACAGTGTCAAGAACCTGCTTAAGAAGGTTAATTTGTGGGTTCTATGCAGTCAACCTCAGCCCACATTCGAGTTCCTGACACTGGAGTTCCTAAGCTCGTTCCATTACATCACCGATACCGGTTCTCAGAGTCAACTTACCGGCGTTGCTAAATTCAGATTGTTTGGCCGGGAGTTTGAACTTTCGCAAACAAGGATAGCCGAATTGCTAGGCTTCGCTCACGGGAATGAAGCTCACCTCCGCGTGCCGGATAATTTTAGTGAAACCGCTTTCACTTTATGGCACGACATAACCAACACCCGTGCCTCAACCTTCCAGAGCCTTAATGCTACACACATTCACAACCCGACAATCCGATATTTTCACCGAGTCATTTGCAACACCATCTTTGCACGAGAGAGTAACCATAAGCTCAACTCCAAGGAGCTTCTGTTCTTGCACTGCACTCTAAATGACGAGCCGATCAACGCTGCCCCGTTCATGCTTTCTCACATCCAGGCCATTGCGCAAAGAGGCTCCACCCCATTTTTCATTGGCGGCATTGTCACTACCCTCGCCTTTCAGTTAGGGCTTAGTGACTTGCTCACCAATTTGCCTCGCATCGCTGCAGAATTCCTCACCAAGAGCTATTGCAGGTCCGCTCACTTGATCGCGCAGAGAGAGGATGGCAGGTATAGCCCTGTTGTCCATGGCACTATTTATCACCATATCATTCTGCCGTCCCGTGACCGCATCGACCCGTCCAGCCGAGCCAACTGGCTCTTTGTTTTACCAGATGCTGCCGGCCACGCCCCCATTCATGATGATCAGGCCGATCCTCCAGCAGATGAGATGCAGGACGCTATGGATGCAGCTGAGCCTGTCCAGGACATTCCAGAGTCATCTACCCGACAGCCTCCTGCACAGGAATTCACTCTTGAGGACGTCCTCCGTGCGATTCATCAGCAGAACCAGATGAACGCCGCACTGGAGCGAAGGCAGAAGGAGCAGTATGATGCTTTACTCCGCACTATTGCAAGCAACCAGACAGCTACTGATGAGAAGCTCGGAGAAATTTTCAGCGAGCTAGAGGCCTTACGCATTGACATTACTGCTGTTACCGGTACCGGTTCTGATCCTGAAGCGACTCCTACCAGACACTCCCGCACCAGAAGCCGAGCCCGCGGTCCTCAGCAGCCTTAGTTTTAGTTTTTGCTTATGTTTGTTTTTCGTTTTTGTAGTTTGTACTGTACTTTTACCGCTATTATATCACAACATTGAGGACAATGTCTGATATAGTGTGGGAGAGGTACTTTTCATTTTCCGCATCTTTCCTTTTCGCATTTTTCCATTTCGTTATTTTTCCATTCCATTGTATTTCTTTTCGCAAGTTAATGAAACGAGCAATTTTTGTGCTATTTTCTTTAGTTTCGAACTTTCCCCGTTTATTTAGCCATACCGAAAAAAAATCTTCAATTATTCGCATTACCCGACTTGCCTACGAAATCGTAATTAGGAAGCTGAGAACGATTCAACAAGACCAATACAATCTTGACACCTTTGACTTCCCACTTAAGTGTTTCCTTTCCGATTATCGTTACGAGTACACTTTAAGTTTCAGTTCAAAAGTAACCCCTAGTAGTTTATACTAGCAGTCAGCATCGTCTGAACACAAACCACGTGGGGAGCCGATGAATATAAGCGTTTGACGCCTAATCAATAATGATCCTTCATATCTCGATGCAAATGAAAAGAAATTGCACCAAAGTACACGGTCGCATATAAGAAACGAGAAATATGAGAAGGAGTCCATTGCGGGTTGGTTCAGAGGCACTGGTTCTGAACTTGGTAGGGCGTGCTACGGCTCGATCCCCCACAACCTCCAAATCGGATAATATATGTAGGGTTACCGCACTCGTGTACCAGACCCCGTGCTTAAAAAGGATCAAAGTCGCTAACCGGCTACTCCACTACGTGCGTGCTAAGGCAAAGGGCTTAATGTGATTGCGCTAGAATGAAACCGGGCGAAATAAGATCGAAAAACTCTAGGTGAAATCGTAAAGAAATTACCGATTGTTTCGTTTAACAGGAAGTCGACGACTTAGCTTGTTGCTTGTGTCATTAATGTATCGTTAGTGTTTTATCATTACCGGTTTATCCGACAAAACGATCCCTCGTACAGTTTGTTTCGTGTGTGCGTCGATAAAAACTTGCCGCCGATTTTCAACCGACTATTTGCTTGAGGACAAGCAAAGGTTTAAGTTTGGGGAAGTTTGATAATGAGAAAATGTATCGATTATATTGCTAAGTTTCATTACCGTTTTATCGCATAATCATCGTTTTAACACCCGATTCCTCGAGTTTTTCTTACCATTTTGCAGGTACATCATATATGGAGCTAAATCATGAGCCAAGAGCAAAAGGAACCAAAACAACCATAAAAAGATGAAGAAATGAAGAAACCTGCAAAACTGCATAATTTGTTGCACTCACGGTCGTCACCTAGGTGTCACGACCGTGACACCCCAAAAGAAGCAATCACGGCCGTGATGACCTTGTCACGACCGTGACACTTAAAATGCAAGGGACACGAGCGTGATGCCCTTGTCACGACCGTGACAAGGGAAAAAGGAGGTTATTTGACTGAGACTACGTCAAAACATTACGTGCACATGGTCTGCCTATTTTTTAGCCACGTTCCTATATTTTCTCAGCTGCTTCAACGAGGCCCAATGCAACAAGTCCAAACCACAAGCCCATTAATTGTTCTATAAATAGCTTAAGTTTTATGAACAATCTACAGAGCATTTTTTATTCAATTTCCTGCGGAAGCTCTGCCGAATTATTTTACAACCCTTTTATTTCAGCATTATTTTCAGTATTCTATTTTCATTGTATCCAAACCCAACCTATAACAATTTCGAACATCAGGAAATTGTTATAAAATTTACTTGTTTCTAAACCTTAAGAATTTTATTTTATTTTCGATTCCGCCAAATACTCCAAGCTTTCCGGTCTGTGGAAGAAGGAGTCTGCCATTTTATTGTTAACCAGGTTTTTATTATTTGCAATTTAATATTTATGTTATTTATTTATTTTTCTGCCATGAATATTTTGTTTACTGTTTCTCTGCCTCTGTCTGGTTCAACAAGAATGAGTAGCTAATTACCTTAGGGCGGTATGTAGTTAAAACAAACTTAATCGGTAAAATTAACCATAGGCTTAAAATAATTAATAGCTTAACATTCTGGCTAATACTTTTTATTTAAAATCGACCTTTTCGTTACGAGAGTAAGGAAAGAGTATTAGGTTAGGTCAAGACCACGAGAGTGTGGGATTTTAACCAGATAGCTAAAGTTAGGCATTTAAATTAAACACAGCGAGAGCGCTTTAAAATAAATTAGAATTACTAAGTTTCCAAAAATTATCTCTAAACACTTATGGGCTAGCGAGAGCAGGCATAGGGCTTTAGGGGTAAGATCTGAGATAAGACCACGAGAGTGTGAGTTGAGGGTATTTAAACTGGTAACCTCTACAGAATAGTTTAAGTGAACACCTTTATAAGCCAAAGTTAGATTGACCCGCCTAAGTTAGTATAATTACATACCGACCGCCTTAGTATTATTTTATTAAAACTAAAATTAAATTCCCGCATTTAATATTTTAAAAACAACAAAAAATCGTGACAACCCTTCACCTTAGCTAAACTAGAAGTTCATCTAGCACTAAGTAACCATAGAGTCCCTGTGGATCGATAATCTTAAATATTACTTCGATAGGCTGTGCACTTGCAGTTAAGATACCGCTAGACACATAATTAGATACGTCTTTAGCCCATCAGTTGTGTACTGGGCTTCAGAAATAAAATTTGCCTCTAAGAGGTCTTTTACAACTCGCTCAGCAGCCTCCTCTTTCTTAGGAGACTGTTTGCGCCTATGCTGTGCTACGAGCTTAATGGCATGGTCTAAATCTAATTGATGGCAGGCGACCTCGGGGTCGAGCCCGGGCATCTCAGTGGCATTCCATGCGAAGAGGTCCACACTCTCCTTGATGCAAATTGTGAGTTGCTCCCTCGTTTCTGATGGTAGTCTAATTCCTATCTTCACGGCCCTGTCGGGGTTTTCTCCAAGGGGAATAAGCTCGAACTCTCCATTGGGGACCGGTCGGAATGGGTGAGTTGGGACTTGTCCATGGATGGGGTCCTGCACTTTAGTTTTATCCTCGTCGATACGGCTGTCGAGGTCGATGGCGTTGATCCCCTGGGGGGAGGTTGCTCTTCGACCTTAGGTTTCTTGTTATTCTTGGTGTTGATTATGGCTTGTCCTTTGATTGCAACATCATAGCATCTTCGAGCGGCCTCGATGTCACCGTGGATTGTGACTACACGACCTAGCCTAGTGTAATACTTCATTTTCAGATGAATGGTGGAGGGGACCGCTGTCAGTTCAACCAGAGTTGGGAGCCAAGGATGCAGTTGTATATGGATGGGTACTCAATCACCAAGAACTGGAATTTGACCTCCCTAGCTGTCTCTTGCTCCCCAAATGTGACGAGGAGTTCAACATATCCCCATGGTGTAGTAGTGGCTCCATTAAATCCTTGAAGGTTGGACCCAACGTACAGGGATAAGTTGGTTCTGTCCAGCTTGAGAGTCTTGAATAGGTGGACATACATGATGTCCACCGAACTACCTAGGTCGACTAGGATGCGTCGAACATCAAAGCGCGCCATCTTGTCCTTTATCAGCAAGGGGATGCTCGAATTAGGTGACCCATATGGAAGCTCGTCGAGGAAGAAAGATATCAGGTTGGATTTTCCCCGATATTTCGTCAAGGTTGTCAACTGCTCTGGTGCGGTCAGTAGGAGCTCATCAAATTTGCGTTTTACTGAAATTGCGGCGTTCTTGTTATTTACTCCTCCTCCTGATATGACCAAGGCCGCTGGGAATTTCTCCCAAGGGCTGAGGGCGGCAAATCGTTCCCCCACGTAGGTGTCGGAGAGGTAGAAATCTTCTGGGCGGGATACGCACATGGCCACCTGATATGGGGAATCGTCGGGTGGTGTGTCTTCTTGAGCTCTCTTTGCTGCTTGATCTTCATACCAAGGGGCATCGTTCCTCTTAGCATACTGTTTGAGATGACCCTCTTGGATCAGGATCTCAACCGCGTCCTTCAGATGGACGCAGTCTTAGGTCACATGTCTGTGACTTATGTGAAAACGACAGTATGAGGCTTGGGTGTTGAAGGTTTGGGGAACCTCACCCTGCCCTGCTTAAACTTGGAATTGATGCATTCGGAGAGGATGCGTTTGCGGGGAGCTGTCAACAACGTGTATTCGTTTAAACGTCCCGCAGGCCCTCTACCTTCATAGGCTTCACGGGGTTTCTTCTCCTTTTGCTTATCCCCATTGTGGCGGGGAGCACTAGGGTGACTGGTGTCATCGGTATTGCAGTTGCTTCGAGCATTGTGAGCAACCTGTTTCTCTTTGCATCTGATGTAAGCCTGTGCTTTGTGAAGGAGCTCGTCCAGGGTACGAGGAGGTTCTATTCTGACTGCCCTGCTGAGTTCATTTCCAGGGAGGAGTCCCCTCTCAAGGTGGTATTTCTTCATGTAGTGCGTTGTATCTACCTCGACAGCTTCTTGGTTGAACCGCTCAATGTACAAGCGCAGCATCTCATTTTTCCTCTGCACGATGACTTCAAGGGTTGCCTCAGTCTTGGGATGACGTCGGGAGGCCGTGAAGTGCCTCGTGAAGGCGGATTTCATGACTCTCCAGGATGTGATTGACTTAGGGGCCATGCTTTTGTACCAGGCCATAGCTCCTTTCCTGAGAGTTGTTGAAAACAACCTGCATTTGAGGTGCCCAATGATGTCGTTGCGGTAGTCGAGCATAACATTAACGTTGTCAACGTGATCATCGGGGTCAGTCATCCTGTCGTAAACAACCAAATGCGGGGGGTTCTCCATGCTTTTAGGGAGAGGTGCCTCCATAATAGCTCGAGAGAGTGGGCAATGTGGATTTTCCTCGTCACTTCTCAACGGGGAATATGCGTTGTTTCCAAGACTTTTGCTCATGTCGGGGTGAAGGCCTTGACCGGTCGGTCTCATGGTGTATCCTGGATCTGTTCTTCTTTGGTTCAGGGGAGTGCCGAACTCGCCTAGGAGGAGAACGTCCCCATTTCTTCAAAACTTCTGGGTGTTATGACTCGTGAAGCGCCCCACGTCCCTGTTGGGGATGATCTACCCGTCGGTCAGTTTCTAGAGCCATGATCCCCTCATGCTGCTGGTAGAACATGTGGTTGGTCTCGTTGAGGGCGTTCACCATAGCTATCAGGGTGACGTCTCCTTCGAAGGGCACTGGGATATGCTTAAACGGGGAAGCTAGCTGAATTTGAGATTGAGGTTACCCCATTATCTTCGAGTTCAGGCGACGGGGTAACAGGTTTCCCGTCCCTGGGATCAGCTTCGTTGTAGTTTTGGTTGTCCTCCGTCGTGTAATCGACGAGGGGAATGATGTGGTTGTCACCGTGTTCTCCGGCCATACTGGAAGGATGGAAGACAAATTGGAGCTTTGATCTTTTGTTGTGGAAGACGGGGATAACTAGATTCCCACAGACAGCGCCATTGATCTTACCAGATCAGAAAGGCCTTCCAGGGGTCGAGCAGGAACAAAGTGAGGTGGGAGAGAGAAAGGGGGTGTACCTGCAATACACTCCGAAGCTTAAGTGAGATTGGGTACAAAATAATGGTAAAGAGAGAATGAATTAGCATACCCGACCCTTTAGTGATAAAGGGTATCTATAGTGAGCCCCTAATGCTGGGCCAAGGTCCTTTCTTGGGTTGGATTAGCTAGACCCAAGGAAGAACTGCCAAGGTACGCGTAGGAGCGTGTAAGACCTAGCATCTGGTCTTTGTCCCTGATCCAACTGCCCCTATCTTTCAGGAGATAAAAAGGAGGACGGTTGGATGACGTGGCGCGTGAGGGGGAAGACGTGGTCTCCCAGGCGCCTATGTAATAGGTCGAGGTGGTTGCCCGACCTCTTCGTGGGATGCTCGTGGCATTTACTTCTGCCCGACTATTATATGCATCTGCCCGACGTGACTGGGCCTTAGTCTTAAGGGGATTTGGGCCTGAACCCAGCTGTGTCTTGGAGGCCCAGTCCAGAACAGTTAGTAATTTCTTTTAATTGGTCGGGTCTTTCCCCTCTTTTTGTAATCGGGTTAGAGTACCTTAAAAAAAATAAAACAATATAGGATTAAGTGGTAGCTAAGCAATGATAATCCCTTAACATTGTGAACTATAACGCATAAGACAAATGTTTTTTTTTAATTTCGTAGCATTGTAGCGTTTTTTTTTAATTTCGTAGCATTGTAGCGCACACAAATGTGAGGACTATATGTATCTAACTTCTGTAGCGAAAAATATGAGGAGTTGTAACACCCTTCTAAACCCCACGGAAAATATATAAATAATCAGAGTAATTATCATGCATATCAAAGAAGGATGTCACACATAATTCAAAATATCACACATACACCTGTCATACTCAATAACACTTGAAATAAATTCATGTTTTCATATACTTTCACATTAACATGTAGCAGCTGATCACTTTCATTAAGAATCTCATGACATTCAAGTCTCAAACAAACTTCATTCATTAAATCAACTTGGCATAAAAGCCACTTCACCATAAAATTCAAATTCAATTAACAAAATAGATAGAGTATACAATTGTATCTCTTAAGACATGAATCAAACATTCCCAGTGTTACATGATCAGAGCACGACTCGACCCAAAATAAATATGAAACTAAAATAGGTTACTCCATCAGCTACTCTCTTGCTAGAAGCAACTCTAATCTTCAGTACCTGAGCGATGTCGTATAAAACATCATTCCAACAGAAGGGTGAGAATTCACATAATTACTGAAATCATAAGATAATATATAATTTAAGGTGTACAAGCATAATCACAATTATTCTCACACTTCAAAAGTTTCATCAACATAATATCACTCAAGTAGTCATACTATTAACAAGTACACCCTCACAAATCCATAATTCACCAATTCAACAATTCACATAACACATATAATCTCACATTGTAACCATAGACACAATAAGACTCAATGCAAGACTCAAATGCAACTCATGCATGTGGTACCAATCTTTTATTATCATTTTTCGGTTTTTACATTTAAACCGGGTCCGTCCTCTAGACCGATAACACATCAAAAGCTCGTCCCCTAAGCTTTCAAACCCGTCCTCTAGGTTTGGGACAAGTCACTAGCTCCCACGGAACTAGTAAACATTTCCTCTTGACACAAATGATGCATGTGCAATTACAACAACAATATGCAATTAAGACCGTCCTCTAATCTTAATATCCATGCATATCTTAATAAATCATCACATTTGAATTACCACACAATTGCACATACAAACATATTTTTATAATCATAGTATTCTCACTTCAAACATTGTCACCATACTTAACAAGTGATACACAAGTATCAACACAATCCAATCTCAACTCATAAACCATACATCGTTGATTAATATAGAATAATTAATCCATCATCAATAATTAAATTCTATAATTAATATAGAATAATTAATCCGTCATCAATAATTAAATTCTATATTCATATAATATAATGTCTAAAAATAAGTATCAATGATTAACTTCTATTTTCATGTTATGACAAAAATATCATTAATTAAATAAAGAGGTGTTAGTATTATTATTTATTTTAAATAAAATTATATAATTAAACTAACTCACCTAACCATTTACACCAGGACATCCATTAGTCCTATTAGAACCTTAGCATGATCATATCATAATATAGCATGGCATGTTTCAAAGTTCATGTAAAATCCAACAAGTACTCCCAACATGATTCAATAGTCCAAGCATCCACCTAGTTTACGGTAGATACTATGTCATTAAAATCTAACAAGATTTTTAATTGATTTCATTATAACTCAATCACTTTTTCCATTAACTAAACTAGTCTGTGTTTGTTCTTCTCATATAATGGTTTAACACTCCAATATATATATATATATATATATATATATATATATATATATATATATATATATATATATATATATATATATATATATATATATATATATATATATATATATATATATATATATATATATATATATATATATCTTGTAAAACTTTTCTATATTACCAATTAATTAATCATTAATTCACAAACCAAGAACACTTTCTACCACTTGCCAAAATCATGATTTCATCCTCTACATTAATTGGCCAATGACAGTATACTAAAGGGCCACTCCTATATTAGTGTCTTGCGCTTCCCATTATATTCCAGTTGGATGTGTATTTCTTTTGGGACATACAAGGAAAAGGAAAAGTATTACTTAGGCAAATGTGAGTTAAGAAGGTGAGTAAATTTCTTTTAAGTCTCAAATCCAAATCCTGAACTAACATTATAGAACTAGAACCATCTAGTTTCATTTAATTCTTACGAAGAAAAGAAATAATACTTTCCCAAAAATTAATGCAATTTCACCTATCCTCATTCATCATAGAGTGTTACATACTGTCAATTACCACAATATGAAAAAAAAGGTTTTTCGCTGCTGTTATGAATAGAAAATCAGTATAAATTAGTTTTCTCCCAATTACTAATGGGTCTCTAAATTATACTAATATACCAACTTCAATCACAATTAATTATCACAATTCAAAGAGTATGAACACAATCTAAAAATTATGGAATCATGGGAAAATTGAGGTTTTATCCTAACCACATTTCTACCCATTACATACAATCCGATAATCCCAATAATTTTATGAAAACCTACCCTTACCTTGGATTTCTTGAATTTATAGAGCTTCTTCTTCTCTTTGAGTTTTTCCCTCTTCTTCTCCAATCCTCTCTACTAGCCACTTTTCTCTTTTCTATTCTATCTCTTTTAACCCTAACAAGACATAACCTTTATAATTTCTATTGACCTTTTTTTTTAGCTCACTCACTTACTTTCTAATCACACACTCATTTAGGCCCAATCAATTATTCTTACTAAGATCTATTTCATTACACTAAATAAAATAAATCTAATAAATTAAATTATTTAATTTAATCAAATAATTAAATTATTTCCAATAAATCAAATAAATCACATATTTCAATTATTTCAAATAAATTAATTAAATCATTTATTCACAAAATCACTCAATTGATCAATTAATATAAATAAATAAATAATTGTAAGAAAATTGGGATGTTACAACTCTCCCCCACTTAAAAGATTTTCGCCCTCGAAAATTACCTCAAATGAATAACTCGGGATAAGACTCCTTCATCTGACTCTCGAGTTCCCAAGTCACATTTCCACCAGTTGGTCCTCCCCAAACGACCTTCACCAAAGCAATCTCTTTACCTCAAAGTTTCTTCAACTCCCGATCTTCTATCCGCATAGGTGATGTCTCAACAGTCAGGTTATCTCTCACCTGTACATCATCTACTTGGACTATATGAGACGGATCCGCAATGTATTTCCTCAACTGAGATACATGGAACACGTCATGGAGATTAGCAAGCGACGACGGCAAAGCAATCCTATAGGCTACCTCTCCTATCCTCTGCAATATCTGATAAGGACCAATAAAACGCGGTGTCAACTTACGCGACTTCAACGCCCTACCAACATCAGTTGTTGGAGTAACTCGAAGGAACACATGATCTCCCTCTTGGAACTCAAGTGCTTTCCTCCTCTTGTCATGATAACTCTTTTGACGACTTTAAGAAATCTTCATCTTCTCCTGAATCATCTTAATCTTATCTGTAGTTTGTTGAACTATCTCAGGTCCAACCACCGCACTCTCTCCAGCCTCATACCAACATAATGGCGTCCTACACTTCCTACCATACAATGCTTCAAACGGTGCCATACCAATACTCGAATGGAAACTGTTATTGTAAGTAAACTCAATCAAAGATAAGTAGTTATCCCAAGTTCCTCCCTTTTCCAAAACACAAGCTCTCAAAAGATCCTCAAGTGATTGAATCGTCCTCTCCGTCTGACCATCCGTCTGCGGATGATAAGCAGAACTCAAACGCAACTTAGTACCCAAAGCACTTTGTAAACTCTCCCAAAATCTTGATGTGAACCTTGAATCTCTATCCGACACAATGCTACTAAACTCTCCCGAACGCATAATTGCATCGCCATATAGTAAATCACATTACTACTAAAATATATTGATGATACTAAAATCACCAACACTCACTACTTGGTTTACAAAATGAAAAGTAGCTATTTCTTATATTAATTAATGAAGTAGCCTTATAATATTATAACGAAGTTTACTAAGAATAATTGTAAGAATTTTATTCATTTACTACTGTAGTGTACTTGGTGTTATCCTATGAATATACCACTGATTTCAAAATGAGATTGGATACTGTGTTTGCAATTTCAATTGTCATATAAACTTCAGAGGCTTCTGATTATAAATCAATGGATGAAGCATGAGCTAGAGACGACGATGCTTGGGTTTTCAGAGAATCTAAGTCTTTAATCTTCAGAACTTGTTCACATAGAGCTAAGTTCTTCAGGACTTCAACACCTGGCCTTAACCATGATCTTCAGAACTTCAAGTCTTAGAGTCTTCAGAACTTTGTTCACATAGAACATTGTCTTCAGAGTCTTCAACACTTAGTTCTTCAGAACCTTAAACTTCAGAACTCGTAAGTCTTCAGAATTTTTCAGGCACTTGGTCTTCTGACGTTAAGTTTTCAGAACTTCAAGTTATCAGAGTTTTCAGAACTTAGTTCTTCAGAAGATTAAGTTTAGAAGCTCCGCTTCACTATCTGATCAGAACCACGTTCAAAACAACATCCACAAGAGCATTTCCAAAGCAACATTCACATCCTTGGATCTTTCTGATTGTGTTCAGATTCAGAAGCACACTTGCTTCTTCAGCATGCTTACGACTAATGTTACACATAGTAACTTCGCATATTATCATTTTCGCACTCATTCATAATGTTTGTTTGATCTTAATATATATAATATTCATGATCTACACTTTAACAAACATCAGAACATAAAATGGTTCTTTCATAAATAATTCATTGTTATCAACAAAACATAGAGATGAAATACAGAGATAACTCTTGTTCTTACATCGTGCTCTGATCATGTAATACTAGGAACATTTCGATTCATGTTTTGAGAGAGACGTTATGTACTCTAATTTATTTTCTGTTGTTATTTGAATTACATGAAGTATTGGTTTTTATGGCTAAGTGGTGATTATGAAATGAGTTGATCATGAGATTTTCATTATGTCTCTTATGACTGAAGCATATCCACTGCTACATGCTAATTTGAAAGTATATGAAAAGCATGAATTTATTGAAGTGTTATTAAGCATGACAGATGTATGTGTGATGTTTTGAAATATGTGTGACACCCTTGTTTGAGATGCATGATAATTGACTCTGATTATTTATGTATATTCCACGGGATTTAGAAGGGTGTTACAATTTGTATCTTTTAAATCCTAAACACTATGGTGGTTTTGTACCATAAACTAAGGAGATTTTATCCTGCCATCCGCACACCATCCGCACACTTTGATATGATACCTCTCTATAAATAGTATTGAGTTAAATATGTTTGTGGTCCTCCTAAATATCTCAAATTTTATTTTTAGTCCCTCAAAATATTTTTTTTAAAGAATCATCCTCCTAAAAGCATAAACACAAATATTCTAAAAAGCATAAAAATCACAAAATATATTAAAGTAAAAATATTATTGAGTTAAATATGTTTGTGGTCCTCCTAAATATCTCAATTTTGTTTTTAGTCCCTCAAAATATTTTCATCCACACTTTTGGTCCCCCCTACAACTTAGCGACGAATTTCATAACTTAACGACTGAGTTAGCGACGAATTATTACTTAGCAACTGAATTAGCGACAATTTTAGGTAAAATTTTAGTATTATGGACCAAAATCATGGATAAATTTTTGCCTCTGAACAGAGTTCAAATTCTAAATTAACATTCATATTCAGATTAATAAGTTGCAGCAGAATATTAACAGAAGAAAATAAATAATAATAAAATATACATAGATTTATACTGGTTCCTCCCAATTGAGAGTAGTCCAGTCCCCTTGCAACACAAAAGATTTTCCACTATAAATAAAAAAATATTACAATTGCTTATGCACTTAAGCATATGACTTTGGAATGTCTATACTTTGTAACTTGTATTATCAATCGTTTAGATAACACAAAGGTTTGAAATTGTACTCTTTTCATGGCAACATTAGCTAGTGCTGTTTTATCCCCAATTTAAAATGAAAGTAGAAAAGATTTAAAATATTTATTTCATTAGCATCTTGCAATTGGTGGCATCTACATTTAGACCAGGGGGAGAAACCAATGTCTTGTAACACAATGAAGTACAATTGACAATTCTCAGGTACAAAACACAGCAGATATTGGCCGGCAAATAAAAAATAACTTTAAGGGACAACTTATTGACATATATATATATATATATATATATATATATATATATATATATATATATATATATATATATATATATATATATATATATATATATATATATATATATATATATACATATATACATATATATATAGATATAAGATATACATATATACATATATATATATAGATATAAGATATACATATATATATATATATATATATATATATATATATATATATATATGTATATATATATATATATATATATGTATGTATATATATATATATATATATATATATATATGTATATATATATATATATATATATATATATATATATATATATATATATATATATATATGTGGTGAATGTTACTTTTGCCTAGCAACAACTTTGTCAGAAAATTCATGTGATGGTATAATCATCACTCATCCAGAGCAACAAATTCTTGAGGAAAAATATGGCTTCATTTTCAGTGGAAGAATTCATAGGAAATGGAATTTTAAAGGAACTGCTCCAAAAACTGTTGGAAGAAGGTTGGGATGATGTACCAACACTGAAGGTCATGGGTACAGAAGACATGAATTTACTATACATGACACAAAAGCAAAAGGTTGTCTATAGTAATAAATATCAGATTTTAAGTTTTATATATTTGAATAGAAACTATATGCTTCTAAATATCTTTTTCTTTTAATACCATAGGAAGTACTTGGAATGAGATGTTACCTTCATGATAAAGGACTGATGCAATATGCAGATAAGATGGAAGACAGTGGTGAAAATCTGCTAGAGCTTCTCAAACTAAGCACTAATGATCTTGTTTCCAAGTTCGAAATGAAAAGAGGTCACATGGCTCGTTTCATTAACAAAACAAGACGTGAGGATTCTCTTAATCTACAAAAACTTCCTCTAAGAAGAAGAACAAGCATAGTAATGCATGGAGATGATAGCATTATCCCTAGGAGTAATGGATCAAATTATACGTCGAGTAACAGTAGTACTACAAGGTCGAATACGAGAAGTAATGCAGGTTCTGATGAACAATCATTGATTAACGATATGAAGATTAAAGATGGATATGTTTTTAAAGGGATCGTAGCTTCTGAACCAGCTGAGCCTAGAGCATGTGGTTGCCTTCAACCACCTCAAGTTAGTGACCAAGTTGCTAATTATTGCGCTGTTGAGAATATCTCAGTTCAGAAATTAACTCCTGAGTATAAGATCGGTATGGAACCATTGGTGAAAATTAAAACTCCACCATTGAAGGCTTCTGAACTTTGGCGAAATAAACCCGCTGTTTTCTTGTGTCTTCGACGACCAGGGTACGCATTTTTTGTAACTACAAATGTTAGTTTAGTATTGTTAATATTGTAATAATTATTTTGATTTTTATCTTTAGGTGCATCATGTGTAGAGCTGAGGCACACCAGCTTTATTTAAGGAAACCAATATTTGATTCACTCGGTGTTCAACTATTTGTAGTTCTTCATGAGGACATAGAATCAGAGGTAAATTACAGTACCCTTCACCTCACTTAATCTATTCTATATATCGTATCATTCTTCTTAGGTTTGAACTATATATTATCATTGTAAAATAGGTAAAAGATTTCTGGCCTAGATACTGGGGTGGTGTGGTGGTTCATGATCGCAGCAGGGAGTTTTATAAAGCTCTTGGTGGTGGAAAACTACTCAAGGAGAATTTTATATCAGGATTTTTGCTGAATCCAAGAGCACTTTCGAATTATAAGCGATCGAAAAGTATGAACATTGAGTATAATTTTAAAGGTGAAGGTGAAATAAAGGGTGGACTGTTTATTATAGGGAGTGGAAAGAGTGGCATTGCTTATCAGTTTATAGAGAGAAACTTTGGTGATTGGGCACCATTAGCTGAAGTCATTGAAATCTGTACTCAAATGCAGAAGGTAACAAGAGGGTGAAAGGGGGTTAGTGCTACATTGAAAAGTTCCAACTAATTGATTATATTGGAGCTAGACATACATTTAGTTATTTATCAATAATGTTTTTCTTGCTCTCTCTTAATGTTATTTGATTTCTTCTCATATATAACCACTCCATTTTGGTCTAATTTTTCACTTATGGGTCTCTATTAGAGTGTAAGATCCATCCTTTTTTGAAAAATGAACCATTAGGGATAATTCAAGAAATTTGTAGAACTTCTGAAACAATTAAACATTACGATACCCTTTACAGAAGCTATTACTTAGATGCTCTCATATGCTAAATTTCTAAAAGAGATCTTATCCAACAAAAAGAAAATCGAGGAGAATGAAATAATTACACTTACTGTTGAGTGTAGCGCTATTATCCAAAATAATATACCTCATAAATTGAAGGATCCATGAAGTTTCTCTATTCCATGTGTAATAGGAAAATTCGTCATAGACAAAACTCTATGTGATTTAGGAGCCAATATAAGTGTTATGCCTTTATCAATTTGCAAGGAGCTCGATATGGGACAACTAAGTCTGACCAAGATGTCAGTTCAACTAGCCGACGCTCAGTAAAATTCCCGGTTGGTATTCTAGAGAATGTTCCTGTATGAATAGGCCAGTTCTACATTCTAACCGATTTCATAATCACGGACATCAAGGAAGATGATACGACTCCTATCATACTGGGAAGACCATTCATAGCCACAATCGGAGCTATCATAGATGTGAAGAAAGGCAGACTGACATTCGATGTAGGAGAAGAGAAAGTCAGATTCATTTTAACCCAATTCCTCCAAGCTCCAACCATAGACGAAACCTATTACCTAATAGACGTCATTGACGAGTGCAGAAGGGAAATGGAAAAAGAAGAGACTGCCTATTATGATATAATGAAGATCTCATCCCCTCCGGTCCTTGAAGATGATAATTGGCAAGAACCTTATAAGGACGAAAGTCTAAATGAATGCATAGCTCTTACACCAGATCATATGTCATGCCCAAAGTGCAACCTTAGGACAATTGGAAACCGAGAAATTATTAGATGTCTTAAGAATATATCCAACTGCGTTAGGCTACAACATATCTGATCTCAAGGGAATAAGTCCTTCGACATGTATGTATCACATTTTTCTAGAGGAAGAATGTAAAACCTCTAGAGTACCTCAAAGAAGGATTAACCCGATTTTGAGTATTGTAGTCAAGGATGAAGTAAAGACGTTACTAGACGCTGGAATCATCTATCCAATATCCGACAGTCAATGGGTTAGCCCAGTGCATGTTGTACCAAAGAAGGGAGGCATTACAATCACTAAGAACTCGAAAGGTGAATCTATAACACAAAGAGTAGTGATCAGGAACAGAATGTGCATCGATTACCGAAAACTAAACAAAGCTACCCAGAAAGACCAATTTCCTTTACCCTTCATCGATCAAATGTTGGAAAGATTAGCCAAACATTCATATTTTTTCTACCTAGATGGTTACTCATGATTTTCCCAAATTCCTATTCATCCCAACGATCAAGAAAGGACGACATTCACATGCCCCTACGAAACATTTGCTTACCGTCGTATGTCGTTCGAGTTATGTAACACTCCAGCGACATTTCAATGGTGTATGATGACAATTTTTGCTGATTTCATAGACGACATCATGGAAGTTTTTATGGATGAATTCTCCATATGCGAACAAAGCTTTGAAGGATATCTATCAAACTTAGAGATGGTACTCGACAGATGCGTAAAAGTTAATCTCGTACTTAATTGGGAAAATGCCATTTTATGGTGAAATAAGGAATCGTTCTAGGACATGTGATATCCAACAGAGGCATCGAGATAGACAAAGCGAAAATAGAAGTAATAAAAGACCTTCAACCACCTAAAACCGTAAAAGAAATAAGAAGTTTCTTAGGACACGCTGGTTTTTATCGACGATTCATTAAGGACTTTTCCAAGATCACCAAGCCATTGATCGGTCTACTGATGAAGGATATTAAGTTTATCTTTGACGAAGACTGTCAGCACTCATATGTATAGTTCTGGCCTTGTGATGATTTCAGACCATCAGCTCCAATAGGATGAATATATCCATCAGTCACCATATCCCAGAGGTCTCCATCCAGATCTAGAAAGAAACTCTCCATAACATCCTTCCAATAGTCAAAGTTGCCGCCAATTGAATACATGAGGTTTTCCATTGATTTTGTCGTTCTGATAATCGTTGTTGTTGTTGATTGGTTCTGCCATAGTGTTTTTCTTTTGGTTCTTTTTCTAACATGGTTAAGTGTTTCGCTCAGAACCTAGAGCTCTAATACCAATTGAAGGTGCAAAAACACAAGGAAGGGGGGTTGGAATTGGGTTTTCGAAAATTAAAGACAATAGACACTTTGATTTATCCTGGTTCGTTTGAACTCAAACTACATCCAGTCCACCCGCCAAGGTGATTTTTCCTCTCTCAACGAGGTCTTAATCCACTATTCAAATAATGAATACAATCACTAAGACCTACTGTCAAAGTCTTCTTGAGTCTAATGACTACACTTAGTCACTCAAGGAACAATTAAAAAAAATCAATCAAGAGTGTAACTAATTTGCTTCTAATAAATTGTTTATCACAATTGTGATATTTTTTACAAAGTGAGAGAATGTTTTAGATATTTGTCCGTATGCTTCGCGCGAGAGAGTGAGAGAGAGGTACCGAATTTCTTCAAGTGCTTCCTTTATATAGATTTGAGAAAAAGAACTGTTGGAAACATCTTGTGCTATTTTTGGATGTATGATAATTGCCATTAAAACCTTCTAAATAAGGATTTCCGTCTTCAGCCATAAATACTGATTATTTAATTAATGTACTTGATTCTGAGAATCAGAAGATACGCTTCATATCAGAGTATAATTTTGTTTGCAGGTGATCTTGTGTGTGTGATGAGAACTCCTGTTATCTAGAGATCAGATCTTCTTTGAAGTAGACAACTTCACTTTAGAAGATGTGTGAGCTTCTTAGAACATTTCTCTTCGCAAGAAATCCTGTCCTGCACATAGAAGATAATAATTTTATGTATCATATTTTGTTCTTAGAATAATTGTGATCATCAAAACTTTAATATAAAGATAGAATCAAAATCTTGTTCTAACAAAAGAAACCCCCATCAATATCAAAAAGAACAAATTTTGCACTAATCCAAAAGTTGAAAAAAGCTAAAGAAGAACCCAAAACTATGTGGGCATCTAATAAATAATAGTATGCAAAGTAAGGTGGGTTTAAGATATCTTTTCCCTTCCATAACCAGTTTCACCAGGAAAAAAATAAGAAATCAGAAAGTAGCAAGAATATGATAGTGATTAAAGACCACAAAAATCGAGCTACAATGTCGACAAATCGTTAATAACACACAATCCACTTTACTATTTAAGCTTCCTCAATGTTTTCTATACTCTAATAATCCTCAACTAGCATACGCCACACTCCCATATGCTCCTCTGATACTCTTACATTCTTCCTATTACTAAATATTTTATACCTCACCTCATCCAATCAATTCCAACAAATATTGTTCAACTTCAAACACCATTATCTCTTTCAATATAGACCTCCCTGACGCTCCCGAGATTTTCATCCTATTACAAACGCGAAAGTTGCATGGAAAAGAAACAGAGTTGCCAGCCAGACATATTTATCTCGAATGAATGGGAAAGGTAATGCTTCACAAACTGAAGAGAAAGTAAAGAACAAGGTCTTACGAACCAAATATACTAGGTTCAGGAGTCAGTTACAAACTAGGAAGGTATTAGCACCCCAGATTATCCGCCGTACCCGACGGGATCCGCGCTCGCTTGAACTATTTCAAAAGGGTAAAGAATAATCGCTGTTGAACTGAAACTACTACTGGAACTGGATAAAAGAAAGGAAATGTATGAAAAAAATGTAGGTAAAATAAAGAATGTGCTCGAATGGCCCTACCCCACTACCTACATATCTCATAGGAAATGAGAATCAGAGTCACCGTAGTTCCCCTAACTAGGGAGGAAATTGTTTATATTTTTTAAAGTGACGTTGCCATAGCTCTAACTCAAGTGTTGTAACACCCATATAATATATATCTAGAATAATATCATACAGTGTTAATTTTTGGTACTGACACCATCATAAATACCTACTAGTATAATTCACATTCTCGTCCAATTCTAAAACTATACAAATATGACACAAGATATGGAAATCATACTAAAATAAAAATTAAGAACAATACAATATCCATTATTGTACAAAGATACATAATACACAACGGAAGACTAAACTAAGCTTCACTTGAAACATCTCGAGCATAGATCCACTCGTAAATCAAACCTGCATATGAACCTGAAAAGCAACAAGAATAGTGGAGTGAGATAACAACATCTCAGTGGATTCCCTATCTTAGAGTTCTCTCGGATCTAAGGGTTCTATCAAACCTAACTCAAGTCTTTGGCAAGGAAAACGACCTTGAGCTCATACGTCTCGCACTCCTTGGAACCACATCCAAGAGTTCTACAAATCCTACTAATACTAGCTAGGATATTCCTTATGCCTCTCAACTAGGAACTAAAGCAAGATGGAACACACTCCATACAATGCTCACACCACTAAATAAGTGAAATATCTACCTCAAGTCTTTACGGATGCTTCCCGTGGGACTCAATGAAATACCCACCTCAAGACTTACTCAAGACCTTACGGAGGAGTCGATATAGCGCTCTATTCAAACCATTACGGATGCTTCTGGTGGGACTCAGTGTAATACCCACCTCAAGACTTACACTCGCTTCCTGTGGGACTCAATGTAATACCCACCTCAAGCTCCCTCTCACTTCCCATGGGACTCAGTGTAATACCCACCTCAAGACTTATCAATTGCTTCCTACATGACTCAGTGTAATACCCACCTCAAGACTTATCAATTGCTTCCCGTGGGACTCAGTGTAATACCCCCCTCAAGACTTATCAATTGCTTCCCGTGGGACTCAGTGTAATACCCACCTCAAGACTTATCAATTGCTTTCCGTGGGACTCAGTGTAATACCCACCTCAAGACTTATCAATTGCTTCCCATGGGACTCAGTGTAATACCCACCTCAAGATTTATCATAACAGACGGTACCTCAAGCCTTTACGAATGCTTCCCGGGGGAATCAATGTAATACCCACCTCAAGACTTACTCAAGACTTTCTGGAGGATACCACGTATAACGCTTTAGGATTCGCAACAACCTAGGATGAACCTAAGCATCTCACAAGTCATACCATCTAACAATTTCTCGGTACAAAACTAGGCCACACTATTGGTTTATGGTAAGATTTCCTAAATCTCCCTCCATTCTTGATACTTTTGGTTATATAGTTTTCAAACATATAACTCTAACATTCTAGTCTAATTATCATCATTAAACTAATATCATTGTCTCTATTTCCATTCAATCCTCACCAGTATCACATATTTTTACAACTTGCACAACTAACATAATTACCACAATTCCTTAACTAACATAATTACGGTTAATCGGAAAAGTCGCGTAAAAGTCGGGTAAAAATAACATTTTTCAGTATCAAAATGTAGTTTATGTTTTTAGCTTCGAATCGATATGTGGAACGCTAAAAACGGATACCCGGATCAAAAGTTATGAATTAAATACCAAAATCGAAACCTACAGGTCTCGCTGAGCGAGCTCCTTCTCGCTGAGCGAAAATCGCCCTGGAACTTTCGCTGAGCGAGCTACACCAGTTCAGGAAGTTCCAGCCTTATGGGAAAACACTTCTCCCACACCAAATCTCTCCCAAACATCAACCAATGCAGAAAATCATAATCAAACATGTTTATATTCATAGTGTGGGTGTCTTAGTCGAGTTTTAACCATTTAATCTTTCAATTTCCAAGATTTCTACAAAACCCTAAAACTCAATATATCTACCAAAATGTAAACACCCCAAATTTTCCCTCACCCATTCACACCATGGCTTGTGATCTTTTGATTTGCATAAATTCAATCATAGCATCTCATACCACATGTTTGATTCACTGCATTGATTCAAAGCCATCTGCATCTAGAGTTTGTGATCTAAGCAATCCATGAGCTATTTGAGACACTCCAAAGGTCTTCAATCATCTCAAGAGGGTCCATGTGTGTTCAAGCATCATATTATACCCTCACAAGGTCAAGAAAGTCAAATAATCACAAGAACTGAGAAAGGCATGGAAGCAGAGCCAAACTTAACTACACAGATGACCTAGAATTAGGGTTTTGGTTTCAGAGGCCATAACTCCTAATTTTTTGGTCATTCTTATTTCTATTGGTCTCTATAGGTTATGAGGATCATGCATATCAATTTTCATGAAGAAATTCAATGGGGAAGGCATCTGATCAAGAGATGACTTCTTGAGCAAGTCAGTGCAAAAACAGGGCATCTGAGGCCCCCAATGACCCAACCAAAGGGGTTTCTCCATCATTTTGAATGTGTGTGATCTTTATTTGATCATAGAAGATGTTAAAAGTTCACAAAATTTGAAGAAATTCAAGCCATTTGCAAAGTTGCCTTTTTGGGAAAGTGACTTATAATGGAAACTTGCCATTTTGGGAAAGTTTTTCAACCTTCTCTTTTTTGATTAAAAAATGCTTCAAATGAGAAAACTTTGGTCATGGAAGTTGTAGATTGGATCATTCCCTTTTCAAAAAGTACAAGAACTCATTCTAATTCATTTTGAATCAAAATTTATGGCTTGGCAAAGTTGGCAAAAATCACATAATTTCATGTTTTACACCAAAGAGACATTTTGCAAAATGGTATGATAAGGCATTCTAAAGGCTTCAAATATGCACAAATACTTCACAACATGCTCATGTGACCTCTAAAGATCAGAATTGGCCCAAGGATTATGCATTTTGGTGCCTTGAACTTCAAGAATTTCCAAAGGGGCCAAGCTTCCCCAAAATTGCAAAATGCTCCATAACCTTTCATCCACTTGGGCCAGCTCACAAAATCTGATTTCATGACATTCCTTGATCTTTGCTGTGGAGGACCATGCCCCTATCTCAGCCTCCCACTTACCCATACCTCAAGTACAAGTCAAGTTGACATTTTGGCAACTTGCCCATACCAATCACCATAGGCCACCAACAACTCTCTGACCTATCCAAACATGATACATGGACCAAAAGCAACTCAACACACCACACAACACAAGCTGAAGCCTCTCATAACTCAGCATTCACCAAAATCCTCTCTTATGCATTTTCATTCGAATCTCTCCACACAAGCCTCAAACCTCAAAACAAAATCCATAGAACACCTCACCATGACCCTATGATCATTTCCCAACCATTACTTTGCCCTGAAACCTTCCATATCAAAAACACGATTTCCCTCCCCCATTGACCTGAGCTTCTGCAAACTTCACATAGAGGCCATTTAAACTCCAACCAAGCATCACAAACTCTTCAGGAGGATTAGTGGAGCTGATTTGAAGCAAAGACTTGGCCAGAAAGTACCAAAAGTGAAAGCTCCAGTTCAGGTGAGCTCAAGAACATTTTTTCCAGAACTTTGATTTCTTGTTATAGAATGATTATATGAGTTGCACTGATCATCTTGATGTGTTTGATTTTGAAAATGGCCAAGAAATAAGCATGTACTGACTGTCTGAAACTTTGCCCGTAAAAATGATTTTGTTTGTTTCTCTTGATTCATGAAAAATAAATGATTTTTGTTGTGGGGTTTATGTTTAATGATGTTCAAGGGTTGATTCTGGAGAGTTTGATGAAGTTTTGATGCGTATTGAGTGAGATAGAAAAATGATTGGCCGAAGAAGATGACCGGAACACTGTTCCGGTCATCTGAGAGTGATTAGGGCTCAGGATTAGGGCTTAATCATAATTAAGTGAGTTTGAATTCCAGCCGTTCGTTTGCGCGCTAAGTCAATTCCCGCCCCCTTGAGTTTGAATCTGGGCCTTCAGATCCTTTGACTTTCTCATTTTCCTTTTAAATTCATTTTTATTTTATTTGTTTTATATTTAATTTGCACGAATTTTTAAAAATAGAAAATATTTTGGTTCTTGACCTATTTTGATAATTTTCATTGGAATTAAAATTATTTAAAGGCAATATTTTGGTCCTAAATTGGAAAAATTCATTCTGCCTAACCATGAAGAGTTTGATGATGGTTCTTCTTGCATTGCATTCTTCATAGCATGTAGTTTCTAGGGTAAAATTGGTTTGAATTTATCTTTCATTTTCAATTTGATGTGCATTTTTCCTTTTGATGTACCTTGAAACCCTAGTTGACTTGAGAAATTCATAACTTCCATTAGGTTAAAGGTTAGGTCCCCTCCTTTGGGCAGTGAACTTGTGTAGGGTTAGGGTTCCTTTGATTCCATTTTCAATTTTTTATCATGTCATTTGCTTCTGATTTTGATTCTTTGTGTTGCATGTTGTTCATATTCCCTAATTCTTGCCTTCCTTTGCATCCATTTCTCATTTGCTTGCATATAGGGACTTGCCATGACATTTTGTGCATCCATATGATTCATAAGACATCTTAGGACATGTTAGAATCATGTGTGATCATTGCATCATTCATTTGACATGTCATACTTTCATTGCATTTCATAAACTTTCATGAACTTTCATGGTTCAAAGCATGCTCCATATACCTCCATTCTCTTGTATGCTCACATATATGCATCTTGTATGACTTTGCACCATCTCTTGACATCATTTTATCATATGTATGTTTCTGACTTTGGCCTTTGCCCATCCATATGCATTGTTTCATCTCATTTCTTCCCTTATGCATCTTGTACTAACTTTTCAGGTTAATGGTAAGTTTGTTTGGGAGGTGGATTTGCCTTCACCTCCTACCTCTTATCACCTCATCATTTTACATCCTTGCTGCATTTTTACTTGTCTTGGAGTGAGCTTTCTCACATGTGCCTCTCTTCCCTCTTTTCTCTTCTCATCTCATCTCTTTTCTATCTTGTTCCTCCTTGGTGGCCATTGAAGATTCTTTCTCTCTTAAGCCTCACTAACCCTAGGATCTCTAAGTATGATAATAATTAGGGTTTGATTAGTCCCCCCATTAGTTTTACCTTTGTGTCATCTTTGTGTCTTCTCTTCTCATTTCAGAATCCAGGACTAAACCCTAAAGGTTCTAAGGCTTTGTGATTAAGCTTATGCCTGCATCCTTCTATTAGGATGGAGTGTATAACTTTAATCCTAAGTGTTAAACCCTTAATGTGTTTAACTCCTTTAATAAATACATCTAATAAATCACTAAGACATCAAGCTTGTAACTTGGGCCTTGCATTAGGGTTCTAATTCTTCCTTAAGTGGTTAAGAAGGACTAACCCTAGTGTTAATGGACAAGTCCCCCTCAAGTTGTCTTACAAACCATAAAAATCACTTCTTAATCTTACCACTAACTAAAATCCACTTTAATAAAGACTTTGTTTTGTCATGAGGTTAATCCCTAATCATGGATTAAGTTGAGGAGCCTTCCTCAACTTAAATGTTCTCATCTATTATCCTTCTATTAGGATGGTGTAATGGGTCCATTAAATCTCTGATTATGGCTTGATCTCATTACTTAACACTAAAAAAAATACCAAAAACATCTAAATAATCACAAGTAGGTTAATGATCTTAATCCTACATCATGGTGGTTAAGTATGAGGTGCTTACTTCATACTTAAGGTATTCTCATTACCCCTGATCAGAGGGAGGATGTGATGAGTTTACTAACCCTTGGTTTAGGCTTAAGCTCATTTACTTATGATAAACTTCAAAAAGCAATAAAAGATTGGAAACACAAAAACAAACAATAATCGTCTCCTCCGGGATTCTTTTCTCATCTCATTCACTCGTAAACGAGAACTTGCTTCTTCCGTCTAATGCAAGACAGTTTGCACCTGAGCCAGATAGGTCATACACTTGAGCATACACAAACAAGCAGTTCATCAGTCAATTCATCTTTCAGTCTCTTTGGGTCGAACTACGGTGTTCTGACTTCCTCATTGCACGAGAGGATACGTAGGCATAACTTAACAGTTATCGAACAAAAGTCTCTGTATATTCCCCCTCTTTCCAGCATTATTCTTTAAGCCTCATAGTCTTGAGCTTCATACTCCTGTTCTTACACTGACACTTCCCTTATACACTTCTCACTTCTTTTACACTGACACTTGCATTCTTTCCAGCTTTGATACACAGATTGCACTGACACTACCCCTTTAAAACACAAATCTTTCAAGCGTGGATCCCGTCGAGTACGACGAACAATCTGGGTGCTAATACCTTCCCAGGTTGTAACCAACCCCCTTTCTCAGTTTCTCTGGTTCGCAACCGTCTTATCCATCTTTCCTCAGGTTTATGCAGCATTACCTCTTCTTCGGGATAAAAATGCCTAGCTGGCGACTCTATTCATTCCCTTCTCCTTTCACCGACCGTTCGCGTCTGTACCCCTCTTGGCCGGGTGTCATTTGGTGGGAGCGACAGCTTGGCGACTCTGTTGGGGACCCTTATATTGTAACCAGGGCTTCTGGTTCTTTTTGTGGGTTCCTCCTAGCGCTTGTTTGATTTGTGTTTACTGGGGTGTTATGTGCTAATTGTGTTTACTTATTTGCTTTATTTACTGCTTTATGTACAGCTTTATTTAAGTGCTTTCTTTACAGTCTTTCATATTTTCATACTGTCATACTATCATTTTGCTGGATCTGGTTTGTTGTTTTGATGGGTGGGGGTTCCATTGAGAGTTTGAGGTCCTATACCTGGGACCTGAGTGACACCTAGGCTAGAGTGGTTCATATTCTTTCCCATTCCACATCGGTCTTGTGCGGGAATATGAAACACGGTTCAGATGTGGGTTTCTTCTTGAGAACTCTGTGTTACAGATTTCCTGTAGTGCTAGGGCTATCTGGGAAGCCTGCTAAGTCTGGATGACCTTTATTATGACCTTCAGAAACTGAGGTGAATTAGAGGAGGATCTTTTATGGTTATTGTAAACACTGTACCTCCGGGTTAGAAGTGTTTACACTTCTCATAACTGATCCAAGTCTGAGGATCCTTGTTCTAGAACACTACCTGTGAGGGGGTTGGGCTGTTTACAGGTTTGCAGGTACCCTTGGCCACATCATACCCTGTTACTATTTGGTTTAAGAGTACCTCATTTTGGACAGTTCTTGTGATTAACCCTGGACATGTGACTCTTTATTTGAGTCCCCCACCTTGGTTACTGGATTTCTGAACCTTCATCTGGACTTCTTGAACATACATGGGTTTATATCAAGACAGATAACCAGATCCAGCTTGATCACAAACCCTTGCATATCATTTGCATACTCATCATTCGCATCATTTAACATTTGTTTGTTTGTTTTTCAGGGTATCCACATTACATCTGGTTTGGTTTTGACCCCTTTTTCTACATAGACCTCTGCTTCATCAGTTATCTGCTTCAGCTATTCTCATCATCACCAGTATCAGCCTGTCAGTGGCTCATCACCAGTATCAGTCTTGATCTTCATCAACACCTATCTTCATCATCTTCAGCAGCATTCATGATTACTCCCAGGAAGAGCAACATATCCTACCATTTCTTTGAGCCTGTGCTGATTGGCATCAGGCAGGTCCAATCACTTATCACTCCTGACCACATCCCATTGTTCAGGGAACACTATGGAGGTATCCTGGAGATGGTTATGGACCTGGACCCTTCTCAGAGGAGCATGATCCACACATGCTTGCAGTTTTATGACCCTCCTTTGAGATGCTTCACATTCTCAGACTTTCAGTTAGGGCCTCTGCTGGAAGAATTTTCTTCATTGATTGGAGTACCTATCAGGGGTGGAATCCCTTTCAACCCAGAGATGACTTTTCCCGGCAATGGAGAAGTAGCAAAAGCACTATACCTGGAGCCTGCTTTGATTGAGCAAAGCATGACAACAAAAGCTGGAATCCCTGGTCTTCACTTGGACTTCTTGGTTTCTCAGGCCATCCTAAAGGCCTCCTTGGGAGAATGGAGGGCAGTCTGTGCACTGTTAGCCCTCAGCATATATGGGGTTATACTGTTTGCAGATGAGCCCAAATTTGTCAGCAAGAATGCCATTCATCTGTTTCTTCTGAGGAACCCAGTACCCACATTGATGGGAGATTTCTATTACTCCATTCATCAGAGGAATGAGAAACAAAGGGGGAAGTTGGTGAGATGTTGTGCTCCTTTGTTTCACACCTGGCTGCTCAGACACCTACCTAAATCAGATGCCTTCTTGAACCCTCACCAACAGAAGAATTGGGCTAAGAGGCTCATTGCTTTGACTTCAGATGACATTAGATGGTGCACCCAGAGCACCAAAGGCAAAGACATTATCACCAGCTGTGGACAATACCCAAATGTACCTCTGATAGGAGTGAAAGGTTGCATCAACTACAATCCTTTGCTGTTTAAGAGACAACTGGGCTATGCTTTGGTTCACCCTCCCAGAGTACAAGATTTAGCTGAGACCCTGTATTGTGAAGTGAAACCTAATCTAGCTGCTGTCAGACAAGCGTCCTGGGCTTGGGACAACATCCAGACAAAAGGGATGGCTATTCTAGGGAGGTGTAATAATGTTGCTTCAGCTCAGTACTATGATTGGTCCCGTACCAGAGCTCAGATTACTGGAATTCCTTTCACCATTGAGGATATACCTGGACCATCTACAGCACAGCCAGCAGCAACTGTCAGCCTGGAAGAATTTGAGAAACTGAAGGAAAGGAATGAGAATCTGTCTCAAGCTTTGAAGAAGACCCTTTGGGAAAGGAGTGATGGTCGTCTGGACATTGAGAGGTTGGAAAAGCTTAGGGTGGAGCATCTTGCCAAAATTGAGAAGACAGAGGACTATATCAGGAAAGAAAGGGCTGGGGAACAGATATTGAAGAATGCCTGTAAAGAAGCCAAGCTTCAGAAGGCTAGGACTGAGCTTTATCTGCAAGAGAGTCAGGCTAGGTGGGTCAGGATCACTGAAGCCCGGACACAAGAAGATCAGAAGACTCAGGCCAAGATTGAACAGTTAGAGGCCAATGAAAAGAAGCAGCAGGAAGCTTTGTTGGCAGCCCAGAAGGAGATTTCAGAGTTGAAGCTTAGGGCTGGATTGAAGAGATCAAAGGACCAGGATAGGCACAAGAAGCTAACCACTGCCATTGCCACCAGGAACCTCCTCATTAGGACCATTACAGAGCATCCAGCTGGTCCAGTGACTGAGGCACTTCTGAAGGAGGTTAAGGAGGATGAATTTGGATTGGATGTTTGACTTCTTTGCTTGTTGTTCATTTCCATTTTATGTACTTTTCTTTTTGTTGTATTTTGACCCTCCAGGGGCATATGTTGTAAAACAAACTATGTATTGTTCATCATTTGTAATATATTAGTTTGCTTTCATTGGGTTTCTTTTCTCAACAACATCAAGCATCTTCCTCGAGGTCTGGAAAGGTCAAAACCAAGAACCAAGCCGGATACTTTGGAGAAACAAATAAGCATACTGCATTGCATACTAACCTTGTTTTGTTTTGTAGGTTTTGTTATTATTTTTTTTCTAACTTTGTTGTGATCTCAGGAAACATTGCTCGTCGCCGAGTGTTCCCTGTCAACCGCACGCACCGGTACCCTACTCGCAACAACCTTCCTGGTATCCAAATTGATCAAGTACAGCAGGATATGACTGAGTTCAGAACTCAGATGGCTAATGAAAGAGTGGAGATGAGGAACCAAATGGCTCAATTCATGGCTGTAATGACTGGCTTGGCCCAGAGTCAAGAAAGGTTAAGGGAACTAGTGGAAAGACAAACTCCCGAGGAACCTTATCTTGGAACTGGAGGAACTATTAACAATGAAAGGGGTTAGCCTCATGCTAATCCACCAGTATTTGGACCGCATCTAGATCCGGAAGTCAATATCCTGAGAAATGTGCAAGGAAATACTGCTGGGGGGAGGATCTTGCAAGAAGATCCTCAAGAAGAGCAGTTTACTGTTATGGGAGCAGGAGATGAAGTCAATGACATGAGGTTAGATGAAATTGCTGAGAAGTTGAGATCTCTGGAGTCTCAGAATTCCTTGGGCTTCGATGTAATGGACATGGGGCTAGTGGATGGGGTGAGAATTCCCCACAAATTCAAACCCCCGTGCTTTGAGAAATACAATGGAACCTCTTGTCCACGAACTCACTTGCAATCTTTCCTGGGAAGACTTAAAGCTTATACTTTGGATGAGAAGCTGTGGATGTTCTACTTTGAAGACAATCTGACTAGGGCTTCAAGAGAGTGGTATTCACACCTGACCAGAGCTACCATCAGATGCTGGAAGGACTTAGCTGAAGCCTTCATCAGACAATATCAATACAATCTGGACATGGCTCCTAACATGACCATTCTGATGGGAATGTCTCAATCTTCCAGAGAAAGCTTTAGGGAATATGCTCAAAGGTGGAGACAGCTTGCTGCTGCTGTCCAACCACCCATGTCGGAAAGAGAAATGGCCGACATGTTCATGAATACTCTGCAAGGAGCATATAATGATAGACTGACTGCCTTTTCCTCTACCAGCTTTGCTGATGTCGTCATAGCTGGTGAAAGGATTGAAAGTCTATTGAAAATGGGCAAGATTTTTGACAGCGGTGCAAGTTCATCCAGTAATCCCAGGAAGCCTTTTGTGGGGCCCCGAAGAGCCGGTGAGACAAATGCCATTCATGCAAGCAGGTGCAGACCTGAGTATGTCCACAGATCAGTAGCAGCTGTCACCATTCCAGCTCCGATTCCTCAGCAATCAGCATATCAACAACAACAACCACATTATCAACAACAAGTTCAATATCCGCAACAGAGAACCTACAACAACAACAATAGCAATCAACAACAACGACCTTTCCAGCAAAGACCATCACAGGCAAACAGGGTAATTGACCCTATTCCTATGCCTTATGCTGCCTTATTGCCACAACTCCTGAAGCTTAACTTGGTTGAGTTAAGGACGTTGGCACCACCAGATCCTCTTAATCTCCCAAGGAATTATGATGTCAACGCCAGGTGTGCTTTCCACTCCAATGCACCTGGTCACAGGACTGAAAAATGCAGGGCCTTACAAATGAAAGTACAAGATCTGGTGGATTCTAAGGCCTTCAACTTTGCACCTCCTCCAAATGTCAACAAAAATCCTATGCCTAATCATGGAGGACCGAGGATTAATGCCATTGAGGAAGACAAACCATCTACCCTGATCACCAGTGTCGCACAAATTCGAACACCTTTGGTCGAAATTAAAGCTCAGCTTCTAGAGTGCCAAGTGTTCCCCGGGTGTGAGCACGGTTGTGGTTATTGCAACATTGCAGTCAACGGGTGTGAAAGTTTGAGAAGCGGCATAGATGGTCTTATTAAGGATGGTATCCTTCAGATTTCAACAACGACGCCTACAAATCCAGCAATTCCTTTAACAACAATTCCTGATTCTTCTACAACAGCGGCAACAATCATTCCTACCGATTCATCAATATCATCAACAATGGCTCCGTCCATCACTTCCACAAGTCAAAATTCAACAACCATTTCTTCTACAACATCAGCATCCACTTTATTAGCAGAATCTTCTACAACGCCAGCAAAAATTAACGAAGATGTTTCAACAGTTACAATCTATTATGACCCATCAGATGTTCCTCCCAGCAGCAATTTCCAACAACAAATCATGGCACCTCCTACCAGATCACCAGTCACAATTTACTATGATCCGCACACCGTTACAGTACCCTCCTCTGCATCAGTCAGTCCAATTACTATTACGGTGCCTGGACCCGTTCCTTATGAAAGCAGTAATGCCATACCTTGGCATTATGGCTCTGATCTCTACTGCAACGGGGAGAAGATCACTCTGGATTCATCAACCTCTTCTCCACAAATTGATAATGTTGGGGGAGGAGGAGGCTTCACCAGAAGCGGACGCCTTTTTGCCTCGCAAACGCAAAGACCTAATGTTGAAGCAGAGCTTGCTGCCAAAGCAAAAGGAAAGAGTGTGATATCTGAAGAGCCGACTGCCAAGGAAGCTCAGCAGACATCTTTTGAATAAGATGTAGACGAGTTTATGAGAATCATAAAAAGAAGTGATTACAAGGTGGTGGACCAGCTTCACCAAACTCCCTCAAAAATCTCCATATTATCACTATTGATGTGTTCTAAAGCTCACAAGAACGCACTGTTGAAAGTCATGCACGCAGCATACGTGCCGGAGGAGATTACTGTTAATCAGCTAGAAACTGTGGTTGCGAATGTCAATACCAGTCATGGACTGGGTTTTACCAATGCTGACTTAACAACGGAGGGACGTAACCACAACAAGGCTTTACATATCACCTTGGAATGCAAGGGTGCTGTTCTATCTCATGTACTGGTGGACACTGGGCCATCGCTCAATGTTCTACCAAAGAAAGCCTTGGTGAAGCTGGAGTATGATGGCTTGGCATTGCGTCCGAGTAATTTGGTGGTGAGAGCATTCGATGGCTCTAAGAGATCAGTGCTTGGGGAGATTGATCTGCCTGTGGTGATTGGCCCACAGACCTTCAAAACTACCTTCTTTGTGATGGACATTCAGCCGGCCTACAGTTGTCTGTTGGGTAGACCTTGGATCCACGCCGCTGGCGCTGTTACGTCTACCCTTCACCAGAAGTTAAAATTCGAGTGGGAAGGCCAAATCAACACCATCTGTGGGGAGGAGGACATCTTTGTTAGCCAGCTGGCTACGTATAAGTACATTGAGATGGATGGGGAGATCCATGAAACCATGAGCCAAGGGTTTGAGGCCTTGAACATTAATGAAGCATCTGCTGTACTGGGAACTTCCATAACATCGTACCAGCAAGCCCAGAAGGTTGTTGAGGAAGGTACCGCCCAAGGCTGGGGCAAGCTGCTGCCCGTAGAAAAGAAAGAAGACCGATTTGGGTTGGGTTACAGACCAACTCAACAAGATCAACCAGAGGCTGCCAAAGAGCCCAAGTTTGTCAGCGGGGGAATGCTCACCCCGGATGCTGTGAACAATTTGGAAGATGAGTCGAAGATGAGCGCAACCTGGAAAGCTGGATACGTCCAAGGACCCTGGGGAGCCATGTCTCAAACTGGTCTTCCCAGGAAATTATAAGGGTTACTCCTGCAGAGTAATTATTATTTCCTATATTTTAAAGCATGCATCAAGTCTTGCATCTTGCCCAAGATGTGAAGACTCATTTTGTAATCGGGCCATCTTGTATTTTGTGCAAAGATCAATTAATGAATATCAGGACATCTTTTGCAAATGAGTCTTTTCTTTTTTTCGCTCACTGTTTTTCATTTTTCACTCTTTGTACAAAAATAAAATGGAAATGCTTTTCAAAATAAATAACTTCATTTCCACTTTTTCTAAATAAGATAAAACTGATCACTAAAATAAACAAATCTAAACCCTTGCAGAAAGTGCCCTCTAGACTGCACCGACAACAAGACTGCTATGACTTCGTATGACTTTGACAATCCAATCAATCAAGCTGATGAAGGGGTTGAAGAAGAGCATGAGCTACCTGAAGAGCTAGCTAGGTTGTTGAGACAAGAGGAGAAGGTTATCACTCCTCATCAGGAGGAGGTCGAAACGGTTAATCTTGGTACAGAAGAAGAAGTGAAAGAAGTCAAGATCGGGGCCTACTTACAAGATTCAGTGAAAGAGCAACTGATTGCCATGCTTCAGGAATATGTGGATGTTTTTGCTTGGTCTTATCAGGATATGCCAGGATTGGACACCGACATTGTCATGCACAAGCTGGCTCTGAAAGAAGACTGCCCGCCAGTAAAACAGAAGTTGCGCCGTACTCGCCCCGATATGGCAATGAAGATAAAAGAAGAGGTGCAAAAGCAGTGGGACGCCAGTTTCCTTGCTGTAACTAGCTATCCGCTGTGGGTTGCTAACATTGTACCTGTGCCTAAGAAGGATGGCAAGGTGAGAATGTGTGTGGATTACCGGGATCTGAACAGAGCCAGCCCGAAAGATGACTTCCCTTTACCTCACATTGATGTACTGGTCGACAATACGGCTCAGTTTTCGGTGTTCTCCTTCATGGATGGATTTTCAGGATACAATCAGATCAAAATGTCACCTGAAGACATGGAGAAGACAACTTTCATCACACCCTGGGGCACATTCTGTTATAAGGTGATGCCATTCGGCCTGAAGAATGCTGGTGCTAGTTATCAACGGGCTATGGTAACATTATTCCATGACATGATCCATAAAGAAATTGAATGTTATGTGGATGACATGATTGCCAAGTCCCTCACAGAAGAAGACCACCTGGTGAATCTGTTGAAGTTATTCAAGCGTCTGAGGAAGTACCAACTGAAGTTGAACCCCAACAAGTGTACATTCGGGGTACGTTCCGGTAAACTGCTGGGATTTATCGTAAGTGAGAAAGGGATTGAAGTTGACCCCGATAAAGTTAAAGCCATTCAAGAAATGCCTGCACCAAAGACCGAGAAAGAAGTTCGGGGGTTCCTGGGTAGATTGAACTACATTTCAAGGTTCATATCTCATCTCACTGCAACCTGTGAACCTTTATTCAAGCTGTTAAGAAAAGAACAAACGGTCAGGTGGAACGAAGACTGCCAGAGGGCTTTTGTCAAAATCAAGGAATACTTATAAGAGCCTCCAATCCTTATGCCCCCAGTTGAAGGAAGACCTCTAATTATGTACTTGACGGTATTAGACGAGTCAATGGGGTGTGTGTTGGGCCAGCATGACGAGTCTGTTCGAAAAGAGTATGCAATATACTACCTAAGCAAAAAGTTTACCGACTGTGAACAACGGTATTCACTGCTCGAGAAAACTTGCTGTGCTTTAGCGTGGGCTGCTCGCCGACTAAGGCAGTATATGTTGACCCACACCACTTTGTTGATTTCCAAGATGGATCCAGTCAAATACATTTTTGAGAAGCCAGCACTTACCGGACGGGTTGCAAGATGGCAAATGATCCTCACAAAATACGATATTCAATACACATCTCAAAAGGCCATCAAAGGCAGTGTATTGTCTGATTATTTCGCTGAGCAACCCATTGATGATTACCAGCCTATGAGATTTGACTTCCCTGATGAAGACATCATGTTCATAAAAGCAAAAGATCACGAAGAGCCTGTTCACACTGAAGGGCCTGACCCAGAAGAAGAATGGGCTATGATGTTTGATGGGGCTGTTAATATGAATGGTCGTGGTGTTGGTGCAGTACTCATTACACCTAAAGGAGTTCACATGCCTTTCTCGGAAAAACTCACCTTTAACTGCACTAACAATGAAGCTGAATACGAAGCTTGTATTATGGGTCTTGAGGAAGCCATTGACCTCAGGATCAAAACTTTGACTGTATTCGGAGATTCAGCTCTGGTAATTAATCAAACCAACGACAAATGGTACACTCACAAGGATCATCTGATACCTTATCGGGATTATACAAGGAGGTTGTTGACTTTCTTCACAACAGTCAAGCTTGAGTATATCCCTCGAGACGAGAATCAGTTTGCAGATGCTCTGGCTACCATTTCATCCATGATCAAAGTTCAAGCTGCCAACTTTGTGCCTCGGATTTCAGTATCCAGACTTGACAGACCAGCATATGTGTTCTCAACAGATGTTGTTAAAGATAATAAGCCTTGGTTCCATGACATCAAATGCTTCTTGGAGGATCAAACATACCCACCTGGGGCATCTTCCAATGATAAGAAGACATTAAGGAGGCTAGCTGGTAGTTTCTTCCTGAATACTGATGGTTCCCTGTATAAGAGAAACTTTGATATGGTACTCCTCAGATGTGTTGATAGGGCAGAGGCAGACTTGTTGATGCATGAGGTGCACGAAGGATCTTTTGGTACCCACGCAGGAGGACATGCAATGGCTAAAAAGTTGCTAAGATCAGGCTATTACTGGATCACAATGGATGCAGACTGTTGTGCTTATGCCAGAAAATTCCATAAATGCCAGATTTATGCGGATAAAGTGCATGTGTCTCCCAATCCTTTGAATGTGATGTCTTCACCCTGGCCTTTTGCCATGTGGGGCATTGATATGATTGGCAAGATTGAACCAACTGCTTCAAATGGCCACAGATTCATTCTGGTAGCCATTGATTATTTTACCAAGTGGGTTGAAGCAGCTTCTTATGCAAATGTTACAAGGCAAGTGGTAGCCCGATTTCTGAAGAGAGATATCATCTGTCGGTATGGAGTGCCCGAGCGAATCATTACTGATAATGGTTCCAACTTGAACAACAAAATGATGGCAGAGCTATGCCGGGACTTCAAGATCCAACACCACAACTCTTCTCCTTACAGGCCAAAGATGAATGGCGCTGTAGAGGCAGCTAACAAGAATATCAAGAAGATTGTGCAGAAGATGGTGGTTACCTACAAAGACTGGCATGAAATGCTACCGTTTTCCTTGCATGGGTACCGAACGTCAATCAGAACATCCACGGGGGCAACACCGTATCAGCTTGTGTATGGTATGGAGGCGGTCCTACCTGTTGAAGTTGAATTACCCTCCTTGCGGGTACTGATGGATGTTAAACTGAATGAAGCAGAATGGGTCTGATCCCGATACGAACAATTAAATCTGATCGCAGAAAAGAGATTGGCTGCAATTTGTCATGGGCAGTTATATCAGAAAATAATGAAGAAAGCCTTCGATCAGAAAGTCAGGCTTCGGGAGTATCAAGTAGGGGATCTTGTGCTGAAAAGACTCCTCCCTCCTCATACGGACCACAGGGGCAAGTGGACTCCGAATTATGATGGGCCATTCATAGTAAAGAAAGGTTTCTCAGGTGGAGCTCTGATGCTCAGTACTATGGATGGTGAAGACTTCCTGTCCCCTGTGAATTCAGATGCAGTTAAAAAATACTTCGCATAAAATGACCCGCTGGACATAAAAAACAGAATGTAAGTCCAGGCAAAAATAGGGCATCCCGGCGAGTCAAAAAACAGAATAAAAGACTCGAGCAAAAATAAGGGAAAATAAATAAAAGATGTACACCCGCTGAGTTGAAAAGCCGCATTGGGAACTCAGGCAAAAATGGGTATCCCGGTGGATTGAAAACCCGAAAGGGCGATCCACGCAAAATAAGGGAATAAGTGAACAACTGCATTCTGAATTCATCTGTATCACATGCAACATGGCAAGCTTCGAAAGGTTAAAGCATCGGTCAGAATCAGCCTTCTTCAGAAAGCAAGCTGAGAAGAATGTCAAAAGTCATACAAGTCGTAGCAAAGGGAAGCTCCTTGAAGCGTCATCAACATTGCCATTGTCTTTTTGTTTCTCGATTTGTAACGATCTCCTCATTTTAGGGGATCCATTTCTTTGACTGTATCTTGCTAATTTAGGGCGCATAAATTAATAAAATCAGATTTTCAGTCATACCTTGTCTCGTACATTTTATTTTTCATTTGCAAAATGTCCGATGTCCTTAAGATATTGATTGCATAAATACAGATGCTTCCATTCTAAAAATACGTGCTTATAGGAAATATATTTGCTCCCGGGAGTGTCTAAACTCCTATGACGGAATCCAGTAAGAGATACCTCGGGGAACTTGTACGTCTCTTTGTCATACATGATTGCAGGTGTTCGAAGCACAACATGGGGCATGAAAGCTTCTCCCTAGCAGGCTGCCAAATTATTATTTCCTCAGCACACCTTCCAAACAGCACCAGAGATGCTTTCTCCCCATCAGAGTTGTCGGGCATCACTTCTCCAACATTTCCTTCAGAGCAGTACCAGAAGGTGCCCATATCCCCAACTGAGTTGTCAAGTATCATCCTCAGCAGGATCCCCACAGAAATCTCTAGGAGGATCTTTCAGTGATCTTTCTTCTTCCCCAGCCGAGTGCTAGACAGGGAATCAGCCCCCCGCAGAGTTTCAACTTATATCCAGAAGAGCAACGCTTGAAGATCTCGCGACAGAGCGACGAAAGCTTCTACGGACCCCAGCTGGGTCCCTCATTACCAAGATAGGTTTATCAATGACCTACTTCCCCATGCAGAGTCATATATGTCAGATCTACCAATGATCTCATCCCCAGCTGGGATACCCCCTTTAGGCAGATCAACCGGAGATCTCCACAGCATCGGGATCCGAATCCCGGACCGATATCTTTGCATAATCATAGCATTCGCATCACATTCTCCCCCAGAGCGTAGCATTCCGTCTAATACGGAGCATTACGGCAAAAATCAAACATATTGCATAATCATAAGCCATGTGTCGAACCAAACACCTGTAAATACCGACGTTTCATCAACAATATGTAAAATGCTTCTCAAACTCCCCGGCAGAATATTAAAGCATTTCCTTTACACTGATAAATACAGATACATACTCCTTTTGGCACTCGTCCGTGTCATCATTCCTCAGTAAAGTCGCCCGGGCGTTCTCTACAAATAGATACTTATACATTACAAATGCTTCTTGACACTCGTCTGTGTCATATCCCCAGCAGAAAGCCAAAACGCCCCCTTTGCACTCACAAACACATGTTTACATATATCTATACACATCTCTGACACCCGTCCGTGTCACCTCCCCTAACACAGTTACCTAAACACTTTGTAAACCAAATACTTGTTTATAATACACTTCTTCCGACACCCGTCCGTGTCGTGCTTTCCCCAGCAAGTTGAACACTCGTCTGTGTCTCACCCATTACTTTTCACTCATACCGATACTCGTCCGTATCTTGTATATACCACTTAAATCCCCTTAGAATCAACACTCGTCCGTGTTCTTTGTTAACCAGGTGATACTCGTCCGTATCATTATGCGTCAAGCGTTTGGTTCTACTGATACTCGTCCGTATCATAGTCTTAAGGATGCTCGTCCGCATCTTTAATCTATACACCGTGTCAAACACTTATACTTTCTTGAATTTAGACACTTGTCTGTGTCTACCATTCCCCAGAAGAATTCCCACCAAATCTTGATAAACTATTTCCTTTCTATCTGACATTCGTCCTATGTCATGATACCTTTCGGCAGCCGTACCCTGCCAGGTGATCGTCCTTCACCTTTTTGATGATCGTCCTTCATCATCCCCTGCGGAGTCTCTATTCACTAAAACCCCTTCCTATCCGACATTCGTCCTATGTCGTGATATTTTTAGCAGCCGTCCCCTGCTAGGTGATCGTCCTTCACCTCTTGATGATCGTCCTTCATCATTTTATCCGATGGCCGTCCCCGTCGTTGATTTTGTTATCTGACATTCGTCCTATGTCATGATAAAACCCGAGAGCAGCCGTCCCCTGCTAGGTGATCGTCCTTTAACTCTTGATGATCGTCCTTCATCATGCTTATCCGATGGCCGTCCCCATCATCGACCTTTTCTATCCGGTATTCGTCCTATGTCGCGATACTTTTGGCAGCCGTACCCTGCCAGGTGATCGTCCTTCACCTTGGATGACCGTCCCTCATCCTTATCCCCAACAGAGCAGCCGTCCCCTGCTAGGTGATCGTCCTTCACCTTTGATGACCGTCCCTCATCATTTATTTTTATTAACCCGATGGTCGTCCCCATCATTGACTTTATCTATAATCCCCAGAAAGTCTTATTTCTTTACTTGATGGTCGTCCCCATCATGATCTCTCTATTTCCCCAGCATGTCGGTCGTCCCCGGCATCGCTTCATCCCCAGCAGTCGTCCTCTTCTCGACGGTCGTCATCCGTCGCCCGCACTTTTTAATCATACTTTATTTTCTTTTACAATCTATATCCCTTTTCTTCTTCATTCAGTGAGTGCAAATTTTGGACTGTCTTTGGTATTCAACCACAAATTATCTTGTTTGCATGTTAAGCCGTTGCTTACATCCTGCACAGCTAACTCATGTTTGAATAGGGGAAGCTGTAAAGACCCAAAATTTGCCCTCACCCATTCACACCATGTCTTGTGATCTTTTCATTTGCATAAATTCAATCATAGCATCTCATACCACATGTTTGATTCACTGCATTGATTCAAAGCCATCTGCATCTAGAGTTTGTGATCTAAGCAATCCATGAGCTATTTGAGCCACTACAAAGGTCTTCAATCATCTCAAGAGGGTCCATATGTGTTCAAGCATCATATTATATCCTCACAAGGTCAAGAAAGTCAAATAATCACAAGAACTGAGAAAGGCATGGAAGCAGAGCCAGACTTAACTGCACAGATGACCTATAATTAGGGTTTTGGTTTCAGAGGCCATAACTCCAAATTTTTTGGTCATTCTTGTTTCTATTGGTCTCTATAGGTTATGAGGATCATGCATATCAATTTTCATGAAGAAATTCAATGGGGAAGGCATCTGATCAAGAGATGACTTCTTGAGCAAGTCAGTGCAAAAACAGGGCATCTGAGGCCCCCAATGACCCAACCAAAGGGGTTTCTCCATCATTTTGAATGTGTGTGATCTTTATTTGATCATAGAAGATGTTAAAAGTTCACAAAATTGAAGAAATTCAAGCCATTTGCAAAGTTGCCTTTTTGGGAAAGTGACTTATAATGGAAACTTGCCATTTTGGGAAAGTTTTTCAACCTTCTCTTTTTGATTCAAAAATGCTTCAAATGAGAAAACTTTGGTCATGGAAGTTGTATATTGGATCATTCCCTTTTCAAAAAGTACAATAACTCATTCTAATTCATTTTGAATCAAAAGTTATGGCTTGGCAAAGTTGGCAAAAATCACATAATTTCATGTTTTACACCAAAGAGACATTTTGCAAAATGGTATGATAAGGCATTCTAAAGGCTTCAAATATGCACAAATACTTCACAACATGCTCATGTGACCTCTAAAGATCAGAATTGGCCCAAGGATTATGCATTTTGGTGCCTTGAACTTCAAGAATTTCCAAAGGGGCCAAGCTTCCCCAAAATTGCAAAATGCTCTATAACCTTTCATCCACTTGGGCCAGCTCACAAAATCTGATTTCATGACATTCCTTGATCTTTGCTACGCAGGACCATGCCCCTATCTCAGCCTCCCACTTGCCCATACCTCAAGTACAAGTCAAGTTGACATTTTGGCAACTTGCCCATACCAATCACCATAGGCCACCAACAACTCTCTGACCTATCCAAACATGATACATGGACCAAAAGCAACTCAACACACCACACAACACAAGCTGAAGCCTCTCATAACTCAGCATTCACCAAAATCCTCTCTTATGCATTTTCATTCGAATCTCTCCACACAAGCCTCAAACCTCAAAACAAAATCCATAGAACACCTCACCATGACCCTATGATCATTTCCCAACCATTACTTTGCCCTGAAACCTTCCATATCAAAAACACGATTTCCCTCCCCCATTGACCTGAGCTTCTGCAAACTTCACATAGAGGCCATTTAAACTCCAACCAAGCATCACAAACTCTTCAGGAGGATTAGTGGAGCTGATTTGAAGCAAAGACTTGGCCAGAAAGTACCAAAAGTGAAAGCTCCAATTCAGGTGAGCTCAAGAACATTTTTTTCCAGAACTTTGATTTCTTGTTATAGAATGATTATATGAGTTGCACTGATCATCTTGATGTGTTTGATTTTGAAAATGGCCAAGAAATAAGCATGTACTGACTGTCTGAAACTTTGCCCGTAAAAATGATTTTGTTTGTTTCTCTTGATTCATGAAAAATAAATGATTTTTGTTGTGGGGTTTATGTTTAATGATGTTCAAGGGTTGATTCTGGAGAGTTTGATGAAGTTTTGATGCGTATTGAGTGAGATAGAAAAATGATTGGCCGGAGAAGATGACCGGAACACTGTTCCGGTCATCTGAGAGTGATTAGGGCTCAGGATTAGGGCTTAATCATAATTAAGTGAGTTTGAATTCCAGCCGTTCGTTTGCGCTCTAAGTCAATTCCCGCCCCCTTGAGTTTGAATCTGGGCCTTCAGATCCTTTGACTTTCTCATTTTCCTTTTAAATTCATTTTTATTTTATTTGTTTTATATTTAATTTGCACGAATTTTTTAAAATAGAAAAATGCATTGAAAAATTCTGAAATTTTTTGTCAAACCCTTTATTAATTTTCAGAACCCAAAAATATTTTTATTTTTATTTTTTGCATTAAAAACTATTTTTAAATCATTTAAATGTTTATTTTTAATTAGTTAATGGAAATTAATTAATTAAAAATGCATTTAGGTATTTAAAAATCACCAAAAAATTCACATTGCATTTTAAAACATTTAGAAACATTATCAAACTCTCAAAACAATTTTCTTTTTGGTTCTTGACCTATTTTGATAATTTTCATTGGAATTAAAATTATTTAAAGGCAATATTTTGGTCCTAAATTGGAAAAATTCATTCTGCCTAACCATGAAGAGTTTGATGATGGTTCTTCTTGCATTGCATTCTTCATAGCATGTAGTTTCTAGGGTAAAATTGGTTTGAATTTATATTTCATTTTCAATTTGATGTGCATTTTTCCTTTTGAGGTACCTTGAAACCCTAGTTGACTTGAGAAATTCATAACTTCCATTAGGTTAAAGGTTAGGTTCCCTCCTTTGGGCAGTGAACTTGAGAAACATACATTTTGTGCATCCACATGATTCATAAGACATCTTAGGACATATTAGAATCATGTTTGATCATTGCATCATTCATTTGACATGTCATACTTTCATTGCATTTCATAAACTTTCATGAACTTTCATGGTTCAAAGCATGCTCCATATACCTCCATTCTCTTGTATGCTCACATATATGCATCTTGTATCACTTTGCACCATATCTTGACATCATTTGCATCATATGTATGTTTCTTACTTTGGCCTTTGCCCATCCATATGCATTGTTTCATCTCATTTCTTCCCTTATGCATCTTGTACTAACTTTTCAGGTTAATGGTAAGTTTGTTTGGGAGGTGGATTTGCCTTCACCTCCTACCTCTTATCACCTCATCATTTTACATCCTTGCTGCATTTTTACTTGTCTTGGAGTGAGCTTTCTCACATGTGCCTCTCTTCCCTCTTTAATCTTCTCATCTCATCTCTTTTCTATCTTGTTCCTCCTTGGTGGCCTTTGAAGATTCTTTCTCTCTTAATCCTCACTAACCCTAGGATCTCTAAGTATGATAATAATTAGGGTTTGATTAGTCCCCACATTAGTTTTACCTTTGTGTCATCTTTGTGTCTTCTCTTCTCATCTCATAATCAAGGACTAAACCCTAAAGGTTCTAAGGCTTTGTGATTAAGCTTATGCCTGCATCCTTCTATTAGGATGGAGTGTATAACTTTAATCCTAAGTGTTAAACCCTTAATGTGTTTAACTCCTTTAATCAATCCATCTAATAAATCACTAAGACATCAAGCTTGTAACTTGGGCCTTGCATTAGGGTTCTAATTCTTCCTTAAGTGGTTAAGAAGGACTAACCCTAGTGTTAATGAACAAGTCCCCCTCAAGTTGTCTTACAAACCATAAAAATCACTTCTTAATCTTACCACTAACTAAAATCCACTTTAATAAAGACTTTGTTTTGTCATGAGGTTAATCCCTAATCATGGATTAAGTTGAGGAGCCTTCCTCAGCTTAAATGTTCTCATCTATTATCCTTCTATTAGGATGGTGTAATGGGTCCATTAAATCTCTGATTATGGCTTGATCTCATTACTTAACACTAAACAAAAATACCAAAAACATCTAAATAATCACAAGTAGGTTAATGATCTTAATCCTACATCATGGTGGTTAAGTATGAGGTGCTTACTTCATACTTAAGGTATTCTCATTACCCCTGATCAGAGGGAGGATGTGATGAGTTTACTAACCCTTGGTTTAGGCTTAAGCTCATTTACTTATGATAAACTTCAAAAAGCAATAAAAGATTGGAAACACAAAAACAAACAATAATCGTCTCCTCCGGGATTCTTTTCTCATCTCATTCACTCGTAAACGAGAACTTGCTTCTTCCGTCTAATGCAAGACAGTTTGCACCTGAGCCAGATAGGTCATACACTTGAGCATAGACAAACAAGCAGTTCATCAGTCAATTTATCTTTCAGTCTCTTTGGGTCGAACTACGGTGTTCTGACTTCCTCATTGCACGAGAGGATAGGTAGGCATAACTTAACAGTTATCGAACAAAAGTCTCTGTATATTCCCCCTCTTTCCAGCATTATTCTTTAAGCCTCATAGTCTTGAGCTTCATACTCCTGTTCTTACACTGACACTTCCCTTATACACTTCTCACTTCTTTTACACTGACACTTGCATTCTTTCCAGCTTTGATACACAGATTGCACTGACACTACCCCTTTAAAACACAAATATTTCAAGCGTGGATCCCGTCGAGTACGACGGACAATCTGGGTGCTAATACCTTCCCAGGTTGTAACCAACCCCCTTTCTCAGTTTCTCTGGTTCGCAACCGTCTTATCCATCTTTCCTCAGGTTTATGCAGCATTACCTCTCCTTCGGGATAAAAATGCCTAGCTGGCGACTCTATTCATTCCCTTCTCCTTTCACCGACCGTTCGCGTCTGTACCCCTCTTGGCCGGGTGTCATTTGGTGGGAGCGACAGCTTGGCGACTCTGTTGGGGACCCTTATATTGTAACCAGGGCTTCTGGTTCTTTTTGTGGGTTCCTCCTAGCGCTTGTTTGATTTGTGTTTACAGGGGTGTTATGTGCTAATTGTGTTTACTTATTTGCTTTATTTACTGCTTTATGTACAGCTTTATTTAAGTGCTTTCGTTACAGTCTTTCATATTTTCATACTGTCATACTATCATTTTGCTGGATCTGGTTTGTTGTTTTGATGGGTGGGGGTTCCATTGAGATTTTGAGGTCCTATACCTGGGACCTGAGTGACACCTAGGCTAGAGTGGTTCATATTCTTTCCCATTCCATTTCGGTCTGGTGCGGGAATATGAAACACGGTTCAGATGTGGGTTTCTTCTTGAGAACTCTGTGCTACAGATTTCCTGTAGTGCTAGGGCTATCTGGGAAGCCTGCTAAGTCTGGATGACCTTTATTATGACCTTCAGAAACTGAGGTGAATTAGAGGATGATCTTTTATGGTTATTGTAAACACTGTACCTCCGGGTTAGAAGTGGTTACACTTCTCATAACTGATCCAAGTCTGAGGATCCTTGTTCTAGAACACTACCTGTGAGGGGGTTGGGCTGTTTACAGGTTTGCAGGTACCCTTGGCCACATCATACCCTGTTACTATTTGGTTTAAGAGTACCTCATTTTGGACAGTTCTTGTGATTAACCCTGGACATGTGACCCTTTATTTGAGTCCCCCACCTTGGCTACTGGATTTCTGAACCTTCATCTGGACTTCTTGAACATACATGGGTTTATATCAAGACAGATAACCAGATCCAGCTTGATCACAAACCCTTTCATATCATTTGCATACTCATCATTCGCATCATTTAACATTTGTTTGTTAGTTTTTCAGGGTATCCACATTACATCTGGTTTGGTTTTGACCCCTTCTTCTACATAGACCTCTGCTTCATCAGTTATCTGCTTCAGCTATTCTCATCATCACCAGTATCAGCCTGTCAGTGGCTCATCACCAGTATCACTCTTGATCTTCATCAGCACCTATCTTCATCATCTTCAGCAGCATTCATGACTACTCCTAGGAAGAGCAACATATCCTACCATTTCTTTGAGCCTGTGCTGACTGGCATCAGGCAGGTCCAGTCACTTATCACTCCTGACCACATCCCATTGTTCAGGGAACACTATGGAGGTATCCTGGAGATGGTTATGGACCTGGACCCTTCTCAGAGGAGCATGATCCACACATGCTTGCAGTTTTATGACCCTCCTTTGAGATGCTTCACATTCTCAGACTTTCAGTTAGGGCCTCTGCTGGAAGAATTTTCTTCATTGATTGGAGTACCTATCAGGGGTGGAATCCCTTTCAACCCAGAGATGACTTTTCCCGGCAATGGAGAAGTAGCAAAAGCACTATACCTGGATCCTGCTTTGATTGAGCAAAGCATGACAACAAAATCTGGAATCCCTGGTCTTCACTTGGACTTCTTGGTTTCTCAGGCCATCCTAAAGGCCTCCTTGGGAGAATGGAGGGCAGTCTGTGCACTGTTAGCCCTCAGCATATATGGGGTTATATTGTTTGCAGATGAGCCCAAATTTGTCAGCAAGAATGCCATTCATCTGTTTCTTCTGAGGAACCCAGTACCCACATTGCTGGGAGATTTCTATTACTCCATTCATCAGAGGAATGAGAAACAAAGGGGGAAGTTGGTGAGATGTTGTGCTCCTTTGTTTCACACCTGGCTGCTCAGACACCTACCTAAATACGATGCCTTCTTGAACCCTCACCAACAGAAGAATTGGGCTAAGAGGCTCATTGCTTTGACTTCAGATGACATTAGATGGTGCACCCAGAGCACCAAAGGCAAAGACATTATCACCAGCTGTGGACAATACCCAAATGTACCTCTGATAGGAGTGAAGGTTTGCATCAACTACAATCCTTTGCTATTTAAGAGACAACTGGGCTATGCTTTGGTTCACCCTCCCAGAGTACAAGATTTAGCTGAGACCCTGTATTGTTTAAGCCCCCTCTTTCCAGCATTATTCTTTAAGCCTCATAGTCTTGAGCTTCATACTCCTGTTCTTACACTGACACTTCCCTTATACACTTCTCACTTCTTTTACACTGACACTTGCATTCTTTCCAGCTTTGATACATAGATTGCACTGACACTACCCCTTTAAAACACAAATCTTTCAAGCGTGGATTCCGTCGAGTACGGCGGACAATATGGGTGCTAATACCTTCCCAGGTTGTAACCAACCCCCTTTCTCAGTTTCTCTGGTTCGCAACCGTCTTATCCATCTTTCCTCAGGTTTATGCAGCATTACCTCTCCTTCGGGATAAAAATGCCTTGCTGGCGACTCTATTCATTCCCTTCTCCTTTCGCCGACCGTTCGTGTCTGTACCCCTCTTGGCCGGGTGTCATTTGGTGGGAGCGACACAAAACTGAAAAGAAAAGTTTCTAACTAAGAACCCACCTTGCAATCAATGAGGAGGTTGGTGAAGATGAAGATTTGATGAAGAAATGGAGATGATCCGAGCATTTTCCTCTCTTAGGGTTTCTTCCCCTTCTTCTCTTCTCTTATCCCTTTCTTTCTTTTCTTTTTCCTTCTTTCTCTTTTCTTTTTCTTACCAACTTTCTTTCCTTTCTTTTCTTTTTATAATACATAACTTGTTTCTCTTTCTCTTAAAAACCAAACAATGTATATCATACCAATACACGATAGTTAGTATACTAACAGGTCCAATTTGAGAATATTCAGAAAATATCTCTGAGTCAGATAATACTTAATTAATCCTAATTAATATTATCCATGGCATTTAATTAAATACGGGGTATTACATCCTCCCCTCCTTGAATTGAAATTCGTCCTCGAATTTCCTTTACTAATCCACAACGACAGTGACAACATTATCTTAGATCCATTCTCATCCTTAATTATCTTAATTATCCGAACATGTTCAAATCCAATTTGACTTCGCGGCTCAAAGATCCTCGTTTCACAATAAAATCAACCCTCGCGTCCTTACTCATACGCTTGTTTCCAATATCGAGTTAACTTTCAATTTATTATTTCCGCAACTTATTTGTTGCTTCATGCAAAACACTAAGTCTCATTTCTCCCTCAGAGAAACACACCATGCAAATTCTTCTCATTGCATCACAATACAAAACATAGAACTACGACTTACCTCGACAAGGTTCCACAAGGTATCTTGGCGAGATCCTTTCCTTGTACAATTTCCCAACAAAAGCATCCCATTAAGATCCTTCAATTACTAACGCTATAACAAAAGTTGTCAAAGACTCCGTCACCAATTTCCCCTAGTCTTACGCCTAAACGATAACCATTCGCATCGGGTGTTTCATTCCGTCGGTATCTTACCATAGACAATCCACTTAGAATAAAATTCTCTTACTTCGGCACTTATAAATAAATCTCTTCAACTTCTCATAATCTGACTGAACTCTTTTATATGTCTCCCCCCATTGTGCTTCCAAAGCCTAATAGTGGAGAATACCATGAATTCTCAAGCAATACCAAATAGTTGGTAGTCTGCGGAGAACTCTCGTATCCATTGGAGCTCTCACCAACCAATAGAATAAGAACTTGCAAACCTGTAACGATAGAACAATTCACTTGTCTACTACACAATGACAACATTGGTCCAAACCCCCCAATAACAAAGATGCATGGTTGTACTGCTGCAAATGCAACCAATACCATTCCAATTCCATTCGAAACTCGAAACCATCTATCCAATTAGACTTAACCAATCAGACCATGATTACAATGCTTCATATCAATTCTCTTTACAAAATTACATTCAGTCAAGATTTCTGATGACACAAGGGCTCCATCAAATAACAATGCAGCCACGCCACAGAACTTACAATAACTAGTGAGTCACCAATACCAAACTCAAATCATCCTTAGTACACTTGCGGGTTTCCACAACACTTGCCTTTTTCATACAATATTCTACTCACTCACCTTTTAGGATCACACAAAACCTATCATTCAAATCCACCTCTCTCAAAGGTCTTGTTTCTTAAACAATTCAATTACATGCTTAACTTTGGGACATTCACCTTTCACTCTTACCTGGAAGGTAACTTAAGGATCCATATCCTTGAGTACGACTCAATTGTGCACATCTGGTATTAATCTCATGGAGTCTATAACTGATGTTAACGATACTAAAAATGACCAATTGTTCATCTCTGATCCACTCAAAATTCAGATCATTTACTATCCACCAAAAATCATGCTCAAAAGAAAAGTCCAACACTTTTTCCACCGACGCTTGGTACGGAAACCAAAATGGACTTACAGCTCAGAAAGTATGATTCTCTAATGTTCCCACCAAGATCATGTGTCTACCGATTAACTATTCAAGGTTAAACGATCAAACTTAACTAAACTTGTTTTTCTTGCTAGCAAACAATCCAACTCGAATTTACCAATCCAAACCACACTAAATTGCAATATGATTTTCACTCGCGGTCTCTAAATAGGTGTAACAATCGTTCACCATCCACAACCCAAGATAACACAAAAGGGCACAACATGCAAATTATACTCTCTAACAAACGAAGAAGTAGAAATACCATTCTGTTACGGTCAATACGAATACTCAACGGAATAGTCCAATTCCATTCTTACAATGACGCTAGTAGGAATCGACCAGGAAAACGTCAAAGGGTTTTAGTTACAAGCTAATGTTTGGTTCGTTCGTAAACAAAATCCAGTACACAATCCTTATCGGGTAAAACAAAGCAAAACAAAGGAGATCTTATTTATAGTATACAACCTTGTCCTCTCTCTCTCTCTCTCTCTCTCTCTCTCTAATTCCTTGCAAGAATTAGTATCAACAATAACATTCTTAATCTCGCCAGGGGCATAATCCAAATACTTCGATTATTCACAAACACAGAGGTTTTCCCTTACTCTTGGAGACTGAGGCAAAACACTCTTCTGAAGAACCTTACTGTCTACGCTTACATAACAACTGAGGTTCCTTTACCCCCTAATGATCATTGTATAGAAAGTCTCCACAACTTCCCATCGGTTACAATAACACTCCACCCGGACACTCAAGTCCAAATGTTTGCAGCTTAGAAAAATCCAATTTTCCAAAACTTAACAACGGTAACCGGTCACTACCAGGAGGGTTACAGATCACTCAGTACGATCTTGTACTTCTAGTAGTTGTAAGAGGTTTAGAAATACAATTTGGTAACCGGGTACTATTCAGAGGACAATCCGATTACTCAACGCAGAAGCGAACTTCTGGTCTTCATTGTTACTCAAACCTCTCAAACTTATTCCAATCACATCCAAACGTTACGACCATACTAAACAACGATTCCACACAAAAGTAATCATACCAACAAAGCCTTAATAAGCAAACCATCGTTGCTTACACTTCTCAACCTTAGTCTTAACAATAACTTAACAATTCCACTATACACTTGTCTAACATACCTTCTGTTATCACTGTCTCATATTGTGCTGCTAGGACCGTTTCCATACCGTATCAACTTCACGCTCTGCGGTAATCTCCTCATGCCCAAACATAATTCATCTTACTAGAGTTCTCCCGAAACCAAGGTGCTTACTCTAACACTTAACATAACTTCATTCGGTCCATACCAAATGCTCCTCAGGATACTGAATAAGGCTTACTCTCTCTCCTGCATTATACCTTATACCATTCCTTAGGTAATTCAACATTTCCGAAATGGTCCCTTACTAAAATATAACATCTTGATGTATTACTCTAAACTTGTAATCTCCGTCATACTCGGATATACAACTCTAGTCTTCTATCTTTCATTCGGGGTATACTTGTCTCCCTTGAAACGTGTAATCACATCCCCGTGTTTCTTCCCACGTTTTGCTACAACTTTAGTTCCCAAAAGAAAATGAACATTCTTTACTCGTAACTCCTATCCATTTGCAAGTTATTATACATTCCTTGAAGTACCCTCGCTCATCCAAGATGCCACTACGATCTTAGGTCCAAAACACTAACAATTAACTCATTCCAGAACCTTAAGTCACACGTTCCATAAACATCTTCTCTTCTCGTGAAATGAAACTTCTCAACACTTTTATCCGTACCAGTGACCAACATTGATCCACCAGTGACTTCACTTATTCCATGGGACACCGACCACTCATCCTGTGGATACTTGTAAGTTTCAGTCACTATCCATTCCAAAGGATTTCTCAAACAACATACTACTCTGCAACTCCATGCTACAGGAAGTAGAGCTCTTATGAAGACTCCAACTGATCTGATCAAAGCCCCCTTTGCTAACTCTTGGCTTGAATCTACTCTCACGACACAAGTTACGACAACACTTCAGAGTCCTCATGGTCGCACAACCATGATCCTACCTATCACATAAATAGCATTGGGCTGATCAGACCCAATACTACATAGTATGATATTAAGAACCATGCCGGCCAGACACACTTAAGAGGCATGAAAGATTTACTTATGATGTTTCAAGGCTACGTCGAGGATACAACCTGCTCTGATACCAACTGTAACACCCATATAATATATATCTAGAATAATATCATACAATGTTAATTATTGGTACTAACACCATCATAAATACCTACTAGTATAATTCACATTCTCGTCCAATTCTAAAACTATACAAATATGGCACAAGATATGGAAATCATACTAAAATAAAAACTAAGAACAATACAATATCCATTATTGTACAAAGATACATAATACACAGCGGAAGACTAAACTAAGCTTCACTTGAAACATCTCGAGCATAGCTCCACTCGTAAATCAAACCTGCATATGAACCTGAAAAGCAACAACAATAGTGGGGTGAGATAACAACATCTCAGTGGGTTCCCTATCTTAGAGTTCTCTCGGCTCTAAGGGTTCTATCAAACCTATCTCAAGTCTTTGGCAAGGAAAAATACCTTGAGCTCATACGTCTCACACTCCTTGGAAACACATCCAAGAGTTCTACAAATCCTACTAATACTAGCTAGGATATTCCTTATGCCTCTCAACTAGGAACCAAAGCAAGATGGAACACACTCCATATAATGCTCACACCACTAAATAAGTGAAATATCTACCTCAAGTCTTTACGGATGCTTCCTGTGGGACTCAATGAAATACCCACCTCAAGACTTACTCAAGACCTTACGGAGGAGTCGATATAACGCTCTATTTAAACCATTACGGATGCTTCTCGTGGGACTCAGTGTAATACCCACCTCAAGACTTACACTCACTTCCCGTGGGACTCAATGTAATACCCACCTCAAGCTCTCTCTCGCTTCCCGTGGGACTCAGTGTAATACCCACCTCAAGACTTATCAATTGCTTCCCGTGGGACTTAGTGTAATACCCACCTCAAGACTTATCAATTGCTTCCCGTGGGGCTCAGTGTAATACCACCTCAAGACTTATCAATTGCTTCCCGTGGGACTCAGTGTAATACCCACCTCAAGACTTATCAATTGTTTCCTGTGGGACTCAGTGTAATACCCACCTCAAGACTTATCAATTACTTCCTGTGGGACTCAGTGTAATATCCACCTCAAGACTTATCATAACAGACGGTACCTCAAGCCTTTACGGATGCTTCCCGTGGGACTCAATGTAATACCCACCTCAATACTTACTCAAGACTTTCTAGAGGATACCGCGTATAACGCGTTAGGATTCGCAACAACCTAGGATGAACCTAAGCATCTCACAAGTCATACCATCTAACAATTTCTTGGTACAAAACTAGGCCACACTATTGGTTTATGGTAAGATTTTCTAACTCTCCCTCCATTCTTGATACTTTTGGTTATATAGTTTTCAAACATATAACTCTAACATTCTAGTCTAATTATCATCATTAAACTAATCTCATTGTCTCTATTTCCATTCAATCCTCACGAGTATCGCATATTTTTACAACTTGCACAACTAACATAATTTCCACAATTCCTTAACTAACATAATTACGGTTAATCAGAAAAGTCGTGTAAAAGTCGGGTAAAAATAAAATTTTTCAGTATCAAAAGATAGTTCATGTTTTTAGCTTCGAATCGATATGTGGAACGCTAAAACCGGATACCCGGATCAAAAGTTATGAATTAAATACCAAAATCGAAACCTACAGGTCTCGCTGTGCGAGCTCCTTCTCGTTGAGTGAAAATCGCCCTGGAAATTTCGCTGAGCGAGGTCTGCTCGCTGAGCGAGCTACACCAGTTCAGGAAGTTCCAGCCTTACGGGAAAACACTTCTCCCACACCAAATCTCTCCCAAACATCAACCAATGCAGAAAAACATAATCAAACATGTTTATATTCATAGTGTGGGTGTTTTAGTCGAGTTTTAATCGAGTTTTAACCGTTTAATCTTTCAATTTCCAAGATTTCTACAAAACCCTAAAACTCAATATCTCTACCAAAACTCAAAAGAAAAGTTTCTAACTAAGAACCCACCTTGCAATCAACGAGGAGGTTGGTGATGATGAAGATTTGACGGAGAAATGACGATGATCCGAGCATTTTCCTCTCTTAGGGTTTCTTCCCCTTCTTCTCTTCTCTTATCCCTTTCTTTCTCTTCTTTTTCCTTCTTTCTCTTTTCTTTTTCTTACCAACTTTCTTTCCTTTCTTTTCTTTTTATAATACATAACTTGTTTCTCTTTCTTTTAAAAACCAAACAATGTATATCATACCAATACACGATAGTTAGTATACTAACGGGTCCAATTTGAGAATATTCAGAAAATATCTCCGAGTCAGATAATACTTAATTAATCCTAATTAATATTATCCATTACATTTAATTAAATACAGGGTATTACAAGTGTTGTAGGCTTGCTGAATTGAGTGCGTTACCGTTTTGTTATTTAACTGTCAAGACAAGTCAGAAATCATCCACAAAGAGTGGGAGATAAGAAGAGAATTCCCGAAGGAAAAACATTCATTGTTGGTTTGTAGCTTTTAAAAGCTTTTATTGAATTTGGCATAGGAGAATGTATCCATGTCTTAATCAAAGGAGTGTGTACCACTTAAATCACTCCGAAATTGGGTGGATAAGAAGTACATCTAGGTATGGAGGATATCCCCAAACCTAGTTCCAAAGATTAAGGCCTAAACACATTACCCTAATTTTGTTTATTAAGTGTTTTTTGTAGTTTTTATGAAAAAGTTATTTTAAGGTGTTTTTTGTGAAGCAACCTCATGCTAAGACTTATTCATCATGATAGATACCCTACACCTCATCCCCATATGGAATATGTACAAGTATCCCATTGCAAAGTCTCTTGGCACACGAGAAAGCTCAACCTTTATTAAGTTGTTTTGAGTTGTTTTTGAGATGAGAAAGAGAAGGCTCAAGTTGATAAAGGAAAAACACTAAGGGAAACTACCCTATGTTATTGTTCAAATGTGATCATATGGTTAATGAGGTTTTCTAATCCTAAAAGAGAGAAGAAAATTCTAACTCACTTCAAGGATTGAATATGATATTATAACTCAAAGTATGGAAGGAAAGTGAAATGTCAAAGAAGCATAAAATGCTTATCGCAATCACAATTTGAAAACATTAAAAGAGGAAGGAATGAGGTAGAATGTATGCGCACACCCACATTCTTCATACTTACCATTAGCCCCTAAAAAGGTTAGTAAAATCCATAATTTATGAAATAAAAAATGATAAAAAGGAAGACAATTAAATACCAAACATCTCCTAAAGTTTTTAGTGTTTAAACTAGACTCAAAACTAAAGCTAAGGGTACCTAAAGGCTAGACAAAACCCAAAACCAATAGCTACAACAACGCTTCAGCATGCAATCAGCTATCATATGCAAATGATATGCAAACAGCCTGTTACAACTACCTAACAACATGGCAACGAGTGTAAAAAGTGCAAAAACAATAAAAGGTAACATACATTTAATAACTTCTATTAAAAAACACAACAATAAAATGCATTGTAGAATTATATCATTTTAAAATTCAAATGCATGAGTAACAATGCATGAATATGCATCACATAACAATATCAAAGAATTCAACATGATTGGTATGAATATGGATATGCGAATGCAAGCATTACAATCATTTTGCATCAATGGATTTTTCATAATCTAAAATATGTGCATTTTCCAAAAGCGAACCTTTAATGCAAACAAGCAACAAAGTGAACATGCATTACGATGCATTCTAATTTGAAGCAAACATTAACAATGAAATGAAATCATAGAACAAGAATATAATCTAGAATGAGTGCAAGCATACATGGATTATGCACCTTCACCAAGCAATATGCAACATATTCAATTATGCGCGTGAGTGTCAGAAACATGCATCGATCACAAAAACAATGCAAAAAAGAACTTTAATTCATCATTGACATGCTAACAATGAAGTTCAAACATGGTAACAACATTCAAAATTCATCATAAGCACAAATTCACCATTATGCAAAAAATCGAAAGTAAACAACCTACACGTCGAAAGATGTCGAAGCTACACGAGCCTACGCCAAAATAACTTCTAAAAATTCCCTAATATAATATCCTAATGGTCCATGATGATTAAAGATGGAATGACATGCAAACATACAAGAAAATGCACAAAAAAACCCAAAATTGTCCAGTGTTAATCGGTTAACACACCTAAAATATGCAGATTTGTCAAAACAACACTGTGTTAAATGATTAACGGATGTGTTAACCGATTAACACTGAACCAGAATAAAAAATAATGCAGAAAAAAAGCACTTCCAGCAACCAACTTATTTCAAAGGTTTCTAATACAATCCCTATCAACTGAGCATGAATTAACACCTAAATGTACCGATACAACACTAATCGGAACCACAAACACATCAAGAAATTGAAACCTAACAATCCGATTAATCAACACATTAAAAAGCAACATAACATGAAGAACCACATGCCGATAAAATGCAAAATAACTTAAAACACAAGTAATTATGAGTTTTACCAACCTACAAAGCGAATGGTTGCTTGGTAATCGTTGCTATGGAGAATCAACACACTATAGAAGAGAAAATCGTAGATCTGAAGCTCTTCCGCGAGAATACGCAAAATAAATGCGATTTGATGAACTTCTTCAAAAATCACTTTTAAGATAAGAAAATCCTCACCACAACAGTAGAAAATTCTTCAATAATCCATGAAATCAATGCAGGTTTAGCTTGAAATTCTTCAAGTATCGATGTAAAACTTGAAGAATTTTAGAAGATGAAGCTTTGTGTCAGTTTTGGAAAATGGGAGAAAAAGTGAGAAAATTTTGAGTGATGAGAGAAATTTGTGAAAAATGAATGGTTTTTTTTTGTTTGGAGGGAAAAATGTTTATATACATGTTAGGTTTGGAGGGTGGCTTGGGTTAGGAACTAGGCTTGGATACTAGCTTAGGAGTTAGATTTTGAGCTAGCTTAGGAGTTAGTTAGGAAGCTTATAGAATATTCTTGGAATATTCCCTTAGAATATGGTAGATTATTCTAGAAGGTTCCATTAGAAAATGATAGAGTGTGATACAAGGTGAAGTGGAAAAGTGAGAAAAGCCTTCCCATGCTGAATTTGAATTTTTTGCCAAATTTGATCAATGTGTTAACCGATTAACACAAGCCAAATTTGAATTTTTCCCTCCCTTTGGTGGGAAACCCTAAAATGCACTTGTACCCCGTTCTAACCCGTCTTACTTTTTCTTTTGAGCCTTGATGATTGATAATATCATTGAATAATCCTTGATCACATGTACTGGCGTCAACCCATGATGTATGATTTATTTATTATTATTTTTAATTTTTTATTATTTTTAAATGCAATGCATGAAAGAATATGCTAAATGCTATGGAAATGAAACATAAGCTACTTAAAATTGGTAATAAATAAGAGGACAAATTTTGGGGTGTTACAGCTTCCCTTATTCAATCAATATAGCCCTAAATGGATGATAGCAATTGCTTTCAGACATTTGAGGTATGCAAGAATTGAATACCAGAAACAACCAGAAAATTTGCACTCTAAGGGAGAAGAAGAAAAAGGATATAAACCCAACCATTTGAACTATGCTTTGATATAATTCTGATGGGAAGAATAGTAAACAGGGAATGCCTTTTGAGTGATTCCATAAGACTACTAACTTACCACGCTGTAAGTGGATTTTTGATAGGATGCAACAGTGCCTTAATGATGTCTCTCGGATGGAGTCAGACAACTACCGACTTGCCACACTGCGGATGGACTTCAGATACTTTGACACCATGAGGACGGACTTTTTCCAATCTGCAGTTGGACTTTAGATACTTTTCCACCGTAAGGACGGACTTTCGCCAATCTATAGTTGGACTTCAGATACTTTGCACCCTGAGGATGGACTTACGCCAATCTACGGTTGGACTTCCGATACTTTTGCAACCCGAGGAAGGACTTTTGCCAATCTGCGGTTGGACTTTCAATACTTTGTCATCCTGAGGACGAACTTTTGCCAATCTGCGGTTGGACTTCAGAATACTTTTCCACCTTGAGGATAGACTTTCGCCAATCTGCGGTTGAACTTCAGATACTTTTCCAACCTGAGGACGGACTTTCTCCAATGTGCAGTTGGACATCAAGAATTTCTTATAGATTAACATTAGACGACTACTGACTTGCCACACTACGGGGGACTTTTGCCACACTACGGGGGACTTTTGAAATTCGCCACTCTGAGGATGGACTTTCGCCAATATGCAGTTGGACTTTAGTTGATTTTCCACCCTGAGGATGGAACTTCGCCAATATGCGGTTGGAATTTAGAAATTTTCCACCCTGAGGATGGACTTTCGTCAATTTGCGGTTGGACTTTAGATGTTTTGCCACCCTGAGGATGAACATTTGCCAATCTACGGTTGGAATTTGCAAGATATCAAACCTGGATTATACTAGGTATGTGTAACACCCTAAAATTTTCCCTCTTATTTTCATATCATATAGCATAGTATATAGTATACATACCATTGCATCTTTGCAATGAAAGATGAGGCATAACATCCATTATTAGAAGCATATGGCATATGATTAGTCATCCATCAAGGTGTGATTCTTCAAATTCAGGATAGGAGCCAAGTGGTATTTTAAGGAGCCTACAAGGGATCCTCATATCTTATACAAACTCAAACTCATCCTTGAAGCCCAAGAAGGGGCATGGTTCATCAGAAGTTCAGCATTGCAATTTCCTCCTACACAGACAAACCCTAATAAGGGTGTTGCTTCAGAAGGACCTATCCTCATAGCTTTGACCAAATCTTGTGGTCAAAGGCTTTCATATGTTATACAATTCCTATGAATGAAGTTTGATGCAAAAATTCATCAGGGAAGTCAGGCATTGGTTCAATTACTTGTATTTGAAGAAAGAGGTCAACTATGTAGAAGAAAAGTCAACCATGGGACTTTTAGGGTTCCAATAATTATTTTAAGTCTATGGACATTTATTTAAGCAAGAAATGACATGAATGATCCTAAAAGTTAAGAATAAAGAGTTTGAAGAAAAGTTACTAAATTTGGAAAGTGACCTATAATGGAACTTTCCATTTTTGGCAAATTTTGCCCTAGTTTCAATCCATTCTTTCATGATCAAGATGGCTTCAAATGGATTTTCCTCAAACATGAAAGTTGTAGGGATTTCTCTCCCATTTCCAAAAAGTACAATAACTCCTCCATAGCATGTGTGGATCAAAAGATATGCTTGATAGAAGTTGGTGCATTTTTAGGGTTTTTCAAATATCCAAGTTTTCTACATTTTGCAAATTGGTTCCATTTGACTTGTAATGAGTTTGTATGGAACAATTCTCAATATCATACCAAAGTACACTCCATAACACTCATTTGTTTTACCAAGGAATCAAGCCAATTCGTGCCATGATCACAAGTTATTCACCATTATGCATTTTTGCAAAACCAATTGAAACTCAAGATTCAAAGCATTTTAAGCCCTAAGATTGATCCAAGGGCATTTAGGGGCTCAAAATGGATCTAATCATGTACATGGTTTGAGGTTTTCACAAGTGAATCCCTACATCACAACAATTATGCAAATTTGCATTTCACTCCACATCACATAATTCATGAACCTCTTGCTTCTAAAACCCTTTACAAGTGTATGAACATCTCATATATAAGCTAAGCACACGAATTTTTCAGCCTCATACACTCTCATTTATTAAAAGTCACAAAAATTTCACAAAGCTTCTCCTCTTCAATTCTCTCAATTGAAGAAGGTTTTCTTCATTCTCTTTGTGGATTCTAACTCTCCAAGCATCAAGGAACACAAAGCACTCTCCATTTGAGCTTGAATCCTCTGATTTCACCTTAACCGAATTTGAAGCTTCAACTTTCAATCTTCAGATCTAGACCAATTCAAGTCTCTATTTGCATTTATTTTGCAAATAGAGCTCAAGAGGAGTGGATCTGCACATTTCTGGAGGTTTTCTTGGTGTATTTGGCTCAGCTTCATCTTAGGTTAGCTTCTGATTTCATTATCTCCATTGTGAAATTGATTGTGTGCATTGTGTGCATGAGATCTCACTGAACATGCTAATGTTTTTGGTTTTGATTTTGGACGTGAAATGAGTGTTTTATATGGATCTGAAAGTTTGAGATCCAATCTTATTCTCTTCGTTCTTGTTGTGTGATGAGTTTTTGTTGTTTTTGAGCTCATTTTCTTGTTCATGGTGTGAAATAGATTAGATTTAGAGCTTTTGAGACATTTCAGTGCAGGTTTGTTCTTGTGTATGAGTTTTCCGGTGACCGGAGCTAGGGCTCCGTCACCGGCTTAGTGCACGTTTCAGATGAGTCTTGAGGAGGAAGATGATGGATAACCGTTGGATGCTTCGATCGTGTGGTTCTCATGTTGACACCACATTTAAATACATGTGCCTTGCATGCTATTTGTTTTATTTCATTAATTGTTTTTTATTTTCCAGCTTACAATAACTATTGTGATCCTTTGATCATGTGTGTTTATTTGGTTGACTAGTCTTTCTGACTTTGATTGTCATGCGTTGGATTACACTACTTTGTTTAGATCATTGTGAACCATCAGATCATCTTACTTTTTATGGCTGACTTCTTTTCATACATTGGATGCATGGACTTTTGGTTTAGTTGACCCCATTGATGACCCTTGGATGCGCTGATTTTGTGAAATCATTTCTGAACCATTGATTTGTCCTACTTTGACCTCCCTTGGTTGACTGACTATTTGCGTAATGGGCTCCATTGCTTTCCACACTCCCCTTTTTGGCCCAGTCTTATTTCAAACTGCTTTGGGCTGCTGAATGCACCCCTCCCATTATATTTCTATTTTATTTTCCTTTTATTTCCTTTACTTCATTTTAATTATTTATAATAGTTTCCCTTATTATAAAAAATCCCAAAATATTTTTATGATCTTTAAAATTTTCCAAATTTTCCAAATTTTTTATTTTTCATTTTTATTCTATTTTAGTAACCTGAATTAATTATTTCATTTATTTATTTTGTTTTGCTTTATAACATGAACACCTTAGCTTCCCTATTTTCTAATTTGAATTCCATAATAGTTCTGACTTTGGTTCTTTTTTCTATGTGTCCCTAAAATCATGAGGTACCTTGGTGATTTTTATGTTGATTTTTAGGCTTTGTTTGGTTGACTTTTGACTTGTTGCTTCATGATTAAGTTATTGAAACCTTAATCTTGTTTTGACCAATTGTTTGATGGACTTTGCTTATGATTCTTTACATGTGCTTTTTCCTTGATGTTTGTATATGTTTGAGTTGATTTGTTGCTTAATGTCCTAATTTTGGAAGCATGCTTACTATTTGTTTAGTGTTTGATCTTAAATTGCCTTATTTGAGGATGTTTTTGAACCATTTTTTCTTGCTTGCTTAGGGAGGCACTTGTGCCATCATATGAGATCTTGTTTGACAATTGATAACATGTTTTATGATCTATGGTTGTGATGTATGAACCTCATTTTTTCTTGTCCTATGTTTACCTTGTGCACTAAGTAACACTTTTCACAAGTATGATTCACTTCACTTCACACTTCTTCCTACCTCCACCATTTGCCTTAGTATGTGCTTATATGCTTTCTTTGATGATTGAATCTTATTCTTAGGAACATATCCAAGATGTTTAGGTCCTGAATTTTGATGTTGCTTGATGATTCTTAATTTGTTTGCTTCTTTTAATCACATGCTTTCATCTTACTTCTCCCATAATGCCTTGCTTGTGGTTTGTGAGACTTATTTCATTCCTTTTTGTGTGACTTTGTATGATTAACATTAGGACCCTTCCATGATAATTAGGTTCTGACTTTGTTGATTTGCGATGGTTAGATCTTTATCTTGCCATAACTTGAACTTGTTTTAACTCTTGTTGCATTGTGTGAATACTTCTAGCTATTTCAGGGGCTATGTTAAGTGTAGAGGTGTGGATGTGCTTCCTGTCGCTCCCACCAAATGACACCGAGGGCCAGAAGGGGTACAGACGCGAATGGTCGGCGAAAGAGAGAAAATGAAAACAAACTGAAAAGAGTCTCCAGCTAGGCATTTTTATCCCGAAGGAAAGGTAATGCTGCATAAACCTAGAAAAAGATGGATAAGACGGTTGCGAACCAGAGAAACTGAGAAAGGGAGTTGGTTACAACCTGGGAAGGTATTAGCACCCAGATTGTCCGTCGTACTCGACGGGATCCATGCTTGAAAGATTTGTGTTTAAAGGGGTAGTGTCAGTGCTATCTGTGTGCAAAAGCTAGAAAAGAATGTACATGTGTCAATGCTGGAAAGTGAAGTGAATAAGAGGAGTGTCAGTGCAAGAGGAAAGTGCAGTGCTCAAGACAATGAGGCTTAAAAAGAATAATGCTAAAAGAGGGGGAAGACACAAAGACTTTTGTTCGATAACTATTGAGTTATGCCTACGTATCCTCTCGTGCAATGAGGAATTCAGAACACCATAGTTTGACTCAAAGAGACTGAAAGATAAACTGACTTGTGAACTGCTTACTTGTCTATGCTCAAGTGTATGACCTGTCTGGCTTAGGTGCAAATTGTCTTGCATTAGACGGAAGAAGCAAGTTCTCGTTTATGAGTGAATGAGATGAGAAAAGAATCCCGAAGGAGACGATTATTGTTTGTTTTTTGAGATTTCAATCTTTTATTGCCTTTTCAGTTTGTCATAAGAAAATGAGCTTAAGCCTAAACCAAGGATTAGTAAACTCATTACATCTTCCCTCTGATTAGGGGTAATGAGAATACCTTAAATATGAAGTAAGCACCTCACACTTAATCACCATGATATAGGATTAAGATCATTAACCTACTTGCATTTATTTAGATGTTTTTGGTATTTTTGTTTAGTGTTAAGTAATGAGTTTAAGCCATAATCGAGGATTTAATGGACTCATTACACCATCATAATAGAAGGATAATATATGAGAACATTTAAGTTGAGGAAGGCTCCTCAACTTAATCCATGATTAGGGATTAACCTCATGACAAAACAAGCCTTTATTAAAGTGGATTTTAGTTAATGGTAAGGTTAAGAAGTGAATTTTATGGTTTGTAAGACAACTTGAGGGGGACTTGTCCATTAATACTAGGGTTAGTCTTTCTTAACCAATTAAGGAAGAATTAGAACGCTAATGCAAGGCCCAAGTTACAAGCTTGATGTCTTAGTGATTATTAGGTGGATTGATTAAGAGATTTAAACACATTAAGGGTTTAACACTTAGGGTAAAAGTTATACACTCCATCCTAAAAGAAGGATGCAGGCATAACCCTAATCACAAAGCCTTAAAACCTTAAAGGTTTAGTCCCTGATTAAGAGATGAGAAGAGAGACACAAAAGATGACACAAAGGTAAAACTAATGGGGGGAATAATCAAACCCTAATTGCTATCATGCTTAGGTGTTCATAGGGTTTGTGAGGCTTGCAAGAGATCTTCAAGAAAAGCCACCAAGGAGAAAGCAAGATGGAAGGAGGAGAAGCAGAAGAAGCAAGTCAACTTACTTCACTTAAGAAGATAAGTTGCTTGAAGAAAGAAAGTGAAGAAGGCACATTAATGAGCAAGCTCACTCTAAAGCAAAAGTAAAATGCAGCAATGAATGCATAAGAGAGATGAGAAGAGATTGTGAGAAGTGAAGGCAAATTCACTTCTCAAAGTACTTACCACCTGAAATGGTTAGCATAAAGAAAGGAATGAAATGAAAATGAAATGTATGCAAGGATGCAAACCAAAACCAGAAGCATATTCATGATGTACATGATGCTAAGAGATGATGCAAATGCATGTCAAGAGCAATGGATGATCATACAAGGGATGAGAATGCAAATGAAGCATGGAAGAAACATGAAAGCACATGAAAGTTCATGGAATGTAATGAATGCATAACATGGAAAATGGATGAGGAAATGATCAAACATGATTCTAATGTGTCCTAAGGTGTCTTAGAAGTCATGTGAATGCATAAAATGTCATGTCAAGTTCATGAATGCAAGCATATGCAAGAGAAGATGAGAAATTAGGGTTTTCATGCAACATGAGATGCAAAACTCAAAAACAGAAGCAAATGACAAGATACAAAATTGAAAATGCAATCAAGAGAGCCCTAACCCTATATGATATCACACCCCAAAGGAGAAGACCTAACTCTTAACCTAATGAAAGTTATGATTTTTCTAAGTTATCTAGGGTTTTAAGGTACCTAAAGGGAAAAAATGCAAATCAATTCAAAAAGGCAGAAGAAATTTATGAAAAATTATGCTAGAAACTATATGTCTAATGAAGATCAATGCAAAAAGAACCATGGTCATACCATTCTTGGTTAGGCAGAAAAGAATTCTTGAAGTTAGGGTTCAAAAATAGGATTTTATGAACCCTAAATTCAAGAAAATATTATCAAAGATGATTCAAAACCAAAAAGAAATTTGTGTGGATGGTATGACAATGTCTCTAAATGTTTAAAGATGCAATATGATTTTTTTTGGATTTTTTAGAAATTTAAATGATATTTTAATTAATTAATTTTCATTAATTAATTAAAATAAACATTTAAATGTTTAAAGAATGTTTTTTTAATGTGAAAAATAAAAATAAACATATTTTTGAATTCAGAAAATTATTTGAAATAAAAATGCAGAATAAAAATATTTTTAGAATTTTCTTGCTATTTTTAATAAATGGAACAAAATAAATAAGAAAAATATGAAATAAAATTGAATTAAATAAAAGTAAACGCAAAGGAAGGCTGAGATTGAATCTGGAGTTTCTATGGTTGACTGGCGCCAGATCCAATGGCCTGAATTCAAATCCAGCTAATCCTATTTAATTAATTATTTAAACCTAATTAAATGCTAATGACAAGATCCCCACCATCCAAACACGCGCGGGAAAGGAAATCAGACGACTCACGTTCAAACCTAGCCCTAACCCTAATTATCTCATTAATCACTTTCAGGTGACTAGAAAAGAGCTCCGGTTGTCTTCTCCGGTGACCCCCTCACCTGAAAACTTCTGACTTCTTCCCTAGGTAATTTCTGGAGCTCTAAAGCTCCAGATCAACTCCCCTCACTCCCCTAAGCTCAAATCTACCCTCAAATCACATTTATTCTCACTCAAACTCAAGATTCGAAGCAAAGATAAAAAATGGTGAAACTTTCAGAAGTTCATAAAATCCTCAAATTGTAACCATTTTCAAAAATAAAAGTATCAGCATGATCAGCACAACAAGAAGAACATTTCTATAACCTAAAATCACATTTCTGGAAAAATGTTTGAAGAAGTTACCTGAGCTTGAGTTTCCTCAGTTTGGAGCTTTCAGGCTGCTTCTCCTTTGCAAGCCGACTCCAATGACCTTCCTGAAGAAGCTTTGATGCTTGGAAGACCTTGAGAGTGGCTGGTTTATGAGTTTGCACTCCAACTGGCTGAAAATCGTATTTTGTATATGGTGTGTTCTTGGCTGTTTTTATGGGTGGTTTGTGATCAGTGAGTGATTTAGAAATGAATGGTGGAATTTGTTTGAAGATTGAGTGAGTGAGCTATGAGTTTCGAAGGAAAATGCAAGAGGGATGATTTTTGGGGAAGTTGAGTTCTTAGAGGTTTCAGCTTGTGTGTGTTATGAAAAATGATCTTTGAGGCATGCTTGTAGTGTTCTGGTTGGGCAGAGAGTGGGTGGTGGCTGCAGCTGATTGGTATGGGTGAATTTGCATAAAGTCAACAAAGTTTGTACTTGAGGTATAGGCAAGGATGCATCTGGCTTTTGGGCATGTCCATGCGCAGTTGACTTCATGGATGTCCACAAATTCAATCTTGAGGCAATTCAGCATGTGGGAATAAAGTTATGGGGTGTTTTGCAATTATGTGAAGTTTTGGCCCCTTTGAGAAATCTTAATGTTCAAGGCATGTAATCTTGCAGTTCCTTGGGCAATTCTGATCTAGAGGCAATGCACTATGATGTTATGATGTATTGAAGTGTGTTTGAAGTCACAAAAAGCCTTGGCAAGTGGTTTTGCAAAGAATCCCTTTTGGTGCATTCTTGAAATTTATGGGATATTTGCCAACTTTGACAAGCCATATCTTGAGTTCAAAAATGAATTAGATCTTGTTCTTGTACTTTTTGAAAAGGGAATGATCCATTCTACAACCTTCATGACCAACAATTTTTCATTTGAATCATTTTTGGTTGAGAAAGAGGAGGTTGAGAAAGAGGAGGTTGAAAAACTTTCCCAAAATGGAAAGTTTACATTACAAGTCATTTCCATTTTTGGCAAGTTTTGGTTTAGCCCACTTTTCTTCAATTTTGTGAACTTCTAAGCACTTCAATGATCAAATAAAGATCATATAACTTCAATTTGAGGAAAAATCCACTTTGGTTCCATGTTGGGGGGCCTCAGATGCCCTGATTTTGCTCTGACTTGCTCAAGAAGTTACCCAGTGATCAGATGACTTCCACAATGAATTTCTTCATAAAACTTGGTACACATGATCATTATAACATATTGAGACCAATAGAAACAAGAATGACCAAAAAATTTGGATTTATGGCCTCTGAAACCAAAACCCTAATTTTAGGTCATCTATGCAGTTAAACCCTAGTTCTGCTTCCATGTTTTGCCAGTTCTTGTGATCCTTTGACTTCCTTGATATTTAGAGTATAAAATATGATGATTGCACATACATGGACCCCCTTGAGATGATTGATTGCCTTTGGAGTGGCTCAGATGGATCTTGGATGGCTCAAGTCACAAACCCTAGATGCAGATGAACTTGAACTAATGCAGTGAAGCAAAAATGAAACATGAAATGGTATGATTAAACTTATGTAAATATGAAAGATCAGAAGCCATGGTGTGAACTTAGTGAGGGAAAATTTGGGGTGTTTACAGCTGCCCCTATTCAAACACGAGTTAGTTGTGTAGGATGTAAGCGACAGGCTTAACAGACAAACAAGATAACTTGTGGTTGAATACCAAAGACAGTCTAGAATTTGCACTCACTGGGGATAAGAAGAAAAGGGATATAGATTGTAAAAGAAAGGTATAGTATAATTATCAAAATGCGGGCGATGGAGGACGACCATCGAGCAGAGGACGACTGCTGGGGGATAAAGCAATGACGGGGACGGCCGACAAGCTGGGGAAATAAAGAGATCATGATGGGGACGACCATCAGGTAAAGTAACAATGTTCTCTGGGGATTAAAGGTAAACAATGACGGGGACGACCATCAAGTTTAAAGAATAAATGAAATATTGATGAGGGACGGTCATCAAAGGTGAAGGGCGATCACCTAGCAAGGGACGACTGCTCTTTACCACGACATAGGACGAATGTCGGATAGAAAAAGGCCGACGATGGGGATGGCCATCAGATAAGCATGATGAAGGACGATCATCAATAGGTGAAGGACGATCACCTAGCAGAGTACAGCTGCTCTCGGTGTTTATCATGACATAGGACGAATGTCAGATAACAAGATCAACGATGAGGACGACCATCGGATAAACTGATGAAGGACGATCACCTAGCAGGGACAGCTGCTCTGTTGGGGATAAGGATGAGGGACGGTCATCCGAGGCGAAGGACGATCACCTGGCAAGGGACGGCTGGAAAAAGATATCACGACATATGACGAATGTCGGATAGAAAAGGGTTCTAATAATGGAGACTCCGCTGGGGAAAGGATGAGGGACGGTTATCCATAGGTGAAGGACGATCACCTGGCAGGGTACGGCTGCCGAAAGTATCACGACATATGACGAATGTCGGATAGAAGAAAAGTTGTTGCTGGCGATTTGCTGGGGAATAGTAAACACAGACGAGTGTTTACATCCAAGAAATAAAAGGTATATGTGTTTGATGAGGTGTATAGATTAAAGATGCGGACGAGCATCCTTAAGACCGTGATACAGACGAGTATCGATAGAAACAACGTTGACGCATGTTCAGAGATGATGATACGGACGAGTATCAACTATTTAACAAAGAACACAGACGAGTATCGAATCTGAGGGGAAATAAGTGTATACAAGATAAGGACGAGTATATGTATAAGTAAAAACAAACATTGTGAAGCATGAGCAAAACAAAGACGGGTGTTCAACTTGCTGGGAAAAGTGACACGGACGAGTGTCAGAAGAGAAGGTGTATACGTTATGAACTTATGAATGTAAAAGGTAATCTGGTGACCTGTGGGGATAGGACGACACGGATGGATGTCGATGAGGGTGTATTATAAACAAAATTTTGACAACCATGCTGGGGAATGGTGACACGAACGGGTGTCGAAAGAGGTATATATGGACATGTATGGGTTGGAGAGTGCAAAGGAGACGCTTTGGCTTTCTACTGAGGAAATGACACAGACGAGTGTCAAGAAGTATCTGTATTTGAGAGTGCAAAGGGATGCTTTGGCTTTCTGTGGGAAGGTGTATTTTGTATATTGCTGATGCAGTATTGTTGGTATTTACAGGTGACGGGTTCGAACCTGACTTGTGATCATGCAATATGTTTGATTTTTGCCGTAATGCTCCGTATTAGACGGAATGCTACGCTTTTGTGGTGATTTATGATGCGAATTCTATGATTATGCAAAAGATACTGATCTGGGATTCAGATCCCGCTGTCGTAAAGATCTCTGGCTGATCTGCTTGACGTGGTATCCCAGCTGGGGATGAGATCATTGGTAGATCTGATAAAATTTATGACTCTGCTTGGGGGACTGGATCATTGATAGATCTATCTGGTGGTGAGATAACCCAGCTGGGGATGATGAAGCTTTCGTCACTTTGTTGTGTGAGAATTTTAGACGTTGCTCTTCTTGGGAGAGGCTGGAGCTCTGTGGGGAGATGGTTCCCTGTTTTTGAGAGATTTGGCACTCTGGGGGAGAAAAGATCACTGAACGACCCTCCCAGAGGTTTTTGTGAGGATCTTTCTAAGGATGAGGAGACTTGACAACTCAGTTGAGGAAATGAGCATTTACTGATGCCGCTTTGGAGAAAATGTGCTGGAGAAGTGATGTATGGCAACTCTGATAGGGAGAAAGCAATTCCGGTGCTGTTTGGAGGATGTGCTGAGGAAATAATGATTAGGCAACTTTGCTGAGGAAATGTATTCCAGATACTGCAATCCTGTTAAAACAAAAAAATGCACAAGTATCCCGAGGCATCCCTTACTGGATTCCGTCATAGGAGGTTAGATATTCCTGCAAGTAAATATATTTCTTGTAAGAATTTATTAGAAAGGCACATCCTTTTTTATGCAAGTATCATATCATGAATTTTGGACATTTTGCAAACGAAACAAAAATACACAAGTCGCGGTGTGACTGAAAATTCTGATTTTATTAATTTGTGTGCCCTGAATTGGCAGATACAGTTAGAGAAACAGGTCCCCTAAAATGAGGAGATTGTTACAAATTGAGAAAAATGAAGGTGCTGGCAATGTTGATGACGCTTCAATGAGCTTCCCTTTGCTATGACCCGTATGACCTTGACGTTCTTCTCATCTCGCTTTCTGAAGAAAGTTGATTCTGATCGATGCTTTAACCTTTCGAAGCTTTCCATGTTGTAAGTGATACAAACGAATTTAGAATGCAGTTGTTTGCCTATTCCCTGATTTTGCGTGGATCGCCCTTTCGGGTTTTCAATCCACTAGGATACCCATTTTTGCCCGAGCTGTCCAATGCGGCTTTTCAACTCAGCGGGTGTACATTTTTTCAATCTTCCCTTATTTTTGCCCGAGTCTTTTATTCTGTTTTTGACTCGCCGGGATGCCCTATATTTGCCTGGACTTTCATTCTGTTTTTATGTCCAGCGGGTCATTTTATGCGAAGTATTTTTTAACTGCATCTGAATTCACAGGGGACAAGAAATCTTCACCATCCATAGTAGTGAGCATCAGTGCTCCACCAGAGAAAACTTTCTTTACTATGAACGGACCATCGTAATTCGGAGTCCACTTGCCCCTGTGGTCTGTATGAGGAGGAAGGAGTCTTTTCAGCACGAGATCTCCTACTTGGTATTCTCGAAGCCTGACTTTCTGATCGAAGGCTTTCTTCATTCTCTTATGATATAACTGCCCATGATAGGTTGCAGCTAATCTCTTCTCTTCGATCAGATTCAGTTGATTGTATCGAGATCGGACCCATTCTGCTTCACTCAATCTTACATCCATCAGTACCCGTAAAGAGGGTAACTCAACTTCAACAGGTAGGACTGCCTCCATACCATACACAAGCTGATACAGTGTTGCCCCAGTGGATGTTCTGATTGAGATACGGTACCCATGCAAGGCAAATGGTAGCATCTCATGCCAGTCTTTGTAAGTGACCACCATCTTTTGTACAATCTTCTTGATATTCTTGCTAGCTGCCTCAACAGCACCTTTCATCTTTGGCCTGTAAGGAGAAGAGTTGTGATGTTGAATCTTGAAGTCCCAGCACAGTTCTGCCATCATTTTATTGTTCAAGTTGGAACCATTATCAGTAATGATTCGCTCGGGTACTCCATACCGACAGATGATGTCTCTCTTCAGAAATCTGGCCACCACTTGTCTCGTGACATTTGCATACGAGGCTGCTTCAACCCACTTGGTGAAGTAATCAATGGCTACCAGGATGAATCTGTGGCCATTTGAAGCAGTCGGCTCGATCTTTCCAATCATATCAATGCCCCACATGGCAAAGGGCCAAGGTGAAGACATCACATTCAAAGGATTCCGAGGTACATGCACTTTGTCTACGTAGATCTGGCATTTGTGGCACTTTCTGGCATAGGCACAACAATATGCATCCATTGTGATCCATTAGTAACCTGATCTTAACAACGTTTTAGCCATTGCGTGTCCTCTAGCATGGGTACCGAAAGACCCTTCATGCACCTCGTGCATCAGCAAGTCTGCTTCTGTCTTGTCAACGCACCTGAGAAGTACCATGTCAAAGTTTCTCTTGTATAACGAACCATCAGCATTCAGGAAGAAACTACCAGCTAGCCTTCTTAATGTCTTCTTATCATTGGATGATGCCCCAGGTGGGTATGTTTGATCCTCTAAGAAGCATTTGATGTCATGGAACCAAGGCTTGTCATCTTTAGCAATGTCCACAGAGAATACGTATGCTGGTCTGTCAAGTTTGGAAACTGAAATCCGAGGCACAAAGTTGGCAGCTTGAACTTTGATCATGGAGGAAATGGTAGCCAGAGCATCTGCAAACTGATTTTCGTCCCGAGGGATATAATCAAGTTTGACTGTTGCGAAGAAAGTCAGTAATATCCTCATGTAGTCTCGGTAGGGAATCAGATGCTCTTGGTGAGTGTACCATTTGCCGTTGGTCTGATTGATTACCAGAGCTGAATCTCCGAACACAGTTAAAGTCTTGATCCTGAGGTCAATGGCTTCCTCAAGACCCATGATACAAGCTTCGTATTCAGCTTTGTTGTTAGTGCATGCAAAAGTGAGTTTTTCCGAGAAGGGCATGTGAACTCCTTTAGGTGTAATGAGCATTGCACCAACTCCACGTCCATTCATATTGACAGCCCCATCAAACATCATTATCCATTCTTCTTCTAGGTCAGGCCCTTCAATGTGAACAGGCTCTTCATGATCTTTTGCTTTCAGGAACATGATGTCTTCATCAGGGAAGTCAAATCTCATAGGCTGGTAATCATCAATGGGTTGCTCAGCCAGATAGTCAGACAGTACACTGCCCTTGATGGCCTTTTGAGATGTGTACTGAATGTCATATTCTGTCAGAATCATTTTCCATCTTGCAACCCTTCCGGTAAGTGCTGGCTTCTCAAATATGTACTTGAATGGATCCATCTTTGAGATTAATAAGGTAGTGTGGGTCAACATATACTGTCTTAGTCGGCGAGCAGCCCACGCTAAAGAACATCAAGTTTTCTCGAGTAGTGAATAACGTTGTTCACAGTCGGTAAATTTTTTTGCTTAGGTAGTATATTGCATACTCTTTTCGACCAGACTCGTCATGCTGGCCCAACACATACCCCATTGATCCTTCTAATACTGTCAAGTACATTATTAGAGGTCTCCCTTCAACTGGAGGCATAAGGATTGGAGGTTCTTGTAAGTACTCCTTGATTTTTTCAAAAGCCTTCTGGTAGTCTTCATTCCACCTGACCGCTTGTTCTTTCCTTAACAACTTGAACAGGGGCTCACAGGTTGCTGTAAGGTGAGATATGAACCTTGAAATGTAGTTCAATCTACCTCTCGAACTTCTTTTTCAGTCTTTGGTGCAGGCATCTCTTGAATGGCTTTGACTTTGTCAGGGTCAACTTCAATTCCCTTTTCACTTACAATGAACCCCAACAGTTTACCGGAACGCACCCCAAATGTGCATTTGTTGGGGTTTAGCTTCAGCTGGTACTTCCTCAGACGCTTGAACAGCTTCAACAGATTTACCAGATGGTCTTCTTCTGTGAGGGACTTGGCAATCATGTCATCCACATAATATTCAATTTCTTTGTGGATCATGTCGTGGAATAATGTCACCATAGCCCGTTGATAAGTGGCACCAACATTCTTCAATCCGAACAGCGTAGCCATATCCGGACGAGTACGACGTAGCTTCTGTTTTACTGGAGGACAATCTTCTTTCAAAGGCAGCTTGTGCATAACAATGTCGGTATCCAGACCTGGCATATCTTGGTAGGACCATGCAAAGACATCAACGTACTCTCGCAGCATGTCAATAAGTTGTTCCTTTACTGAATCTTGTAGACGGGCCCCGATTTTCACTTCTTTCAAGTCTTCTTCGGTACCCAGATTAACTGTCTCAACTTCCTCCTGATGAGGAGTGATAACCTTCTCCTCTTGCCTTAACAGTCTGGCTATTTCTTCAGGCAGCTCATAATCTTCTTCAACCCCTTCATCAACTTGATTAATCGGATTGTCGAAGTCATACAAGGTCATAGCAGTGCTGTTGTCGGTGTGATCTGGAGGGCACTCTCTGCAAGGGTTTAGATTTGTTCATTTTAGTGATCAGTTTTATCTTGTTTAAAATAGTGAAAATTTATTATTTTGAAAACATTTCCATTTTATTGTTTTGTACAAAAAATGAAAAATGAAAAACAGTGAGCGGAGAAAAAGAGACTCGTTTGCAAAAGATGTCCTGATATTCATTAATTGATCATTTGCACAAAATACAAGATGGCCCAATTACAAAATGAGTCCTGACATATTGGGCAAGATGCAGGACTTGATGCATGCTTAAAAGACAGGAAATAATAATTACTCTGTAGGAGTAACTCTTATAATTACCTGGGAAGACCAGTTAGAGACTTGGTTCCCCGGGATCCTTGGACGTATCCAGTTTTCCAGGTTGCGTTCGTCTTCTTCCTCGTCTTCCAGACTGTTCACAACATCTGGGGTAAGCATTCCCCCGCTGACAAATTTGGGCTTCGTTGCAGCCTCCGGTTGATCTTGTCGAGTTGGTCTATAACCCAACCCGAATCTGTCTTCTTTCTTTTCTACTGGCAGCAGCTTGCCCCAGCCTTGAGCGGTACCCTCTTCAACAACCTTCCGGGCTTGTTGATATGAAGTGATGGAAGTTCCAGACACAGCAGTTGCTTCATTGATGTTAAGGGCCTCAAATCCCTGACTCATGGTCTCATGGATCTCCCCATCCATCTCTATATACTTGTAAGTAGCCAGCTGGCTAACGAAAATGTCTTCCTCCCCACAGATTGTGATGATCTGGCCTTCCCACTCAAATTTTAATTTCTGGTGAAGGGTAGATGTAACAGCGCCAGCGGCGTGAATCCAGGGTCTACCCAACAAACAGTTGTAGGCCGGCTGTATGTCCATCACGAAGAAAGTAGTTTTGAAGATTTGTGGGTCAATCATCACAGGTAAATCAATCTCTCCAAGCACTGATCTCTTAGAGCCGTCAAATGCTCTCACTACCAAGTTACTTGGATGCAATTCCAAACCATCATATTCCAACTTTACCAAGGCTTTCTTTGGGAGGACATTGAGCGAGGACCCAGTGTCTACCAGCACATGAGAAAGAACAACACCTTTGCATTCTAAGGTGATGTGTAAAGCCTTATTATGATTGCGCCCCTCCGTCGTTAAATCAACATCTGTGAAGCCCAGTCCATGACTGGTGTTAACATTTGCAACCACCGTTTCCAGCTGATTAACCGTAATCTCTTCCGGCACATAGACTGCATGCAGGACCTTCAAAAGTGCATTCCTATGGGCTTCGAAACACATTAGCAATGACAATATAGAGATTTTGGAGGGTGTCTGATGAAGCTGGTCCACCACTTTGTAATCACTCTTTTTGATTATTCTCATGAACTCGTCCACCTCTTGTTCAAAAGACGTCTTCGGAGTTTCTTTAACAGTTGGCTCTTCAAGTACCACATTCTTCCCCTTTGCTTTAACAGCAGCTTCTGCTTCAACATTGGGTCTCGGTGTTTGTGAGGCAAAAAGGCGTCCGCTTCTGGTGAAGCCTCCGCCTCCCCCAACATTGTCAACTTGTGGTGGAGAGGTTGATGAATCTAGAGTGATTTTCTTTCCGTCGCAGTAGAGATCAGAGCCGTAGTTCCAAGGTATGGCGTTACTGCTTTCATAAGGAACATGTCCAGGCACTGTAATGGTGACCAGACTGATTGCTGCAGTGGAAGGAACCGTGATGGTATGCCGGTCGTAATAGATTGTGACTGGAGATTTGACAGGAGATGTTGCAGTTTCTTGTTGAAAATTGTTGTTGGGATGAACATTTGCTGGGTCATAATAGATCGTTACCATTGAGACATTTTCATTAATGTTTGCTGGCATTGTAGGTGTTTCCGTTGATAAGATGGGTGCTGGTGTTGTAGAAGTAAATGTTGCCAACCCTTGGTTTGTTGAAATAATGGATGGAGTAATTGCTGGAGTTGTGGATGAATCAGTGGGAGTGATAGTTGTTGCAGTTGTAGGAGGATCTGATATCACTGAAGAAAGAATGGTTGATGTTGTAGGAGTATCTATTGTTGCTGAAAAAAGAGTTGTTGAAGGAGCCGTTGTGGTAATTTGAAAAATTCCATCTCTGATAAGGCCATCTATGCCGAACCTTAGCCTTTAACAACCATTAATAGCAGTTCTGCACAATTCGCAGCAGGCCTCACAACCTGGGAACACCTGGCATCTTAGAAGTTAAGCTTTGACTTCTGCCAGCGGTGTTCGAATCTGTGCAACATTATCAATCAGTGCAGATGGTTGGTCTTCCTCTATGGCATTAATCCTGGGCCCACCATGATTAGGCATAAGATTTTTGTTAACATTTGGAGGAGGTGCGAAATTGAGAGCTTTGGAATCGACCAGATCTTGAACCTTCATTTGCAAGGCTATACATTTCTCGGTATTATGACCAGGTGCGTTGGAGTGGAAGGCACACCTAGCATTAGCATCATAATTCTTCGGGAGGTTGAGAGGATCTGGTGGAGCCAACGTCCTTAACTCAACCGGGTTGAGCTTCAGGAGTTGTGGCAGTAGAGAAGTATAAGGCATAGGGATATGATCAATCACCCTATTTGCTTGAGATGGCCTCTGTTGAAAGGGGCGTTGCTGTTGGTTGTTATTGTTATTGCTGTACGATCTTTGTTGCGGAAAATGAGGTTGTTGCTGATAGTGATGTTGTTGTTGTTGTTGAGGAAAAAATGGCTATTATGGAGCTGGAGTCGGGATGGTAACGGCTGCTATTGATCTATGAGAATACTGGGGTCTGCCCCTGCCTGCATGAATAGCATTTGTTTCACCTGCCCTTCGGGGTCCTGAAAAAGGTTTTCTTGTGTTGTTGGAGGAGCTTGGCCATTATCAGAGATTTTACCCATCTTCAAAAGACTCTCAATTCTCTCACCAGCTATAACTACATCTGCAAAACTGGTGGAAGAGAAAGCAGCAAGTCTATCAATATAAGTTCCCTGCAAGGTGTTCATAAACATGTCAGCCATCTCTTGTTCAGACATGGGTGGTTGGACAGCTGCAGCAAGCTGTCTCCACCTCTGAGCATAATCTCGGAAGCTTTCTCTCGAAGACTGAGACATGCCCATTAGAAGAGTTCTATTGGGAGCCATGTCTAGGTTGTACTGGTACTGACGGATAAAGGCCTCGGCCAAATCTTTCCAACATCTTATAGTGGCCCTCGTCAGTTGCGAATACCATTCTCTTGAAGCTCCAGTCAGGCTGTCCTCAAAATAGAACATCCATAACTTCTCATCCATGGTATAAGCTTTAAGTCTCCCTAAGAAGGATTACAGATGAGTACGCGGGCAGGAGGTACCATTATATTTTTCAAAGCATGGGGGTTTGAATTTGTGGGGAATCCTCACCCCATCTACCAGCCCCATATCCATTATGTCAAAGCCTAAAGAATTCTAGGATTCCAAGGATCTCAACTTTTCAGTAATCTCATCCAACCTTCTGTCATAAACCTCATCCCTAACTCCGACAACTGTGAACTGTTCCTCTTTGGGATCTTCCTGCAAGACCCTGACTCCAGTAGTATTTCCTTGAATATTCCTTGGGATATTAACATCTGGGTTCAAATGGGGCCCGAATTCTGGTGGGTCGATACGAGGCTGCCCTCGTTCATTATTGCTGGTTCCTCCTGTTCCAGGGTAGGGCTCTTCAGGGGTCTGTCTTTCCACCAATTCCCTCAATCTCTCCTGGCTCTGAGCTAAGCCAGTTATTACAGCCATAAACTGGGTCATTTGGTTTCTCATCTCGACCCTTTCGTTTGCCATTTGATTTCTTACTTCATTCAGGTCCTGCTGCACCTGATCCATCTGAATGCCTGGAAGGTTGTTACGGGTTGGGTACCGGTGTGCTCGGTTGACAGGGAACACTCTTCGACGAGCAATGTTTCCTGAAACCACAACAAAGTGAGAAACAAAATAACAAATAAAAACCTACAAAACAAAGAAAGTGTTAGCATGCAATGCAGTATGCTTATTTGTCTTCCAAGGTATACGGTTTGGTTCTTAGTTTTGACCTTTCCAGACCTCGAGGAAATGCTTGATGATGTTGAGAGAAAGCCCACCAAAATGAAACAAACTGATATATTACAAATGATGAAAATACATAGTCTGTTTACAATACATGCCCATGGTGGGTCAAAAATACAATAATCAGAAGCAAAAAACACTACAAGAAAAAAAGTGATTTACGACGGTTATTTTGGCTGATTACGACGGTTCAAACTGACGTAAAATCTATTTCGCGACAGTTTCTCAACCGTCGTAAAAGTGTGTCGCGGGGCTGTTTGACGACGGTTCAAAAAACCGTCATGCCAACCGTCGTACATATTTACGACGGTTCTTAACCGCCACCAAATTATAACTACGACAATTCCAAATCTATCAACTTGTTTGTTAAGGTAAATTGCGGCGGTTTAAACCGCCGTAAATTGTGAATATTTTTATAAAAAAAAAAATCCAGCCAAATTTTTTATCATTATCATAAAAATAAAATAAAACCAATTTCTTACTCTATTATTGTTATAAAAAAATCCTTATTTCTACTACCAGATCCAATACACCATAAAAATCCTTATTGTGTCAACATCTTTAATATAATATATAAGAAAAAGGAAACATAAACCATATATACACAATTTCATCAATGGCAAGATCAAGTGACATGTTCCCAAAGGTATTGTTGATTATCTTTTAGTACTTAGTTGCCTCTTGGTCATGATTCATCAAGTTCCTATCAAAATATATCACCCTACAAAATATGAATGATACAAGTGTTATAGAAGTACGAAAATAAAATACATAGAAGTCAAAAATATTTATATGGACTTCTACCTGTTTTTGTAACTATCCGAGCCAACTGTTACTGGTGCTGCTCCATACCTTAATGCGTTTAGCTACATATTCAATTTATAAAAATTGTATGATTCAATTCAGATACTACAAACCAGAAACAACAATATTCCAGTAGGTTGAATATACTTTATTGATTAAATGAAGTAATGATAATATAATATCATAAATCATGTTAAATTGCTAGGAGATTGCACTGCACCTCTGGGATAACTTTATGTGAAAAGTTATATTTCTCCATCAACTTAATGAAATGTGTGCAAATGATACATAGAAAGAAGACTGATAGCACGTGTATTAATGTCAATACTTTTCAACTAAGAGAGTGGTTCTGTAAGATACTCAACTGCACCATGCTTTTAACCAAGAAAGACATCAAGGAGTCTGGAATGGTTGTATGGAAAACTATCAGAAGAATAAAAATTAAATGAGTTAAATATAACAAGTCCAATAAAATTAAATGAATTAAAAAAGATTACAAGAACTAAACATAATTGGGATTCCCAAACCAATATCTTACCATAATGTACTTCCTCGATGTGTTCATATTTCAGACAAGGATTGCTCTAATTTACTACATGAAAAATTGCAAGTATCTTTGTTAGAAAATCAATAAATAGCACAAGATAACTCTGAAATAGGCTTGATAATTTTGTGTACTTACTGCCTAGTCAAGTCCTCCACATTCTCAAGAATTTCTAAACCTCCAGATGGACAACTTGTATTCACATGTGGTTATAAATCATATGGTCAAGGTAGAATCGTGTAATTAATTGTATAAAAGAATCAATTACAAAATGAAACTTCAGCAAAATGAAACAATAATTGTTCCCAATTATAGCGAGCAAAATGCATAAGATGATAATAGTCTTTACTCCATTGATTAAATAAATAATAACTTCCACTTATTACTAGAATTTCAACAAATTGAAAGACAAATGAATCTTTCGTTGAAAGCATCTTTTAAAAAAAAAAATTCTTCATCTCCCACTTATATAATCAATAGAAATATCTAGTTCTCTATATATTTAAGTTATTTGAATTTGCATTATCGGAAAAAAAACCATTTTGGTTTATAGTATGCTTATATTTTGAATTTACTTCATAATGATTTAGGTTTAAAATCAAAGAGCATTACCTCCACTACAACAAAAAGGAAGCTTTTGGGACTGCTTGAGATCAACATCACTCTCATTGTTGAAGGCAGGATACAACCTAAAAACCAAGAAGTACCTGGTTTAGAGCAAACAAAAAATACATTCCACCATACTAGTTGGAAAAATAAAAGAAATACAAGGCTAAATAATTCAACTACAGGAAAATTCACTGAGCATGTAAAACAGACCACCTTGCCATCAACCACAACAACACCTATTATGACATCCACATGCTCACCACTGGAAACATCTCTGTAAACTCTTTCTCTCAAACTCCTTCCCCATCCTCTGTCCAACCACTGACAAAATATGGGAAAAAAAGTAAATCAAAAACCAGAGTAAACCTGTAAATCTAAAAAACTTCATAAGATTTCACACATTTTTAAATGAAAAAAAAAACTAAAATCTAAACCTAGAACAATACAAAAAAAAATTCATTTTTACTGGTTGAAGGATAATTGTCATTAAGGTTAACGTCATTGTCATTTGGTGGAAATCCCTGTTAGTTTCTTGAACTCCAACATCACTATCACTTCAATCCAAACCTTCAATTTGATTGTGATCAAAATTAAACTCAAAGGAGCTCTTCCTTACACAAAGCCACCCCACAACTTCATCTGTAACTTTCAAACACTTTATCACCTTAAGTTTAAGCAAATTGGGGCACCTAGAAGCAAATGCTGCAATGCCAATATTAGAAACAATAAAACCCTATATTTACAATTTCTTAAGTGCTACACACTTAGCAGCAAAAATCTCAATATCAGTTTCAATAACCGTACCAATTCCACAAAGAGAAAACATTTCCAAATCTTGGCAGCTTTAAGCAATCTCAGCCAAACTCAATTATGTAGGAGGCATGGCAATCAACACAAGCTCTTGCAAATTACCAGACTCAACTCTAAAAAATGCATTCGTTTGAGAAAATCATGTAACCTACGCAAGAATTTATAATCACACTAAGAGCTTTATCTTTGTTTGGATAAACAAATTAATTAAATACTTATAGTATAAGAAATTTTTATATAAATGTACATATATAAGTAATCTCTAAATGTACTATGTTGTTACATCAGTCCCTGACTCAGTCTCCGACCAATTAAATCCTCATGTCTTCACTAGGTTAGTCACTTAATATTTTGATTATATTTCACACTAGAAAGTATAAAATTTTCTCTTAAATCACACACGACATGGCCACCCCAAAATTTTTTGCTTAACCCAATGGCCTTAGAAGGATGTTATGTTTATCATAAGAGAGAGTAAGGAACATGTTAGGAAATGATGAAGAATAAGAAGAGACTAAAGTGAATAAGTGATTAACATAATGAATAATGGATGAATTAATTGGCTTTTAGGCTAAGTCGGTGATCAATGTGACACTGTATCACAGGGACTAAAATTGGTTTGCCTTTATAAAAAATCAAATTATTTTTGTATAAGCTACTGTATAAGATTTTTCAATAAGTTATCCTAGAGGGAAAATAAGCTGAAATTGTTTTCATAAGCTCTTACAAATATTTTCACATTCAAGCCAACTCAATCCCAAATTTCCATAGCCCAATCAAATGGATAAATCTAAACTGAAACACAATTTTGATAAAAGAAACACACAACACATATACAAACCTAATTTAGTTATTGATATCATATTCAATTCAATTACTCATTCAATCGTGCATAAGCAACAACAAGAAAAATAGAAATGGAGTGAAAGTGCTTACATCGATTGGCGGAGAAAGAGGAGAAGAATGGTTGGAGAAAGAGAGTGGGAGAAAATAGGTCGGAAAATGAAATTCCGATGGAGAGTGAGTGAGAGGTGAATGGAGTAGAGACGAGAAGAGTTTTCGTGAAGCCATGTCAGATTCGTAGAGAAGAAGAAGAAGAAAAGCTCTAGTGTTAGGGTTTATGTTTATTGTTCGACAAAAGCTCTGGTGTTGGGATAACAATACTGTTAAGATCACCCTCAAACATTTTTATAACATATATTTTATGGGTTAAAATATAACAAAATAAATGAAGAGTAGAAAAAATAAAAATAGATAATAATGAAAATAAAAAAAAAAATAGTAGGAAATCATAATAATGAAAAGAAAAATGGGAAAGTAAAAAAAAATTGAAAAAAATATAAATGATGAGTGGCAAAAATAGTTACGACAATTCACTCTAACGGTCGCGAATATAGAAAGGGGACGGTTATTTGGTAACTGTCGCAATTATTTTACTCAATGTGTTTAGAAAATTTGCGACAGTTGGCCTTAACCGTCGTGACAAGTGTCGTTGTCCAGGAATAAGGACAGTTTTGCGAGAACTGTCGCAACTCATGTGTCGTAAATTGCTTTTTTTTCTTGTAGTGAAAGTACATCAAAAGAAAAATAAATACAAGCAAAAGGAATTAGACATCCAATCCAAAGTCATCTTCCCTGACTTCCTTCAGGAGAGCCTCCGTCACTAGACTAGCTGGGTGTTCTGTAATAGTCCTAATAAGGAGGTTCCTGGTAGCAATGGCATTAGTCTGCTTCTTATGCCTGTCCTGATCCTTGGATCTCTTTAACCCCGCTCGGAGTTTTAATTCTGATATCTCCTTTTGAGCTGCCAACAAAGCTTCCTGCTGCTTCTTTTCATTGGCCTCTAGCTGCTCTATCCTGGCCTGAGTCCTCTGGTCTTCTTATGCACGGGCTTCGGTGATCCTGATCCACCTGGCCTGGCTTTCCTTCAGATAATGCTCTGCCCTAGCTTTCTGAATCTTTGCCTCCTTGCAGGCATTCTTCAGTATCTGTTCCCCGGCTCTTGCCTTCCTGATATATTCATCTGTCCTTTCAATCTTGGTCAGATGCTCAGTCTTGAGTCTTTCCAATCTCTTAATGTACAGACGACTGTCGTTTCTTTCCCAAAGAGTCTTCTTCAGGGCTTCAGATAGCTGCTCATTCCTCCCTCTTAGCTTTTCAAATTCTTCCAGGCTGACAGTTGCTGCATGTTGCACTATAGAGGGCCCAGGGGTATCTTCGAAGGTAAAAGGCATCCTGGTGATCTGAGCTCTAGTACGGGACTAATCAGAGTACTGGGCTGAAGCAATATTATTGCACCTTCCAAGGATGGCTGTCCCCTTGGTTTGAATGTTGTCCCAAGCCCAGGTAGTTTGTCTAACAACAGTAGAGTTAGGCTGAACTTCACAGTAGAGGGTCTCAGCTAAATCCTGTCCTCTGGGAGGATGAACCAAGGCATATCCCAATTGCCTTTTAAACAGTAAAGAATTGTAGTTGATGCAACCTTTTGCTCCTATAAGAGGCACATTAGGGTATTGCCCACAACTGGTAATAATATCTTTGCCTTTGGTGCTCTGGGTGCACCATCTGATATCATCTGATGTTAAGGCAATGAACCTCTTAGCCCAATTATTTTGCTGATGGGGGTTCAAGAAGGCATCTGACTTAGGCAAGTGTCTGAGCAGCCAAGAGTAGAACAGAGGAGCACAACATCTGACCAGCTTCCCCCTTTGCTTTTCATTTCTATGATGGATAGAGTAGTAAAAATCCCCTAGCAATGTAGGCACAAGGTTCCTCAGCAAGAACAAGTGGATGGCATTCCTACTCACAAACTTGGGCTCATCTGAAAACAAAATAGCCCCATATATACTGAGGGCTAAGAGTGCACAGACTGCCTTCCATTCTCCCACTGCAGCCTTTAGGATGGCCTGAGAAATCAAGAAGTCCAGATGTAAGCCAGGAATCCCAGCTTTTGTTGTCATGTTTTTCTTAATGAGGGCAGGCTCCAAATGCAATGCCCTTGCTATCTCTTCACTTCTGGGAGCAGTCATCTCTGGGTTGAAAGGAATTCCTTTTCTGATAGGAACTCCAATCAACAAAGAAAACTCTTATAGCAGTGGTCCCATCTGAAAATCAGGAAAGGTGAAGCATCTAAGAGGAGGGTCATAAAACTGTAAGCATGTGTGGATCATGCTCCTCTGAGATGAATCAAGATCCATGACCATGTCCAAAATTCCCCCATAGTGCTCTCTAAATAGTGGGATGTGGTCAGGTGTGATAAGGGACTGGACTTGCCTGATACCAGTCAATATGGGCACAAAGAAATGGTAAGATATGTTGCTCTTCCTTGGAGTAGCCATGAGTGCTAATGAAGAATATGAAAATAAGATGATGAAGATCACAGACTGAGAAGCTGGAGGCGAGTCTCTGACAGACTGATGAAGGTGAGTCTCTGACAGACTGATGCAGGTGAGTCTCTGACAGACTGATGCAAGTGCTGAAGGAGATAGCTGAAGTAAATGCTGAAGAAGATAACTGAAGCAGAGGTCTAAGAAGTAGAAGGGGTCAAAACCAAACCAAATATGATATGATGGATACCCTGAAAAACAAATAAACAAATGTTAAATGATGCAATGATGATATATGCAAATGATATGCAAGGGTTTGTGATCAAGATCTGGATCTGATTATCTGTCTTGGTATAAGGTCCATGTATGTTCAAAGGTCCGGATGAAGGCTCAGAAATCCAGTAACCAGGGTAGGGGACTCAAATAAAGAGCCACATGTCCAGGGCTAAACACAAGAACTGTCCAAAGTGAATTATTCTTAAACAATACAGTAACAGGGTATAATGCGGCCAAGGGTTCCTGCAAACCTGTAAACAACCTAACCCCCCCTCACATGTAGTGTTCTAGAACAAAGATCCTCAGACTTGGATCAGTTATGAGAAGTGTAAACACTTCTAACCCGGAGGTACATTGTTTACAATAACCATAAAGGATCCTCCTCTAATTCTCCCCAGATTCTGAAGGTCAAAATAAAGGTCATCCAGACTTAGCAGGCTTCCCAGATAGCCCTAGCACTACAGGAAATCTGTAGCACAAAGTTCTCAAGAAGAAACCCATATCTGAACCGTGTTTCATATTCCCGCACCAGACAGAAATGGAATGGGAAAGAACATGAACCACTCTAGCCTAGGTGTCACTCAGGTCCCAGGTATAGGACCTTAATCACTCAGTGGAACCCCACCCACCAAAACAGAAACCAGATCCAGCAATGATAATGACAGTATGATGTATATAAAAAACTATAAAGAAAACAGTAAATAAAGCTGTACATAAAGCAATAAAATAAAGAAAATACACAAAGCATAATTAGCACATAACACCCCTGTAAACACAAATCAAACAAGCGCTAGGAGGAACCCACGAAAAGAACCAGAAACCCTGGTTGCAGTATAAGGGTCCCCAGCAGAGTCGCCAAGCTGTCGCTCCCACCAAATGACACCGAGGGCCAGAAGGGGTACAGACGCAAACGGTCGACGAAAGAGAGGAAATGAAAACAAACTGAAAAGAGTCGCCAGCTAGGCTTTTTTATCCCGAAGGAAAGGTAATGCTGCATAAACCTAGAAAAAGATGGATAAGACGGTTGTGAACCAGAGAAACTGAGAAAGGGGGTTGGTTACAACCTGGGAAGGTATTAGCACCCAGATTGTCCGTCGTACTCGACGGGATCCACGCTTGAAAGATTTGTGTTTAAAGGTGTAGTGTTAGTGCTATCTGTGTGAAAAAGCTAGAAAAGAATGTACAGGTGTCAATGCTGGAAAGTGAAGTGAATTAGAGGAGTGTCAGTGCAAGAGGAAAGTGCAGTGCTCAAGACAATGAGGCTTAAAAAGAATAATGCTGAAAGAGGGGGAAGACACAGAGACTTTTGTTCGATAACTGTTGAGTTATGCCTACGTATCCTCTCGTGCAATGAATGAGCAAGCTCACTCTAAAGAAAAAGTAAAATGAAGCAATGAATGCATAAGAGAGATGAGAAGAGATTGTGAGAAGTGAAGGCAAATTCACTTCTCAAAGTACTTACCACCTGAAATGGTTAGCATAAAGAAAGGAATGAAATGAAAATGAAATGTATGCAAGGATGCAAACCAAAACCAGAAGCATATTCATGATGTACATGATGCTAAGAGATGATGCAAATGCATGTCAAGAGCAATGGATGATCATACAAGGGATGAGAATGCAAATGAAGCATGGAAGAAACATGAAAGCACATGAAAGTTCATGGAATGTAATGAATGCATAACATGGAAAATGGATGAGGAAATGACCAAAAATGATTCTAATGTGTCCTAAGGTGTCTTAGAAGTCATGTGAATGCATAAAATGTCATGGCAAGTTCATGAATGCAAGCATATGCAAGATGTATGCAAGAAAAGATGAGAAATTAGGGTTTTCATGCAACATGAGATGCAAAACTCAAAAACAGAAGCAAATGACAAGATAAAAAATTGAAAATGCAATCAAGAGAACCCTAACCCCATATGATATCACACCCCAAAGGAGAAGACCTAACTCTTAACCTAATGAAAGTTATGATTTTTCTAAGTTATCTAGGGTTTTAAGGTACCTAAAGGGAAAAAATGAAAATCAATTAAAAAAGGCAGAAGAAATTTATGACAAAATTATGCTAGAAACTATATGTCAAATGAAGATCAATGCAAAAAGAACCATGGTCATACCATTCTTGGTTAGGCAGAAAAGAATTCTTGAAGTTAGGGTTCAAAAATAGGATTTTATGAACCCTAAATTCAAGAAAATATTATCAAAGATGATTCAAAACCAAAAAGAAATTTGTGTGGATGGTATGACAATGTCTCTAAATGTTTAAAGATGTAATATGATTTTTTTGGATTTTTTAGAAATTTAAATGATATTTTAATTAATTAATTTTCATTAATTAATTAAAATAAACATTTAAATGTTTAAAAAATGATTTTTTAATGTGAAAAATAAAAATAAAAATATTTTTGGATTCAGAAAATTATTTGAAATAAAAATATTTTTAGAATTTTCTTGCTATTTTTAATAAATGGAACAAAATAAATAAGAAAAATATGAAATAAAATTGAATTAAATAAAAGTAAACGCAAAGGAAGGTGTAAACACCCCAAATTTTCCCTCACTCATTTCACCATGGCTTGTGATTCCTTTCATATGCATAAGTTCAAACATATCATCTCATATTACATTTTTGCTTCACTACATTGGTTCAAAGTCATCTGCATCTAGGGTTTGTGATTTGAGCAATTCCTGAGCTATCTGAGCCACTCCAAAGGTCTTCAACCATCTCAAGAGGGTCCATGTATGTTCAATCATCATACTATATCCTCCCAAGATCAAAGAAGCCTAAAAATCACAAAAACTGGGGGAGCATGGAAGCAGAGCCAAGCTTAATTGCACAGATGACCTAAAATTAGGGTTTTGGTTTCAGAGGCCACAACTCCAAATTTTTTGGTCATTCTTGTTTCTATTGGTATCTATATGATATAAGGATCAGGCATACCAATTTTCATGAAGAAATTCAATGGGGAAGGCATCTGATCAAAAGATGACTTCTTGAGCAAGTTAGTGCAAAATCAGGGCATCTGAGGCCCCCAATCATACAACCAAAGGGTCTTCTCCATCATTTTGGATGTGTATGATCTTTATTTGATCTTAGAAGAAGTTAGAAGTTCATAAAATTGAAGAATTTCAAGCCATTTGCAAAGTTGCCATTTTGGGAAAGTGACTTGTAATGCAAACTTGCCATTTTGGGAAAGTTTTTCAACCTCCTCTTTTTGATTCAAAAATGCTTCAAATGGAAAATTCTTGGTCATTAAAGTTGTAGATTGGATTCTCCCATTTTCAAAAAGTACAAGAACTTGATCTAATTCATTCTAGAACTCAAGTTATGGTCTTGCAAAGTTGGGAAAAATCACAAAAATTCACTTATGTGCCAAAGAGGGAAACTTGCAAATTCTTGTACCAAGGCAATTTGTGACTTCTAATTGATGTATAAGCATTACACAAGCATCATACATGACTTAAAAATCAGAATGGCCCAAAGATTTCTCAAGTTCCATGCCTTAAACTTCAAGAAATTCAAAAGGGGCCAAAGTGGTATAAAATTGCAAAATGATCCAAATCTCCTCATCAACTTGAGCCAGCTCACTAAATCATTTTCCATGGACCTCCTTGAAGCTGGCTGACTCGAGCCATGCCCCTAAACCAGCCTTCCATGAGCCCATACCTCAAGTACACCAACTTTTGACATTTTGGCAACTTGCCCATACCAATCAACATAGGCCAGCACCCACTCTCTGACCTATCACATTTCATTATGTGGATCAAAACCAAGCAAAAGCACATAACATTGCAGCCAACACTTGAGGATACTCAGCACACTCAAAAATCCCAAAATTTGCAAAAGCTTTCGAATCTCTTAACTCAACCATCAAACCTTCAAACTTTTTCCACCATTCAACTCCATAAACATCACTGATCATTTCCCACCCTTCATTTTGCCCAAAAACACTCAGAATCAAAAATACGATTTTGACATTTCACAAACTGAACTTCTGCCAACTTCTTCTTGAGGCCATTTAAACTCCAACCAAGCATCACAAGCTCTTGGGGGGAATCATTGGAGTGGATGTGAAGCAAAGAACTGGCCAGAAAGCTCCTGTTTCGAAAGCTCAAGCTCAGGTAGCCATGACATTTATTTTTCCAGAACTCTTATTTTATGTTATAGAATGATTCTACATGTTTCACTGATTACCATGATGTCTTTACTTTTTAGAATAGTTGAGAAATAAGCATTTCATGAGCTTCTGAAATTTCTGCCATGTTTTCCGTTTTGCTTTGATTCATGATTTTGATGTTGAGTAAATGAGTTTTGATGTTTGATTCTTGCTGGGGTTGAGGAGAGGATCATTTCTGGAGCTTTAGGGGTCTTGGGGTTGCGTACTGAGGGAGATTGGGTGAGGAGCTAGCCGGAGAAGATGACCGGAACACTGTTCCGGTCACCTGAAAGTAATTAGGGTTCAGATTAGGGTTAATGACATTATTAGTGAAGTTTGAATGTGGGCCATCCATTAGCGTGCGCTAGTCAATTCCCTCCCTTTTTATTTTGAATCTGGGCCCTTGGATCTGCTGACTTTCATTTTAATTCATTTTAATTTCATTTTAATTACATTCTTTTCTACATTTTATTAAAAATAGTAAAACACTTTTAAAAATTTTCATTTTTTGCATCATGTCTTAAAATATTTTTCTCATTCTGAAAATAATTTTTATTTTATTTTTTGCATAATTTTCGTATTTTAAAAATATTTAAATGTTTATTTTAATTAGTTAATGAGAATTAATTAATTAAAATAGCATTTAAGTTTCCAAAAATCACCAAAAAATCACATTGCATTTTGATACATTTAGAAACATTATCAAACTCTTCAAACAAATTTCTTTTTGGTTCTTGACCTATTTTGACATTTTTCTTTGGAATTAGGGTTCTTAAAAGTCAATATTTTTGCCCTAACTTACAAAAATCCTTTCTGCCTAACCATGAGGAGTTTGATGATGGTTCTTTTTGCATTAAATACTTCATATCATGTATAGTCTAGGATAAAATTGGTTTGAATTTATCTTTCATTTTCAATTTGTTGTGCATTTTTCCTTTTGAAGTGCCTTAAAACCCTAGCCAACTTGAGAAAATCATAACTTCCATTAGGTTAAGATTTAGGTCTCCTCCTTTGGGAAGTGAACTTGTGTAGGGTTAGGGTTCCTTTGATCCCATTTTCAATTTTTATCATGTCATTTGCTTTTGGTTTTGAATTTTGTATTGCATGTTATGTATAAACCCTAACTTTTGCCTTCATTTGCATCCATCTCCCATATGCTTGCATACATGAACTTGCCATGACATTTTGTGCCTTCACATGACTCCTAAGACATATTAGGACAAATTAGAATCATGTTTGATCATTGCATCATTCATTTGCCATGTTGAGCATTCATTTCATTTCATAAGTTTTCATGAACCTTTAGGGTTCAAAACATGCTTCATTTGCATCCTCATCCTTGTATGATCATCCACAACTCTTGACATGTGTTTTCATTATCTCTTAGCATCATTAACATCATGTTTATGCTTCTGGTATTGATTTGCATTATTGCATCTTTCTCATTTTCATTCCATTTCATTTTCTTGTTGCTAACTTTTCAGGTGGTAAGTCATTGAGAAGTGAATTTGCCTTCACTTCTCATAACCTCTTCTCATCTCTTATGAATCATTGCTGCATTTTACTTTTGTATTAGAGTGAGCTTTCTCATTCATGCTCCTTCTCCTCTTTGTTTATTCAAGCAACTTATCTTCTTAAGTGAAGTAAGTTGCCTTGCTTCTTTCTGCTTAATCTCCTTTCATCTGCTTCTTCCTTGGTTGCTTTTCTCTTGAAGGTCTTTTGCAAGCCTCATAAAACCTAGGAACTCCCAAGCATGACCACAATTAGGGTTTGATTAGTCCCCCATTAGTTTTACCTTTGTGTCATCTTTGTGTCTTCTCTTCTCATCTCTTAATCAAGGACTAAACCTTAAAGGTTTTAAGGCTTTGTGATTAAGGTTATGCCTGTATCCTTCTATTAGGATGGAGTGTATAAATTTAATCCTAAGTGTTAAACCCTTAATGTGTTTAACTCCTTTAATCAATTCACATAATAATCACTAAGACATCAAGCTTGTAACTTGGGCCTTGCATTAGAGTTCTAATTCTTCCTTAATTGGTTAAGAAGGACTAACCCTAGTGTTAATGGACAAGTCCCCCTCAAGTTGTCTTATAAATCATAAAATTCATTTCTTAATCTTATCATTAACTAAAATCCATTTAATAAAGGTTTTGTTTTGTCATGAGTTTAATCCCTAATCATGGATTAAGTTGAGGAGTCTTCCTCAGCTTAAATGTTCTCATCTATTATCCTTCTATTAGGATAGTGTAATGGGTCCATTAAATCTTTGATTATGGCTTAAACTCATTACTCAACACTAAACAAAACAACAAAAACACCTAAATAATTACAAGTAGGTTAATGATCTTAATCCTACACCATGGTGATTAAGTGTGAGGTGCTTACTTCATACTTAAGGTATCCTCATTACCCCTAATCAGAGGGAGGATGTGATGAGTTTACTAACTCTTGGTTTAGGCTTAAGCTCATTTTCTTATGACAAACTCCAAAAAGCAATAAAAGATTGAAAACACAAAAACAAACAATAATCGTCTCCTTCAGGATTCTTTTCTCATCACACTCATTCACAAACGAGAACTTGCTTCTTCCGTCTAATGCAAGACAGTTAGCACCTGAGCCAGACAGGTCATACACTTGAGCATAGACAAGTAAGCAGTTCACAAGTCAATCTATCTTTCGGTCTCTTTGAGTCGAACTACGGTGTTCTGACTTCCTCATTGCACGAGAGGATATGTAGGCATAGCTTAACAGTTATCGAACAAAAGTCTCTGTATACCCCCCACTTCCAGCATTATTCTTTAAGCCTCATAATCTTGAGCTTCACACTCTTTCCTTACACTGACACTCTTTTATTCCACTTCACACTTCTTCAGCACTGACACTTGCATTCTTTTCCAGCGTTTTGTACACAGAATAGCACAAACACTACCCCTTTAAAACACAAATCTTTTAAGTGTGGATCCCGTCGAGTACGGCGGACAATCTGGGTGCTAATACCTTCCCAGGTCGTAACCAACCCCCTTTCTCAGTTTCTCTGGTTCGCAACCGTCTTATCCATATCTTTTCTTAGGTTTATGCAGCATTACCTTTCCTTCGGGATAAAAATGCCTAGCTGGCGACTCTTTTCATTCTTTCTCTTTCGTCGACCATTCACGTTTGTACCCCTTCTGACCAGGTGTCATTTGGTGGGAGCGGTAACTTGGCGACTCTGCTGGGGACCCTTATATTGTAACCAGGGCTTCTGGTTCTTTTTGTGGGTTCCTCCTAGCGCTTGTTTGATTTGTGTTTACTGGGGTGTTATGTGCTAATTGTGTTTATTTATTTGCTTTATTTATTGCTTTATGTACAACTTTATTTATTGCTTTCTTTATAGTTTTACATATTTCATACTGTCACTATCATTGCTGGATCTGGTTTTCTGTCTTGGTGGGTGGGGTCTTATTGAGAGTTTAAGGTCCTATCCCTAGGACCTGAGTGACACCTAGGCTAGAGTGGTTCATGTTCTTTCCCATTCCATTTCGGTCTGGTGCGAGAATATGAAACACGGTTCAGATGTGGGTTTCTCCTTGAGAACTCTGTGCTACAGATTTCCTGTAGTTCTGGGGTTATCTGGGAAGCCTGCTAAGTCTGGATGACCTTTACTATGATCTTCAGAAACTGAGGTGAATTAGAGGAGGATCTTTTATGGTTATTGTAAACACTGTACCTCCGGGTTGGAAGTGTTTACACTTCTCATAATTGATCCAAATCTGAGGATCTTTGTTCTAGAACATTACATATGAGGGGGTTGGGTTGTTTACACGTTTGTAGGAACCCTTGGCCACATCATACCCTGTTACTGTATTGTTTAAGAGTACTCCACTTTGGACAGTTCTTGTGATTAACCTTGGACATGTGACTCTTTATTTGAGTCCCCCACCCTGGTTACTGGATTTCTATGCCTTCCATCTGGACTCTTAAACATACATGGGCCTTGTATTAAGACAGATAATCAGATCCAGTTTGATCACAAACCCTTGCATATCATTTGCATATATCATCATTGCATCATTTAACATTTGTTTATTTGCTTTTCAGGGTATCCATATCATATCTGGTTTGGTTTTGACCCCTTCTTCTGCATAGACCCCTGCTTCAGTTGTCTTCATCAGTTATCTGCTTCAGCTATCTTCATCATCACCAGCATCAGCCTATCAGTGGCTCATTTTCCAGCATCAGTCTGTGATCTTCATCAACACTTATCTCCAGTTTCTTCAACAAGCACTTATGACTACTCCTAGGAAGAGCAACATATCCTACCATTTCTTTGAGCCTGTGTTGACTGGTATCAGGCAGGTCCAGTCACTTATTACACCTGACCATATCCCACTGTTTAGAGAGCACCATGGAGGTATCCTGGATATGGTTATGGACCTTGACCCTTCTCAGAGGAGCATGATCCACACATGCTTGCAGTTTTATGACCCTCCTTTGAGATGTTTCACATTCCCAAACTTTCAGTTAGGGCCTCTACTGGAAGAGTTTTCTGCATTGATTGGAGTACCTATCAAGGGTGGAATCCCTTTCAACCCAGAGATGCCAGCTCCCAGAAATGAAGAGGTAGCAAAGGCACTTTACCTGGAGCCTGCCTTGATTGAGCAAAGTATGACAACAAAAGCTGGGATCCCTGGTTTGCATTTGGACTTCTTGATTTCTCAGGCCATCCTGAAGGCTTCATTGGGAGAGTGGAGGGCAGTCTGTGCACTGTTAGCCCTCAGCATATATGAGGCTATACTGTTTGCAGATGAGCCCAAATTTGTCAGCAAAAATGCCATCCATTTGTTTCTCTTGAAGAACCCAGTACCCACATTGCTAGGAGATTTCTATTATTCCATACATTAGAGGAATGAGAAACAGAGGGGGAAGTTGGTAAGATGCTGTGCTCCTTTGTTTTACACCTGGCTGCTCAGACACCTGCCTAAGTCAGATGCCTTCCTGAATCCTCACCAACAGAAGAATTGGGCCAAGAGGCTCATTGCCTTGACTTCAGATGATATTAGATGGTGCACCCAGAGCACCAAAGGCAAGGACATTATCACCAGTTGTGGACAATACCCAAATGTGCCTCTGATAGGAGTGAAGGGTTGCATCAGCTACAATCCTTTGTTGTTTAAGAGACAACTGGGATATGCTTTGGTCCACCCTCCCAGAGGACAAGATTTAGCAGAGACCCTGTATTGTGAAGTGAAACCTAATTCAGCTGCTGCCAGACAAGCATCCTGGGCTTGGGACAACATCCAGACAAAAGGGATGGCCATCCTTGGAAGGTGTAATAATGTTGCTTCAGCTCAGTACTATGACTGGTCCCGTACTAGAGCTCAGATCACCGGAATGCCTTTCACCTTGGAAGACATACCTGGACCATCCACAGTACAACCAGCATCAACTGTCAGCCTATAAAATTTGAGAAGTTGAAAGAAAGGAATGAGAACTTATCTCAAGCTTCAAAGAAGACTCTTTGGGAAAGGAGTGATGGTTGTCTGGACATTGAGAGATTGGAGAAGCTTAGGGTGGAGCATCTTACCAAGATTTAGAAGACAGAGGACTACATCAGGAAAGCAAGAGCTGGGGAACAAATATTGAAGAATGCCTGTAAAGAAGCCAAGATTCAGAAGACTAGGACTGAGCTCTATATGCAAGAGAGTCAGGCTAGGTGGGTCAGGATCACTGAAGCTCGTACACAAGAAGACCAGAAAACTCAAGCCAAGATTGAACAGCTAGAGGCCAATGAGAAGAAGCAGCAGGAAGCTTTTTTGGCAGCCCAGAAGGAGATTTCAGAGTTGAAGCTCAGGGCAGGATTGAAGAGATCAAAGGATCAGGAAAGACATAAGAAACTGACCACTGCCATTGCTACCAGGAACCTCCTCATTAGGACCATTACAGAGCATCCAGCTGGTCCGGTGACTGAGGCACTCCTGAAGGAGGTCAGAGAGGATGAATTTGGGCTGGATGTCTGATCCTTTGTTTGTTGTTGTTTCCATTTGATGTACTTTTTCTTTTGTTATATTTTGACCCTCCATGGGCATGTGTTGTAAAACAAACTATGTATTGTTCACCATTTGTAATATATTTTAGTTTGTTCTCATTTGGGTTTTCTCTCAACAACATCAAGCATCTTCCTCGAGGTCTGGAAAGGTCAAAACCAAGAACCAAACCAGATACCTTGGAAAACAAATAAGCATACTACATTGCATACTAACTTTGCTTTTATTTTGTAGGTTTTGTTATTATCCTTTTTTCTAACTTTGTTGTGACTTCAGGAAACATTGCTCGTCGCTGAGTGTTCCCTGTCAACCGCGCGCACCGGTACCCGACTCGTAACAACCTTCCCGGTATTCAAATGGAACAAGTACAGCAGGACCTGACCAAGGTCAGAAATCAGATGGCCAATGAGAGAGTAGAGATGAAAAATCAGATGTCTCAGTTCATGGCAGTGATGACTGGCTTAGCCCAGATTCAGGAAAGGTTAAGAGAGCTGGTGGAAAGACAAACTCCTAAGGAGCCTCATCTTGGAACAAGAGGAACTAGTAACAATGAACGGGGCCAGCCTCGTATTGACCCACCAGTATTTGGACCTCATCTGGATCCGGAAGTTAACATCCTGAGAAATGTGCCAGGTAATACTGCTGGGGGGAGAATTTTGCAAGAGGATCCCTAAGAAGAACAATTTACTATTATGGGGGCTGGATATGAAGTATATGACCGGAGATTGGACGAAATTGCCGAAAAGTTAAGATCTTTGGAATCTCAGAATTCTTTGGGCTTCGATGTGATGGACATGGGACTAGTGGATGGGGTGAGAATTCCCCACAAATTCAAACCCCCATGCTTTGAAAAGTACAATGGTACCTCCTGTCCTCGCACTCATCTGCAGTCTTTCCTGGGAAGACTTAAAGCTTATACTATGGATGAAAAGCTTTGGATGTTCTACTTTGAAGACAGTCTGACTGGGGCTTCAAGAGAGTGGTATTCACACCTATCTAGGGCCACCATCAGATGCTGGAAGGACTTAGCTGAAGCCTTCATCAGGCAATATCAGTACAACCTGGACATGGCTCCCAACAGGACCCTTCTGATGGGAATGTCACAATCTTCTAGAGAGAGCTTTAGAGAATATGCCCAAAGGTGGAGACAGCTTGCTGCTGCTGTCCAACCACCCATGTCAGAAAGGGAAATGGCTGACATGTTCATGAATACATTGCAAGGGACCTACATTGATAGACTGGCTGCTTTTTCCTCTACCAACTTTGCTGATGTGGTCATAGCTGGTGAAAGGATTGAAAGTCTATTAAAGATGGGCAAAATTTCCGACAATGGTGCAAGTTCATCTAGCAATCACAGAAAGCCTTTTGTGGGACCCCGAAGGGCCGGTTAAACAAATTCCATTCATGCAAGCAAGGGCAGGCCTCAGTATGTTCACCGGTCAGTAGCAACAGTTACCATTCCAGCTCCGATTCCTCAACAATCAGCATATCCTCAACAACAACAACCACAGTATCAACAACAAGTTCATTATCCGCAACAGAGAACCTACAACAACAGTAACAACCAACAACAGCGTCCTTCCCAACAAAGACCATCACAAGCTAACAGGGTGATTGACCCAATCCCAATGCCGTATGCTGCACTCTTGCCACAACTCCGGAAGCTCAACCTAGTTGAGTTAAGGACATTGGCACCTCCGGATCCCACCAATATGCCAAAGAATTATAATGCAAATGTCAGGTGTGCATTTCATTCAAATGCACCGGGGCATAATACTGAAAAATGCAGGGCCTTACAAATGAAAGTCCAAGACCTAGTGGACTCAAAAGCTCTCAACTTTGCACCTCCTCCGAATGTCACAAGGAATCCAATGCCTAGTCACAACGGGCCTAGGATTAATGCTATTGAGGAATACCATCCACCTTAATCACCAGTGTTGCACAAATTTGAACACCTTTGGTTGAAATCAAAGCTAAGATTTTAGAATGCCAAGTGTTCCCCGGGTGTGAGCTCGGCTGTGGGTATTGCAATATTGCCGTCAATGGGTGTGAGAGACTGAGAAACGGCATAGACAGTCATATTAAGGATGGTATCCTTCAGATTACAACAACAGCGCCTACAACTCCAACATTTCCTTCACCAACAATCACAGGTACTCCTACAATGTCAGCAACCATTGTTCCAACAGATTCTGCTACAACTCCAACAACCGCTCAATCGATCACTTCAATGGATACAAGTTCTGTCACCATTCCTGCTACAACTTCAATACCCATCCAGTCAACAGTACCTTCTACAACATCAGCAGCAATTGATGAAAGTGTCTCAACGGTTACAATATACTACGATCCCGCAAATGTTCCTGCCAACAACTCACAACAAAGTGCTACTCCTGTCAGAGCACCAGTTACCATATACTACGATCCACACACCATTGTGGTCCCCTCTGCAACTGCTATCAGTCCGGTCACTATCACAGTGCCTGGGCCAGTTCCTTACGAAAGCAATAATGCCATCCCTTGGCATTATGGCTCAGATCTATAATGCGAGGGGAAGAAAATCACTTTAGAATCATCAACTTCTTCACCTTAGATAGACAATGTGGGGGGAGGCGGAGGCTTCACTAGAAGCGGACGTCTCTTTGCCTCACAAATTCCAAGACCCATTGCCGAAGCAGAAGCTGCTGCCAAGGCAAAAGGGAAGAGCATGGTGCAAGAAGAACCAGTTGTTAGAGAAGCTTTGAAGACTCCTTTTGATCAAGAGGTTGATGAATTCATGAGAATCATAAAGAAAAGTGATTACAAGGTGGTGGACCAGCTTCACCAAACACCTTCCAAAATCTCCATACTATCATTGCTAATGTGCTCCGAAGCCCATCGGAACACGCTATTAAAGGTCCTGCACGCAGCTTATGTGCCGGAGGAGATTACCGTCAATCAGTTAGAGGCTGTGGTTGGAAATGTCAACGCTAGTAATGGACTAGGATTTACCAACACTGATCTGACAACGGAAGGTCGCAATCACAACAAGGCTTTGCACATTACCTTGGAGTGTAAGGGCGCAGTTCTTTCTCACGTATTGGTGGACACAAGATCGTCACTCAATATCCTACCCAAGAAAGCCCTTGTGAAGCTGGAATATGACGGATTGGCACTACGCCCAAGTAACTTGGTAGTGAGAGCCTTTGATGGTTCTAAAAGATCAGTTCTGGGAGAGATAGAGTTGCCAATAATGATTGGCCCACAGGTTTTCAAAACGACCTTCTTCGTGATGGATATACAGCCTGCCTACAGCTGTCTATTGGGTAGACCATGGATACACGCCGCTGGCGCCGTGACGTCAACCCTTCACCAGAAGTTAAAATTCGAGTGGGAGGGCCAAGTCATTACCATTTGTGGGGAGGGGGATATTTTTGTTAGCCAGCTGGCTACTTTCAAATACATTGAAATGGATGGGGAGATCCATGAAACCATGAGTCAAGCGTTTGAGGCCTTGAACATTAATGAAGCAGCTGCTGTGTCTGGGACCTCCATCACATCATATCAGCAAGCCTGGAAGGTTGTTGAGGAAGGTACCGCCCAAGGCTGGGGCAAGCTGCTGCCCGTGGAGAGGAAAGAGGACCGATTCGGGTTGGGTTACAAACCAACTCGACAAGATCAACCAGAGGCTGCAAAGGAGCCCAAGTTTGTCAGCGGGGGGATGCTCACCCCAGATGCTGTGAATAGCTTGGAAGATGAGTCAGAAGACGAGCGCAACCTGGAAAGCTGGATACGTCCAATGATCCCGGGGAGCCATGTCTCAAACTGGTCTTCCCAGGAAATTATAAGAGTTACTCCTACAGAGTAATTATTATTTCCTGTATTTTAAAAGCATGCATCAAGTCTTGCATCTTGCCCAAGATGTCAGGACTCATTTTGTAATCGGGCCATCTTGTATTTTGTGCAAAGATCAATTAATGAATATCAAGACATCTTTTGCAAATGAGTCTTTTCTTTTTTCGCTCACTGTTTTTCGTTTTTCATTTTTTGTACAAAAATAAAATGGCAATGCTTTTCAAAATAAAATAACTTCATTTTCACTTTTTTCTAAATAAAATAAAACTGATCACTAAAATGAACAAATCTAAACCCTTGCAGAGAGTGCCCTCCAGACTGCACCGACAACAACACTGCTATGACTTCGTATGACTTTGACAATCCGATTAATCAAGCCGATGAAGGGGTTGAAGAAGATTATGAGCTACTTGAAGAGCTAGCCAGGTTGTTGAGGCAAGAGGAGAAGGTTATCACTCCTCATCAGGAGGAAGTCGAGACGGTTAATTTTGGTACAGAAGAAGACTTGAAAGAAGTTAGGATCGGGGCCTGCCTGCAAGATTCAGTGAAAGAGCAACTGATTGACATGCTTCGGGAATATGTGGATGGTTTTGCTTGGTCTTATCAAGATATGCCAGGGTTGGACACCAACATTGTTATGCATAAGCTGCCTCTGAAAGAAGAGTGCCCGCCGGTAAAACAGAAGCTGCGCCGTACGCACCCAGATATGGCCATGAAGATAAAAGAAGAGGTACAAAAACAGTGGGACGCCGGTTTCCTTGCTGTGACCAATTACCCGCCGTGAGTTGCTAACATTGTACCTGTGCCTAAGAAGGATGGCAAGGTGAGGATGTGTGTGGATTACCGGGATCTGAACAGAGCCAACCCGAAAGATGATTTCCCTTTACCTCACATTGATGTATTGGTCGACAATACGACTCAGTTCTCGGTGTTCTCCTTCCTGGATGGATTTTCAGGATACAATCAGATCAAAATGTCACCTGAAGACATGGAGAAGACAACTTTCATCACACCCTGGGGCACATTCTATTATAAGGTGATGCCATTCGGATTGAAGAATGCGGGTGCCACTTATCAACGGACTATGGTAACCTTATTCCATGACATGATCCATAAAGAAATCGAATGCTATGTGGATGACATGATTGCCAAGTCCCTCACAGAAGAAGACCACCTGGTGAATCTGTTGAAGTTATTCAAGCGTCTGAGGAAGTACCAATTGAAGTTAAACCCCAACAAATGCACGTTCGGGGTGCGATCCGGTAAGCTGCTGGGATTTATTGTGAGTGAAAAAGGAATTGAAGTTGACCCTGATAAAGTCAAAGCCATTCAAGAAATTCCTGCACCGAAGACTGAAAAAGAAGTTCGGGGGTTCCTAGGTAGATTGAAGTACATTTCACGGTTCATATCTCACCTTACTGCAACCTGTGAGCCTTTGTTTAAGTTGTTGAGAAAAGAACAAACAGTCAGGTGGAATGAAGATTGTCAGAGGGCTTTTGACAAAGTCAAGGAATACTTACAAGAGCCTCCTATCCTTATGCCTCCAGTTGAAGGAAGACCTCTAATCATGTACTTGACAGTATTAGAAGAGTCAATGGGGTGTGTGCTGGGCCAGCATGACGAGTCTGGTCGAAAAGAGTATGCAATATACTACCTAAGCAAAAAGTTTACTGACTGTGAACAACGTTATTCACTGCTCGAGAAAACTTGCTGTGCTTTAGCGTGGGCTGCTCGCCGACTGAGACAGTATATGTTGACCCACACTACTTTATTGATCTTCAAGATGGACCCAGTCAAGTATATATTTGAGAAGCCAGCACTTACCGGACGGGTTGCAAAATGGCAAATGATTCTCACAGAATATGACATTCAATACACGTCTCAAAAAGCCATCAAGGGCAGTGTGTTGTCTGACTATCTTGTTGAGCAACCCATTTATGATTACCAGCCTATGAGATTTGACTTCCCCGATGAAGATATCATGTTCATAAAAGCAAAAGATCATGAAGAGCCTGTTCACACTGAAGGGCCTGACCTGGAAGAAGAATGGACTATGATGTTTGATGGGGCTGTTAATATGAACGGTCGTGGTGTTGGTGCAGTACTCATTACACCTAAAGGAGTTCACATGCCTTTCTCGGCAAAACTCGCCTTTAACTGCACTAACAATGAAGCTGAATACAAAGCTTGTATTATGGGTCTTGAGGAAGCCATTGACCTCAGGATCAAGACTTTGACTGTGTTCGGAGATTCAGCTCTGGTAATTAATCAAACCAACGACAAATGGTACACTCACCAGGATCATCTGATACCCTACCGGGATTATACGAGGAGGTTATTAACTTTCTTCACTACGGTCAAGCTTGAGTATATCCCTCGAGATGAAAATCAGTTTGCAGATGCTCTGGCTACCATTTCATCTATGATCAAAGTTCAAGCTTCCAACTTTGTGCCTCGGATTTCAGTATCCAGACTTGACAGACCACCTTATGTATTCTCAGCAGACCTTGCTAAAGATGAAAAGCCTTGGTTCTATGACATCAAATGCTTCTTGGAGGATCAAACATACCCACCTGGGGCATCATCCAATGACAAGAAGACTTTAAGAAGGCTTGCTGGTAGCTTCTTTTTGAATGCTGACGGATCCTTGTACAAGAGAAACTTTGATATGGTACTTCTCAGATGTGTTAATAAGGCAGAAGCAGACTTGTTGATGCACGAGGTGCATGAAGGATCTTTTGGTACCCATGCTGGAGGGCATGCTATGGCTAAAAAGTTGCTAAGATCAGGCTATTATTGGATCACAATGGATGCAGATTATTGTGCTTATGCTAGGAAATGCCATAAATGCCAGATTTATGCAGATAAGGTGCTTGTGCCTCCGAATCCTTTGAATGTGATGTCTTCACCTTGGCCCTTTGCCATGTGGGGCATTGATATGATTGGAAAGATCGAACCGACTGCTTCAAACGGCCATAGATTCATCCTGGTAGCCATTGACTATTTTACCAAGTGGGTTAAAGCAGCTTCACATGCCAATGTCACCAGGCAAGTGGTAGCCCGATTCCTGAAGAGAGACATCATCTGTCGGTATGGAGTGCCCGAGCGAATCATTACTGATAATGGTTCCAACTTGAGCAATAAAATGATGACGGAGTTATGCCGGGACTTCAAAATCCAACACCATAATTCTTCTCCTTACAGGCTAAAGATGAATGGCGCTGTTGAGGCAGCTAATAAGAACATTAAGAAGATTGTGCAAAAGATGGTGGTCACTTACAAAGACTGGCATGAAATGCTACCGTTTTCCTTACATGGGTACCGTACGTCAATCAGAACATCCACTAGGGCAACACCGTATCAGCTTGTGTATGGTATGGAGGCAGTCCTACCAGTTGAAGTTGAATTACCCTCCTTACGGGTATTAATGGATGTTAAATTGAACGAAGTATAGTGGGTCCGATCCCGGTACGAGCAAGTGAGCCTGATTGAAGAAAAGATATTAGCTGCAATTTGTCATGGGCAGCTGTATCAAAAAAGAATGAAGAAAGCCTTCGATCAGAAAGTCAGGCTTCGAGAATACCAAGTAGGAGATCTTGTGCTAAAAAGGCTCCTTCCTCCTCATACAGACCACAGGGGCAAGTGGACTCCAAATTATGATGGTCCATTCATAGTAAAGAAAGTTTTCTCTGGTGGAGCACTGATGCTCAATACTATGGATGGTGAAGACTTCCTGTCCCCTGTAAATTCAGATGCAGTTAAAAAATACTTCGCATAAAAATGACCCGCTGGACACAAAAACAGAATGTAAGTCCAGGCAAAAATAGGGCATCCCGGCGAGTCAAAAACATAATAAAAGACTCGGGCAAAAATAAGGGAAAATAAATAAGAAAAATATACACCCGCTGAGTTGAAAAGCCGCATTGGACAGCTCAGACAAAAATGGGGATCCCGGTGGATTGAAAACCCGAAAGGGCGATCCACGCAAAATAAGGGAATAAGCGAACAACTGCATTCTGAATTCGTCTGTATCACCCACAACACGGCAAGCTTCGAAAGGTTAAAGCATCGGTCAGAATCAACCTTCTTCAAAAAGCAAGACGAGAAGAACGTCAATGTCATACAAGTCATAGCAAAAGGGAAGCACCGAAGCATCATCAACATTGCCAGTACCTTTTTGTTTCTCAATTTGTAACAATCTCCTCATTTCAGGGGATCTGTTTCTTTGATTGTACTTGCCAATTCAAGGCACTCCAAATCAATAAAATCAGATTTTCAGTCACGTCCCATCTTGAACATGTTATTTTCATTTGCAAAATGTCCGATGTCCTTAAAATATTGATTGCATGAATACAGATGCGTCTTTTCTAAAAAGATACATGCTTACAGGAAATATATATTTGCTCCCGGGAGTGTCTAAACTCCTATGATGGAATCCGGTAAGGGATACCTCGGGATACTTGTACGTTTCTTTGTCAAAACAAGATTGCAGGTGTTCAAAACACAACATGGGGCATGAAAGCTTTTCCCCAGCGAGCTGCCAAATCATTATTTACTCAACATATCTTCCAAATAGAACTAGAGATGCTTTCTCCCCCAGCTGAGTTGCCAAACTTCAGTCATCTCCAGCAAAATCACAAAAATCTCTAGGAAGGTCGTTCAATGATCATTCCTCCTCAGCCAAGTGTTAGACAGGGAACCATCTCCCCGCAGAGCTCCCGCCTCTATCCAGGAGAGCGATGTCTGAAGATCTCACAATAAAGTGACGCAGGCTTCCACAGGCCCCAGCTGGACTCCTCATTCACCAAGAATAGGTCTATCAGTGACTTATTCCCCCAAACAGAGTCGTATGTATCAGATCTACCAACGATCTCATGCCCAGCTGGGATATCACTTCAAGCAGACCAGCCAGGGATCTTCACAGCCGCGGGATCCGAATCCCGGATCGGTATCTTTGCATAATCATGGCATTCGCATCATATTTCTCCCCCAGAGCGTAGCATTCTGTCTAATACGGAGCATTACGGCAAAAATCAAACATATTGCATAATCACAAGTCAGGTTCAAACCAGTCACCTGTAAACACCAACGACATTCCATCAACGATATACAAAATACTTCCCAAACTCCCCAGTAGAAAGCCGTAGCGTCCCCTTTGCACTCACTAAAACCTTGCTTATACACTCTCCTGACACCTATCCGTTTCACCTATCCCCAGCACAATTGCCTAAAACCTTGCTTATTATATCTTCCGGCACCCGTCTGTGTCATCCTATCCCACGAAGCGTCGAAATATTTATTTATACACTTTCTCTTATGATACCCATCCGTATCATGCTCTCCCCAGCAAGTTGAACACCCGTCTGTGTCTTACTCATACCTTTTAATTATATAGATACTCGTCTGTATCTTGTATATACCAACTTTCCCCTCAGAGACGACACTCGTCCGTGTTCTTTGCTAACCAGTTGATACTCGTCCGTATCATCATCTCTGAACATGCGTCAACATTTGTTTCTACCGATACTTGTCCGTATATCAGTTTTAAGGATGCTCGTCCGCATCTTTAATCTATGCACAATGTCAAACACTTATACCTTTCATCTCTTGGATATAGACACTCGTCTGTGTTTACCATTCCCCAGTTGAAATTTCTCTTCTATCTGACATTCGTCCTATGTCATGATACTTTCGGCAGTCGAACCCTGCCAGGTGATCGTCCTTCACCTTTTTGATGATCGTCCTTCATCATTCCTCCAGCGGAGTCTCCACTATTGGAACCCTCTTCTATCCGACATTCGTCCTATGTCATGATACTTTCGGTAGCCGTACCCTACCAGGTGATCGTCCTTCACCTTAGATGACCGTCCCTCATCTTATCCCCAACAGAGCAGCCGTACCCTGCTAGGTGATCGTCCTTCACCTCTAGATGATCGCCCTTCATCATGCTTATCCGATGGCCGTCCCCATCGTCGACTCTTTCTATCCGACATTCGTCCTATGTCATGATACTTGCGGTAGCCGTACCCTACCAGGTGATCGTCCTTCACCTTAGATGACCGTCCCTCATCTTATCCCCAACAGAGCAGCCGTCCCCTACCAGGTGATCGTCCTTCACCTCTGATGACCGTCCCTCATCATTTATTTCTTCAACCCGATGGTCGTCTCCATCATTTACCTTTAATCCCCAAAGAGTCTTATTGCTTTGTCTAATGGCCGTCCCCATCGTGATCTCTCTCTTTCCCCAGCATGTCGGTCGTCCGCATCATTGCTTTATCCCCAGCAGTCGTCCTCTGCTCGATGGTCGTCCTCCATCGCCCGCACTTTATAATCATACTTTACATTCTTTTACAATCTATATCCCTTTTCTTCTTCAACCAGCGAGTGCAAATTTTGGACTGTCTTTGGTATTCAACCACAAGTTATCTTGTTTGCCTGTTAAGCCGTTGCTTACATCCTACACAGCTAACTCATGCTTGAATAGGGGCAGCTGTAAACACCCCAAATTTTCCCTCACTCATTTCACCATGGCTTTTAATTAATTAATTTTCATTAATTAATTAAAATAAACATTTAAATGTTTAAAAAATGATTTTTTAATGTGAAAAATAAAAATAAAAATATTTTTGGATTCAGAAAATTATTTGAAATAAAAATATTTTTAGAATTTTCTTGCTATTTTTAATAAATGGAACAAAATAAATAAGAAAAATATGAAATAAAATTGAATTAAATAAAAGTAAACGCAAAGGAAGGTGTAAACACCCCAAATTTTCCCTCACTCATTTCACCATGGCTTGTGATTCCTTTCATATGCATAAGTTCAAACATATCATCTCATATTACATTTTTGCTTCACTACATTGGTTCAAAGTCATCTGCATCGAGGGTTTGTGATTTGAGCAATTCCTGAGCTATCTGAGCCACTCCAAAGGTCTTCAACCATCTCAAGAGGGTCCATATATGTTCAATCATCATACTATATCCTCCCAAGATCAAAGAAGCCTAAAAAATCACAAGAACTGGGGGAGCATGGAAGCAGAGCCAAGCTTAACTACACAGATGACCTAAAATTAGGGTTTTGGTTTCAGAGGCCACAACTCCAAATTTTTTGGTCATTCTTGTTTCTATTGGTCTCTATATGATATAAGGATCAGGCATACCAATTTTCATGAAGAAATTCAATGGGGAAGGCATCTGATCAAAAGATGACTTCTTGAGCAAGTTAGTGCAAAATCAGGGCATCTGAGGCCCCCAATCATACAACCAAAGGGTCTTCTCCATCATTTTGGATGTGTATGATCATTATTTGATCTTAGAAGAAGTTATAAGTTCATAAAATTGAAGAATTTCAAGCCATTTGCAAAGTTGCCATTTTGGGAAAGTGACTTGTAATGCAAACTTGCCATTTTGGGAAAGTTTTTCAACCTCCTCTTTTTGATTCAAAAATGCTTCAAATGGAAAATTCTTGGTCATTAAAGTTGTAGATTGGATTCTCCCATTTTCAAAAATTACAAGAACTTGATCTAATTCATTCTAGAACTCAATTTATGGTCTTGCAAAGTTGGGAAAAATCACAAAAATTCACTTATGTGCCAAAGAGGGAAACTTGCAAATTCTTGTACCAAGGCAATTTGTGACTTCTAATTGATGTATAAGCATTACACAAGCATCATACATGACTTAAAAATCAGAATGGCCCAAAGATTTCTCAAGTTCCATGCCTTAAACTTCAAGAAATTCAAAAGGGGCCAAAGTGGTATAAAATTGCAAAATGATCCAAATCTCCTCATCAACTTGAGCCAGCTCACTAAATCATTTTCCATGGACCTCCTTGAAGTTGGATGACTCGAGCCATGCCCCTAAACCAGCCTTCCATGAGCCCATACCTCAAGTACACCAACTTTTGACATTTTGGCAACTTGCCCATACCAATCAACATAGGCCAGCACCCACTCTCTGACCTATCACATTTCATTATGTGGATCAAAACCAAGCAAAAGCACATAACATTGCAGCCAACACTTGAGGATACTCAGCACACTCAAAAATCCCAAAATTTGCAAAAGCTTTCGAATCTCTTAACTCAACCATCAAACCTTCAAACTTTTTCCACCATTCAACTCCATAAACATCACTGATCATTTCCCACCCTTCATTTTGCCCAAAAACACTCAGAATCAAAAATACGATTTTGACATTTCACAAACTGAACTTCTGCCAACTTTTTCTTGAGGCCATTTAAACTCCAACCAAGCATCACAAGCTCTTGGGGGGAATCATTGGAGTGGATTTGAAGCAAAGAACTGGCCAGAAAGCTCCTATTTCGAAAGCTCAAGCTCAGGTAGCCATGGCATTTATTTTTCCATAACTCTTATTTTATGTTATAAAATGATTCTACATGTTTCACTGATCACCATGATGTCTTTACTTTTGAGAATAGTTGAGAAATAAGCATTTCATGAGCTTCTGAAATTTCTGCCATGTTTTCTGTTTTGCTTTGATTCATGATTTTGATGTTGAATAAATGAGTTTTGATGTTTGATTCTTGCTGGGGTTGAGGAGAGGATCATTTCTGGAGCTTTAGGGGTCTTGGGGTTGCGTATTGAGGGATATTAGGGTTAATGACATAATTAATGAAGTTTGAATGTGGGCCGTCCATTAGCGCGCGCTAGTCAATTCCCTCCCTTTTTGTTTTGAATCTGGGCCCTTGGATCTGCTGACTTTCATTTTAATTTCATTTTAATTACATTCTTTTCTACATTTTATTAAAAATAGTAAAACACTTTTAAAAATTTTCATTTTTTGCATCATGTCTTAAAATATTTTTCTCATTCTGAAAATAATTTTTATTTTATTTTTTGCATAATTTTCGTATTTTAAAAATATTTAAATGTTTATTTTAATTAGTTAATGAGAATTAATTAATTAAAATAGCATTTAAGTTTCCAAAAATCACATTGCATTTTGATACATTTAGAAACATTATCAAAATCTTCAAACAAATTTCTTTTTGGTTCTTGACCTATTTTGACATTTTTCTTTGGAATTAGGGTTCTTAAAAGACAATATTTTTGCCCTAACTTACAAAAATCCTTTCTGCCTAACCATGAGGAGTTTGATGATGGTTCTTTTTGCATTGCATTCTTCATATCATGTAGTTTCTAGGATAAAATTGGTTTGAATTTGTCTTTCATTTTCAATTTGTTGTGCATTTTTCCTTTTGAAGTGCCTTCAAACCCTAGCCAACTTGAGAAAATCATAACTTCCATTAGGTTAAGATTTAGGTGTCCTCCTTTGGGAAGTGAACTTGTGTAGGGTTAGGGTTCCTTTTATCCCATTTTCAAATTTTTATCATGTCATTTGCTTCTGGTTTTGAATTTTGTATTGCATGTTATGTATAAACCCGAATTTTTGCCTTCATTTGCATCCATCTCCCATATGCTTGCATACATGAACTTGCCATGACATTTTGTGCCTTCACATGACTCCTAAGACATATTAGGACACATTAGAATCATATTTGATCATTGCATCATTCATTTGCCATGTTGTGCATTCATTTCATTTCATAAGTTTTCATGATCCTTTAGGGTTCAAAACATGCTTCATTTGCATCCTCATCCTTGTATGATCATCCACAACTCTTGACATGTGTTTGCATTATCTATTAGCATCATTAACATCATGTTTATGCTTCTGGTTTTGATTTGCATTATTGCATCTTTCTCATTTTCATTCCATTTCATTTTCTTGTTGCTAACTTTTCAGGTGGTATGTCATTGAGAAGTGAATTTGCCTTCACTTCTCATAACCTCATCTCATCTCTTATGCATCATTGCTGCATTTTACTTTTGTATTAGAGTGAGCTTTCTCATTCATGCTCCATCTCCTCTTTCTTTCTTCAAGCAACTTATCTTCTTAAGTGAAGTAAGTTGCCTTGCTTCTTTCTGCTTAATCTCCTTTCATCTGCTTCTTCCTTGGTTGCTTTTCTCTTGAAGGTCTTTTGCAAGCCTCATAAACCCTAGGAACTCCCAAGCATGACCACAATTAGGGTTTGATTAGTCCCCCATTAGTTTTACCTTTGTGTCATCTTTGTGTCTTCTCTTCTCATCTCTTAATCAAGGACTAAACCTTAAAGGTTTTAAGGCTTTGTGATTAAGGTTATGCCTGTATCCTTCTATTAGGATGGAGTGTATAAATTTAATCCTAAGTGTTAAACCCTTAATGTGTTTAACTCCTTTAATCAATTCACATAATAATCACTAAGACATCAAGCTTGTAACTTGGGCCTTGCATTAGAGTTCTAATTCTTCCTTAATTGGTTAAGAAGGACTAACCCTAGTGATAATGGACAAGTCCCCCTCAAGTTGTCTTATAAACCATAAAATTCATTTCTTAATCTTATCATTAACTAAAATCCATTTAATAAAGGTTTTGTTTTGTCATGAGTTTAATCCCTAATCATGGATTAAGTTGAGGAGTCTTCCTCAGCTTAAATGTTCTCATCTATTATCATTCTATTAGGATGGTTTAATGGGTCCATTAAATCTTTGATTATGGCTTAAACTCATTACTCAACACTAAACAAAACAACAAAAACACCTAAATAATTACAAGTAGGTTAATGATCTTTAAGCCTCATAATCTTGAGCTTCACACTCTTTCCTTACACTGACACTCTTTTATTCCAATTCACACTTCTTCAGCACTGACACTTGCATTCTTTTCTAGCTTTTTGTACACAAAATAGCACAGACACTACCCCTTTAAAACACAAATCTTTTAAGTGTGGATCCCGTCGAGTACGGCGGACAATCTGGGTGCTAATACCTTCCCAGGTCGTAACCAACCCCCTTTCTCAGTTTCTCTGGTTCGCAACCGTCTTATCCATATCTTTTCTTAGGTTTATGCAACATTACCTTTCCTTTGGGATAAAAAAGCCTAGCTGACGACTCTTTTCATTCTTTCTCTTTCGCCGACCGTTCGCGTCTGTACCCCTTCTGACCAGGTGTCATTTGGTGGGAGCGACAGAAGGCTGAGGTTGAATCTGGAGTTTCTATGGTTGACTGGCGCCAGATCCAATGGCCTGAATTCAAATCCAGCTAATCCTATTTAATTAATTATTTAAACCTAATTAAATGCTAATGACAAGATCCCCACCATCCAAACACGCGCGGGAAAGGAAATCAGACGGCTCACGTTCAAACCTAGCCCTAACCCTAATTATCTCATTAATCACTTTCAGGTCACCTGAGAAGAGCTCCGGTCGTCTTCTCCGGTGACCCCCTCACCTGAAAACTTCTGACTTCTTCCCTAGGTAATTTCTGGAGCTCTAAAGCTCCAGATCAACTCCCCTCACTCCCCTAAGCTCAAATCTACCCTCAAATCACATTTATTCTCACTCAAACTCAAGATTCGAAGCAAAGATAAAAAATGGTGAAACTTTCAGAAGTTCATAAAATCCTCAAATCGTAACCATTTTCAAAAATAAAAGTATCAGCATGATCACCACAACAAGAAGAACATTTCTATAACCTAAAATCACATTTCTGGAAAAATGTTTGAAGAAGTTACCTGAGCTTGAGCTTCCTCAGTTTGGAGCTTTCAGGCTGCTTCTCCTGTGCAAGATGACTCCAATGACCTTCCTGAAGAAGCTTTGATGCTTGGAAGACCTTGAAAGTGGCTGGTTTATGAGTTGCACTCCAACTGGCTGAAAATCGTATTTTGTATATGGTGTGTTCTTGGCTGTTTTTATGGGTGGTTTGTGATCAATGAGTGATTTAGAAATGAATGGTGGAATTTGTTTGAAGATTGAGTGAGTGAGCTATGAGTTTCGAAGGAAAATGCAAGAGGGATGATTTTTGGGGAAGCTGAGTTCTTGGAGGTTTCAGCTTGTGTGTGTTATGAAAAATGATCTTTGAGGCATGCTTGTAGTGTTCTGGTTGGGCAGAGAGTGGGTGGTGGCTGCAGCTGATTGGTATGGGTGAATTTGCATAAAGTCAACAAAGTTTGTACTTGAGGTATGGGCAAGGATGCAGCTGGCTTTTGGGCATGTCCATGCGCATCTGACTTCATGGATGTCCACAAATTCAATCTTGAGGCAATTCAGCATGTGGGAATAAAGTTATGGGGGGTGTTTTGCAATTATGTGAAGTTTTGGCCCCTTTGATAAATCTTGATGTTCAAGGCATGTAATCTTGCAATTCCTTGGGCAATTCTGATATAGAGGCAATGCACTATGATGTTATGATGTATTGAAGTGTGTTTGAAGTCACAAAAAGCCTTGGCAAGTGGTTTTGCAAAGAATCCCTTTTGGTGCATTCTTGAAATTTATGGGATATTTGCCAACTTTGACAAGCCAATATCTTGAGTTCAAAAATGAATTAGATCTTTTTCTTGTACTTTTTGAAAAGGGAATGATCCATTCTACAACCTTCATGACCAACAATTTTTCATTTGAAGCATTTTTGGTTGAGAAAGAGGAGGTTGAAAAACTTTCCCAAAATGGAAAGTTTACATTACAAGTCATTTCCATTTTTGGCAAATTTTGGTTTAGCCCACTTTTCTTAAATTTTGTGAAATTCTAAGCACTTAAATTATCAAATAAATATCATATAACTTCAATTTGATGAAAACTCCACTTTGGTTCCATGTTGGGGGGCCTCAGATGCCCTGATTTTGCTCTGACTTGCTCAAGAAGTTACCCAGTGATCAGATGACTTCCACAATGAATTTCTCCATCAAACTTGGTACACATGATCCTTATAACATATTGAGACCAATAGAAACAAGAATGACCAAAAAATTTGGAGTTATGGCCTCTGAAACCAAAACCCTAATTTTAGATCATCTGTGCAGTTAAACCCTAGTTCTGCTTCCATGCTTTACCAGTTCTTGTGATCCTTTGACTTCCTTGATCTTTTGAGGATAAAATATGATGATTGCACATACATGGACCCCCTTGAGATGATTGATGGCCTTTGGAGTAGCTCAGATGGATCTTGGATAGCTCAAGTCACAAACCCTAGATGCAGATTAACTTGAACTAATGCTGTGAAGCAAAAATGCAACATGAAATGGTATGATTAAACTTATGTAAATATGAAAGATCACAAGCCATGGTGTGAACTTAGTGAGGGAAAATTTGGGGTGTTTACACTTCCACATATCAACATTCTTCCTCCTTCTCTTTTATGCTTTCTCAACTTGTGATTGTGATGTTCCTAGGCCATCAATGTTTAACTTATTTTCATCCCTCTTAGAAACAACTTAACTTCTTTAGAGAAGTAAGTTATCTTCTAACTTCCCCTCTTCTTCTTTTAATGGTTGAAGTAGTCTTGTGTGTATGGACAAAAACCTTAAAAACACTTAATAATGGTTGAAGTAGTCTTGTGTGTATGGACTTATTCCATGAGGCACTTATAGTCTTCCCATCTTGTGATAGTACAAGTTTGTCTGGCATGATGTATAAGTCTAATCATGAGACTATTTTCACAAAGAAAATCATAAAAAAACACTTCTTCATTTCAAATCACAAAACACTTAATAAAGTCAACGAGTTAGTGAGCTTATTCCCTAATCTATGGAACCAAGTTTTGGGGATCTTCCTCTCACTTGGGTGTGCTTGTTCTTCATTCCATCTTGGAATGTAGTAACAAGTACACATTCCATGGAAAAGGACTATAGTTCACTTTCTTGTGCCAAACACTAATAAAAGCTTCTAAAATCCACAAACAAGAATAAACGTCTCTCCTTCGGGACTTACTTTCTCATCACCTTCACTCAGTACGTAAGAACTTGCTCCTACTTCTCACTTTGCAAGACGGTAACATACTCGTACCGGACGAACCTGCAACACCTGAGCATTGACATAAGCATTTCAAGCATTTAAAACACAAGACATTTTCCTCCCAAGTTAGGGGAACTATGGTGAATCTGATCTTCATGTCCAGATGAGGTACGTAGGCAGCGGGGTAAGGCCCGTTCGAGCACCCTTTTATTTTCCCTACATTTCCCCCTTTCTTTTCTTATCCAGTTTGAGTCTTTCTTTTACATCAACTTTCATTTCTTCACCCTTTGAAACAATTTCTTTGCAACCGTGGATCCTGTCGGGTACGACGGACGATCTGGGGTGCTAATACCTACCCAGGTCGTAACCAACTCCCGAACCCAGTTTCTTTGGTTTGCATGACCTTTGTCCTTTCTTTTCCTTTCTTCGGTTTGTGCATCATTGTCTTTCCCATTCCTTCCGGATAAAAATGCCTGGTTGGCGACTCTACCCTTTTCTGCGCCACTTTCGCGTTTGTACTAAGATGGAAATCCAGGGAGCGACAGTTGGCGACTTTACTAGGGATCGAACCCAGAATCTCTGGTTTCCCCTTGAGAGTCACTCCTAGCGCTTGTTTGTTTCTGTTTCACTGGGTGTTTTATGTTTGTTGTTGTGTGTTTGTTTTACTGTTTTATTTACAACTTTATTTACATTTTTCAGTATTTTATTTTTCGTGCATCATATTATTACTGGACTGTATGGACTGGATTTTTCTGTTTGGTGGGTTGGGAACTATTACTATGAGATGAGCTTAATATCAAGGCTTGAGTGTACCCTAGGACTTAGAATGGAGCCACTTTGGCCTCATGAGATCTTGTCATGGGGATAGTAGTGAGTTCCACACCCAAATTTGCGACCGTCTTGGAAATATCTTGATTTAGGGATCTTCCCTTCTCATTTCACGACCTCGATAGTTATGTGCAGCTGAGGACCGATCATTGAGGACCTTTGTGGAAACATCCCTCTCCAGTGGTGACAGTGGAATACCACATTTTGTGGCAAACCCATTCGGACCCGAGGGCCCACCGGGAACTCGTATAAGATGGTTTGGTTCTCTTATAGGAACTCAGTTAAAGCATCTGGTCATATGACGATAGTACTGTATCCCACAGGCTGAATGTACTATTCTTTCTCGATTTCAGCTCTCGAATCTGGGGACTTATATGGGATGCTTATTTTTCTCGGACTCACGCTGAGACCTCCCTGAGTAGTACATAATGCTTAACCGATTCCCTGATTTGGTCATGAGCCATTTCTCGGAGATGGTGAACGTATTATTTCTATTCGGCTTTGAGAGTCCGTGATGTTTGGCCCGAAGCATACCCGTGAGATTGGGGGTGTTTACAGGTTTTACAGGAACCTTTGACCTTATATACCCTGGTTACTAGTGTGGTCTTATGTTCTGATCCGGTTACTGTGGTTCTGGAATTCTTGGTTATCTAGTTTTGAGTTCTTATTTGAAGGATTATCATTCAGAGTACCTTTTGGGTTTCAGATCACTTGGCTCTCAGTATCATGTATCCAGACAGTTCCATACACTGATCACATTCCTTGAATTGCATTGCATAGCATCATATTGTCGCTCCCGGGATTTTCATCCTAGTACAAACGCGGAAATGGCGCGGAAAAGGTAGAGTCGCCAGCCAGGCATTTTTATCCCGAATGAATAGGAAAGGTAATGCTGCACAAACCGAAGAGAAAAGGAAAGGACAAGGTCCTACGAACCAAAGATCTGGATTCGGGAGTCAGTTACGACCTGGGAAGGTATTAGTACCCCAGACCGTCCGTCCTACCCGACGGGATCCACGCTTGTTTATATGTTTCAAAGGGTGAGAAATAAGATGATGCTGAATAAAAGAACTATAACTGGAATTGGAATGAGGGAACTGGAATGGAGCATAAAGAGAGAGGATGGAGAAAATATAAGGAAAATAAAGAATGTACTCGCATGGGCCCTCCCCCGATGCCTACGTACCTCATCAGGAAAATGAGGATCAGAGTCGACGTAGTTCGCCTAACTAAGGCGGGAACTTGTTTGTGTTTTTTATAAGTTGGAACTGCTTATGCCTATGCTCAGGTGTTGCAGGCTCCCCTTGAATGAGTGCGTTTACCGTCTTGCAAATGAGACAAGTCGTCACAAGTTCGCGTTGCGAATGAATGAGATGAGAAGAGAATTCCTGAAGGAAAGACGCTTTGTTTGTTGTTTTGTCTTTTACGAGAAGTATTTAGAATTTGTTTGTGAAAATTCTCATACTAAGACTTATCCATCGTGGTAGATAACTTACACCTCGCCCCGAAACAGGACGTGTATAAGTACTCTGCAACAAAGTCTCATGTTGTTTGAGAAAATTCAACCTTTATCAGGTATTTTATTATTTTCTTTATGAGATGAGAAAGAATGACTCAAGTTGAAAAAGGACAAACTAAGGGACTAAGACGCAACCCTAAGTTATTTATTATATGCCAAAGATGATCTTAATGGTTTATGTGGATTTCTAATCCTAATGAGAAAAGGAAAAGAAGAAAAGAGAATTAGAACCCAACTTACTTCCTAAGGAAGTTAAGTGGTTCTAAAGAGAGGGAAGCCTATGCAAGTAAAGTACTAATACTAAGGCAAACACAATTAGAAAGCATAAAGAGGTGAAGAAGAAGTATATGACCAAAGTCTTACCTAAACCTCCCTACAAAAAATGGATTAGTTTCAAGATGCATATTAAACACATAAAACAAATACAAAGGCTAATCACATCATGGAAATGCACTTAAAGGAATTCTAAGACTAAGTCCTAAAACTAAAGGATCTTAAATGATAACAAGCATAAAACCCTAATTGAAGACTAGGTGAATTTACATGGAAAAAGTTGAATGAAATCAAAGCACTAAAAATAGCAATGGTCCTGGAAAAAATATGAAATTAATTCCCTAAAATCACTAACCAGAAACTAATGTTGTGCTAAAAAATCTCCTTAAAATGAGCACCTAAATCTACTTAGGAATTATTCACAAGTTTGCACAAACACTACTACCAAACAGTGGATAAAAAGGACTTAAAAATATAACAAAAATATTTCCAGGTACCCTTATGAGTAGTCTAAACATAGCAAAATGAATGGGGAAAAAAGGTTACTGGAAGTGGAAGAAACAAATTGCACAAATTGAAGTGTTCATGAAGGAATTCGATGGAAAAAGAAATTAAGTGGGAAATCGAAATAAAATTGACAAAAACTCTAAAATCAGAAAGTAAGAACATGGAAAAAAAATTCTAAAACAAGTTAGAAAATCTCTATAATTTTTGGGGAATTATATTACGAGTTTTACTATTTTTTATGGATTAAAATTGAAAACTATATAAAATAGAAATTAAAAAAAGAAAGAAATTATAAAGGGGATGCATGTGAAGTATTTTGCTGGTTAAAAAGAACAAAGGGGCCTGAAAGGTAGGGTACGAATAGGAACAACCAAAGCCCATTAGCGCCAGGTCTTTGAGGGTGCACTCTATGAACCTTCAGTCAATATTTTTGACTGCATAAAGACCGTTAGATCTGGGGATTCTACATATAATCATATCAGATGGATATGGATTAAAGGCACACAACAATTATGGTAGATGGACACACATGCGATCAGCCAGGTAAGGAGCCTACTGGACGGTGACAAGTTTCACCGCCGGTGTGGCCAGAATTCAAAAAATCCAATTTTATCTTATCTCTTGGAAATCTTAACCGGTGGATTTAATGGCTTGTTTAATATCCTTCAATGTCTTTTAATTTTCATTATGTTTCATAGAAATTAAACAACAAACTTATAAACTTAAAAATAAAATAAAACCTGAACAAAGAGAAGCCTAACCCTAAGTCCCTTACCCTCCTTCGCCGCCATCATCTTCTTCTTTCCCAAATGCAAACCCTAAGAACCTACGGCGCCTCCTTCCTCCTCTTCCCTCCGCCATGTCTCACTTCTCTCCTTCTTTGAACTTAATCTAACACCGTTGGTCACAACCTCTCTGGGGATGATGACAAAACGACACCCTAGATTTCGGTGCTACTCCCTCCATATTCTACGATCTATACATAACTATAACCTAATCTCTCCTCTGATCCGAAACAAAATCTCAAAAAACAAACGAGAAACCGCATTAACGCAATTGCACCCTAAAACAATGAATCATCAATCAAGCAACAAGAAATTATGTCCAAAGAGTGTTCAGATTCGCACCTGGAAATGAAGAAATATCAATGGAGATTATGAGCGATTGAGTGCTCTACTTGATGGAGAGCGTTGGCGACGATATGCGATGCTTCAGGTAAGCTTGACTTTGTCCCGATCTTCTTCTTCTTCTGCGTGTTCTTGCTCTCGACTCTTACTTGTTGTTAAATATGAAATTGTGATGCATTTTCCTCAATTTAATTGTTGTATTGATGTCGTTTCTTGATGATTGATGAAAATTTATGCATATTGAAAGTTGAAACTATGATGAAGTGGTTGAAGATTGTTGATTGATGAGATTTAAGATTAAGATGGAGCTTTGTTGAAGCAGCGATGATGGAGGTTCTTCTGAATCTTGGTGAAGGTGATGCATGTTAGACGATAGCGCGGATCTATAAGGGGGGTTGAATAGATCCCTTTTTCTTAAAAATTTACTTTTCAAAAATTAATTGAAAACATATTGTGGAAGTTTCTCGGAAAGTCGTCTAATAAAATATGAAGTAACCGGAGATTGGATATACGTTTTAAACCAAATGGGAATTGAATGTTGACAAGATGAATTAATACAACACAAAAGATTCACTTGATAACACCACAATTGATAAACTACTCTTAACAATGATATAGAGAAAGAAAATAAGCACAAACTAATTGATTTGGTGTGGTTTGACTTTTTGACAAACACTTGGTGTGCAATACACAAAGTATGATTTTGTTGTATCAAGTAGTGCATAATTTTTCACAAAGTAGCTGTCACTTTTGAGTGAAACAATTTGTCAAACACCTTGAGTGCACTACTTAGACACACCAGAATTTTCAGAACACACAAAATCAAAGTATGCAAAAGTAAAAGGTGAGAATTGTAAAGAACACACGAAATTTGTTTAGGCAGTTCCTTCGTCATCCTTGCTTGAAGTACTCTTCCCCCAATTCACAATCGAATTGGGCGATTTTATTAAAATTGCAATTGTTTTACAAGAAGAAAATAAATGAACCAACAAACCAATCTGTGTTGAGTGTGCTGTCAAATATTCTTCTTGTCCTTTGATTCAACGTTGAATCAAGTCCTCCACGCGTGTTGAGAAAGACTCCGATTAATTTCTCCCTTCTTGCAAGGATTTACGATTCTCCAAACTTTGAGCACGGATGAGTTTCTTCAACACTTGTGAACCCACAAAGATCTTCATAATCCTCCATCTACCGTGATATGAAACAACGACCCACTTGATCTTCAATCTACCTCACTCGGCTGAATGTATGAACGAAGGTTGTGTGCAAAAACCCCCAAATCTTCTATGATCTTGGAGGAGAAAACCCTTCATATTTTTCCAAGAAAAACCTATACTCTCAAAACCCAATCTGAAATCTCTATATCAAGATTGAACGTTGTCTTCGAAACTAACACCTTGATCAACAAAGATTATTGTGTGTGATTGTTGATGGATGCAAGGAAGAAAAAGATGAAGAGAGAAGTGTGTATATCTTTCACTTTTCTTGTTGTTTTTTTTCTAAATGAAATACAAGCAGCTATTTATATTGGTTAGTTAATGATAGAAAAATATAAAGCAAGAATTAATAAAAAAATGATAGTTACAGGAATGAGCCTGCTCAAATCAGCAAATGAGCCGGATCAAAATACTGGATGAGCCGGCCAAAACATGAGGGAAGGTAGCCTGTTGAGACCCGGGCATTTTTGATAAGAGATAGCTCAAATGAGTCGGCTCATGAGGGGTTTTGAGTAGGCTCATACATACCCAATGAGCCGGCCAAAATTTGACCTCAGGCAGCCTATTGGGACCCGCGAGAATTGAGCACAAACACACTGAATGAGTCGGCTCATTCAGTTCATTTTTATCAAAATGAATTTTCTTCCTTTTTCTTTGTGAACCAAGCACACTTTCAATCATGCCAAGTTTTTGACCCATTCAAAATTCATGCCATGTCTCACAAACTCCCCATTTTTGATGATGGAAATAACTTGATGAATTTGTCACCATATGTTGCTAAGCTCCCCCTGAATGTATGTCACAAACAAGATATATTCTATTACAAGATATATGTTATGCTTTCAATATCTCCCCCTTTGACAACATCAAAAAGAGAAAAACATATTCATAAGTAACCAAAAACAAATAACAATACTATCCATAAACTCATTATGAGAAAACCAATTGTAATAAAATTCAAACATCCACAAACACACAATAAGAGATGAATGAAAACCAATGATAAATAAAAAATAACCAACCATAATAAAGGAACATTATCCAAATAATTATAAAAGGAAAAGAAGTCAACATACAAAAATAGCAACAATTGTCATGTGGATAATACAAAACCAACAAGAATGCAAGTTAAAATGAAATGAGATGCAATAATGCTCTTCATGAGATGCTTGATGAAGATGAAATGAATTACGAAAAGAAATGTATGTTATGAAAATAAAATGATTAATGGCATTAAAGAAATTTAAATCAATCATAAATTTGTGGTAGAAAGCAAGAGGCGCCGACATAGGAAGTCTAAATATGCAGACAACACGTATTTTCAAAGCATGAGTTGACTCAAACATGCTAGAGATTGACACACAAAGGTCCATGAGCCGACACATGAGTCAACTTGTTGGGACCCGAGCGTGCAGGATGAGAAGACACCACAATTTTCAACAATATCATACCAAATCATCACAATATCACACCATAATGCATCCAAAAGACAAACATATAACTATTTTGATATTTCGAACAACAAAAAAGATAAATAAGAACACATACAAAAGCACACACACAATTATTTAATTTATATCATAGATGTCTCACAAATATCTATATATTAAACATAGTGGGGTTGGTTTGCATCAGGATCATTTCACTTAAACCCTAATTTTAATTAATTAATTTAATCAGTTTAATTAGCCAGTTTAAATGTCAGCCCTTGGATAACGCACGCAGTCAACCCTCCCTTCCCCTGTTTGAATCTCAACCATCAGTTCCTCATACTTTTCCTTTATTTCATTTTTAATTCACTTTTATTCATTTCATTTGCATATTTAATTTAAAATAGTTAAAAACATCACAAAAATATTTCCTTTTGCATTTCTGATCCAAATATTTTTCTCAACCCAAAAATGATTTGTATTTAATTTTTTGCATTTAAAAAGTATTTTTAAAATATTTAAATGTTATTTTTAATTAATTAATGGATTTTAATTAATTAAAAATACATTTAGGTTTCTAAAAATCACCAAAAAAATAATGAACCATTCCAATATATTTAGAAGCATTTTCAAACTATTCACACAAATTTCTTTTTAGGTTTGATCATAATTTCACAATTTTCTTTGAATTAGGGTTCTTAAAAATCACATTTTCTAACCCTAATTTGAAAAATTCATTTCTGCCTAACCATGAAGGGTTTGAACTTGATTCGTTTTGCATTGTTTCAAATATTGCATGTAGTTTCTAGATTATTTTCTTCATGAATTTATCTTGCATTTTCAATTTGATTTACATTTTCCTTTAAGAATCACCCAAAAACCCTAGGAAACTTAGGAAATTCATAACTTTCAATATGATTTGCTTCTGACCTTCTCCTTTGGGGTTTGACCTTGTATGGTTTTAGGGTTTTTTTGAGCTTGATTTCAATTTTTTATCATGTTGTATGCTTCTGTTTTGTTCATTTGCATCTCATACATTCATAAAACCCTAATTTCTCATGTTCATTTGCATTCACCTTTGCATATCATCATCATGTGAACTTGCCATGACATTTCAAGAATTCATATGTCATCTTAGACACCTTAGGACATGTTAAAACATTGCTTGATCATTTCTTCATCCATTTGCCATGTGTTGCATTCATTTCATTTCATAAACATCCAAGTGTTTTCAAGTTTCTAAGCATGCTTCCATGACATCTCATCTTTGTATCATCATTCATATGCATCTTGTATGGCTTTGCATTATCTCATATGCCATTTGCATTGCATAATCACTTCTGACTTTGGTCTTTGCATCTCATCTCAATTCATTTCTTCATGCTTTATGTCTTATGCATTCATACTAACACTTTCAGGTACCTTTGGTAAGTTATTTGGGAAGTGAATTTGCCTTCACTTCCCACCTCTTCTTATCTCATTCATATGCATATTTACATGTTATTGAAATGAATCTTATTCAAAATTGTTCCTTTCTTCTCACTCTCTTTCTATAAGTTACTTATCTTCTTCAGGAAGTAAGTAACTTGTTTCTTCTTTCTCCTTCTCTTTTCATCTGCTTCTTCCATGGTGGCCTTCTTGAAGATATTTTCTCTTAAGCCTAACAAACCATAGGATATCCAAGAATGATAACCTTTAGTGTTGTATATATTCCACTTTAGTCTTTTACCTTTGAGTCTCTTTGAGTCTCTCTTCTCATCTCATAATCAGAGGCTAAACTCTTAAAGTCTTAGGACTTTGGAATTAGGGTTGTGCTTGCATCCTTCTCTTAGGATGGAGTGTATAACTTTAATACTAAGTGTTAAACCTTCAATTTGTTTAAACCTCTTAATCAAATTACACTAATAATCATTAAGACTTTATCTTGTAACTTGGGCCTTACATTAGGTTTCTATCTCTTCCTTATGGTTAAGAGGGACTAACCCCAGTGTTTAATGGACAAGTCCTCCTCAAGTTGTCTTACAAACCATAAAATTCACTTCTTAATCTCATCCTTCAATTAAAATCCATCTAATAAAGGCTTGTTATATAATGAATTTAATCCCTAACCATGGATTAAGTTGAGATATCTTCCTCAGCTTAAGTGTTCTCATATATTATCCTTCTATTAGGATGGTGTAATGGTGTAATGAGTTCATTAATCTGTGATTAGAGATTAAACTCATTACTTAACACTAAAAAAAATACAAAAAAATCTAAATAATCACAAGTAGGTTAATGATCTTAATCCTACATCATCATGGTAATTAATTTGAGATGCTTATCTCATACTTAAGTAGGCTCATTATCCCTAATCAGGGAGGATATAATGAGTTTACAAGCCCTTGATTTAGGTTTAAGCTCATAATCCTATGCAAAACACCAAAAGCAATAACAAGACTAAAAACAGAAAAACAAATATTAATCGTCTCCTTCGGGATTCTTTTATCATCACACTCATTCACAAACGAGTCATACACTTGAGCATAGACAAGCAAGCAGTTAATAGTCAATTTATTTTCAGTCTCTTTGAGTCGAACTACGGTATTTTGACTTCCTCATTGCATGCAAGGATACATAGGCATAACTTAACTGTTATCGAACAAAAGTCTATTTGTCATCCCCCTCTTTCAGCATTCTTTTTCTAAGCCTCAGTTCCTGAGCAATTCACCCTTTTGCATTGACACCTGTACATTCATTCCTAGTTTATGCACACAGACAACACATACACTACCCCTTTTTAACACAATCTTGTGAACATGGATCCCGTCGAGTACGACGGACAATCTGGGTGCTAATACCTTCCCAGGTTGTAACCAACCCCCTTTCTCGGTTTCTCTGGTTCGCAACTGTCTTATCCATTTCTTTCTAGGTTTATGCAGCATTACCTTTCCTTCGGGATAAAAATGCCTAGCTGGCGACTCTATTTAATTCATTTCATTTTCTCTTTTCACCGACCGTTCGCGTCTGCGCCGTGCGACCCTGGTGTCTTTTCGGGGGAGCAACAGCTTGGCGACTCTACTGGGGAAGCTTCTTGCAACCAAGGCTTCTGGTATTTTTTGTGGGTTTCTCCTAGCGCTTGTTTGATTTGTGTTTATGGGGGTGTTATGTGTTATTGTGCTTTTGTTTATTACTTTATTTATTTATTTCTGTACAGCTTTATTTATTGCTTCATTTACTGTTTTATTGCATTCCATATTGCTTTCTGTACAACTTTATTTATTGCTTCACCGAGAATATGAAACACGGTTTAGACATGGGTTTCTTCTTGAGAACTCTGTGCTACATATTTCCTGTAGTACTAGGGCTATCTGGGAAGCCTGCTAAGTCTGGATGACCTTTAGATGACCTTCAACATCTGAGGTGAATTAGAGGAGGACCCTTTATGATAAATGTAAACACTGTACCTCCGGGTTAGAAGTGTTTATACTTCTCACAATAGATGCAAGTCTGAGGATCCTAATTCTAGAACATTACATGTGAGGGGGTTGGGATTTTTACAGGTTTGCAGGAACCCTGAGCCTCATCATACCCTGTTACCAGATTTGTTTTTAAGGTTACATCATTTTGGACTGATCCTATGAAACCCTAGACTTGTGACTCTTTATTTGAGTCCCCCACCTGGTTACTGGTTCTCTAAGCCTTCATCTGGACTTATGAACACACATGGACCTTATCAAGGAAGATAACAGATCCAGCACTTGATCACAAACCCTTGTATATCATTCTGCATACATCATTTTGCATCATTTTAACATATGTCTATTTGTTTTACAGGGTATCCACATCTTATCTTTGGTTTGGTTTTGACTGTTCTTCTGCATCAACCATCTCCATTAGCCATCTTCATCAGAGATTCTCTTCAGCACCTCCATCAATTACCTTCATCAGTATTTCTCCTCAGTTATCTGCATCAGCTTCCATTATCAGTATGGACACATCCAGGAAGAGAAACATCACATACCATTTCTTTGAGCCCTCCCTAGCAGGCATCAGGCAGATTCAGACACTCATCACCCCTGATCATGTCCCTTTATTCAGGGAACATTATGGTGGTATTATGGACATGATCATAGACTTGGATGCATCATAGAGGAGTATGATCCACACTTGCCTTCAGTTCTATGACCCTCCTCTCAGATGTTTTACCTTTCTAGACTTTCAGTTGGGCCCTTTGTTAGAGGAGTTTTCCATGTTGTTGGGTGTCCCCATCAGAAGAGGGATTCCTTTCAACCCTGAGATGACTTCTCCCAGGAATGAGGACATAGCTAAGGCTCTGTATTTGGAAATCACCATCATTGATCAGAATATGACTACTAATGCTGGAATTCCATGCCTCCATTTGGACTTCTTGATCACTCAGGCCACCAGTCATGCTGCAGCAGGGATGTGGGATAGTGTTTGTGCTCTTTTGGCCCTTAGCATATATGGTATCATCTTGTTTGCAGACGAGCCTAAGTTTGTAAGCAAGAGTGCCATCCATCTCTTCTTGTTGAAGAATCCAGTATCCCTACCTTGCTAGGAGATTTCTACTACTCAGTGCATCAAAGGAATGAGAAACAGAGGGGAAAATTAGTCAGATGTTGTGCACCTATCTTCTATTGTTGGTTACTGAGGCACTTGCCAAAGACAGAAGCTTTCTTGAACCCTCATCAGTCAAGAAATTGGGCTAAGAGAATGATTGTTCTCACTGCAGAAGACATCAGGTGGTGCACTTAGAGCACCAAGGGCAGAGACATAATCACTAGCTGTGGGCAGTATCCCAATGTACCTCCTATTGGAGTGAAGGGTTGCATCAACTAAAATCCTTTGTTGTTAAAAAGACAACTAGGGTATGCCTTTGTACATCCACCAAGAGAGCAGGACTTATCAGAAACCCTTTACTGTGACATTCAGCATAATCATGCTATTGTCCGACAAGCAGCATGGGCTTGGGATAATATTCAGACAAAAGGGACTACAATTCTTGGCAAGTGCAACAACATAGCTTCAGCTCAGTACATTGATTGGTCTCGTACCAGAGGACAAATCACCCGCATGCACTTCACCCTGGAGGATGTGCCAGGACCATCAGCAGCAGAACCTGTAGCTACAGTCAGTATAGAGGAGTTTGAGAAGTTGAAAGAGAGGAATACCCAGTTGTCTGAAGCTCTAAAGAAGACCCTCTGGGAGAGGAATGATAGTCGTCTAGATAATGAGAGGTTAGAGAAGCTCCGGATCGAGCATATGACCAAGATTGAGAAGACAGACGATTACATCAGAAGAGCCCGGGCAGGAAAGATGGTATTGGAGAATGCTTGCAAAGAAGCTAAGATTCAGAAGGCCAGAGCTGAGCACTACTTGGAAGAGAGTCAGGCTAGATGGATCAGAATCACTGAAGCTCATTCACAGGAAGATCAGATGACCCAGGGTAGGATAGAGCAGTTGGAAGCTAATGAGAAGAAGAGTCAGGAAGCCTTGTTAGCAGCATAGAAGGAAATCTCTGAGTTAAAACTCTGGGCAGGGTTGAAGAGATCAAAATACCAAGACAAGTATAAGAAGTTGACAAATGTTATTGCCACTAGGAACCTTCTTACCAGGACCATCATGGAGCACCCAGTTGGACCAGTGACTGATGCTCTCCTGAAGGAAGTCAAAGAGGATGACTATGGGTAGAATGTCTAATTTCTTTGTATTTGTACTTCATTTTGTTTGTACTTTTGTTTATTTTGTTGTATTTGGACCCATCACGGGGGCTTGTTGTAATCACAAAACTATGTACCTTTGCCTTTGTAATATATGGTCTGTGTGTTATTCTGTGGGCTTCATTTCTCTTCAACATCATCATTCCTTGAGGTCTGGAAGGTCAAAACCAAAGTACCAAACCGGATACCCTTGGAAGGAAAATAGACATACTGCATTGCATACTAACTTCATTCTTTGTTTTGTAGGTATTTTTGTTATTGTTTCTCACTTTGTTGTGGTTTCAGGAAACATTGCTCGTAGGAGAGTCTTCCCCATCAACAGAGTTCACCGGTATCCTACAAGAAACAACCTTCCGAGCTTACAGATGGACTAAGTTCAGCAAGATCTGACTGACGTGAGGACTCAGATGGCTAATGAAAGAACTGAAATGAGGGCTCAGATGAGCCAGTTCATGGTAGTAATGACTGGGTAGGCCCAAAGCCAAAAGAGATTAAGAGAGTTGGTCGAGCGGCAAACTCCTGAAGAAAATCACCCAGGTACATGGGGTACCAGCAACAATGATCATGTACAGCCTCGTACTAACCCCCCGGAGTTTGGGCCTCATCTCAACCCTGGCATTAATGCTATCAGGAATACCCAAGGTAATACTGGAGGGTGTGCCTTGCAAGAGGACCCTCAGGAGGAACAGTTCACTGTAGTTGAAGCAAGAGATGAAGTCTATGATCGTCGTCTGGATGAGATAGCAGAAAAGATGAGATCCCTGGAGTCCCAAAACTCCTTAGGATTTGATGTTATGGATATGGGGCTGGTGGAGGGAGTAAGAATTCCTCACAAATTCAAACCTCCCTGCTTTGAAAGATATAATGGGACATCTTGCCCTCGCACCCATATTCAATCCTTTCTGGGAAGATTGAAGGCTTACAATATGGATGAAAATCTATGGATGTTTTAGTTTGAGGATAGCTTGACCGGGGAATCCCATGAGTGGTACTCTCATCTGACTAGGGCAACAATCAGAAATTTGAAGGACTTGGCCGAGGCTTTCATACGCCAATACCAATACAATCTAGACATGGCTCCTAACAGAACTCTTCTAATGGGTATGTCACAATACTCCAGGGAAAGCTTCAGAGAGTATACTCAGAGGTGGAGGCAATTAGCTGCTGTTGTTCAACCCCCAATGTCGGAAAGAGAAATGGCAGATATGTTTATGAACACCCTACAGGGGACATACATTGATAGGTTGGTTGCCTTTTCTTCCACTAGCTTCGCAAATGTGGTCATAGCTAGAGAAAGGATTGGGAGTTTGTTAAAAATGGGTAAGATTTCTGATAACGGCGCCAGCTTAAGCAGCACGAGGAAACCTTTTGCAGGGCCTCGCAGGTCGGGTGAAACCAACTCAGTACACATGGGCAGAGGAAGGCCCCAGTATATGCCAAGATCAATTGCCGCTATCACAATTCCCACTCCACCACCTCAACAACAATACACTTCGCAACCACAACATTTCCCTCAGCAACAACATTTTCCTCAACAAAGGTCCTACAACAACAACAACAACCAACAACAACGTCCTTTCCAGCAAAGGCCATCTCAAGTCAACAGGGTAATTGATCCTATACCAATTCCCTATGCCACTTTTTTACCACAACTTTTGAAGCTTAATCTTGTTGAATTAAGGACTCTGGCTCCACCAGATCCTCAGAACCTTCCGAGAAATTACGATGTCAACGCCAGATGTGCCTTCCATTCTAATGCACCTGGCCATACCATAGAAAAGTGTAGAGCTTTGCACATGAAGTTCCAGGATCTAGTTGATTCAAAGGCTTTAAATTTTGCACCTCCTCCTAACGTCACAAAGAATCATATGCCCAGTAATGGGGGCCCATAAGAAATGCAATTGAGGATGACCAACCAGTGAACCTAATTGAAGATACTGCAAGCATTTGAATACCTCTGGCTGAGGCTAATGCTCAGCTTTTAAGGTTCCAGGTGTTCCCAGGTTGTGAGGCCTGCTGTGAATCTTGCAAAATTTCCACCAATGGTTGTGCAAGCTTAAGAAGTTGCATCAATGGCCTTATCAAAGAAGGTATCATGCAAATAACATCAACAGTTTCTACAACATCAACAATTCCTCCTACAACTTCAAAAACAATTGTTCTGACAGACTCATCTACAAAGTCAACAATCATCTCTTCTATCACTTCAACAAATGTTAGTTCAACCGCATCCGCTTCTACAACTACAACAACCATTAATAACGACATCTCCACGGTCACCATATATTACGACCCGACAACGGTCCCCGATTCCAATAATTTTCAGCCACAATCTCAACAACAACCCAGCTTCAGTCTCTCACCACCACTACCAGTTAGAAGTCTTGTCACGATATATTACGATCCACAGACAATAACAGTTCCTACTTCCGCTGCAGTTAGTCCAGTCACCATCACGGTACCTGGGCCCATCCCATATGAAAAAGATAATGCTATACCATGGCACTATGGTTCAGACATCTACTGCAACGGGGAGAGAGTCGTTCTTGATTCTTCAACTCATACACCACAGGTCGATAATATCGGGGGAGGCGGAGGCTTCACTCGAAGTGGATGTCTCTTCGCGTCACAAATTCCAAGAGTTAACACTGAGGCTGAGGCTGCTGCCAAAGCTAAAGGCAAAAATGTGGTGCCTGAAGAACCAATTTCAAAAGAAGCTCATAAAACATCCTTTGATCAGGATGTGGATGAATTTATGAGGATAATCAAGAGAAGCGGCTATAAGGTTGTGGATCAGCTCCACCAGACTCCTTCCAAGATCTCCATTTTGTCATTGCTATTGTTTTCTGAAGCTCATCGGGATGCATTACTTAAAGTCCTGCATGCAACCTACGTGCCTGAGGAGATCATAGTGAATCAGCTAGAGACAGTGGTTTCTAATGTTAATACTAGCCATGGGCTAGGCTTCACCAACACTGATTTAACTACGAAAGGTCGTCATCATAATAAAGCTTTGCACATCACTCTAGAGTGTAAAGGGGCCGTGCTTTCTCATGTTCTAGTTGACACTGGGTCCTCACTCAATGTCTTGCCAAAGAAAGCCCTTGTTAAGCTTGAATATGATGGTATAGCTTTCCAACCAAGCAATCTGGTGGTTAGAGTTTTTGATGGTTCCAAGAAGTCTGTTCTTGGAGAAGTGGAGCTGCCTGTGATAATTGGCCATGAGGTCTTTCAAACTACTTTCTACGTGATGGACATTCAGCCGGCCTACAACTGCTTGTTGGGTCGACTATGGATTCACGCCGCTGGCGCAATTACGTCGACCCTTCACCAGAAATTAAAATACGAGTGGGAAGGACAAATTATCACAATCTGTAGTGAAGAGGATATTTTTGTTAGCCATCTGGCTACCTACAAATATATTAAGATGGATGGTGAAATCCACGAGACCATGAGCCAAGGTTTCGAAGCACTGAACGTCAATGAGGCGACAACTGAAGTATTTGCTGCATCCCAAGAAGATAGGATGGGTACTTCAATTGTCTCCTACCAACAAGCTCGAAAGGTTGTTGAAGATGGAAACGCCCAAGGCTGGGGCAAGCTGCTACCTGTGGAGAAGAAGGAAGACAAATTCAGTTTGGGTTACAAACAATTCCGACAAGATCAAGCGGAGGCTGCTAAGGAGCCCAATTCATAAGTGGGTGAATGTTGACCCCAGATGCTGTCAACAACGTGGAAGACGAGGCTGAAAGCGACCTCAACCTGGAAAGCTGGATTCGTCCAAGAGTCCCGGGTCAACAAGTCCTTAACTGGTCTTCCCAGGAAATTATAAAAGTTACTCCTGCAGAGTAATTATTATTTCCTGCTTAAGAATGCATCAAGTCCTACATCTTGCCCAAGGTGTCAGGATTCATTTTGTAATAGGGCCATATTTTTATTTTGTGCAAATGGAATATCAATGAACAATGGACAATCTTTTGCAAACAATTTTCTTTTTTCGCTCACTATCTTTTCATTTTTGTTATTTTTCACACAAAACAATAAATGGCAATGTTTTCAAAATAATAACTTCATTCACACTTTTTCTGAACTAGATTAAAATCAATCACTAAAAAGAACAAATCTCAACCCTTGCAGAGATAATCCTCCATATTACACCGACAACAACACCGCTATGACCTTGTATGACTTCGACAATCCAATTAATCAAGTAGATGAATGGGTTGATGAAGACTATGAGTTGCCTGAAGAGTTAGCCAGGTTGTTAAGGCAAGAAGAGAAAGTGATTAATCCTCATCAGGAGGAGATTGACACTGTTAATCTTGGTACCGAGGAAGATTTAAAAGAAGTGAAGATTGGGGCCTGTCTACAAGCTCCAGTAAAAGAACAACTCATCAGTATGCTTCCGGAATATGTTAACGTCTTTGCTTGGTCTTATCAAGATATGCCAGGTCTAGATACGGATATTGTCATGCACATACTACCCTTGAAAGAAGATTTCCCTCCAGTTAAATAGAAGTTGCGCCGCACTCGCCCAGATATGGCCATGAAAATTAAGGAAGAAGTACAAAAGCAGTGAGACGCCGGTTTCCTTGCTGTAACTAGCTACCCGTTGTGGGTTGCTAACATTGTACCCGTACCTAAGAAGGATGGCAAAGTGCGTATGTGTGTGGATTACCGAGACCTGAACAGAGCTAGCCCGAAGGATGATTTCCCATTACCTCACATTGATGTATTGGTGGACAACACAGCTCAGTTCTCGGTATTTTCTTTCATGGACGGATTTTCTGGATACAATCAGATTAAGATGTCACCCGAAGATATGGAGAAAACAACTTTCATCACACCTTGGGGCACATTTTGTTACAAGGTAATGCCGTTTGGACTGAAGAACGTCGGTGCAACATATCAACGGGCTATGGTAACATTATTCCATGATATGATCTACAAAGAAATCAAATGTTATGTGGATGATATGATTGCTAAGTCCCTTACTGAAGAAGACCATTTGGAGATTCTACTGAAGTTGTTTTAGCGTTTGAGGAAGTGTCAGCTGAAGTTGAACCCCAACAAATGCACATTCGGGGTACGTTCCGGTAAGTTGCTGGGATTTATTGTAAGTGAAAAGGGAATTGAGGTTGATCCCGAAAAAGTCAAAGCCATTCAAGAAATGCCTGCACCTAAGACTGAGAAAGAAGTTCGGGGGTTCTTAGGTAGATTGAACTACATATCAAGGTTCATATCTCACCTCACTGCAACCTGTGAGCCCTTGTTCAAGCTGTTAAGGAAAGAACAAACAGTCAGGTGGAACGATGATTGTCAGAAAGCTTTTGACAAGATCAAGGAGTACCTGCAAGAACCTTCAATTCTCATGCCTCAAATCGAAGGAAGACCTCTAATCATGTACCTGATAGTATTAGAAGGGTCAATGGGGTGTGTGTTAGGCCAGCATGACGAGTCTGGTCGAAAAGAGTATGCAATATACTACCTAAGCAAAAAGTTTACCGACTGTGAACAACGTTATTCACTGCTCGAGAAAACTTGTTGTGCTTTAGCGTGGGCTGCTCGTTAACTAAGATAGTATATGTTGACCCACACTACCTTATTGATCTCAAAAATGGACCTCGTCAAGTACATATTTGAGAAGCTAGCACTTACCGGAAGGGTTGCAAGATAGAAAATGATTCTAACAGAGTATGACATTCAATACACCTCCCAAAAGGCCATCAAAGGTAGTGTATTGTATTATTACCTGGCTGATCAACCCATTGATGATTACGAACTCATGAGATTTGACTTCTCTGACGAAGACATCATGTGCTTAAAAGCAAAAGATTGTGAAGAGCCAGTTCACACTGAAGGGCCTGATCCAGAAGAAGAGTGGACTATGATGTTCGATGGGGCTGTCAATATGAACGGTCGTGGAGTTGGTGTAGTGCTCATCACACCTAAAGGAGTTCATATGCCTTTCTCGACAAAACTCATCTTTTCCTGCACTAACAACGAAGCAGAATACAAAGCTTGTATCATGGGTCTTGAGGAAGCCATTGACCTCAGGATCAAAACGTTGAATGTATTTGGAGATTCAGCTTTGGTAATCAACCAGACCAACAGCAAATGGTACACTCATCAGGAGCATCTGATTCCATATCATGACTATACGAGGAGATTATTAACTTTCTTCACAACAGTCAAGCTTGAATACATCCCTCGAGATGAGAATCAGTTTGCAGACGCTTTAGCTACCATTTCCTCCCTGATCAAAGTACAAGCTTCCAATTATGTGCCTCGGATTCTGGTATCCAGACTGGACAGACCGACATATGTGTTCTCTGTAGACACTACTAATGATGACAAGCCTTGGTTCCACGACATCAAATGCTTCTTAGAGAATCAGACATACCCACCTGGGGCATTGTCCAATGATAAGAAGACAATAAGAAGACTGGCCGACAGTTTCTTCCTCAATGCTGATGGTTCATTATACAAGCGAAACTTCAACATGGTTCTGCTCAGATGTGTTGACAAGAAGGAAGCGGACCTGCTGATGCACGAAGTACATGAAGGTTCTTTCGGTACCCATGCCGGAGGACATGCAATGGTAAAGATGTTGTTAAGATCGGGTTACTACTGGATCACAATGGATGCAGACTGTTGTGCATATGCAAGAAAGTGCCACAAATGCCAGATCTACGCAGATAAAGTGCATGTGCCTTCAAATCCTTTGAATGTGATGTCTTCACCTTGGCCCTTTGCCATGTGGGGCATTGACATGATTGGAAAGATTGAACCGACTGCTTCAAATGGTCACAGATTCATCCTGGTAGCCATTGATTACTTCACCAAATGGGTTGAAGCAGCTTCGTACACAAACTTCACCAGACAAGTAGTAGTTAGATTTATGAAAAGAGACACCATCTGTCGATTTGGAGTTCCCGAGCGAATCATTACTGATAATGGTTCCAATTTGAACAACAAAATGATGGCAGAACTTTGTCGGGACTTCAAAATCCAACATCACAACTCTTCTCTTTACAGGCCAAAGATGAATGGCGCTGTTGAGGCCGCTAACAAGAACATCAAGAAGATTGTGCAGAAGATGGTAGTTACCTACAAAGACTGGCACGAAATGCTACCATTTGCCTTGCATGGGTACCAAACCTCAATCAGGACGTCTATTGGGGGAACGCCTTATCAGCTTGTGTACGGTATGGAAGTTGTCCTACCTGTTGAAGTTGAGCTACCCTCCTTACGGGTAATGATGGATGTGAAACTGGATGAAGCAGAATGGGTCCGGTCTCGGTACAATCAACTGAATCTGATTGAAGAGAAAAGATTAGTTGCCATCTATCATGGGCAGTTGTATCAAAAACGAATGAAGAAAGCCTTTGATCAGAAAGTCAGACCTCGAGAATACCAAGTGGGAGAACTTGTTCTGAAAAGAATCTTTCCTCCTCATACAGACCACAGGGGCAAGTGGACACCAAACTATGAAGGTCCCTACGTGATAACCAAAGTCTTCTCAGGTGGAGCACTGATGCTCGCAACCATGGATGGTGAAGACTTCCCGTTTCCTGTGAATTCAGATGCAGTTAAAAAATACTTCGCATAAAATGACCCGCTGGACGTAAAACCAGAATGTAAGTCCACGCAAAAATAGGGCATCCCGACGAGTCAAAAATAAAATAAAATACTCGGGCAAAAATAAGGGAAAAATCAAAAAATGTACACCCGCTGAGTTGAAAAGCCACATTGGACAGCTCAGGCAAAAATGGGTATCCCGGTGGATTGAAAACCCAAAAGGACGATCCATGCAAAATCAGGGAATAAGCAAACAACTGCATTCTGAATTCTTCTGTATCGCTCACAACATGGAAAGCTTTGAAGGGATAAAGCGTCAGTCAAAATCAGCCTTCTTCAGAAAGCAAGATAAGAAGAACGTCAAGGTCATACAAGTCATAGCAAAGGAAGCTCACTGGAGCGTCATCTTCAACATTTCCAACACTTTTATTTTATCAATTTACAACAATCTCCTCTTTCCAGGGGATTCGCTTCTTTGTTTGTACTTGCCAATTCAGGGTACACAAATTAATAAAATCAGAGTTTTCAATCACACTTTATTTTTGTACATTTTTGTTTCGTTTGCAAAATGTCCAAAGTTCATGATACAACACTTACATGAAAACGTATGAGCCATTTTAAAAAATGCTTGCAGGAAATATATTACTTTCAGGTAAATCTAACTCCACTGACGGAATCCGGTTAAGGATACCTCGGGACACTTGTGCGTTTTCCTTTGTCTTACCAGGTTGCAGGTACTCAAGACAGACAATCTTTCGCAACATGGGGGATATCAAGCAGTGAATCCACAACAAGGTGGTCAAAGACCTTTCTCTTCCCCACTAGAGATACCATATTTCTCTCATCCTCAGCAGAGTTGGTGGAATTGATTCCCCACAGAGTTGGCTCCCCAGTAGAGCAAAACCTGAAACATATCCCCAGCAGAGTTGCTAAAACTTCCTCATCTCCGTTAAGAGTTCTCCCTCCGGACAGATCTATCAATGGGATATTTCCCCAAACAGAGTTCTCCCTCCGGACAGTTCTATCAATGGTCTATTTCCCCAAGCAGAGTTCTCCCTCCGGACAGATCTATCAATGATCTCTTCCACCAGCTGGGTTATCCCTCCAAGCAGATAAACCAGAGATCTTCTCACTTGCATAAACATAGCATTCACATCATATTTCCCAAAATAAGCGTAGCATTCCGTCTAATACGAAGCACTACGGAAAAAAAACCAAACATTTGCATGATCATAAGCTAGGTTCGAGCTAGTCACCTGCAAATACCATTATCACTTCACCAGCAATATACAAAACTCATATTCCCTGCAGATAAAAGCCAAGGCATCCCCTTTGCACTCTCAAGTACAGATGCCTGTTTATATTTATACATGCTTTTTTTTACACTCGTCTGTGTCATCTCATTCCCCCGCAGGTCGCCAGAATACCTTCTTCACTCTCAAATACAGATATTTGTTCACAACTTGTACATGTTCTTTTAGACACTCGTCCGTGTCATACTTCCCCAGCAAGTCAAACACTCGTTCGTGTCCCTTGCCCAATCTTTCGACACTCATCCGTGTCTTGCACATACTTCACTGACAGGTCAACACTTGTACATATACAATCCTTTGATGCTCGTCCGTATCTTGTATATATCACCTCCTGAAAAGATCAACACTCGTCCGTGTTCCTTGATTCAAACAGTGGATACTCGTCCGTATCATCATCCTTAAACACGCGTCAGCGTTTGTTCTACTGATACTCGTCCGTATCATGGTCCTAAGGATTCTCGTCCGCATCTTTAGTCTATACACTATCAAACACTCATATCTTTTATTTTTGAAACGTAAGCACTCGTCCGTGTTTACCATTCCCCAGTAAGTCACCAACAAAACAACTTTCTTCTATCCGACATTCGTCTTATGTCGTGATACTTTCAGCAGTTGTCCCCTACCAGGTGATTGTCCTTCACCTTTAGATAATCGTCCCTCATCCATTCCCCAGTAGAATCCCCATTGTCAGAACCTTCTATCCGACATTCGTCCTATGTCATGATAAAGAGCAGCCGTCCCCTGCTAGGTGATCGTCCTTCACCTTTTTGATGACCGTCCCTCATCATTTATCCGATTGTTGTCCCCATCGTTGATCTTGTTATCTGACATTCATCCTATGTCGTGATAATCCTCGAGAGCAGCCGTACCCTGCTAGGTGATCGTCCTTCACCTCTTGATGATCGTCCTTCATCATGCTTTCCTGATGGTCGTCCCCATCATTGATCTTTTCTATCCGACATTCGTCCTATGTCGTGATATTTTCAGCAGCCGTCCCCTGCAAGGTGATCTTCCTTCACCTTTGATGACCGTCCCTCATCATTATTTCGTTTATTCTTTCATCCGATGGTCGTCCCCATCATTGTTTACTCTGCTTTCCAAGCCTGATGGTCGTCCCCATCAATGCTTTTCTCAATCCCCAGAGATTTTTATTTCCTTACCCGATGGCCATCCCCGTCATGGTCTCTTTATTTCCCCAGCTTGTCGGTCATCCCCGTCAATGCTTAACTTACCATTTTATCCCCAACAGTCGTCCTCTGCTCGATGGTCGTCCTCCATCGCTTTCATTTGATAATCATACTATACTACCTTTTACAATTTATATCCCTTTTCTTCTTCTCCTCAGCGAGTGCAAATTTCGGATTCTCTTTGGTATTCAACCACAAGTTCTCTTGTTTGTCTGCAAAGGCATGGAAGCAGAGCTAGGGTTTTCCTGCACAGATGACCAAAATTAGGGTTTTGGTTTCAGAGGCCTTAACTCCAAATATTTTGGTCATTCTTGTTTCTAATGTTCTTAATATGTTATAAGGATCATGTGTACCAAGTTTGATGAAGAAATTCATTATGGAAGTCATCTGATCATTGGGTAACTTCTTGAGCAAGTTAAGTCAAAATCAGGACATCTGAGGCCTCCAACAATGGAACCAAGGGATCATTTTCATCAAATTGAAGTTCTATGATCTTTATTTGATCTTAGAAGTGTTTAGAAGTTCACAAAGTTGAAGAATTTTGAGCCAATTGCAAACTTGCCATTTTTGGAAATGACTTGTAATGGAAACTTTCCATTTTGGGAAAGATTTTCAACCTCCTCTTTCATGACCAAAAATGCTTCAAATGAAAAAATCTTGGACATAAAAGTTGGAGATTAGGTCTTTCCCTTTTCAAAAAGTACAAGAACATATCTTGATTCATCCTATAACTCAAGATATGGCCTTTCAAAGTTGGCAAAAATCACATAATTTTCAAGTTCATGCCAAAGAGGGAATTTTGCAATTTCACTTGCCAAGCCTTTTTATGACCTCTAATCAACTTCTATGCATCATAACATGTCAAAGAAACTTCTAAACATCAGAATTGGCCCAAGATTGCATTGTTTTCATGACTTGATCTTCAAGAAATCTCAAAAGGGCCAAAACTCACAAACTTTACAAAATGCCTTGGATCCTTTCATCCACTTGTGCCAGCTGCATAACTTTGATTATATGGCTCTCCATGAATATTGCTGAGGCCAGACACCCCATTGAACAGCTCCTGCCATGGCTCATACCTCCAAGTACACAAATTTGACTTTTGAACAAAACCTCCCATACCAATCAAGCTGAGCCACAACCACTCTTTTGACCAATCAAGACATCACATACATGCCTCATAAACCTCATTTCATAACATCTTGGAGCCTGAATCATCACACAACTCAGAATCTCAAAAATCACCATAGAGCTTCACCTCTTCGAATCTCACTACACAAGCCTAAAACTTCAAATATTTTTCCACCAATCAACTCAAAATCATCCATAGATCACAAAGCACCCACTCCCATGGCCTGAAAGCTTCCTAAACCAAAACAAGATTTCTGCAAAACCAGAACCATACAGCTCAAAACAGCCATCACAAAATTTTTCTAAGCATTGTAACATCATCAGGGAGCTCATTGGGGTTGGTTTGCATCAAAGAAAAGGCCAGAAAGCTGCAGACTGAAAAGCTTCAACTCAGGTATACCTCAAGAACAATTTTTCCAGAACCTTTCTTTTAAGTTCTTAAATGATTCTACATGCTTCCCTGATCATGCTGATATGATTTGTTTTGAAAATGGTTGAGAAACCAGGATGTATTGATGTTCTGAAATTTTTTGATCTGAAAATGTTTTTCTTCGATTCGTGCATTTGGTGCAAAATAAATGTTGTTTGTGGCCTGATTCTTGTTTATAATGATTAGGAGGTTGATTCTGGAGAGTTTGGGGGTTTGGGGTAGCCTAGGGAAGAAGTTAGCATGAATGGCTTGCCGGAGAAGATGACCGGAGCTTGCTCTAGTCACCTGAAAGTAATTAGGGTTAGGATTACGGCCAATCTCCCTAGTTTAAATCTCAGTCCTTGGATCTGGTTTAGCGTGTGTTTCAATGGTCAGGATCATTTCACTTAAACCCTAATTTTAATTAATTAATTTAATCAGTTTAAATGTCAACCCTTGGATAACGCGCGCAGTCAACCCTCCCTTCCCCAGTTTGAATCTCAGCCATCAGATCCTCATACTTTTCCTTTATTTCATTTTTAATTCATATTTATTTATTTCTTTTGCATATTTAATTTAAAATAGTTAAAAACATCACAAAAATATTTCCTTTTGCATTTCTAATCCAAATATTTTTGTCAACACAAAAATGATTTTATTTTGTTTTTTCATTTAAAAATTATTTTTAAAATATTTAAATGTTATTTTTAATTAATTAATGGATTTTAATTAATTAAAAACACATTTAGGTTTCTAAAAATCACCAAAAAAATCATGAACCATTACAATACATTTAGAAACATTTTCAAACTCTTCATACAAATTTCTTTTTAGGTTTGATCATAATTTCACAATTTTCTTTGAATTAGGGTTCTTAAAAATCACATTTTCTAACCCTAATTTGAAAAATTCATTTCTGCCTAACCATGAAGGGTTTGAACTTGATTCATTTTGAATTATTTCACATATTGCATGTAGTTTCTAGGTTATTTTACTCATGAATTTATCTTGCATTTTCAATTTGATTTACATTTTCCTTTAAGAATCACCTAAAAACCCTAGGAAACTTAGGAAATTCATAACTTTCAATAGGATTAGCTTCTGACCTTCTCCTTTGGGGTTTGACCTTGTATGGGTTTAGGGTTTGTTTGAGCTTGATTTCAATTTTTTATCATGTTGTATGCTTCTGTTTTGTTCATTTGCATCTCATTCATTCATAAAACCCTAATTTCTCATGTTCATTTGCATTCACCTTTGCATATCATCATCATGTGAACTTGCCATGACATTTAAAGCATTCATATGTCATCTTAGATACCTTAGGACATGTTAAAACATTGCTTGATCATTTCTTCTTCCATTTGCCATGTGTTGCATTCATTTCATTTCATAAACATCCAAGTGTTTTCAAGTTTCTAAGCATGCTTCCATGACATCTCATCTTTGTATGATCATTCATATGCATCTTGTATGGCTTTGCATCATCTCATATGCAATTTACATTGCATAATCACTTCTGACTTTGGTATTTGCATCTCATCTCAATTCATTTCTTCATGCTTTATGTCTTATGCATTCATACTAACGCTTTCAGGTACCTTTGGTATGTTATTTGGGAAGTGAATTTGCCTTCACTTTCCACCTCTTCTTATCTCATTCATATGCATATTTACATGTTATTTAAGTGAATATTATTCACTTGTGTTCCTTTCTTCTCACTCTCTTTCTCTAAGTTACTTATCTTCTTCAGGAAGTAAGTGACTTGTTTCTTCTTTCTCCTTCTCTTTTCATCTACTTCTTCCATGGTGGCCTTCTTGAAGGTCTTTTCTCTTAAGCCTAACAAACCATAGGATATCCAAGCATGATAACTTTTAGGGTTGTATATAGTCCCCTTTAGTCTTTTACCTTTGAGTCTCTTTGAGTCTCTCTTCTCATCTCATAATCAGAGGCTAAACTCTTTAAGTTTTAAGACTTTGGAATTAGGGTTATGCCTGCATCCTTCTCTTAGGATGAAGTGTATAACTTTAATCCTAAGTGTTAAACCTTCAATTTGTTTAAACCCTTTAATCAAATTACACTAATAATCACTAAGACTTTATCTTGTAACTTGGGCCTTACATTAGGGTTCTATCTCTTCCTTATGGTTAAGAGGGACTAACCCTAGTGTTTAATGGACAAGTCCTCCTCAAGTTGTCTTACAAACCATAAAATTCACTTCTTAATCTCATCCTTCAATTAAAATCCATCTAATAAAGGCTTGTTATATAATGAATTTAATCCCTAACCATGGATTAAGTTGAGATATCTTCCTCAGCTTAAGTGTTCTCATATATTATCCTTTTATTAGGATGGTGTAATGGTTGAATGAGTTCATTAATCTGTGATTAGAGATTAAACTCATTACTTAAAACTAAAAAAAATACAAAAACATCTAAATAATCACAAGTAGGTTAATGATCTTAATCCTACATCATCATGGTAATTAAGTTGAGATGCTTATCTCATACTTAAGTAGGCTCATTATCCCTAATCAGGGAGGATATAATGAGTTTACAAGCCCTTGATTTAGGCTTAAGCTCATAATCCTATGCAAAACACCAAAAGCAATAACAAGACTGAAAACACAAAAACAAACAATAATCGTCTCCTTCAGGATTCTTTTCTCATCACACTCATTCACAAACGAGAACTCGCTTCTTCCGTCTAATGCAAGACAGTTAGCACTCGAGCCAGACGAGTCATACGCTTGAGCATAGACAAGCAACCAGTTCACAGTCAATTTATTTTCAGTCTCTTTCAGTCTATTTTCAGTCTCTTTCAGTCTCTTTGAGTCGAGCTACCAGTTCACACTCAATTTATTGAGGGAGTTAGTCAAGCGGCAAACCCTGGAAGATAACCATGCAGGCACTAGAGGTACAAGTAACAATGAGCGCGAACAGCCGCGAACGACTCTAGTAGTGTTTGAACCTCACAACAATCCTGAAGCTAATATCCTTGGGCATGGCCAAAGGAACATTGGAGATCGTATTCTGAAGGAAGATCCTCAAGATGAGCAATTTACAGTGTTGGGTGCTGGGGCAGATGAAGCTTATGATCGTCGTATGGACGAGATATCAGAGAAGTTAAGGTCCCTGGAATCCCATAATTCTTTGGGATTTGATGTGATGGATATGGGCCTAGTTGAGGGAGTAAGGTTTCCCCACAAGTTCAAACCTCCATGCTTTGAAAAGTATAACGGTACCTCCTATCCTATACCCATTTGCAATCTTTTCTAGGAATATTGAAAGCATATACCATGGATGAGAAACTGTGGATGTTTTACTTTGAAGACAGTTTAACCGGGGCATCTATAGAGTGGTACTCACACCTATCAAGGGCTACTGTTAGGAACTGGAAAGATTTAGCTGAGGCCTTTATAAGCCAGTATCAATACAACCTGGATATGGCACCTAATAGGACTCTCCTGATGGGAATGTCTCAATCTTCGAGGGAAAGTTTCCATGAGTACGCTCAAAGGTGGAGACAACTCGCTGCTGCTATCCAGCCACCTATATCTGAAAGGGAGATGGCTGATATGTTTATGAACACCTTGCAAGGGACCTACATTGATAGACTTGCTGCCTTCTCTTCTACCAGTTTTGCTGACATGGTCAAAGCGGGAGAGAGAATTGAAAGTCTGCTGAAGAAGGGCAAGATTTCTGATAATGGTGCTAGCTCCAGCAATGCAAAGAAACCTTTCTCAGGACCTCGAAGGACAGGGGAGACCAATGCAGTACATATTAATAGAGGTAGACCCCAGTACTTGCAAAGATCAGTGGCTGCTGTCACCATCCCTACTCCAGCACCTCAGTAACAACAGTATCCTCAACAACAAAGATCTTACAATAACAATAACCAACAACGACCTCCTTTCCAACAAAGGCCTTCTCAGATTAATAGGGTGATCGATCCCATCCCGATGCACTATGCAGTCTTACTCCCGCAGCTATTGAAGCTTAACCTGACTGAACTGAGGACTTTGGCTCCACCAGATCCTCTGAATCTCCCAAGGAATTATGATGTCAACGCCAAATGTTTTTTTTCATTCCAATGCACCTGGTCATTCGACGGAGAAGTGTAGGGCTCTGCACATGAAAGTTCAAGATTTGATCGACTCCAAGGCTTTAAATTTTGCACCCCCACCAAATGTCACAAGGAATCCAATACCAAATCATGGTGAGCCAAAGATCAATGCTATTGAGGAGGACCAACTAGCAATTCTGATTGATGACATTGCAAATATCCAAACCCCACTGGCCGAAGTAAAAGCTCAGTTGTTGAAGTGCCAAGTGTTCCGGGTTATGACGCCCGTTGTAAAGCTTGCAAAGTTTCTACCAATGGTTGTGCAAATCTGAAGAAGGGTATTAGCAGTCTTATCAGAGAAGGCATCCTGCAAATCACATCAACAGTTCCATCTTCTACAAAGACAACAAAAATCTCTTCTACAACACCAGCAAACATTATCCCAACAGAATCTTCTACAACGCCAGCAAAAGTCATTTCAACGGAATCAGATACAACAACAACAAACACCAGTGACGACATCTCAACGGTTACCATCTATTATGATCCAGCAACCATCCATGTTCTGGATTCTCTCAACAACAACTTTCAACAACACCCTCCTCAACATCAACAACTTCCTGCACCTGCACCATCTTCAATCAGACCTCCTGTCACCATCTACTATGATCCACAGACTATCACAACTCCTTCTTCTGCTACAATTAGTCTGGTGACCATCACGGTGCCTGGACATTTTTCTTATGATAAAAACAATGATGTGCCTTGGCATTATGGTTCGGATCTTTACTGCCACGAAAGAAATATCACTCTTGACTCCTGAACGCCTGTACCACAAGTTGATAATGTCGGGGGAGGCGGAGGCTTCACTCGAAGTGTGTAAACACCCCAAATTTGCCCTCACCCATTCACACCATGGCTTGTGATCATTTCATATGCATAAACACAATCATAACATCTCATACCACAATTTTGAGTCTTTGCATTGGTTCTAAGTCATCTGCATCTAGGGTTTGTGACCTGAGCAATCCAAGAGCTTCTTGAGCCACTCCAAAGTCATCAATCACTTCAAAGGGGTCCATGTGTGTTCAAGCATCATATTATATCCTCTCAAAGTCAAGAATGCCAAAGAATCACAAGAACTGGGATTGGTATGGAGGCAGAGTCAGGCTTGACTGCACAATTGACCTAAAATTAGGGTTTTGGTTTCAGAGGCCATAACTCCAAATTTTTTGGTCATTCTTGTTTCTATTGGTCTCTATATGGTATAGGGAGTGTGCATATCAATTTTCATGAAGAAATTCCATGGGGAAGTCATCTGATCAAGGGTTGACTTTCTGGACAAGTCAGTGCAAAATCAGGGCATTTGAGGCCCCCAATGACCCAACAAAGGGGTGATCTTCATCATTTTGAGTGTATATGATCTTTATTTGATCATAGAAGAAGGTTGAAGTTCACATAATTCAAGAATTACAAGTTTTTGCAAAGTTGACTTTTTAGGGCATGGTTGACTTTTAATGAAATGTCATTTTATGCAACTTTTTCAACCCTTACTTTTTGATTCAAAAATGCTTCAAATGGAAAAACTTTGGTCATGAAAGTTGTAGATTAGATCTTTCCCTTTTCAAAAAGTACAATAACATGACCTAATTCATTTTGGATCAAAAGTTATGGTGTGTCAAAGTTGGCAAAAATCACTAATTTTCAAAATATGCACCAAATGGAAAACTTGCAAAAACTTTGTACCAAGGCATTTGTGACTTCTAATTCATGTCTAACCATCACACAAACATCAAATGTACCCTAAAGTTCAGAATGGACTAAGAATTTCTCATGTTTCATGGCCTTGGGAGCAAGATATTTACATGTGAACTAAAGGTGATCAAGTTGCAAAACCATCATAACACTTCCATCCACTTGATGCCTTGGATGCTGAACCAGCCCTAACCTTTCCCCTCACCATGCTGCGCAGCCCACAGCCCTTGTACTTGGCTAGAAGTTGCCCATGCTTTCTCTTACACAAGAGTGGACTTTTTGCAAAAGCTAGCATACCTATCACAAAAGGCCAAGTCACATCATCTGACCAATGGGATTAATTTATACAAACAAAATGCCAGCCATTTCATACAACAAGTAAGCCTGAAGCAAGCCATAGCATCACATTCCCATTTTCCACCCTTGGAGCAAAAACCTTCGAAACTCAGAAAACAAGCCACAAACACACAAACCCACTTCATAGATCAACTCAACATGTTCCTCTGATCACAAAGCATCCATCACCATAGCCTAAAACCCCCAGAATCACAAATACGATTTCTGCCCTCCATTGAACAGAACTTGTTCAAACCTCAAAACCAGCCATCACAAACTCTTTCCAAGCATTGAAAGCTTCTCAGGAGGTCAAGTGGAGTGGATTGCAAGCAGGAAAGCACCCAGAAAGCTGTGAACTGAAAGCTTCGAAACTCAGGTAGCTCAAGAACATTTTTTCCAGAAATCTTTTTTTAAGTTCTAAATAGATTCTATATGTTCTCCTGATCATCCTGATGTCATTAGTTTTGAAAATGGTAGAGATATGAGAGTTTAACATGCTTCTGAAACTTTTTGCCCTAAATGTTGTTTGGTTCGATTCAGTCATTTCAGGAATGATAAATTTGTTTTGATTGAGGGTTTTGGTTCGTGAGTGAGTGGGGATCATTCCTGTGTTTTTAGATTTCATTTTAGATGCGTATAGAGAGAGTTGGTGTTTTGGGGTGAACGGAGAAGATGACCGGAACACTGTTCCGGTCACCTGAGGGTAATTAACGACAGGATTAGGGCATAAGCATTAATTAGCTGATTTTGAATTCTGGCCGTAGGATTTGGCGCCAGGTCAATGCGCGCGCTTGCCAGTTTGAATCTCATGCGTAGGATCTGATTACTTTCCATTATTTCAGTTTAATTTCATTTTTATTTTCATACTTAATTCATTTGTTTTATACAATTTATTAAAAATAGTAAAAAGGCTTTAAAAATTATGAAATTTTTTACCAAGGGTTTCATTAATTTTTAAAACACAAAAATATTTTTATTTTCATTTTTAGCATAAAAAAAGTATTTTTAAATATTTAAAAGTTTATTTTTAATTGATTAATGAAAATTAATTCCTTAAAAATACTTTTAGGTATTTAAAAATCACCAAAAAATTCATGAAACATTTAAAAACATTTAGAAACATTGTCCAACCTTCAAACCAAATTTATTTTTTGATCTTGATGCATTTTGAGAATTTTTCATTGAATTAAAATCATTTTTATGCATTATTTTGATCCAAACTTCCAAAAATCATTTCTGCCTAACCCTAAAGAGTTGGACCTTGATTCTTTTTGCATTGCATTGTGTTTAGCATGTAGTTTGTGAGATTAAATGGCCATGATTTGATATTTCATTTTCAATTTGTTTGATAATTTTCTTGTTTAGGAACCCTAAAACCCTAGAAAACTTAGAAAAATCATAACTTGAGCTAGGTTAAGAGTTGAGACCTCTCCTTTGGGAAGTGAGTTAGTATAGGTTTAGGGATCCCTTGAGTGCATTTCCAATTTTTTTATAATGTTGTTTGCTTCTGGTTTTGGTTTTTGTTTGCTGCATTGTTCATAAACCCTAATTTGGGCTTCCATATGCATCCATCTTGCATTTTCTTGCATAACATGACTTGCCATGACATTCCATGCCTCCATTTGATTCATTGAACATCATAAGACATATTGAAAGCATGTTTGATCATTGCACCTTGCATTTGTCATGTTGTATGCCATGTGCATCTCATAACTTTTCATATATGTTCATGTGTCTTAACATGCTTCATTTGCATTCATAAGCTTGCATGATCATCCCTGTCGCGGTGAGAATCGGATACCAAGCTATTAAGTGAGCTTGAATCGCAAAACATTTAATGTTCACCACCGACTTTAATTTAATCCAAAAGGAAAAGGGAAAAAGATCGTAAAAACCCTAAATGAGGAGAAACTAGGTTCGGGGGTTGATTATACCTAGGGAAGGTGTTAGCATCATAAGCATTCGCAGTATCCTACGGGAACCTCTTGTTAATATTTGTATTATTGTTGTTTATTGCTTGCTGAAACTATGGGAACCTAAGGTTTTTATTTCTAATGGTGCTCGCACAACATCGCATCGATGCCTACGTATCAGGTATAGAATCAGAGCACTCGTAGTTCTCCTAAGGATTAACGAACACTTGGTTACGCTCAAGGTTCGCAGGGTAAAGTAAGTGTTATGTCAAACACTCACGTGACTTTAACAAAGTCACAAAAATTTGTAAAATAAAAATCCTAATGGTTAAGGTCGAAAAGGAACTAGGGATGGCTAAACTTCCTATGACATTGAGTCAACTGCAGGAGTTCTTTCCCTTTTGGATTGAAAAGCATAAACAAAAATAAATAAAGGTGCAAGCTCCTAAGACTAGGCAAAGGTTGCTACTTGCAAATGAAATAAACATGGTAAAAATAAATAAAGTGCATGGAAGTGTACAAGATAAAAGGCTTAGTAACCGGGCTATGACTCGATATATGGATCGAGAATGCGGGGGTGTAAAACAAGCGTGGCGGGTCAATTTGCTTAAGTTGAAAAGCTATGAAGTGTAAAGACCGTGCAGATGGCGATCGTAAAACGACCGACTTACGTGTGTGAGTGAAGTGTGTAAAGTTCACTTGGCATTGGACCAAGGATTTATCATCTTGAAAATTAAAGTCTCAAAGGTGTGCGCTTTCAGTTTTATCTTAACAAGTATATGGTCATCTTGCAAAATTAAAAAAAAAAAAAAATTCATGGCATATATACAACCAAAATGATAAACAAGAAGTTCGCACTTACACAAAGAGAAAAAAAAAGGAAAAAAGAAAATCTAAACTCAAACTCCCACCCTAATGAGACACATTTAGAAAGATCTAATCTAAACTACCTAACCACTATCTAAAATAAAAATGGCTCTAAACATATTTTTTGTATGGGTTTTTTTAGAGTTAAAAGAATTAGTTAAGAAAGGAAAATAAAATATTTTTGGACTTTTTGATGAAATTATTAAATAGAACTCAACTAAATAACTAAATATTAAAATAGAGATGCTTTTAAAATGAAAAGTTCAAAGACAATATTTTTGGATTTTTTAAATGTACTAAGAAAATAATAAATGGATATTAATAAGAAAATTAAAGATGAAATAAAGTAAAGTTTGATAAAAATTAATCAATATAAAGAAAATATTTTTGTATTTTTTGATATTAAAAACTTACTCTAATTTTTTTATTTTTCTATTAATTAATTAACATCACTATACTAAAAATTTAAAATTTTTTTTTTAACTCTTTAAAAGAAACAATACATTTTTTTTTACCTTCTATTATTTAAAATATTTAAACTTAGATAACACTAAGAGGAAAAGAGAAAAAGAACTAATTTAAAAAAATAAAAAAATGTTGAAACAAAAATATAGAAAACACTAACAACTAAGAAAAAGAAAAGAGCTAAATTTTTATGATTTTTATATAATAATATCTAAAAAAAAAAAAAAAAAAAAAAAAAAAAAATCTATAACCTTTTTAACTTTTCTAAGAATGATAAAAAAATGTACTAATCTTTTCTATGATAATATCTAAATTAATGAATGAAAATATATCTCTATAACTTTGATTGAATTTTTAATGACAATATTTAAAGGTAATAAATAAATGTATGATACTATAACTTAACTTTTTTAATTTTTTTTATAATAATATCTAATAATTATAAAAGGAGATAAATGCTATGAATTTTTTATTTGTTTTAATAAGACCTAAAAATAAGGAAAGAGAATAAAATATATTAACTTCTTTGATTTTTCTAACAATACCTGGAAATAAAGAAAGAGAATAAATTCTAATATTTTTGATTTTTTTTATATAATAATATCTAATAATAATAAAAGGAGATACTTGTTATAAATTTTTTATTTTTTTATATAAGACCGAAAAATAAGGAATGAGAAAAATAAATGTAATCCTTTTTTAAAATACTAATAATATCTAAATAAATAAAATGAGAATAAATGCATTAACTTTTTTTTTTATTTTCTTATACTTAGAAACTTAACAATCTTTTAAAATCTTTTTTAGATATAGAAACTAAATATTTTTTTGAATTTTTAGATATTAAGAAAATAAACATTTTTGGATTTTTTTTTGTTAATTAATATTACCATATTTTTTTAACCTAAAGTTAAAGCCTACTAATTAAGTATAAAAGATCAAAATGAAAACAAATAATCCTACTAAACTCTTTTCTTCTTACTGTTTTTTATATTTTTCTTTTTACATTTTATAACAAAATTCAGATAAAGAGGAAAATAAACAAAGTTAACTTTTTATTATTTTTTATAACAAGATCTGAAAGTAAATGTAAATAAGTATATAATTTTGTTTTTTTATTTTTGTTTTTATAATAATCTAAATAATAACGAAAGACACACACAACAAAAAAAACTAAATTTTTAACTTTTGATTTTTGTAACAACTATCTAATAGAAAATATATACATATATATATATCTACCCTTTTATAACATAATAAAAATAAATGTAGTTTTTAATAATTATTAATAATATATCTAAGTAGTAAAAGAAAATTAATGGGTGTTAAATTACACTTTTAATTTTGACAATAATATGTAAACAGTAAAAGGAAATAAAAGAGTGTTCTCTTTGGATTCTCTCTGTATCTCATCTTTTCACGTTCTTTCTCTCAAACCTTTGTATTTTATCGCTCCCAATAAAAAAAAACTCGTTGGAAAACTCGAAGGATTCACCGTTCACCACTCCAATCAACGAAATTCCAATCACAAAACCCTAACTATTCTACCTTATGTTCAAAACTGGCCTTAGATTTGTTTTAAAAAAAAACCCAAACACTCAGATCGGAGTTCAACCGATCGGAACCCTAAATGAAAACCGAAAACCTCAACAACGCCGATTATATGCTAACAACAAACACAACGAGCCAAATGCAAGATAAATGTCAGATAAAAGAAAGGATTTAGGGATACCTAGGACGCCGCCGCCTTCGACAATAGTGATTCCGACAAGTTCAGGTGAGCAACTCTCTTTCAACTCTGAACTTTCTCTTTTGCTTTGGCCCTTTACTCGTCCCTCTTCTTCTTTATTGTGCTTCTTCTCTATTTTTTGGTGTGCCTAGTATGATTTGTTGGTTGTGTTTTTTATGATGAGTGAAGGTTTTTTTTGTTGCTTGTGTAACCATGGTTGTGCTTTATGTTGTTTGGCTCTGTTTGAATATGGAATTCATTTTCTTGCAACGATTTGTTGTTTATGGTTTTCTCAGTGTTTATTGTGTTTTTCTGTGTATTGGTGGCTAGGTTTTTCTGGTGTCTGCTCATATATTTTTTTTGGTTTTCTTGTGACCGTCTTTGATAATGTAAAAATTGCACTTATATATAAAGTGGAGTTATGGTTTGTTGATTTGAAATTTTTGCACTGATAGAATGGGAGGAAACTTGCGGTTGAAGGGTGTTCTAGGAGAGGGGACAAACTTCTGCTATTATGGATGGAGTGGGATGAATCTGGGGGCTGTAGCAGAGCAGTAAAGGTACCAAAATGCAGGTCTGAGTTTTTTGTTTTGTCTGTTACAAAAAAAAAATTGTTTGCTAGTGTAACAAAATTGTGGTCCCAACTGAATTCTTGTACTGCCTTGGCATTCTGTTTTTTGAAACTATGATCTTTTTAGTGCTTACAACATTATGTGATATGTTGAATGATGCAATGAATTAGTATATGATAAAACTTATGTATGAATATATCATGATAAAATTAAAATGCTTGATTAAATGTAATGTTTGGAACTATTTTGATGAAATTGGATTTAAAATTAAAATGAATGTGTATGATAAAAAAAAAAAATGATGAATGAACCAAATATGATGTATGCTTGATGACTTTGAAATTTGAGTATGAAAGATGACGCTTGATTATTAGGGATGCATGACTTTGACATGAATGATGTTTGATTGGAAATAGTTATGGATGAATGAATTATGATGATCTATTTGAATATGAACATAGAATTGGAATGTGCTTGGATGAACATGATTAGAAAATAATTGGGATATGATTATGTATGAATGAATCTTGAATGATTATATGAATGCTAACTTTTTTTTTAAATTTTCATGTGCATGATGGATGGAAGAGGCATGAAGTTTGGAGATGTGGCATAGCATGAAGAATTCAAGAAAACAAACATGGAGTTGGGTGAATTTGCTTAGGATGAGAAAAGCTTTGAACCATTTGTAATCAAGCAACACTTTATAGTTTTGGATTTTGTAATTGTACCAATTTTGTAGTTTGTAACTTGTATGCAATCTTTGACAAAAGCTTGTAATTGAATTTGGTCATGGGTTTGAAACTTGAATTGTAACTTAGACATGAGTTCTCCATTAGGGATGAACTTGAGATTGACAACTTGAAATAGAAGCTTGGAATTTGGAATTAGAATTGGACTTAGAGATTTGAAAAGAATTTGGAACTTGAATTTGAAAAGAATGTTTGGAATTTGGATTGGAAATTTGTAATGAAACTTGAAATTTGAATTGGAAGCCTTGAATTGGAGTTGGAATTTTGTGGTTTGAAACAAACTCTTTTTTCTTATGAATTTGGAATGTACTTCGAAATGAAATTTGACATTGAATTTAGGATGAATTTGAAATGTGATTACGAATTTGAACCTTGAATTGAAATTTGGAAATTTGAATTGAAATGAAAAAGAATCTAGAATTTAAATATGAATTAAAATGAAAAGAAAATAGAAATTTGAATTAAACTTGAATTTTATGAATGAATTAGAAACTAGAAAATTAAACTTGAAATTTGACATGAAATTTAAAATGATTCTTGAATATGAGTTAGAAGTGAACTTATAAATTGAATTGGAACCTTGAAATGAAATTTGGAAATTTGAATTGGAACCTTGAAATTGGAAGTGAAAAATTGGACTAGAAATTTAGAATAAAACTTAGAAGTTGAAATAAAAACTTGAAATGGAATTTGCGATTGGTAACCTGAAATAGGCTTGAGACTTAGAACTTGAATTGAAACATGGAATGGAAACTTGAAAATAAATTTTGAATTGGAATTGGAGTTAAACTTATGATAAAATTGAATTGAAAGTTTGAAGTGGGATTTAGAAATTAAATTTGAAGTTGAAATTTTTGAAGTGATTGAGATTGAAAATGAAACTTGAAATAAGACTTGGAATGGAAATAGAAACTTGAAAAATGAATTGAAAATTAGAAATAGAAATTAAAATTAAATTTAGAAACAAACACTTGAAAATGAATTAAAAATTAGGAATAGAAATTAGAAATTAACTTAGAAATAAAAACTTTGAAAATAAAATGGAAATAAAATTTAAGTTTAAAATTTAAGAATGAATTAAGAATTAGAAGTAGAAATTGAAACAAGAATTAGAAGTAGAAATTAAAAGAAAATTAGAAACATGAAAATAGAATAAGAAAAGGAAATAGAAATTAAAATCAAAACATGAAAATAAATTAAAAAGTTAGAAATGTGAAATAGAAATTAAATAAAAAAAACTTGAAAGTGAAAAGAAATTAAAATTAAATTTATAAATAACTTGAAAATGAGTTAGAAGCAACAAAAAAAATAAATCTTGGAATTTCTCTTTTAAATGCGATGAATGTATGATGCGAGCAGTTAGGGGTAAAATTTGGGGTGTGACAGTTGCCCCTATTTAAATAACTTCACCAGATGGCGTGAGTGATGGTAATCCTCATGGAATCAGTGTGAAAGGTATTCAAATATAGAAATAACCGGAAATTTTGCCCCTAAATGCAATGTTATGCTGGACTACAAACTACCTAACTCTGTAACTCTTATGCAATGAATGATGATTATGGTATGAACGAACAGAATGAGATAAAATCGACGACCACAAGCCAAGACTCACTGGGGATGACAGGCACTGGGGATAAATAAACGAAAATGGGACATATTCAAAGTGATAAATCAACAGGTTCAAGTGTAACTGTTGACACTAAGAATAACAAAAGACGGGAACAAAAGGAAATCCAAAGCGTTGGATCAACGAACAACAGACAAAACAAAATAAAATTCAAAGTGACTGCACAGTGGCACGATGCGACCAACCGACACCAAGAATACAAACAAAACAAGGAAATAAATCGAAGTGATAGACCAATGGCTCTATGCGACCAAATGACACTAGAAATGAAAGCAGCAACATATTCAAAGTGAATGCGCAGCGGCTCGATGCGGCCAACTGACACTAAGAATAACAAGCTTATTCAAGGTGAATGCGCAGCGGCTCGATGCGACCAACTGACACCATGAATAGAAATAGGACACAAAATTCAAAGTGAATGCGCAGCGGCTCGGTGCGACCAACTGACACTAAGAACAACAAAATAAATATTCAAAAAGAATGTGCAGCGGCTCTATGCGACCAACTGAAAGAATAAAAATGACACAAAATTCAAAGTGAACGCGCAGCGGCTCGATGCGACCAACTGACACTGGAAATGATAATCATAATATTCAAAGTGAATACGCAGCGGCTCGATGCGACCAACTGACACTAAGAATAATCAACAAAATATTCAAAATGAAAACGCAGTGGCTCGATGCGACCAACTAGCATTGGGAATGACAAACAACTTATTCGAGGTGAATGCGCAGCGGCTCGATGCGACCAACTGACACCAAGAATAACAAAAACATTCAAAGTGAATGCGCAACGGGTTAGAAAAACCGGTTGACACTGAGAAAGACAACAAACTTATTCAAGGTGAATGCGCAGCGGCTCGATGCGACCATCTGACACCATAAATAAAACAAAATAAATATTCAAAATGAATACGCAGTGGCTCGATGCGACCAACTATCACGAGAAATAGGAATGACACAAAATTCAAGGTGAATGCGCAGCGGCTCGATGCGACCAACTGACACCAAGAATACAACAAAATAAACATTCAAAGTGAATGTGCAGCGGCTCAATGCGACCAACTGTCACTGGAAATGATAAACATAATATTCAAAGTGAATGCGCAGTGGCTCGATGCGACCAACTGACACTAAGAATACAACAAAATAAACATTCAAAGTGAATATGCAGCGGCTCTATGCGACCAACTGTCACGAAGAATAACAACAAAATAAACATTCAAAGCGAATGTACAGCGGCTCGATGCGACCAACTGTCACTGAGAATGACAACAAGCTTATTCAAGGTGAATGCGCAGTGGCTCGATGCGACCAACTGACACCATGAATAACAACAAAAATATTCAAAATGAAAGCACAATAGATTCGAAACCTATTGACACTAAAAAAAGAAAGCCAAGATACACTCAAAGTAAATGCGCAACAAGTTAAAAAACCGGTTGACAATAAGAATGATAAAGACAAAGTAGTCAAAGTATTCAAAATGGTAAATTAGCAGGTTCAAATGTAACTGCCGACACCAAGGATAAGGAAGGAAATCACAGTGATTTAGTAGCGGCTCTATGCGACCAGCTAGCATTGGGGATAGAATGCAAATCATCCAAAGATAGATCAACGGCTCTAGGCGACCGGCTAATGCAAAGAAGTAACAACAAAATATGTTGGAGTTTTCAAATAAGATAAAACATCCAACCTCTGGAAATTCCTTCAGGAACCATCAGGAGAAAGGTACAAGTATGTGCCAAAATCAAATGGACTTGGATTTTAAGCAACAGGTTTCATGATCCGCTTAAAAGATTTGTGCCAATGACAGTTAGACTTCAAAGAGATATTTGTGGTCATAAAGACAAATACCAACCACAATTAGAATTCCACTAGGGACACCGGCAATTACTGGGGACAAAAACATTGGTAAACCAAACTTCGGGTACCAACAATAATGGATTCTCAAATTGAACACTAACGATATATGGACTTGGAGTTAGACAGACGACAACTTGGGAAAGACAAATGCTAAATGTCAAATGCGCATGATTGAGCATGATGCGAATGATCATGAGATGCAAATGCTGACTCTAAAGAGACAAAGAGTTGACAAGACTCAATGAGGAGTAGGCTCTCAACACCAATACTCAGATGAGCAATATGAAAAACACTGGGGAGATGTCTTCGAACTTGGAAATCATGCTTGGTCCAAGGATCCATCCAAAAGTGTTGTCAGTTTTGAACTTCCATGGGGATTTCTGAAACAATAGTATAAAAGTGTTGTTGCAAACCAGGGCTTCTTGGGGAAACAGAAGATTTTTCCAATTTTTCCAAAGTCAAAAAAACTTAACAGTTTTTCAGTGTGCTTTCAAAAACATTTTCTAAAAAAAACCTGTCATTTTTCAGAGTTAAATTGTAATCAAGTGATGGCATTTTGCATAACAAAAGAAAATAAGAGTTTGAACAACAAAATTCATAGGAAAAGTTTGTATTTTATTCAAGAATGGTAGCTTGCCAATGGCAAAAACTCCATGGAAAATTACAATTTGAAAATGGCAATGGGGAAAGGTCTACATTGAATCCAACGACCACTACAATCCCTAATAACTAAGACTGCCCGACACCTTGCTTCTGACAAGAGCAGTTGGATTGATCTTCCAGTAGGATTCTTCAGTAATGGTAAACACCATCTGATACAGTCAAATGCCTTTGTCCCTAACTTTTGCCTGGATCGCCCTTTCGGGTTTTCAATCCACCGGGACGCTCTTTTTTGCCTAAGCCGCCCTTTCGGGTTTTCAACTTAGCGAGCTCTTATTTTTTCATTTTTATCCCTAACTTTTGCCTGAATCTCCTTCATAGGTTTTGATCCACCGGGATACCCATTTTTGCCTAGGACGCCATTTCTGGTTTTCGACCTATCGGGTTTTATTTAGGCATAATATTTTTTGACTGCATCAGAATTCACCGGGTGCTTCAGCTGTTCACCATCCATAGTTGTAAGGATCAAGGAACCTCCGGAGAATGCCATCTTCACAACGTATGGGCCTTCATAGTTAGGACTCCATTTTCCACGCATGTCTTTGTGGACTGGCAAGATTTTCTTGAGTACAAGATCTCCCTCTTTGAATTCTCGGATGCGGACTTTCTTGTCAAATGCTCTCTTGATGCGCTTCTGGTACATCTGGCCATGGCACATGGCGGTCATTCTCTTCTCGTCAATGAGGTTCAGTTGGTCAAACCTGTTTTGGACCCATTCAGCTTCCTCCAGTTTGGTTTCCATCAAGATTCTCAAAGATGGTATCTCCACTTCAATAGGGAGAACTGCATCCATCCCATACACCAGAGAGAAAGGGGTTGCCCCGGTTGAAGTGCGAACTGATGTTCTGTATCCGTGTAAAGCATATGGTAACATCTCGTGCCAATCTTTGTAAGTTTTTACCATCTTCTGCAGAATCCTTTTGATGTTCTTGTTTGCAGCTTCAACAGCTCCATTCATCTTCGGACGATACGGAGAAGAGTTATGATGTTCAATCTTGAATGTCTCACACATCTCTTTCATTGTTTTGTTGTTCAAATTGGTCCCATTATCTGTTATGATTCGGCTTGGGATCCCATAGCGGCAGATAATTTGGTTCTTGATGAAACGGGCAACCACTTGCTTTGTCACATTGGCGTAGGAAGCTGCTTCTACCCATTTGGTGAAATAATCAATTGCGACCAAGATAAACCGATGACCGTTGGAAGCTTTAGGCTCAATTGCCCCTATCATGTCAATGCCCCACATTGAGAAAGGCCAAGGCGATGACAGAACATTCAAAAGTGTCGGAGGTACGTGCACCTTGTCGGCATAAATCTGGCATTTATGACACTTCCTGGCATATTTGAAACAATCTGATTCCATGGTCAACCAGAAGTATCCAGCTCTCAAAATCTTCCTGGACATGGCATGTCCATTGGCATGTGTTCCAAATGATCCTTCATGGATTTCCCTGATCAATAGGTCTGCTTCGCGCTTGTCCACACATCTGAGCAGAACCATATCATAATTTCTCTTGTAAAGCACATTGTTGCTGAGGAAGAATTTGGACGCCAATCTTCTCAGAGTCTTCTTGTCTAGATTTGTTGCATCCGCTGGGTACTCCTGATTTTGCAAGTAGTTCTTGATGTCATAGAACCACGGTTTCTCATCAGTTTCTTCTTCGACCAGTAGACAGTAGGCTGGTGCAGTTCTTCGCTCGATTGTAATGAGTGGAGCTTCGTTAAGAAATCTGACTTGAAACATAGAGGCCAACATTGCCAAGGCATCTGCAATTTGATTTTCTGCCCTTGGAACATGATGGAAAGTGACTTCATCAAAGTATTTGATCAATTCCACAATGTGGGCACGGTATGGGATCAACTTCTCATCACGAGTCTCCCATTCACCTTTAACTTGGTAGATGACCAAAGCTGAGTCTCCATATACATCAAGGATTTTGATTCTAGTATCGATTGCAGCTTCGATACCCAAGATACATGCTTCGTACTCTGCGATGTTGTTTGTACATTCGAAACACAATCTAGCTGTGAAGGGAGTATAACCACCATCAGGATTCATCAAGACAACTCCTACACCATGCCCCATGTAGTTAGAGGAACCATCAAACATCATCTTCCAACGAGACCCTGGCTCGGGACCTTCATCTGGACCTGGAACTTCGCAGTCCTTTATCAGCATAATGTCTTCGTCCGGGAAATCGAATTTCAAAGGTTCATAATCTTCGACAGGATGATCAGCAAGGTATTCAGACAAAACACTGCCCTTGATAGACTTCTGGGTTACATATTGGATGTCGTATTCGGATAACAACATGTGCCAACGGGCGAGTCTTCCAGTCAAAGCAGGCTTCTCAAAGATGTACTTTATTGGATCCATTTTCGAGATCAACAAAGTAGTGTGACAAATCATATACTGCCTGAGGCGTCTGGCCGCCCATGCCAAGGCACAGCAAGTCTTCTCTAAGAGTGAATATCTGCTTTCACAGTCTGTGAACTTCTTGCTTAAGTAATAAATGGCGTGCTCCTTACGACCAGTTTCGTCTTGTTGGCCTAATACGCAACCCATAGATCCCTCGAGCACAGTTAGGTACATGAAAAGAGGCTTCCCTGGAGTAGGTGGGATCAAGATAGGAGGTTCTTGTAGATAAACCTTAATCTTCTCAAAAGCCAGTTGACAATCAGGACTCCACTCAATTGCTTGATTCTTCCGGAGCAACTTGAATAAAGGCTCACATGTAGCAGTCATGTTGGAGATGAATCTGGAGATGTAGTTCAATCTTCCAAGGAAACCCCTGACTTGCTTTTCTGTTTTGGGAGCTGGCATCTCTTGAATTGCTCTAACCTTGTCCGGATCTACATCAATACCTTGTTGACTAACAATAAAACCAAGTAACTTTCCTGATCGGACACCAAAAGTACACTTAGCTGGATTCAGGCGCAGTTGGAACTTTCTAAGACGCTCAAATAACTTCAAAAGATGATTCAAATGATCCTCCTCACTCTGTGATTTGGCAATCATATCATCCACATAAACTTCTATCTCTTTATGCATCATATCATGGAATAGGGTGACCATTGCCCTCTGATAGGTGGCTCCTGCATTCCTGAGACCAAATGGCATAACCTTGTAACAATAAGTGCCCCATGGTGTGATGAATGTAGTCTTTTCAATATCTTCAGGATCCATCTTGATCTGGTTGTATCCTGAAAATCCGTCCATGAAGGAGAAAACAACAAATTTAGCAGTGTTGTCAACCAAAGTATCAATATGCGGAAGAGGGAAATCGTCCTTCGGACTGGCCTTGTTCAAATCCCTATAGTCCACACACATTCTGACCTTGCCATCCTTTTTAGGGACTGGCACAATATTAGCTACCCACTCAGGGTACTTTGCAACTGCAAGGAATCCCGCATCAAACTGTCTTTTGACCTCTTCTCGAATCTTCAGAGCCATGTCTGGTCTTGTTCTTCGAAGCTTTTGCTTTACAGGAGGACAATCTGGTCGAAGAGGTAACTTGTGGACCACTATGTCTGTGTCTAACCCGGGCATATCTTGATACGACCATGCAAACACATCTACATACTCTTTGAGAAGCTTGACCAATCTTTCTCTGATGTCTGCCCCAAGTGTTGTACCAATCTTGACTTCCTTCTCATCTTCATCAGTGCCAAGGTTGATGGTCTCAACCTGCTCCTTATGTGGCTGAAGATCCGTGTGCTCATTCTCAACCAATCTTGCCAGTTCTTCGGGAATGTCACAATCTTCCTCACTTTCATCTTCCGCTTGGTAGATGGGCGAATCAAAGTTAGGAGAGAATGTAGAGTCATTGGATTCAACAGGGTTTTCGTTTATTCTGCATATGATAATGATTTGCTTTTATTAAAAGTGGAAAATAGAGAAATGCAAGAGGAAAAGCTTTTTTTTTTATTGGTTTTGAAAAATTTCCATTTTCTTTTAAAAGTGAAAAAAAGAGAGAAAAAACTGTAAATGATCAAAATAAGAGTTTAACCAAAATGCCTTCATTGATAATAACTTTTAAAAATGAGAAGGGGCCCTACAAAATACTCCCATAGCCTTGGGCAGGGCTAGGGAACTTTGAAAACATTGAAAAAACAACAAATTACTTTGACAATGGAAAAAACTCAGGGATCTCGACTGCCTCCCAATTGTCCAAGGCTTCTTCACACTGATACACCAAGTGATTCACATCTTCGTCTTCAGAAACTCCATCAACTACATTGACCTGATAACCAGCACTGGAGAACACTTCTTGAATGGTCTTCAGACGTCCTTTAACGGAGGTTGACGCTCCTTCTTTCACATGAGTTGGTTTGTAACCCAACCCGCAACGATCTAGCTTCTGCTTGACTTCGATGACATCACCCCAACCTTCATGACTTCTTTCTTCAATGGTGGAAATGGTACTCTTCAGCGATGCAAAAGACGGGATACCCTTCTCTTTTGGTTCCTCTACTTCCAGAAGGACAGCATTGGCTATCTCAAGAGCTTGGAAAGAAGTTTCCAAAGCATCTTCATCAGCCTCAATATAGGTAAAGGATGAAAGGTTGCTAACCATGAGATCTTCTTCCCCAGACACGGTCACCAGCTTGTTATTGACTACAAACTTCATCTTTTGATGCAGGGTAGAAGTGACTGCCCCAGCAGCATGGATCCAAGGTCTTCCCAGCAAGCAACTGTAGTTAGGATTGATGTCCATAACCTGGAAAGTGATTTTGAAGACCTGTGGCCCAATCAAGATTGGTAAGTCTACTTCTCCAATGATAGTCCTTCTTGACCCATCAAAGGCTTTTACAATCAGTGCACTGGGCCTCATCTCTGCCCCTTGATAAGATAACTTAGCCAGTGTTCTTTTCGGCAAAACATTCAAAGAAGATCCTGTATCCACAAGAACTCTTGCTAAAGTATCCTCTTGACATTTCACTGATATGTGGAGAGCACGGTTGTGGTCCAAGCCCTCCTTTGGAAGCTCCTCCATACTGAAACTGAGGTTGTTACACGCAGTGATATTGGCAATGACTCCATCAAACTGATTCACTGTTATATCATGCGTAACATGAGCTTGGGCTAGCAACTTCTGAAGCGCACTTCGATGAGCTGGAGAATGCATAAGAAGTGATAGGATAGATATTTTGGAAGGTGTTTGATGCAGCTGATCAATTACCTTATAATCACTTTTCTTTATGATTCTGAGGAACTCTGCATCCTCTTCTCCTAAGACTACCTCTTTATCTTTGTTGACAACAGCTGGTATGACTTCTTTAGGCGGAGCCGTATTGGCTTGCTGGGTATATACACGACCACTGCGAGTCAAACGACCTGCACCCGCTATATCAGTACTTGCAACTTTTGAACCTTCCTTCTGATTAGCTTTATCGATCTTCTGATGAACTTTCCCTGTATCATACTTCCAAGGAACTGCTTTAGTGTCTTCATAACGGAAAGAGTTACTCTTTTGTTCAAATCTTGGCTCAGGTATATTGAAAATTGGCACCACAGATTCTGGAGTATTGAAGATAGGTTGAACTCCTGAAGATTCAGGCAGGTTGAACACTGGCACCCAGGCAGAATCAGATTCAGGCAAGTTGAAAATTGGTTCAATCACTGCCACCTCATTCCTCTTCATATGACTGCTTACTTGTAAGACACCTTCATCAATCAAATCTTGAACATCTTTCAAGACCGATTCACATCCTTTTGGACTATCAACACAACCTTCACAATTTTGATGACAGCTCTTCAGTATACCCGCCTCTACTAACTTCGCGTGGAAGTCTCTAAGCGGGGTCTTGATCTCGGTGGCATTGAAAATCAAACCTTCTTCGGACTCATCAACAATAGCATTTATAGACCCGTGCTTGGGTAAAGGATTATCTTTGACATTCGGACCAGTATTCCCAAATGACAGAATGTTCTTCTCCATCAAATCTTTCACGATGTACTTCAAAGCATAACAACCCTCCAAATCGTGCCCCGGGGCACCTTCATGGAATAAACAGTGAGCATTTGGGTTGTAATTTGGTGGAAGCGGATTTGGTGGAGGACCCAAAGGCCTGGGAGTAACCAAACCCTTCTTCAGCAGTGAAGGATATAACTCAGTATAAGTTATAGGGATTCGAGGATTAGGAGGCCTTCCACCTGGTCTTCTGTTCTGAAAATTGGGATTTGGATGAGGAGCTGGAGTCCTCTGCTGGTAGGCTGAAGCATTGGGTGCTTGTTGATAGCCCGGATTGTTGATCATTGGTTGATAAGGTTGAATCATTGGAGCCGCTTGTTGGTACATCGGTACTGCTTGAGCTGGCCGATACATGGGGACTTGTGGATTAAATGCTGGTTGAACCGCCGCTACATAAGGATGTTGGGCATACTGTTGTTGATGAGCATACTGCTGTTGAGCCATAGGTGAAGGTCTCTGCCAAAGCGGATTTCTTCTTTGACCTGTTATTATGGCATTTGTCTCACCTTCTTTCTTCTTATGGAAGTTATTGGTAAATTTCTTAACATTACTTCCACTGCCAGTGTTGGAACTACCAGATGCACCACTCATCTTTCCACTTTTCAAACCGAGTTCTACCTTGATTCCCACAGCCACTAAATCAGAGAAACTAGCAGTTATGCTTCCCACCATTCTCTCATAGAATTCTGGTCGCACAGTGTCAACGAACCAGTCAGCTAATTCTTTTTCAGTCAATGGGGGCTCTACTTGAGAAGCGGTCCCTCTCCACCTCTGAGCATACTCTTTAAAGGATTCAGACTCTTTCTGGGACATGCTTAGCAATTGCCTCCTATCGGGAGCAAGGTTCATGTTGTACTTGTATTGCTGGATGAAAGCATCTGCCAAGTCTTGGAAACTGCGGATCTTCGACTGGTCAAGCGTCAGATACCATTTAGAAGAGATTCCCTTCAGACTGTCTTGAAAGCAGTGGATCATTAACTTATCATTGTCCACCTGAGCAGCCATTCTTCGATAGTACATCAAAAGATGGTTCTTAGGACAAGTTACGCCCTCGTACATATCAAACGTGGGTATCTTGAACTTTGGAGGTATTACCAATCCAGACACCAGACACATCTCTCTGGCAGCGGCACCAAAGATCTGGTCACCTTCAATCGCTCTTAACCTTTTTTCAAGGGTATCAAAATTCTCCTGCATCTTCACATGTTTCTCATCTCCGTTTTCAGACATATCTGGCGCTTCATACCCCTGATGGTCATTAAAATACGGTTGGGCACGGGTGTGCACAATGTCCTGTGTAAAATTAGCAACGGCATGATTCTCTTCATTAGTTACAGGAACAGTTTGTTGAGCAGCAAATCCCTGAGGAGGAGGCACAAAACCTTGAAAAGGAAATGCCATACCCTGAGAGGGAGGTGCGAAACTTTGAGAAGCTAAGCCTTGGGACGGAGGGAAGAAACCCTGAGCAGCAAATCCTTGGGAAGGAGGTATAAAACTCTGAGTAGCAAAACCTTGAGAAGGAGGGAAAAAACCCTGAGTAGCAAGTCCTTGGGAAGGAGGAATAAAACTTTGAGTAGCAAACCCTTGTGAAGGAGGTATAAAACTTTGAGTAGCAAACCCTTGTGAAGGAGGTATAAAACTCTGAGCAGTAAGTCCTTGGGAAGGAGGAATAAAACTTTGAGTAGCAAACCCTGAAGAAGAAGGAATAAAACTTTGAGAAGCAAAACCATGAGGAGGAGGGACGAATCCATGAGGAAGTCCAAAAGGAGGCCAGGTCACAGGGGTAATGACTGATGATGTAGGCTGGGTCGTTGCAGTGACAAATTCAGTTGTTGCAGTAACAATTTCTGACACCACAGTACGTTGGGTATCCATCTTCGCTCGAATGACTTGCAACATTTCCATCATCTGACCCATATCTCCACGAATATCAGAAAGCTCTTCGTTAACTCTGTCCATCTCTAGGTCTCTTTCAGCCATCCTCTTTCTGGCTTGAGCTCGAGTGTAGTATTTGCGTGAGAGCCTCAGTGTGAAAGCTGAATTGAGAGCAGATGACGGGAATGAGTTTCATGAAAAAAAATGCAAATGCAATGCAAAATGTATGAGTGCAATGCGAAAATGAAATTTTATTCAAGGAACTTAAGAAACAATTTGCAAATACCAAGGAACACATAATAATCAAAGGACATGATTTCATTAAATTCAAAAAGTGATACAAAGTCTTGAGTACATTTTCAAAAATCCCAAACAAAGCTTAATAAAGACAAAGACAAAGTCCTAAGGAGATTCTCCTAAAAGCCTCAAGTTGAGCTTCTCGATTTGTGCCTTCATCTGAGCCCTTTCAAGCATAAGCTGATCCACGATCGACTTCCAAGAAGTGTCCTCTTGAGTGCTGGAGGAAAATAGATCCTCCTGTGCTTTCCTTTTCTTGCTGGAGAGCTCTTCTTCTTCCTTCATCTTCAGCTGTCTTCTAAGTTCCTCATTCTCACTACTGATGATCTGATGACGATTCTTCCATGCATTCTTCTCTCGAATCTCTTTCTCCAAATCAATCTTCAGCTTCTCTGCATCGTCCATAAAGATTAGAATGGGTTTCTTGAAGGTCATAGGATCCTGGCGAGGGTAAGGCATCTTCAGACTGATTGCCCTATCTCGTACCCATTGGAGATAGGGTTCCATAGAAACACAATTCGGCTTTCCCAAGCTACTCCTCCCCTTCCTATGGATGTACTTCCAAGCTTGCATAATCTGTTTCTTGAGCTCTGGTTCTTCGTCATCCTTAAAGAAAATTCCTTCCACTTCAACACTCTTAGGTTTGTCCTTCAACGGGTACCCGAGTTGACGGCGAGCCAAAACCGGATTATAGCTGATTCCTCCCTTAGTGCCAAGAAGAGGCACATTAGCAAAATCACCACAGCTATCAATAATCAATATTCCATCATAAGCACGATTGTACCAGCTAATGTCAGAGTGGGTAAGAGACATGATCCTTTGTGACCACCACAAACCATCCTTAAGATTCCAAAATGAAGATGACTTAGGCAAGTGCGAAATAAATCACTCGTACAACAATGATGCACAACAAGTAATCATCCCTCCCTTATGGTGATTCCTCAGATGGATGGAATGATAAGTGTCTCCGAGCAAAGTAGGGACCGGGTTCTTCTTCAGAAAGATCTTGATGGCGTTCAGGTCGACAAAGTCTTCAAAGTTTGGGAAAAGCAGCACTCCATATATCAGCAGAATAAAAGTCGCCTCAAAAGCTTTCATATCCTTCACATCAACAAAATTCTTGGCCCTTTCTATCAGAAACTTTGTAGGGAATCCAAAAACCTTTCCTTTGTAGGTCATATTTGCCTTAACCTCCGGAACACTCAAATATGTCGCCTTTGCAATCTCCGCTTCTTCAGGGTCCTTCTCTAGAACAGGGAATGGAAACTCATCCTTAACACGTGATCCCACCAGAACTGAATACTCTTCCAAAGTAGGCGCCAATTGGTAATCAGGGAACGTAAAACAGTGATAGAGAGGATCATAAAACTGGAGCATCACAGAGAGCAACCTTCCATCCCACTCAGTCTTAAGCAAAGCTAAAAGTCTCCTATGCTTCTCCACGAAGGCTTCTTGATCCAAAACCATATCTCTTAATTTCCTTAGGTCTTCAAGTTTGGGAGTTTTGAATGTGTACTTGACAGTCTTTCTTCTTCCAAAGTCCATGATGATACCTATGATATTTGCAAAGATAGAGTTTCTGAGTTCCTTGAATAAATGGTAAAAATGATGCTTCATGATGCGTGAATGCAATGAACACACAAACACAAACAAGGCTTAGGTTCAAAGCTTGCATGAGGTCAAAGGTTCAACCCTCCCAAAAGGTATGTACTATGGGTTTATTTGTACCTGTACAACGGGTTCTAAAAGTTCCCAGAATCACTGTCCCATCTTTCGGATATTACCGACTTCCCAACTCGACTTGGTAATCAGTAATATTCTCAAGAGAGTCTCATCCGAGTGCAGTATCGCGTATCAACTATTTCGGATTTACACCCTCATAGTCATCGCACTACATCCCTAAAAAGGCCAAGTGGGGGTAAATGTTCTAAGGTCCTCAGCATTAATGGCTCTCAGGTCGAATATAGTAATGTTTTCACGACTGAACTCGATCAACAAAACTACATCCGAGGAGGCCTCCGCTGAGTGGTGGTGTCTCAAGTCAACTTGGTCGGGACTCAACTCCCTACAAGCCTTCTTGAATATACCACCGTCCTATCTTATTTGCACTCAAGTCCGGGTTAGGACTTATCTCACCACACATGGAACACCCAACAAAAAAAATCCAAAATAATAACAAGCAATACAACAACAAATATACAAATAAACAAGGTGGGCTTAACCCTCAAAAATATCTTTCCCCAGTGAAGTCGCCATTTCTGTCGCGGTGAGAATCGGATACCAAGCTATTAAGTGAGCTTGAATCGCAAAACATTTAATGTTCACCACCGACTTTAATTTAATCCAAAAGGAAAAGGGAAAAAGATCGTAAAAACCCTAAATGAGGAGAAACTAGGTTCGGGGGTTGATTATACCTAGGGAAGGTGTTAGCATCCTAAGCATTCGCAGTATCCTACGGGAACCTCTTGTTAATATTTGTATTATTGTTGTTTATTGCTTGCTGAAACTATGGGAACCTAAGGTTTTTATTTCTAATGGTGCTCGCACAACATCGCATCGATGCCTACGTATCGGGTATAGAATCAGAGCACTCGTAGTTCTCCTAAGGATTAACGAACACTTGGTTACGCTCAAGGTTCGCAGGGTAAAGTAAGTGTTATGTCAAACACTCACGTGACTTTAACAAAGTCACAAAAATTTGTAAAATAAAAATCCTAATGGTTAAGGTCGAAAAGGAACTAGGGATGGCTAAACTTCCTATGACATTGAGTCAACTGCAGGAGTTCTTTCCCTTTTGGATTGAAAAGCATAAACAAAAATAAATAAAGGTGCAAGCTCCTAAGACTAGGCAAAGGTTGCTACTTGCAAATGAAATAAACATGGTAAAAATAAATAAAGTGCATGGAAGTGTACAAGATAAAAGGCTTAGTAACCGGGCTATGACTCGATATATGGATCGAGAATGCGGGGGTGTAAAACAAGCGTGGCGGGTCAATTTGCTTAAGTTGAAAAGCTATGAAGTGTAAAGACCGTGCAGATGGCGATCGTAAAACGACCGACTTACGTGTGTGAGTGAAGTGTGTAAAGTTCACTTGGCATTGGACCAAGGATTTATCATCTTGAAAATTAAAGTCTCAAAGGTGTGCGCTTTCAGTTTTATCTTAACAAGTATATGGTCATCTTGCAAAATTAAAAAAAAAAAAAAAATTCATGGCATATATACAACCAAAATGATAAACAAGAAGTTCGCACTTACACAAAGAGAAAAAAAAAGGAAAAAAGAAAATCTAAACTCAAACTCCCACCCTAATGAGACACATTTAGAAAGATCTAATCTAAACTACCTAACCACTATCTAAAATAAAAATGGCTCTAAACATATTTTTTGTATGGGTTTTTTTAGAGTTAAAAGAATTAGTTAAGAAAGGAAAATAAAATATTTTTGGACTTTTTGATGAAATTATTAAATAGAACTCAACTAAATAACTAAATATTAAAATAGAGATGCTTTTAAAATGAAAAGTTCAAAGACAATATTTTTGGATTTTTTAAATGTACTAAGAAAATAATAAATGGATATTAATAAGAAAATTAAAGATGAAATAAAGTAAAGTTTGATAAAAATTAATCAATATAAAGAAAATATTTTTGTATTTTTTGATATTAAAAACTTACTCTAATTTTTTTATTTTTCTATTAATTAATTAACATCACTATACTAAAAATTTAAAATTTTTTTTTTTAACTCTTTAAAAGAAACAATACATTTTTTTTTACCTTCTATTATTTAAAATATTTAAACTTAGATAACACTAAGAGGAAAAGAGAAAAAGAACTAATTTAAAAAAATAAAAAAATGTTGAAACAAAAATATAGAAAACACTAACAACTAAGAAAAAGAAAAGAGCTAAATTTTTATGATTTTTATATAATAATATCTAAAAAAAAAAAAAAAAAAAAAAAAATCTATAACCTTTTTAACTTTTCTAAGAATGATAAAAAAATGTACTAATCTTTTCTATGATAATATCTAAATTAATGAATGAAAATATATCTCTATAACTTTGATTGAATTTTTAATGACAATATTTAAAGGTAATAAATAAATGTATGATACTATAACTTAACTTTTTTAATTTTTTTTATAATAATATCTAATAATTATAAAAGGAGATAAATGCTATGAATTTTTTATTTGTTTTAATAAGACCTAAAAATAAGGAAAGAGAATAAAATATATTAACTTCTTTGATTTTTCTAACAATACCTGGAAATAAAGAAAGAGAATAAATTCTAATATTTTTGATTTTTTTTTATATAATAATATCTAATAATAATAAAAGGAGATACTTGTTATAAATTTTTTATTTTTTTATATAAGACCGAAAAATAAGGAATGAGAAAAATAAATGTAATCCTTTTTTAAAATACTAATAATATCTAAATAAATAAAATGAGAATAAATGCATTAACTTTTTTTTTATTTTCTTATACTTAGAAACTTAACAATCTTTTAAAATCTTTTTTAGATATAGAAACTAAATATTTTTTTGAATTTTTAGATATTAAGAAAATAAACATTTTTGGATTTTTTTTTGTTAATTAATATTACCATATTTTTTTAACCTAAAGTTAAAGCCTACTAATTAAGTATAAAAGATCAAAATGAAAACAAATAATCCTACTAAACTCTTTTCTTCTTACTGTTTTTTATATTTTTCTTTTTACATTTTATAACAAAATTCAGATAAAGAGGAAAATAAACAAAGTTAACTTTTTATTATTTTTTATAACAAGATCTGAAAGTAAATGTAAATAAGTATATAATTTTGTTTTTTTATTTTTGTTTTTATAATAATCTAAATAATAACGAAAGACACACACAACAAAAAAAACTAAATTTTTAACTTTTGATTTTTGTAACAACTATCTAATAGAAAATATATACATATATATATATATCTACCCTTTTATAACATAATAAAAATAAATGTAGTTTTTAATAATTATTAATAATATATCTAAGTAGTAAAAGAAAATTAATGGGTGTTAAATTACACTTTTAATTTTGACAATAATATGTAAACAGTAAAAGGAAATAAAAGAGTGTTCTCTTTGGATTCTCTCTGTATCTCATCTTTTCACGTTCTTTCTCTCAAACCTTTGTATTTTATCGCTCCCAATAAAAAAAAAAAACTCGTTGGAAAACTCGAAGGATTCACCGTTCACCACTCCAATCAACGAAATTCCAATCACAAAACCCTAACTATTCTACCTTATGTTCAAAACTGGCCTTAGATTTGTTTTAAAAAAAAACCCAAACACTCAGATCGGAGTTCAACCGATCGGAACCCTAAATGAAAACCGAAAACCTCAACAACGCCGATTATATGCTAACAACAAACACAACGAGCCAAATGCAAGATAAATGTCAGATAAAAGAAAGGATTTAGGGATACCTAGGACGCCGCCGCCTTCGACAATAGTGATTCCGACAAGTTCAGGTGAGCAACTCTCTTTCAACTCTGAACTTTCTCTTTTGCTTTGGCCCTTTACTCGTCCCTCTTCTTCTTTATTGTGCTTCTTCTCTATTTTTTGGTGTGCCTAGTATGATTTGTTGGTTGTGTTTTTTATGATGAGTGAAGGTTTTTTTTGTTGCTTGTGTAACCATGGTTGTGCTTTATGTTGTTTGGCTCTGTTTGAATATGGAATTCATTTTCTTGCAACGATTTGTTGTTTATGGTTTTCTCAGTGTTTATTGTGTTTTTCTGTGTATTGGTGGCTAGGTTTTTCTGGTGTCTGCTCATATATTTTTTTTGGTTTTCTTGTGACCGTCTTTGATAATGAAAAAATTGCACTTATATATAAAGTGGAGTTATGGTTTGTTGATTTGAAATTTTTGCACTGATAGAATGGGAGGAAACTTGCGGTTGAAGGGTGTTCTAGGAGAGGGGACAAACTTCTGCTATTATGGATGGAGTGGGATGAATCTGGGGGCTGTAGCAGAGCAGTAAAGGTACCAAAATGCAGGTCTGAGTTTTTTGTTTTGTCTGTTACAAAAAAAAAATTGTTTGCTAGTGTAACAAAATTGTGGTCCCAACTGAATTCTTGTACTGCCTTGGCATTCTGTTTTTTGAAACTATGATCTTTTTAGTGCTTACAACATTATGTGATATGTTGAATGATGCAATGAATTAGTATATGATAAAACTTATGTATGAATATATCATGATAAAATTAAAATGCTTGATTAAATGTAATGTTTGGAACTATTTTGATGAAATTGGATTTAAAATTAAAATGAATGTGTATGATAAAAAAAAAAAAATGATGAATGAACCAAATATGATGTATGCTTGATGACTTTGAAATTTGAGTATGAAAGATGACGCTTGATTATTAGGGATGCATGACTTTGACATGAATGATGTTTGATTGGAAATAGTTATGGATGAATGAATTATGATGATCTATTTGAATATGAACATAGAATTGGAATGTGCTTGGATGAACATGATTAGAAAATAATTGGGATATGATTATGTATGAATGAATCTTGAATGATTATATGAATGCTAACTTTTTTTTTAAATTTTCATGTGCATGATGGATGGAAGAGGCATGAAGTTTGGAGATGTGGCATAGCATGAAGAATTCAAGAAAACAAACATGGAGTTGGGTGAATTTGCTTAGGATGAGAAAAGCTTTGAACCATTTGTAATCAAGCAACACTTTATAGTTTTGGATTTTGTAATTGTACCAATTTTGTAGTTTGTAACTTGTATGCAATCTTTGACAAAAGCTTGTAATTGAATTTGGTCATGGGTTTGAAACTTGAATTGTAACTTAGACATGAGTTCTCCATTAGGGATGAACTTGAGATTGACAACTTGAAATAGAAGCTTGGAATTTGGAATTAGAATTGGACTTAGAGATTTGAAAAGAATTTGGAACTTGAATTTGAAAAGAATGTTTGGAATTTGGATTGGAAATTTGTAATGAAACTTGAAATTTGAATTGGAAGCCTTGAATTGGAGTTGGAATTTTGTGGTTTGAAACAAACTCTTTTTTCTTATGAATTTGGAATGTACTTCGAAATGAAATTTGACATTGAATTTAGGATGAATTTGAAATGTGATTACGAATTTGAACCTTGAATTGAAATTTGGAAATTTGAATTGAAATGAAAAAGAATCTAGAATTTAAATATGAATTAAAATGAAAAGAAAATAGAAATTTGAATTAAACTTGAATTTTATGAATGAATTAGAAACTAGAAAATTAAACTTGAAATTTGACATGAAATTTAAAATGATTCTTGAATATGAGTTAGAAGTGAACTTATAAATTGAATTGGAACCTTGAAATGAAATTTGGAAATTTGAATTGGAACCTTGAAATTGGAAGTGAAAAATTGGACTAGAAATTTAGAATAAAACTTAGAAGTTGAAATAAAAACTTGAAATGGAATTTGCGATTGGTAACCTGAAATAGGCTTGAGACTTAGAACTTGAATTGAAACATGGAATGGAAACTTGAAAATAAATTTTGAATTGGAATTGGAGTTAAACTTATGATAAAATTGAATTGAAAGTTTGAAGTGGGATTTAGAAATTAAATTTGAAGTTGAAATTTTTGAAGTGATTGAGATTGAAAATGAAACTTGAAATAAGACTTGGAATGGAAATAGAAACTTGAAAAATGAATTGAAAATTAGAAATAGAAATTAAAATTAAATTTAGAAACAAACACTTGAAAATGAATTAAAAATTAGGAATAGAAATTAGAAATTAACTTAGAAATAAAAACTTTGAAAATAAAATGGAAATAAAATTTAAGTTTAAAATTTAAGAATGAATTAAGAATTAGAAGTAGAAATTGAAACAAGAATTAGAAGTAGAAATTAAAAGAAAATTAGAAACTTGAAAATAGAATAAGAAAAGGAAATAGAAATTAAAATCAAAACATGAAAATAAATTAAAAAGTTAGAAATGTGAAATAGAAATTAAATAAAAAAAACTTGAAAGTGAAAAGAAATTAAAATTAAATTTATAAATAACTTGAAAATGAGTTAGAAGCAACAAAAAAAATAAATCTTGGAATTTCTCTTTTAAATGCGATGAATGTATGATGCGAGCAGTTAGGGGTAAAATTTGGGGTGTGACAATCCCCATTTGTTGTCTCATGTTTGTATCACTTCATAGCATCATTAACATCATAAATATGCTTCTGGTTTTGGTTTGCATCATGTCATTCCATCCCATTTTGCATTGCATTGCATTTCTTTTCTAACCTTTCAGGTGGTAAGTGGCTTTGAGAAGTGAATTTGCCTTCACTTCTCATAACTTCTCTTCATCTCTCTCTTGCATCCATGCTGCATTTTATCTTGTGTTTGAGATTGAGCTTGCTCATTCTTCTTATTCCCACTTTCTTTCTTCAAGTGACTTGACTTCTTGAATGAAGCAAGTTGCTTTGCTTCTCTTGATCCTTTCATCTGCTTCCTGGTGGTTCCTCTGAAGATTGTTCTTGTAGACCTCACAAACCTTAGGAACAACCAAGCATGACAATGATTAGGGTTTTGATTAGTCTCCCCTCTTAGTTTTACCTTTGTGTCTCTCTTGAGTCTTCTCTTCTCATCTCTTAATCAGGGACTAAACCCTAAAGGCTTTAAGGCTTTGTGATTAAGCTTATGCCTGCATCCTTCTATTAGGATGGAGTGTATAACTTTAATCCTAAGTGTTAAACCCTTAATGTGTTTAAATCTCTTAATCAATCCACTTAATAATCATCAAGACATCACACTTGTAACTTGGGCCTTGCATTAGGGTTCTAATTCTTCCTTAATTGGTTAAGAAGGACTAACCCTAGTGTTAATGGACAAGTCCCCCTCAAGTTGTCTTACAAATCATAAAACTCACTTCATCATCTTATCATTAACTAAAATCCACTTAATAAAGGCTTTGTTTTGTCATGAGTTTAATCCCTAATCATGGATTAAGTTGAGGAGCTTTCCTCAGCTTAAACATTCTCATCTATTATCCTTCTATTAGGATGGTGTAATGAGTCTGTTTATTCCCTGATTATGGCTTAACCTCATTACTTAACACTAAACAAAAACAACAAAAACATCTAAATAATCACAAGTAGGTTAATGATCTTAATCCTACATCAAGGTGTTTAAGTGTGAGAATCTGACTTCACAATTAAGGTATTCTCATTACCCCTAATCAGAGGGAAGATGTGATGAGTTTACTAACCCATTGGTTTAGGCTTAAGCTCATTAACTTATGAAAAACTTTCAAAAGCAGTAAAAGACTGAAAACACAAAAACAAACAATAATTGTTTCCTCCGGGATTCTTTTCTCATCATCTTCACTCATAAACGAGAACTTGCTTCTTCCGTCTAATGCAAGACAGTTTGCACCTGAGCCAGACAGGTCATACACTTGAGCATAGATAAGTAAGCAGTTCACAAGTCAATTCATCTTTCAGTCTCTTTGGGTCGAACTACGGTGTTCTGACTTCCTCATTGCACGAGAGGATACGTAGGCATAACTTAACAGTTATCGAACAAAAGTCTCTGTATACTCCCCCTCCTTCCATCTTCATTCTTTTAAGCCTCATGGTCATGAGCATTTCACTCCTTTCTTACACTGACACTTTCATACTTCATATCACTTATACACTATACACTGACACCTGTACATCTTTCCAGCTCTTTTACACACAGATTGCACTGACACTACCCCTTTAAAACACAAATCTTGCAAGCGTGGATCCCGTCGAGTACGACGGACAATCTGGGTGCTAATACCTTCCCAGGTTGTAACCAACCCCCTTTCTCAGTCTCTCTGGTTCGCAACCGTCTTATCCATCTCTTTCCAGGTCTATGCAGCATTGCCTTTCCTCCGGGATAAAAATGCCTAGCTGGCGACTCTATTCATCTCCAGTGAGTTCACGACTGTGTGTTCTCATTGTCCCTCTCGCCGACCGTTCGCGTCTGTACCTTTATCTGGGCCTGGTCCCACTTATCGGGAGCGACAGCTTGGCGACTCTGCTGGGGACCCTTATACTGCAACCAGGGCTTCTGGTTCTTTTTGTGGGTTCCTCCTAGCGCTTGATTGATTTGTGTTTACTGGGGTGTTATGTGCTTATTTGTGTTTATATATTTGTATTTATTTTTGCTTTATGTACAGTTGTTTACTGCTTTCTTTATAGCTTTGCATTATATCATATTGTCATACTGTGCTACTGGCTGGATCTGTTGTTTGCTTTGGTGGGTGGGTGTTCCATTGAGAGTTAAGGTCCTATACCTGGGACCTGAGTGACACCTAGGCTAGAGTGGTTCATATTCTTTCCCATTCCATCTCGGTCTGGTGCGGGAATATGAGACACGGTTCAGATATGGGTTTCTTCTTGAGAACTCTGTGTTGCAGATTTCCTGCAATGCTAGGGCTATCTGGGAAGCCTGCTAAGTCTGGATGACCTTTAGTATTGACCTTCAGAAACTGAGGTGAATTAGAGGAGGAACTTTTATGGTTATTGTAAACACTGTACCTCCGGGTTAGAAGTGTTTACACTTCTCATAACTGATCCAAGTCTGAGGATCCTTGTTTTAGAACACCACCTGTGAGGGGGTTGGGCTGTTTACAGGTTTGCAGGTACCCTTGGCCTCAGCATACCCTGTTACTTTGATTTGATTAAGAATACTCCATGTTGGAACAGTTCTTGTGATTCTAAACCCTGGACATGTGACTCTTTATTTGAGTCCCCCACCTTGGTTACTGGACCTATAGACCTCCATCTGGAATTCTTGAATATACCTGGACTTATATCAGAGCATTTGATCAGATCCAGCTCAGTCACAAACCCTTGCATATCATTTGCATACATCCTCATTGCATCATTTTGACATTTGTTTATTTTGTTTTTCAGGGTATCCATTTCCATTTTTGGCTTGGTTTTGACCCCATCATCAGTATAGACCTACCTTCATCAGCATCTGCTTCAGCTATCAGCTATCTGCTTCAGTCACCTGCACCAGCCAACCGGTGGCCCATCTTTCAGTGTTATCATCAGCACCTGTCTCCACTCATCCTCAACATCATGGTACCTAAAAAGAGTAATATCACCTACCACTTCTTCCAGCCAGAGCTAGCTGACATCAGGAGGATTCATACCCTGATCACTCCAGACCATATACCACTGTTCAGGGAACACTATGGAGATATACTTGATGTGGTTATGGATTTGGACCCTTCGCAGAGAAGCCTGATTCATACTTGCCTTCAATTTTATGATCCCCCATTGAGATGTTTTACTTTTCAGGACTTTCAGCTGGGCCCTTTATTGGAAGAATACTCATCATTGGTTGGTATACCTATCAGGGGTGGAATCCCTTTCAACCCTGAGATGGTCTTTCCTGGTAATGAAGAGGTAGCAAAGGCTTTGCATCTGGAATCAGTTCTGATTGGGCTGCATATGACTACTAAGGCTGGAATCCCTGGCCTGCATCTGGATTTCTTGATCTCTCAAGCTACCCTGAAAGCTTCTTTAGGAGAGTGGAAAGCAGTCTGTGCCTTATTGGCCCTGAGCATATATGGAATCATATTATTTGCAGATGAGCCTAGATTCATTAGCAAGAATGCAATCCATCTTTTCATCCTGAGGAACCCAGTGCCCACTTTATTGGGGGATTTTTACTACTCAGTACACCAGAGGAATGAAAAGCAGAGGGGAAGATTAGTGCGGTGCTGTGCTCCTTTGTTCCATACTTGGCTTCTCAGGCATTTGCCCAGAACAGATGCATTTTTGAACCCTCATCAGCAGAGAAACTGGGCTAGAAGACTCACTGCTCTGACTTCAGCAGATATCAGGTGGTGCACTCAAAGCACAAAAGGCAGGGATATCATTACCAGTTGTGGGCAATTTCCCAATGTGCCCCTGATAGGAGTTAAGGGTAACATTAATTACAATCCTCGGCTGCTCAAAAGACAACTGGGCTATGCACTGGTTCACACTCCTAAGGCACAAGACTTGGTTGAGACTCTTTACTGTGAGAACAAGCCTAATCTGGCTATTGTTAGGCAGGCAGCCTGGGCCTGGGATAATGTTCAAACTAAGGGAGTAACCATTCTGGGGAAGTGCAACAATGTAGCATCAGCACAATATCATGAGTGGTCCCGTGCCAGGGCTCAATTCTCTGGAATGCCCTTTACCATGGAGGATATGCCTGGATCATCCTCAGCACCACCCCCTGCCACTGTCAGTTTGGAGGAGTTTGAGGGTTTGAAAGAGAGAAATGAGAAGTTGACTCAGGCTTTGCAGAAGACCCTCCGGGAGAGGAGTGATGGTAGGATGGATATTGAGAGGTTAGAGAAGTTGAGAGTGGAGCATCTGGCTAAAGTTGAGAAGTCTGAGGATTACATCAAGAAGTCTAGGGCTGGAGAACAAATTCTGAAGAATACTTGCAAGGAGGCCCAGTTCTAGAAAGCCAGGACAGACTTGTATCTGAAGGAGAGTCAAGCTAGGTGGGTCAGGATCACCGAAGCTCGTACCCTGGAAGATAAGAGGACTCAAGACAAGATAGAGCAGCTGGAAGCTAGTGCAAAAGAGCAGCAAGAAGCTCTGGCAGCAACCCAGAAGGAGATATCAGAGCTGAAGATCAAAGCTGGAGTGAAGAGGTCAAAGGACCAAAGTCAACACAAGAAGCTAACTGCAACTGTTACTACCCGGAACCTCCTTATCAGGAATCTCACGGAGCGTCCAGCTGATCCTGTGACCGAAGCACTTCTCAAGGAAGTTCGGGAGGATGAGTTTGGTCTTTATGTTTGACTATTTGCTTGTTGTTGCTTTCATTTTATGTACTTTTATTTTCTTGTAATGTATTTTGGCCCCTCAGAGGGTTTGTATTTGTAATCAAACTGTGTACCATTTGTCTTTTGTAATATATGTACCAGTTTGTTCCATCCGAGTTTACTTCGAAAGCAACATCAACAGCATCTTCAAGGGTCTGGAAGGGTCAAAACTGAATGCCAAGCCGGATACCTTGAAAACAAATAAGCATACTGCATTGCATGCTAACCTTTTGTTTTGTTTTGCAGATCTTTGTTTTATTGTTACTAACTCTGTTGTGATGTTCAGGAATTATTGCTCGACGCCGGGTATTTCCCCTCAACCGTCCGCACCGATATCCAACCCGTAACAACCTTCCGGGCATACAAATGGATCAGGTACAACAGGACCTTGCAGAGGTTAGAAATCAAATGGCAAACGAAAGATTGGAAATGAGAACGCAGATGACGCAGTTTATGGAAGTGATGAACAACATGGCTCAGAGCCAAGAAAGATTGAGAGCCATGGTGGAAAGGCAGAATCAAGAAGATCCACATATAGGGACTGCTGGCACCAGCAACAATGAAAGGGTCCAACCTCACGTCAATCCCCCTGTATTTGGCCCCCACCTTCATCCAGAGGTCAACATTCCTGCAAATGTTCAAGGGACTGCCACTGCAGGCAGGGTACTGCAAGAAGACCCCCAGGAGGATCAGTTTACAGTAATGGGTGCTGGGGAAGAAGCTTATGACAGAAGGCTGGATGAGATAGCTGAGAAATTAAGATCCTTAGAGTCTCAAAACTCTTTGGGTTTCGATGTTATGGACATGGGCTTGGTAGACGGGGTCAGGATTCCCCATAAGTTTAAGCCTCCTTGTTTTGAAAAGTACAACGGGACTTCGTGCCCCCGGACCCATTTGCAATCATTTCTGGGGAGGTTGAAGGCCTACACCATGGACGAGAAGCTCTGGATGTTCTATTTTGAGGATAGCTTGACGGGAGCTTCAAGAGAATGGTACTCTCATCTGACAAGAGCAACTATCAGGTGTTGGAAGGACCTGGCAGAGGCCTTTATCAGACAGTATCAGTACAACTTAGATATGGCACCTAACAGGACCCTCCTAATGGGAATGTCACAGTCATCAAGGGAAAGTTTCCGAGAATATGCCCAGAGATGGAGGCAATTGGCTGCTGCTGTTCAGCCGCTTATGTCTGAGAGGGAAATGGCAGATATGTTTATGAACACCCTCCAGGGAACATATATTGACAGGCTAGCTGCTTTCTCTTCCATTAGCTTTGCAGATGTTGTCATAGCTGGAGAAAGAATTGAGAGCCTGTTGAAGATGGGCAAGATTTCTGACAACGGCGCCAGCTCGTCCAGCAATACAAGGAAGCCTTTTGCAGGCCCAAGAAGAACTGGCGAGACCAATGCCATCCACACCAACAGGGGCAGACCTCAATATGTTCACAGGTCTGTGGCAGCAGTCACCATTCCCGCTCCAGCTCATCCTTAACCAGCTTATCAACCTCCGCAGCAAAACTATCAGCAACAACCTCAGTACCATCAACAAGCTCAGTATCCTCCGAGAAACTACAACAACACCAACAACAACAATCAGCAAATGCCATTCCAACAGAGACCCTCTCAGGCCAATAGGGTGATCGACCCGATCCCTATGCCCTATGCAACACTATTGCCACAACTCCTGAAACTCAACCTAGTTGAGCTAAGGACGTTGGCACCTCCAGATCCTAATAGTCTACCCAGGAATTATGACTCCAACGCCAGATGTGCTTTTCACTCAAATGCACCTGGCCACAGTACAGAAAAGTGCAGAGCCTTGCACATGAAGGTACAAGACCTGGTAGACTCTAAGGCCCTGAATTTTGCACCACCACCCAATGTTAATAAAAACCCTATGCCACATCACGGAGGTCCCAGAATCAATGCTATTGAAGAAGACAAGCCGTCTTATTTAATAACCAGTGTGGGTCGGATCCGGACACCGTTGGTAGAGATCAAGGCTCAACTCCTCGAATGTCAAATGTTCCCGGGGTGTGAGTTAGGGTGTGCTTACTACAATATTTCAGTAAATGGGTGTGGTAATTTGAGGGATGGCATAGATGGTCTCATTCAGAGTGGCCAACTTCAAATCACCACCTCATTTCCTACAAATCCAGCAATCTCATCAGCAACAATTTCAGCATCTCCTACAACTGCAACAACCATTGTTCCCGACAACTCTTCGGCTTCATCAACAAATGTTTCATCTGTCACCTCAACTGACCAGGTATCAACGAACGTTCCTTCTACAACTCCAGCACCACTTCATTTTGAAACTCCTACAACAACAACACCCATCCTCCCGACAATGTCTCCTACAACATCAGCAACAAATAATGAAGACGTCTCAACCGTTACAATCTATTACGATCCTGAAAATAACTCTGCCTACAACTCACAAAGTTCTACTCCCATCAGAGCGCCTGTCACGATATATTACGATCCACAGACTATCACAATTCCTTCCGCAGCTGCAGTCAGTCCAGTCACTATCACAGTGCCTGGACCAGTACCTTATGAAAGCAGTAATGCCATCCCCTGGCATTATGGCTCCGATTTATACTGCGAAGGACAAAAAGTCACTTTTGAATCATCAACCCCTGCACCACAAATAGACAATGTGGGAGGAGGCGGAGGCTTCACTCGAAGCGGACGTCTCTTTGCTCCACAAATTCAAAGACCCACTGCCGAAGCAGAAGCTGCTGCCAAGGAAAAAGGGAAAAGCTTGGTGCAGGAAGAGCAGGTTGTTAAAGAAGCTTTGAAAACGCCCTTTGACCAAGAGGTTGATGAGTTCATGCGAATCATCAAGAAAAGTGATTACAAAATAGTGGATCAGCTTCATCAGACGCCTTCCAAGATCTCAATCCTATCATTGCTTATGTGCTCTGAGGCCCATCGGAATGCACTACTGAAAGTCTTGCACGCAGCTTATGTGCCTGAAGAGATCACCGTCAATCAGTTGGAAGCTGTGGTTGGAAATGTTAATGCTAGTCATGGACTAGGGTTCACCAACACTAATTTGACCACGGAAGGCCGCAACCATAACAAGGCTTTGCACATAACTATGGAATGTAAAGGTGCAGTCCTTTCCCATGTGCTGGTAGACACGGGGTCATCCCTCAACGTCTTACCTAAAAAAGCCCTTGTGAAGCTAGAGTATGACGGATTGGCGTTAAGACCCAGCAACCTGGTGGTGAGAGCCTTTGACGGTTCTAAGAGATCGGTTCTGGGAGAGATTGAGTTGCCTATAACGATTGGCCCGCAAACTTTCAAAACGACCTTCTACGTGATGGATATACAGCCTGCCTACAGCTGTCTATTGGGTAGGCCATGGATTCACGCCGCTGGCGCCGTGACCTCAACCCTTCACCAGAAGTTAAAATTCGAGTGGGAGGGCCAAGTCGTTACTATCTGTGGAGAGGAGGATATTTTTGTCAGCCACCTGGCTACCTATAAATACATTGAGATGGATGGGGAGATCCATGAAACAATGAGTCAAGGGTTCGAGGCCTTGAATATAAATGAAACATCTGCTGTACCTGGAACTTCAATGACATCATACCAACAAGCCCGGAAAGTTGTTGAGGAAGGAAATGCCCAAGGCTGGGGCAAATTGTTACCGGTGGAGAAGAAAGAGGATAGATTTGGGTTGGGTTACAAACCAACTCAACAAGATCAAGCAGAGGCTGCAAAAGAGCCCAACTTTGTTAGTGGGGGGATGCTCACCCCTGATGCTGTCAACAATTTGGAAGACGAGGATGAAGAAGAACGCAACCTGGAAAGCTGGATTCGCCCAAAGATCCCGGGGAGCAGTATCTCAAACTGGTCTTCCCAGGAAATTATAAGAGTTACTCATGCAGAGTAATTATTATTTCCTGTATTTTATAAGCATGCATCAAAGTCTTGCATCTTGCCCAAGATGACAAGACTCATTTTGTAATCGGGCCATCTGTACTTTTTGTGCAACAAGATTAATCAATGAAATATCAGACATCTTTTTGCAAACGAATCCTTTTTCTTTTCCGCTCACTGTTTTTCCATTTTTCTTTTTGTACAAAACATAAATGGCAGTGTTTTCAAAATGACAACTTTATTTCACTTTTAAAAACAAGATTAAAATCAAATCACTAAAATGAACAAACTGAACCCTTGCAGAATGTGCCTTCCAGACAGCACCGACAACAGCACGGCTATGACTTCGTATGACTTTGACAATCCAATCAATCAAGCTGATGAAGGGGTTGAAGAAGAATATGAGCTTCCTGAAGAGCTAGCCAGGTTGTTAAGACAAGAGGAAAAGGTCATTACTCCTCACCAGGAGGAGGTTGAAACGATCAATCTTGGTACAGATGAAGACGTGAAAGAAGTTAAAATCGGGGCCTGCTTACAAGACTCAGTGAAGAGACAACTGATTGACCTGCTTCGAGAGTATGTAGACGTGTTCGCTTGGTCCTATCAAGATATGCCAGGGTTGGATACCGTCATTGTTGTGCACAAGCTGCCTTTGAGAGAAGAATGCCCGCCGGTTAAACAGAAACTGCGCCGTACTCGTCCAGACATGGTAATGAAAATCAAGGAGGAGGTACAAAAGCAATGGGATGCCGGGTTCCTTGCCGTAACTAGCTATCCACCGTGGGTTGCTAACATAGTACCTATTCCTAAGAAAGACGGCAAAGTAAGAATGTGCGTTGACTACCGGGATCTGAACAGAGCCAGCCCGAAGGATGATTTCCCTTTACCTCACATTGATGTATTGGTGGATAATACGGCTCAATTCTCGGTATTCTCCTTCATGGACGGATTTTCAGGATACAATCAGATCAAGATGTCACCTGAAGACATGGAGAAGACAACCTTCATCACACCCTGGGGCACGTTCTGCTACAAAGTAATGCCATTTGGGCTTAAGAATGCCGGTGCGACGTATCAAAGGGCTATGGTAACATTATTCCACGATATGATTCATAAAGAGATAGAATGTTATGTGGATGACATGATTGCCAAGTCCCTTACCGAAGAGGACCACCTGGTAAATCTGCTAAAGCTATTCAAGCGTCTGAGTAAATACCAACTAAAGTTGAACCCCAACAAATGCACATTCGGGGTGCGATCTGGTAAGTTGCTGGGTTTTATTGTGAGCGAGAAAGGGATTGAAGTTGACCGTGATAAAGTCAAATCTATTCAAGAAATGCCTGCACCAAAGACAGAGAAAGAAGTTCGAGGGTTCTTAGGTCGATTGAACTACATCTCAAGGTTCATATCTCACCTCACAGCAACCTGTGAGCCCTTGTTCAAATTGTTGAGAAAAGAACAGACGGTCAGGTGGAACGAAGACTGCCAGAAGGCTTTTGACAAGATCAAGGAATACTTACAAGAACCTCCAATCCTTATGCCTCCAGTTGAAGGAAGACCTTTGATAATGTACTTGACAGTATTAGAAGAGTCAATGGGGTGTGTGCTGGGCCAGCATGACGAGTCTGGTCGAAAAGAGTATGCAATATACTACCTAAGCAAAAAGTTTACCGACTGTGAACAATGTTATTCACTGCTCGAGAAAACTTGTTGTGCTTTAGCGTGGGCTGCTCGCCGACTGAGACAGTATATGTTGACCCACACTACTTTATTGATCTCAAAGATGGACCCAGTTAAGTACATATTTGAAAAGCCAGCGCTTACCGGACGGGTTGCAAGGTGGCTGTAAACACCCCAAATTTGCCCTCACCCATTTCACCATGGCTGGTGATCATCTCATATGCATAAACACAATCATATCACCTCATATCACATTTTTGATCCATTGCATTGGTTCTAAGTCATCTGCATCTAGGGTTTGTGATCTGAGCAATCCAAGAGCTTCTTGAGCTTTTCCAAAGGTCAACAATCACTTCAAAGGGACCCATGTGTGTTCTTATATCATATTACATCCTTTCAAAGTCAAAAATGCAAAAGAATCACAAGAACTGGAAATGGTGTGGATGCAGAGCCAAGTTTGACTGCACAGTTGACCTAAAATTAGGGTTTTGGTTTCAGAGGCCATAACTCCAAATTTTTTGGTCATTCTTGTTTCCATTGGTCTCTATATGGTATAGGGAATATGCATATCAATTTTCATAAAGAAATTCCATGGGGAAGTCATCTGATCAAGAGTTGACTTTTCAGACAAGTCAGTGCAAAATCAGGGCATCTGAGGCCCCCAATGACCCAACCAAGGGGTGATCTTTATCATTTTGAGTGTATATGATCTTTATTTGATCATGGAAGAAGGTTGAAGTTCACAAAATTCAAGGATTACAAGTTTTTGCAAAGTTGACTTTTTAGGGCATGGTTGACTTTTCAAGAATATGTCATTTTATGCCATTTTTCAAGCCTTGCTTTTTGATCCAAAAATGCTTCAAATGAAAAAACTTTGGTCATGAAAGTCGTAGAATACATTTTTCCCTTTTCAAAAAGTACAAGAACATGACCTAATTCATTTTGGATCAAAAGTTATGGTGTGACAAAGTTGGCAAAAATCACTAATTTTCAAGATATGCCTCAAATGAGAAACTTGCAATTTCATGTACCAAGCATTCTTGTGACCTCTAATTGACATCAAACCATTACACAAGCATCATGTAAGTCCTAAAGTTCAGATTGGACCAAGGTTTCCTCATGTTTTATGGCTTGTAGGGCAAGAAAGTTTCATATGAACAAAAAGGGAACCAAGTTGCAAAAGCTCATGATCACTTCCATCCACTTGCTGCATTGGCCATTGAACCTTCCTAGCACTCCACACACACCTTGCTGCGCAGCCCATGCCTCTTGTACCAAGCTAGAACTTATCCCATACCCTCCTTACAACAAAGTGGACTTTTTGCAAAAGTAAACATCCCAATCACAGCAGGCCAGGTCACATCACCTGACCAATGGGAGTTCTTTATGCAAAGCAAATGCTGGCCATAACACATAACAAGCAAGGCTGAAACACACAAGAGCATCACATTCACAAAATCACCCCCTCAAGCAAAAGCCTTCGAATCTCTCTACACAACACACCAACACTAAAACCATTTTCATAGATCAACTCACCTTGCTTCATTGAGCCAAAACTAGCAAGACTTAGGCCTGAATCAAGCAAGAACATCATTCCTCCATTTTCACTCCCAGAAGCAAAACCATTCGAAACTCACTCCACAGGCCATAAACACCCAAACAAACTCCACAAACCTTCTCCACTCATCATCCTGATCACAAAGAACCACTTACATTGGCCTGAAACAGCCTGAATCACCATCACCATTTTCAACTAAGCTTGAGCAGAAGCTGTTCAAACTCCTTAACCAGCCAACTTAAACTCCTTCTAAGCATTCAAGCATCATCAGGGGATCAAGTGGAGTGGATTGCATCAAGAGGGGAGGTCAGAAAGTTGCAGGATTGAAAGCTTCGAAACTCAGGTAGCTCAAGAACATTTTTTCCAGAAATCATTTTTTAAGTTCTTAAGTTGTTGTTCATGCTCCCCTGATCACATATATGTCTTTAGTTTTGAAAATGGTGGGAAAATGAGGATTTAATTGCGTTCTGAAACTCTGTGACCTAAAAAATGTTTGTTTCGATTCATGAACTTGAGGGAGTATAAATGTTTTTCGTGATGGGGTTTTGATTCAGTGGGTCATGGGAATCATTTCTGTATGCTTGGTTTTCATTTTTGTTACGTTTTGAGGTTTCTAGGGATTTTCAGGTGGGGTTCCCACCGGAGAAGACGACCGGAGGTCTTCTCCGGCCACCTGAAAATCATTAGGGTTTAATCAGGTCATTAACTTCCATTTGAATCTGGAGCGTTGGATGGCTTTGACTGGTTGACTTGCCGCGCGTACGAATGGCCCAGATCTGTTCATTATGCCCTAATCCTTTTAGTTAGTTTTAATTAATCATAATTAAATTAATTTATCCAGAGTGAATCTTGGCCCTTTAAACGCGCGCGTGGTCAACCATTTCAAACCCAGACTCAATCCTGGCCCTCCATCCTGCATACTTCCATTTATTTTATTTTTTATTTCATTTCTTTTCATTTAATTTGCATAATTAATTTAAAATAGTAAAAATTGCTTAAAAATTATGAAACTCTTTCTAAAGAGTTTCATTAATTTTTATGACACAAAAATATTTTTAATTTTATTTTTATCATTTAAAAAGTATTTTAAAATATTTAAAAGTTTATTTTTATATGATTAATGAAAATTAATTTATTAAAAATACTTTTAGGTATTTAAAAATCACCAAAAAATTCATGAAATGTTCTAAGACATTTAGAAACATTGTCCAACCTTCAAACCAAATTTATTTTTTGATCTTGATGCATTTTGAGAATTTTTCATTGAATTAAAATCATTTTGATGCATTATTTTGATCCAAACTTCAAAAAATCATTTCTGCCTAACCATGAAGGGTTGGACATTGATTCTTTTTGCATTGCATTGTGTTTAGCATGTAGTTTGTGAGATTAAATGGCCATGATTTGATCTTTCATTTTCAATTTGTTTGGCATTTCTTTTGTTTGGAAACCCTAAAACCCTAGAAATTTTAGAAAAATCATAACTTGAAAGTGGTTAGGAGTTGAGACCTCTCCTTTGGGAATTGGTTTAGTATAGGATTAGGGGTCCTTTGAGTGGCATTTTCAATTTTTTATCTTAATGGTTGCTTCTGATTTTGGTTTTTGTTTGATGTATTGTTCATAAACCCTAATTTGGGCTTCTATATGCATCCATCTTGCATTCTCTTGCATAACATGACTTGCCATGACATTTCAAGCATCCATTTGATTCATTTGACATCATAAGACATATTGAAAGCATGTTTAATCATTGCATCATGTATTTGCCATGTTGTATGCCATGTGCACTTCATAACTTTTCATGTATGCCCATGCTTCTTAGCTTGCTTCATTTGCATTCATAAGCTTGTATGATCATTCACATGGGTTGTTTCTGGTTTGTAGCATCTCATAGCATCATTAACACCATAAACATGCTTCTGGTTTTGGTTTGCATCATGTCATTCCATCCCATTTTGCATTGCATTGCATTTCTTTTCTGACCTTTCTGGTGGTAAGTGATTTTGAGAAGTGAATTTGCCTTCACTTCTCATACTTCTCTTCATCTCTCTCTTGCATCCATGCTGAATTTTTATATGTGTTTGAGTTTGAGCTTGCTCATTCTTCTTCTTCTTACTTTCTTTCTTCAAGTGACTTGACTTCTTGAATGAAGCAAGTTACTTTGCTTCTCTTGATCCTGTCATCTGCTTCTTGGTGGTTCCATTGAAGACTTCTCTTGTAAAAACTCACAAACCTTAGGAACAACCAAGCATTACAATGATTAGGGTTTTGATTAGTCCCCCACTTAGCTTTTACCTTTGTGTCTCTTTGAGTCTTCTCTTCTCACATCATAATCAGGGACTAAACCCTAAAGGTTTTAAGGCTTTGTGATTAAGCTTATGCCTGCATCCTTCTATTAGGATGGAGTGTATAACTTTAATCCTAAGTGTTAAACCCTTAATGTGTTTAAACCTCTTAATCAATTCACATAATAATCATCAAGACATCACACTTGTAACTTGGGCCTTGCATTAGGGTTCTAATTCTTCCTTAACTGGTTAAGAAGGACTAACCCTAGTGTTAATGGACAAGTCCCCCTCAAGTTGTCTTATAAACCCTAAAACTCACTTCATCATCATATAATTAACTAAAATCCACTCAATAAAGGCTTTGTTTTGTCATGAGTTTAATCCCTAATCATGGATTAAGTTGAGGAGTTTTCCTCAGCTTAAACATTCTCATCTATTATCCTTCTATTAGGATGGTGTAATGAGTCTGTTTAATCCCTGATTATGGCTTAACCACATTACTTAACACTAAACAAAAACACCAAAAACATCTAAATAATCACAAGTAGGTTAATGATCTTAATCCTACACCAAAGGTGATTAAGTGTGAGAATCTGATTTCACACTTAAGGTATTCTCATTACCCCTAATCAGAGGGAAGATGTGATGAGTTTACTAAATCCATTGGTTTAGGCTTAAGCTCATTAACTTATGACAAACTTCAAAAAAGCAATAAAAGACTGAAAACTAAAAAACAAACAATAATCGTCTCCTCCGGGATTCTTTTCTCATCACCTTCACTCACAAACGCGAACTTGCTTCTTCCGTCTAATGCAAGACAATTTACATCTGTGCCAGACAGATCATACACTTGAGCATAGACAAGTAAGTAGTTCACAAGTCAATTCATCTTTCAGTCTCTTTGGGTCGAACTACGGTGTTCTGACTTCCTCATTGCACGAGAGGATACGTAGGCATAACTTAACAGTTATCGAACAAAAGTCTCTGTATATTCCCCATCCTTCCAGTTTCATTCTTTAAGCCTCATGATCTTGAGCATCTTAATCTTGTTCTTACACCGACACTGTACATTTATACACATCACATTTCTCTACACTGACACCTGTACATTCTTTTCCAGCTATTGTATGCACAGATTGCATTGACACTACCCCTTTAAAACACAAATCTCTTAAGCGTGGATCCCGTCGAGTACGACGGACAATCTGGGTGCTAATACTTCCCAGGTTGTAACCAACCCCCTTTCTCAGTCTCTCTGGTTCGCAACCGTCTTATCCATCTCTTTCTAGGCCTATGCAGCATTGCCTTTCCTCCGGGATAAAAATGCCTAGCTGGCGACTCTTTTCATCTCCAGTGAGTTCACGGCTGTGCGTTCTCATTGCCCCTCTCGCCGACCGTTCGCGTCTGTACCTTTATCTGGGCCTGTCCCATTTATCGGGAGCGACAGCTTGGCGACTCTGCTGGGGACCCTTATATTGCAACCAGGGATTCTGGTTCTTTTTGTGGGTTCCTCCTAGCGCTTGATTGATTTGTGTTTACTGGGGTGTTATGTGTTTATTTGTGTTTATATATGTTTTATTTCTGCTTTATGTACAGTTGTTTATCTGCTTTCTTTACTGCTTTACATATATCATACTGTCATGCTGTCTGGCTGGATCTGGTTTTGCTTTGGTGGGTGAGTGTTCCATTGAGAGTTAAGGTCCTATACCTGGGACCTGAGTGACACCTAGGCTAGAGTGGTTCATATTCTTTCCCATTCCATCTCGGTTTGGTGCGGGAATATGAAGCACGGTTCAGATATGGGTTTCTTCTTGAGAACTCTGTGTTGCAGATTTCCTGCAATACTAGGGCTATCTGGGAAGCCTGCTAAGTCTGGATGACCTTTTAGTAATGACCTTCAGAAACTGAGGTGAATTAGAGGAGGAACTTTTATGGTTATTGTAAACACTGTACCTCCGGGTTGGAAGTGTTTACACTTCTCATAACTGATCCAAGTCTGAGGATCCTTGTTTTAGAACACCACCTGTGAGGGGATTGGGCTGTTTACAGGTTTGCAGGTACCCTGACCTCAGAATACCCTGTTACTTTGATTTGATTAAGAATACTCCATCTTGGAACAGTTCTTGTGATTCTAAACCCTGGACATGTGGCTCTTTATTTGAGCCCCCCACCTTGGTTACTGGATTTATAGACCTCCATCTGGATTTCTTGAACATACTTGGACCTATATCAGAGCACTTGATCAGATCCAGCTCAGTCACAAACCCTTGCATATCATTTGCATACATACTCATTGCATCATATTGACATTTGCTTATTTGTGTTTCAGGGTATCCACTTTCACCTTTGATTTTGGTTTTGACCCCATCTTCAGTATTGACCCATCTTCATCAGCATCTGCTTCAGTTATCAGCTATCTGCCATCTGCACCAGCCAATCAGTGGCCCATTCTTCAGTGTTATCATCAGCACCTGTCTCTACTTATCTTCAACATCATGGCTCCTAAAAAGAGCAACATCACCTACCACTTCTTCCAGCCAGAGCTGGCTGACATCAGGAGGATTCAGACCCTGATCACTCCAGATCACATACCATTGTTCAGGGAACACTATGGAGATATACTTGATATGGTTATGGATCTGGACCCTTCACAGAGAAGCCTGATCCACACTTGCATTCAGTTTTATGATCCCCCATTGAGGTGTTTCACTTTTCAAGACTTTCAGTTGGGCCCCTTGTTGGAAGAATACTCATCATTGGTTGGCATGCCTATCAGGGGTGGAATCCCTTTCAACCCTGAGATGGTCTTTCCTGGCAATGGAGAAGTAGCAAAGGCTTTGCATCTGGAACCTGTTCTGATTGAGCAGCATATGACTTCTAAAGCTGGAATCCCTGGCTTCCATCTGGATTTCTTGATCTCTCAAGCTGCCCTGAAAGCTTCTCTAGGAGAGTGGAAAGCTGTCTGTGCTTTATTGGCCTTGAGTATATATGGAATTGTATTGTTTGCAGATGAGCCTCGATTCATTAGCAAGAATGCAATCCATCTTTTCATCTTGCAGAACCCAGTGCCAACTTTATTAGGGGATCTCTACTATTCAGTGCATCAGAGGAATGAAAAGCAGAGGGGAAGATTAGTGAGGTGTTGTGCTCCATTGTTCCACACTTGGTTTCTCAGGCATCTACCCAGGACAGATGCATTTTTGAATCCTCATCAGCAGAAAAACTGGGCTAAGAGACTCACTGCTCTAACTTCAGCTGATATCAGATGGTGCACTCAAAGTACCAAAGGCAGGGATATCATCACCAGCTGTGGGCATTTTCCCAATGTGCCCCTAATAGGAGTTAAGGGTAGTATTAATTACAACCCACTGTTGTTCAAAAGGCAACTGGGCTATGCACTGGTCCATACTCCTAAGGCACAGGACTTGGTTGAGACTCTTTATTGTGAGAACAAGCCTAATCTGGCTATTGTTAGGCAGGCTGCCTGGGCCTGGGATAATGTTCAAACCAAGGGAGTAAACATTTTGGGGAAGTGCAGCAATGTGGCATCAGCACAATATTATGAGTGGTCCCGAGCCAGGGCTCAATTCTCTGGGATGCCCTTTACCATAGAAGATATGCCTGAATCATCTTCAGCACCACCCCCTGCCACTATCAGTTTGGAGGAGTTCGAGAGCTTGAAGGAAAGAAACGAGAAGTTAACCCAGGCTTTGCAGAAGACCCTCCGGGAGAGGAGTGAGAGTAGGATGGAGATTGAGAGGTTGGAGAAGTTGAGAGTGGAGCATCTGGCTAAAATTGAGAAGTCTGGGGATTATATCAAGAAGTCTAAAGCTGGAGAACAAATTTTAAAGAATGCTTGCAAGGAAGCTCAGTTCCAGAGAGCAAGGACAGACTTGTATCTGAAGGAGAGTCAGGCAAGGTGGGTCAGGATCACCGAAGCTCGTACTCTGGAAGACAAGAGGGTCCAAGACAAGATAGAGCAGATGGAAGCTAGTGCAAAAGAGCAACAAGAAGCCCTGGCAGCAGCCCAGAAAGAGATATCAGAGCTGAAGATCAAAGCTGGAGTGAAGAGGTTAAAAGACCAAAATCAGCACAAGAAGCTAACAGCAGCTGTTACCACCCGGAATCTCCTCATCAGGAATCTCACGGAGCGTCCAGCTGATCCTGTGACCGAAGCACTTCTCAAGGAAGTTCGGGAGGATGAGTTTGGTCTTGGTGTCTGACCATTTGCTTGTTGTAGCTTTCATTCCATGTACTTTTTATTTTCTTATGATATATTTTGACCCCTCAGAGGGCTTGTATTTGTAAACAAACTATGTACCATTTTGCTTTTTGTAATATATGTACTAGTTTGTTCCATCCAAGTTTCACTTCGAAAGCAACATCAACAGCATCTTCAATGGTCTGGAAGGGTCAAAACTGAATGCCAAGCCGGATACCTTGAAAACAAATAAGCATACTGCATTGCATGCTAACCCTTTGTTTGTTTTGTAGGTTTTTGTTTTATTGTTGCTAACTCTGTCGCGATGTTCAGGAACTATTGCTCGGCGCCGGGTATTTCCCCTCAACCGTCCGCACCGTTATCTGACCCGTAACAACCTTCCGGGCATTCAAATGGATCAGATGCAGCAGGACCTTACGGAGGTCAGGAACCAAATGACCAACGAGAGGTTGGAAATGAGGAACCAGATGACTCAGTTTATGGAAGTGATGAACAACTTGGCTCAGAGCCAGGAAATATTGAGAGCCATGGTGGAAAGGCAGAATCAAGAAGATCCACATATAGGGACTGCTGGCACAAGCAATAACGAGAGGGTCCAACCTCATGCCAATCCCCCTGTATTTGGACCCCACCTCCATCCTGAGGTCAACATCCCTGCAAATGTTCAAGGGACTGCCACTGCAGCCAGGGTACTGCAAGAAGACCCCCAGGAGGATCAATTCACAGTAATGGGTGCTGGGGAGGAAGCTTATGATAGAAGGCTGGATGAGATAGCTGAGAAATTGAGGTCCTTAGAGTCTCAAAACTCTTTGGGTTTCGATGTCATGGACATGGGCTTGGTAGACGGGGTCAGGATTCCCCATAAGTTCAAGCCTCCTTGTTTTGAAAAATATAACGGGACTTCCTGTCCTCGAACCCATCTACAATCCTTTCTGGGAAGGCTGAAGGCCTATACTATGGATGAGAAGCTCTGGATGTTCTATTTCGAAGACAGCTTGACAGGAGCTTCAAGAGAATGGTACTCTCATCTGACAAGGGCAACTATCAGATGTTGGAAGGATTTGGGAGAAGCTTTCATCAGACAGTATCAGTACAATTTAGACATGGCACCCAACAGGACTCTCCTAATGGGAATGTCACAGTCGTCAAGGGAAAGTTTCCGAGAATATGCCCAGAGATGGAGGCAATTGGCTGCTGCTGTTCAGCCACCTATGTCTGAGAGGGAAATGGCAGACATGTTTATGAACACCCTCCAGGGAACGTATATTGACAGGCTGGCTGCTTTCTCTTCCACTAGCTTTGCAGATGTTGTCATAGCCGGGGAGAGAATTGAAAGCCTATTAAAGATGGGTAAGATCTCTGACAACGGTGCCAGCTCGTCCAGTAGTACAAGGAAGCCTTTTGCAGGCCCAAGAAGAACTGGCGAGACCAATACCATCCACACCAACAGGGGCAGGCCCCAATATGTTCACAGATCAGTGGCAGCAGTCACCATTCCCGCTCCAGCTCATCCTCAACCAGTTTATCAACCTCCGCAACAAAACTATCAACAACAACCTCAGTACCATCAACAAGCTCCGAGAAATTACAATAACAGCAACACCAACAACAACAACCAGCAAAGGCCATTCCAACAGAGGCCTTCTCAAGCCAACAGGGTAATCGATCCGATCCCTATGCCATATGCTACATTGCTGCCACAACTCCTGAAACTCAACCTAGTTGAGCTAAGGACGTTGGCACCTCCAGATCCCAACAGTCTACCTAGGAATTATGATTCCAACGCCATATGTGCCTTCCATTCAAATGCACCTGGCCACAGTACAGAAAAGTGCAGAGCTTTGCACATGAAGGTACAAGACCTGGTAGACTCAAAAGCTCTGAATTTCGCACCACCACCTAATGTCAATAAGAACCCCATGCCAAACCACGGTGGTCCCAGGTAACGCTATTGAAGAAGACAAGTCGTCTTATTTAATAACCAGTGTGGGTCAGATCCGGACACCGTTGGTAGAAATTAAGGCTCAGCTCCTCGAATGTCAAATGTTCCCAGGGTGTGAGTTGGGGTGTGCTTACTGCAATATTTCAGTCAATGGGTGCGATAACCTGAGGAATGGCATAGATGGTCTCATTCAGAGTGGCCAGCTTCAGATCACCACATCATTTCCTACAAATCCAGCAATCTCATCAGCAACAACTCCAGAACCTCCTACAACTGCAACAACCATTGTTCCTGACAATTCTTCGGTTTCATCAGCAAGTACTTCATCTGTCATTTCAACTGACCGGATATCAACAAATGTTCCTTCTACAACTCCAGCACCACTCCATTTTGAAACTCCTACAACAACAACATCCATTCTTCCAACAATGTCTCCTACAACACCAGCAACAAATCATGAAGATGTCTCAACTGTCACAATATTTTATGATCCTGAAAACAACTCTGTCTACAACTCAGAAAGTGCTGCTCCCATCAGAGCACCAGTCACAATTTATTACGATCCACAGACTATTACAACTCCTTCCGCAGCTGCAATCAGTCCAGTCACTATCACGGTGCCTGGACCAGTACCTTATGAAAGTAGTAATGCCATCCCCTGGCATTACGGCTCTGACCTGTACTGCGAAGGACAAAGAATCACTTTTGAATCCTCAACCCCTGCACCACAAATAGACAACGTGGGGGGACGCGAAGGCTTCACTCGAAGCGGACGTCTCTTCGCTCCACAAATCCAGAGACCCACTGCCGAAGCAGAAGCTGCTGCCAAGGCAAAAGGGAAGAGCTTGGTGCAGGAAGACCAAGCTGTTAAAGAAGCTTTGAAAACACCCTTTGACCAAGAGGTTGATGAGTTCATGCGAATCATCAAGAAGAGTGATTATAAAATAGTGGATCAGCTTCATCAAACGCCTTCCAAGATCTCAATCCTATCATTGCTTATGTGCTCCGAAGCCCATCGGAACGCACTACTCAAAGTCTTGCACGCAGCTTACGTGCCCGAAGAGATCACTGTCAATCAGCTGGAAGCTGTAGTTGGAAATGTCAATGCTAGTCACGGACTAGGGTTCACCAATACTGATTTGACTACGGAAGGCCGCAACCATAACAAAGCCTTGCACATAACCATGGAATGTAAAGGTGCTGTCCTTTCCCATGTGCTGGTAGATACGGGGTCATCCCTCAATGTCTTACCTAAAAAGGCCCTGGTGAAGCTAGAATATGACGGATTGGCGTTAAGACCCAGCAACCTGGTGGTGAGAGCCTTTGATGGTTCAAAGAGATCGGTTCTGGGAGAGATTGAGTTGCCCATAACGATTGGCCCGCAGACCTTCAAAACGACCTTCTACGTGATGGATATACAGCCTGCCTACAGCTGTCTATTGGGTAGGCCATGGATTCACGCCGCTGGCGCCGTGACCTCTACATTTCACCAGAAGTTAAAATATGAGTGGGAGGGTCAAATCGTTACAATCTGTGGAGAGGAGGATATTTTTGTCAGCCACCTGGCTACCTATAAGTACATTGAGATGGATGGGGAGATCCATGAAACAATGAGTCAGGGTTTTGAAGCTTTGAATGTCAATGAAACATCTGCTGTGCCTGGTACTTCAATATCATCATACCAACAAGCCCGGAAGGTTGTTGAGGGAGGAAACGCCCAAGGCTGGGGCAAACTGTTATCGGTGGAGAAGAAAGAGGATAGATTTGGGTTGGGTTACAAACCAACTCAACAAGATCAAGCAGAGGCTGCAAAGGAGCCCAACTTTGTGAGTGGGGGGATGCTCACCCCTGATGTTGTCAACAATGTGGAAGACGAGCTGGAAGAAGAACGCAACCTGGAAAGCTGGATTCGTCCAAAGATCCCGGGGAGCAGTGTCTCAAACTGGTCTTCCTAGGAAATTATAAGAGTTACTCACGCAGAGTAATTATTATTTCCTGTATTTTCAAAGCATGCATCAAAGTCTTGCATCTTGCCCAAGATGACAAGACTCATTTTGTAATCGGGCCATCTGTACTTTTTGTGCAACAAGATTAATCAATGAAATATCAGACATTTTTTTGCAAATGAGTCTTTTTCTTTTCCGTTCACTGCTTTTCCATTTTTCTTTTTGTACAAAAAAAATAAATGGCAGTGTTTTTAAAATGACGACTTTATTTCACTTTTCTAAAATAAGATTAAAATCAAATCACTAAAATGAACAAACTGAACCCTTGCAGAGTGTGCCTTCCAGACAGCACCGACAACAACACGGTTATGACTTTGTATGACTTTGACAATCCAATCAATCAAGCTGATGAAGGGGTTGAAGAAGAATATGAGCTTCCTGAAGAGCTAGCCAGGTTGTTAAGACAAGAGGAAAAGGTTATTACTCCTCACCAGGAGGAGGTTGAAGTGATCAATCTTGGTACAGACGAAGACGTGAAAGAAGTTAAAATCGGGGCCTACTTACAAGACTCAGTGAAGAGACAACTGATTGACCTGCTTCAAGAGTATGTGGACGTGTTCGCTTGGTCTTATCAAGATATGCCAGGTTTGGACACCGACATTGTTGTGCACAAGCTGCCTTTGAGAGAAGAATGCCCGCCAGTTAAACAGAAGCTGCGCCGTACTCGCCCAGACATGGCAATGAAGATCAAGGAAGAGGTACAAAAGCAATGGGACGCCGGGTTCCTTGCTGTGACTAGCTATCCACCGTGGGTTGCTAATATAGTACCTGTGCCTAAAAAGGACGGCAAGGTAAGAATGTGTGTTAACTACCGGGATCTGAACAGAGCCAGCCCGAAAGATGACTTCCCTTTACCTCACATTGACGTATTGGTGGATAATACGGCTCAGTTCTCGGTATTCTCCTTCATGGATGGATTTTCAGGATACAATCAAATTAAAATGTCACCTGAAGACATGGAGAAGACAACCTTCATTACACCCTGGGGCACGTTCTGCTACAAGGTAATGCCATTTGGGCTCAAGAATGCTGGTGCAACATATCAACGGACTATGGTAACATTATTCCACGATATGATCCATAAAGAAATCGAATGCTATGTGGATGACATGATTGCCAAGTCCCTTACAGAGGAAGATCACCTGGTGAATCTGTTGAAGTTATTCAAGCGTCTGAGGAAGTACCAGCTAAAGTTGAACCCCAACAAGTGCACATTCGGGGTGAGATCTGGTAAGTTGCTGGGATTCATTGTAAGTGAGAAAGGGATTGAAGTTGACCCTGATAAAGTCAAAGCCATCCAAGAGATGCCTGCACCGAAGACAGAAAAAGAAGTTCGAGGGTTCTTAGGTCGATTGAACTACATTTCAAGGTTCATATCTCACCTTACAGCAACCTGTGAACCCTTGTTCAAATTGTTGAGAAAAGAACAGACGGTCAGGTGGAATGAAGACTGCCAGAAGGCTTTTGACAAGATCAAGGAGTACTTACAAGAACCTCCAATACTTATGCCTCCAGTTGAAGGAAGACCTCTAATAATGTACTTAACAGTATTAGAAGAGTCGATGGGGTGTGTGTTGGGCCAGCATGACGAGTCTGGTCGAAAAGAGTATGCAATATACTACCTAAGCAAAAAGTTTACCGACTGTGAACAACGTTATTCACTGCTCGAGAAGACTTGCTGTGCTTTAGCGTGGGCTGCTCGCCGACTGAGACAGTATATGTTGACCCACACCACTTTATTGATCTCCAAGATGGACCCTGTTAAATACATATTTGAGAAGCCAGCACTTACCGGACGGGTTGCAAGATGGCAAATGATTCTTACAAAATACGACATCCAGTACACCTCTCAGAAAGCCATCAAGGGCAGTGTACTATCTGAATATCTTGCTGAGCAACCCATTGATGACTACCAGCCTATGAGATTTGACTTTCCTGATGAAGACATCATGTTCATAAAAGCAAAAGATCATGAAGAGCCTGTTCACACTGAAGGGCCTGACCCGGAAGAAGAATGGACTATGATGTTTGATGGGGCTGAGAACATGAACGGTCGTGGTGTTGGTGCAGTACTCATTACACCCAAAGGAGTTCACATGCCTTTCTCGGCAAAGCTCACCTTTAACTGCACTAACAACGAAGCTGAATACGAAGCTTGCATTATGGGTCTTGAGGAGGCCATTGACCTCAGGATCAAGACATTGACCGTATTCGGAGATTCAGCTCTGGTAATCAATCAAACCAACGGCAAATGGTACACACACCAGGATCATCTGATACCTTACAGGGATTATACAAGAAGGTTATTGACTTTCTTTACAACAGTCAAGCTCGAGTATATCCCTCGGGACGAGAATCAGTTTGCAGATGCCCTGGCTACCATTTCATCCATGATCAAAGTTCAGGCTGCCAACTTTGTACCTCAGATTTCAGTGTCCAGACTTGACAGACCAGCATATGTGTTCGCAGCAGATGTTGTTAAAGATGATAAGCCTTGGTTCCACGACATTAAGTGCTTCTTGGAGGATCAAACATACCCACCTGGGGCATCTTCCAATGATAAGAAGACTTTGAGAAGGCTCGCTGGTAGTTTCTTTCTGAACACTGATGGGTCTTTATACAAAAGGAACTTTGATATGGTACTCCTCAGATGTGTTGATAAGACAGAAGCAGACTTGTTGATGCATGAAGTGCACGAAGGATCCTTTGGTACCCATGCAGGAGGGCATGCAATGGCCAAGAAATTGTTAAGATCAGGATATTACTGGATCACAATGGATGCAGACTGTTGTGCTTATGCCAGGAAATGCCACAAATGCCAGATTTATGCAGATAAGGTGCATGTGCCTCCCAATCCCTTGAACATAATGTCCTCACCCTGGCCCTTTGCTATGTGGGGCATTGATATGATTGGCAAGATTGAGCCAACTGCTTCAAATGGCCACAGATTCATCCTGGTCGCTATTGATTATTTCACCAAGTGGGTTGAAGCAGCCTCATATGCAAATGTCACAAGGCAGGTGGTAGCCAGATTTCTGAAGAGAGATATCATCTGTCGATATGGAGTGCCCGAGCGAATCATCACTGATAATGGTTCCAACTTGAACAACAAAATGATGGCAGAGTTATGCCGGGACTTCAAGATCCAACATCACAATTCTTCTCCCTACAGGCCAAAGATGAATGGCGCTGTTGAGGCAGCCAATAAGAATATCAAGAAGATTGTGCAGAAGATGGTAGTCACCTACAAAGACTGGCATGAAATGCTACCATTTGCCTTGCATGGGTACCGCACGTCAATCAGAACATCCACTGGGGCAACGCCGTATCAACTTGTGTATGGTATAGAAGCAGTCCTACCGGTTGAAGTTGAATTACCCTCCCTACGGGTACTGATGGATGTTAAGCTGAACGAAGCAGATTGGGTTCGGGCCCGATACGAACAACTGAGTCTGATTGAAGAGAAAAGATTGGCTGCAATCTGTCATGGACAGTTGTATCAGAAAAGAATGAAGAGAGCCTTCGATCAGAAAGTCAGGCACCGAGAGTACCAAGTAGGAGATCTTGTGCTGAAAAGAATCCTCCCTCCTCATACAGATCACATGGGCAATTGGACTCCGAATTATGAAGGACCATTCGTGGTAAAGAAAGTTTTCTATGGAGGAGCACTGATGCTCAACACCATGGATGGTGAAGACTTCCCGTCCCTTGTGAATTCAGACGCAGTTAAAAAATACTTCGCATGAAAATGACCCGCTGGACACAAAAACAGAATGTAAGTCCAGGCAAAAAAAGGGCATCCCGGCGAGTCAAAAACAGAATAAAAGACTCGGGCAAAAATAAGGGAAAATAAACAAAAAATGTACACCCGCTGAGTTGAAAAGCCGCATTGGACAGCTCAGGCAAAAATGGGTATCCCGATGGATTGAAAACCCGGAAGGGAGATCCATGCAAAATAAGGGAATAAGCGAACAACTGCATTCTGAATTCGTCTGTATCATCTACAACTTGGTAAGCTTCGAAAGGATCAAGCCTCAATCGGAATCAACATTCTTCAGAAAGCAAGATGAGAAGAACGTCAAAAGTCATACGAGTCATAGCGAGAGAGGAAGCTCCTTAAAGCGTCATCAACACTGCCAACATTTCGTTTCTCAATTTGTAACAATCTCCTCATTTCAGGGGATATGTTCCTTTGACTGTATCTCGCCAATTCAGGGCATATGAATTAATAAAATCAGATTTTCAGTCATGTCTCGTTTTGTACATTTTATTTGCAAAAAATGTCTGATGTCTTAAAAGAAAAAAACTGATTGCATAAGAATACAGATGTTTATCTTCAAATAAAACATGCTTGCAGGAAATATGCTTACTCTCAGAAGTATCTAAACTCCTATGACGGAATCCAGTAAAGGATACCTCGGGATTATCTTGTGCGTTTCTCTGTCTTTTCAGGATTGCAGGAATCCAGAGCGCAACTTGGGGTATGTAAGCTTCATCCCAGTAAGCTGGCAAATCAACACTCAATTTTAGCACCCAAAGTGCTCTCTCCCCAGCTGAGTTGCCTTTCATGACTCCTCCCAGCTGAGTCGGCCATTTATTACTTGTCCCCATCAGAATGGGCAGGTATCACAGAAGATGCCCATATCCCCGGCTGAGTCAAGAAGCTACCGTAACAGAATTTCTAGGGAGGTCTTTCAGTGATTCCTCTCTTTCTCCCCAGCCGAGTTGCCATCTCGCCCTCAGCCGAGTATAAAAGTCAGGAAGCTATCTCCCCACAGAGTTCCAGCCTCTATCCAGAAGAGCAACGCACCTATATACAACAGAGTGAAGAAGGCTTCTATAAACCCCAGCTGGGTCTCTCGTTTATAAGGATAGGTCTATCAACGACCTATATCCCCAAGCAGATATCATATCATCAGATCTACCAGTGATCTCACCCCCAGCTGGGATGTCCATTTCAAGCAGATCGGCCAGAGATCTTCGCAGCAACGGGATTTGAATCCCGGTTTGGTAGCTTTGCATAATCATAGCATTTGCATCATATTCACCCACAAAGCGTAGCATTCCGTCTAACACGGAGCATTACGACAAAAATCCAACATATAGCATAATCATAAGCCATGTTTTGAATCAACACTTGTGAATAATAACCATTCATCAACGATGTACAGAATTCCCCACCAGAGTCCTCAGCAAAAGCGGATGCCTCACAAATCACAAACACCAGTATATACTCATTTTGACACCCGTCCGTGCCATCATTTCCCAATAAAGTCGCCCGAACACTCTTTACGAACAAAATCACCCGTATTACAGATACGTCCTGACACCCGTCCGTGTCATATCACCAGCAGAAAGCCAAAGACATCATCTTTGCACTCACCTACTTGTATATACAATTCCTTGACACCCGTCCGTGTCATTTCCCCAGCACAGTCACCTACACTTTGTATATCAAATACTTGTTCATATTACACGCTTCTCCTTTTGACACTCGTCCGTGTCACCTTCCCCAGCAGATAAACACTCATCTATATATGCTCATACTACTCATGTTACACTCATACAGATACTCGTCCGTATCTTGTATATACCATTCATATCCCCGCAGATTCGGCACTAGTCCTTGTTCTCTGTTAATTCGTTGGTACTCGTCCGTACCATCATCTCAGAACATGCGTCAAGCGTTTGTTTCTACTTGATACTCGTCCGTATCATAGTCTTAAGGATGCTCGTCCGCATCTTTAATCCATACACCGTGTCAAACACTTTTGTCTTCTCGAATTTAGACACTCGTCTGTGTCTACTTTTCCCCAGAAGAGTCCTCTCAGATTCAACACTCGTCCGTGTTCTCTGTTAACCAGTTGATACTCGTCTGTATCATCATCTTTGAACACGTGTCAGTTTGTTTCTACCTGATACTCGTCTGTATCGTAGTCTTAAGGATGCTCGTCCGCATCTTTAATCTATACACTAACATCTAAACACTTATACCTTTTGTTTCTTGGATATAAACACTCGTCCGTGTTTACTATATCCCCAGTAGATCGCCAAGTAAGCAAATCTTCCTTTTTATCTGACACTCGTCCTGTGTCATGATAAACCCTGAGAGCAGCCGTACCCTGCTAGGTGGTCATCCTCCACCTCTTGATGGTCGTCCTCCATCATGCTCATCCGATGGCCGTCCCCATCGTTGATATTTAGCAGCCGTCCCCTGCTAGGTGGTCATCCTCCACCTCTTGATGATCGTCCTTCATCATTTTATCCAATGGCCGTCCCCATTGTTGATTTTGGTTATCTGGCATTCGTCCTATGTCATGACAAACCTTGAAGAGCAGCCGTCCCCTGCTAGGTGGTCTTCCTCCACCTCTTGATGGTCGTCCTCTATCATGCTCATCCGATGGCCGTCCCCATCGTTGATTTTCGGCAGCCGTACCCTGCCAGGTGGTCGTCCTCCACCTTTGATGGTCGTCCCCATCATAATTCCTTTATTCCCCAACAGAGCAGCCGTCCCCTGCTAGGTGATCGTCCTTCACCTTTGATGACCGTCCCTCATCATTATTTCATTTATTATTTAACCCGATGGCCGTCCCCGTCGTGGTCCCTTTTCTTTTCTAGCCCGATAGCCGTCCCCATCGTTGGTTACTTTGCTTTTAAACTTGATGGCCGTCCCCGTCATGTTTCGTCAATCCCCGGAGAATTTTACAGCTTTATCGTGATGGCCGTCCCCATCATAATTTCTTACTTTTCCCAGCTAGTCGGCCGTCCCCGTCTTTGCTTTGCCTTTTATCCCCAGCGTGTCGGTCGTCCCCGTCATTGCTTTATTTTCAGCACTTTCCCCAGCATGTCGGCCGTCCCCGCCATTGCTCTTTACCCAGTAGTCGTCCTCTGCTCGACGGTCGTCCTCCGTCGCCCATACTTTACAATATACTTTATTTTCTTTTACAATCTATATCCCTTTTCTTCTTTATTCTGTGAGTGCAAATTTTGGACTGTCTTGGGTATTCAACCACAAGTTATCTTGTTTGTCTGCTAAGCCGTCGCTTACAACCTGCACAGCTAACTCATGTTTGAATAGGGGCAGCTGTAAACACCCCAAATTTTCCCTCACCCATTTCACCATGGCTGGTGATCATCTCATATGCATAAACACAATCATATCACCTCATATCACATTTTTGATCCATTGCATTGGTTCTAAGTCATCTGCATCTAGGGTTTGTGATCTGAGCAATCCAAGAGCTTCTTGAGCCTTTCCAAAGGTCAACAATCACTTCAAAGGGACCCATGTGTGTTCTTATATCATATTACATCCTTTCAAAGTCAAAAATGCAAAAGAATCACAAGAACTGGAAATGGTGTGGATGCAGAGCCAAGTTTGACTGCACAGTTGACCTAAAATTAGGGTTTTGGTTTCAGAGGCCATAACTCCAAATTTTTTGGTCATTCTTGTTTCCATTGGTCTCTATATGGTATAGGGAATATGCATATCAATTTTCATGAAGAAATTCCATGGGGAAGTCATCTGATCAAGAGTTGACTTTTCAGACAAGTCAGTGCAAAATCAGGGCATCTGAGGCCCCCAATGACCCAACCAAGGGGTGATCTTCATCATTTTGAGTGTATATGATCTTTATTTGATCATGGAAGAAGGTTGAAGTTCACAAAATTCAAGGATTACAAGTTTTTGCAAAGTTGACTTTTTAGGGCATGGTTGACTTTTCAAGAATATGTCATTTTATGCCATTTTTCAAGCCTTGCTTTTTGATCCAAAAATGCTTCAAATGAAAAAACTTTGGTCATGAAAGTTGTAGAATACATTTTTCCCTTTTCAAAAAGTACAAGAACATGACCTAATTCATTTTGGATCAAAAGTTATGGTGTGACAAAGTTGGCAAAAATCACTAATTTTCAAGATATGCCTCAAATGAGAAACTTGCAATTTCATGTACCAAGCATTCTTGTGACCTCTAATTGACATCAAACCATTACACAAGCATCATGTAAGTCCTAAAGTTCAGATTGGACCAAGGTTTCCTCATGTTTTATGGCTTGTAGGGCAAGAAAGTTTCATATGAACAAAAAGGGAACCAAGTTGCAAAAGCTCATGATCACTTCCATCCACTTGCTGCATTGGCCATTGAACCTTCCTAGCACTCAACACACACCTTGCTGCGCAGCCCATGCCTCTTGTACCAAGCTAGAACTTAGCCCATACCCTCCTTACAACAAAGGGGACTTTTTGCAAAAGTAAACATCCCAATCACAGCAGGCCAGGTCACATCACCTGACCAATGGGAGTTCTTTATGCAAAGCAAATGCTGGCCATAACACATAACAAGCAAGGCTGAAACACACAAGAGCATCACATTCACAAAATCACCCCCTCAAGCAAAAGCCTTCGAATCTCTCTACACAACACACCAACACTAAAACCATTTTCATAGATCAACTCACCTTGCTTCATTGAGCCAAAACTAGCAAGACTTAGGCCTGAATCAAGCAAGAACATCATTCCTCCATTTTCACTCCCAGAAGCAAAACCATTCGAAACTCACTCCACAGGCCATAAACACCCAAACAAACTCCACAAACCTTCTCCAATCATCATCCTGATCACAAAGAACCACTTACATTGGCCTGAAACAGCCTGAATCACCATCACCATTTTCAACTAAGCTTGAGCAGAAGCTGTTCAAACTCCTTAACCAGCCAACTTAAACTCCTTCTAAGCATTCAAGCATCATCAGGGGATCAAGTGGAGTGGATTGCATCAAGAGGGGAGGTCAGAAAGTTGCAGGATTGAAAGCTTCGAAACTCAGGTAGCTCAAGAACATTTTTTCCAGAAATCATTTTTTAAGTTCTTAAGTTGTTGTTCATGCTCCCCTGATCACATATATGTCTTTAGTTTTGAAAATGGTGGGAAAATGAGGATTTAATTGCGTTCTGAAACTCTGTGACCTAAAAAATGTTTGTTTCGATTCATGAACTTGAGGGAGTATAAATGTTGTTCGTGATGGGGTTTTGATTCAGTGGGTCATGGGAATCATTTCTGTATGCTTGGTTTTCATTTTTGTTACGTTTTGAGGTTTCTAGGGATTTTCAGGTGGGGTTCCCACCGGAGAAGACGACCGGAGGTCTTCTCCGGCCACCTGAAAATCATTAGGGTTTAATCAGGTCATTAACTTCCATTTGAATCTGGAGCGTTGGATGGCTTTGACTGGTTGACTTGCCGCGCGTACGAATGGCCCAGATCTGTTCATTATGCCCTAATCCTTTTAGTTAGTTTTAATTAATCATAATTAAATTAATTTATCCAGAGTGAATCTTGGCCCTTTAAACGCGCGCGTGGTCAACCATTTCAAACCCAGACTCAATCCTGGCCCTCCATCCTGTATACTTCCATTTATTTTATTTTTTATTTCATTTCTTTTCATTTAATTTGCACAATTAATTTAAAATAGTAAAAATTGCTTAAAAATTATGAAACTCTTTCTCAAGAGTTTCATTAATTTTTATGACACAAAAATATTTTTAATTTTATTTTTAGCATTTAAAAAGTATTTTAAAATATTTAAAAGTTTATTTTTAATTGATTAATGAAAATTAATTTATTAAAAATACTTTTAGGTATTTAAAAATCACCAAAAAATTCATGAAATGTTCTAAGACATTTAGAAACATTGTCCAACCTTCAAACCAAATTTATTTTTTGATCTTGATGCATTTTGAGAATTTTTCATTGAATTAAAATCATTTTGATGCATTATTTTGATCCAAACTTCAAAAAATCATTTCTGCCTAACCATGAAGGGTTGGACATTGATTCTTTTTGCATTGCATTGTGTTTAGCATGTAGTTTGTGAGATTAAATGGCCATGATTTGATCTTTCATTTTCAATTTGTTTGGCATTTCTTTTGTTTGGAAACCCTAAAACCCTAGAAATTTTAGAAAAATCATAACTTGAAAGTGGTTAGGAGTTGAGACCTCTCCTTTGGGCATTGGTTTAGTATAGGATTAGGGGTCCTTTGAGTGGCATTTTCAATTTTTTATCTTAATGTTTGCTTCTGATTTTGGTTTTTGTTTGATGTATTGTTCATAAACCCTAATTTGGGCTTCTATATGCATCCATCTTGCATTCTCTTGCATAACATGACTTGCCATGACATTTCAAGCATCCATTTGATTCATTTGACATCATAAGACATATTGAAAGCATGTTTGATCATTGCATCATGTATTTTCCATGTTGTATGCCATGTGCACTTCATAACTTTTCATGTATGCCCATGCTTCTTAGCTTGCTTCATTTGCATTCATAAGCTTGTATGATCATCCACATGGGTTGTTTCTGGTTTGTAGCATCTCATAGCATCATTAACACCATAAACATGCTTCTGGTTTTGGTTTGCATCATGTCATTCCATCCCATTTTGCATTGCATTGCATTTCTTTTCTGACCTTTCAGGTGGTAAGTGATTTTGAGAAGTGAATTTGCCTTCACTTCTCATACTTCTCTTCATCTCTCTCTTGCATCCATGCTGAATTTTTATATGTGTTTGAGTTTGAGCTTGCTCATTCTTCTTCTTCTTACTTTCTTTCTTCAAGTGACTTGACTTCTTGAATGAAGCAAGTTACTTTGCTTCTCTTGATCCTTTCATCTGCTTCTTGGTGGTTCCATTGAAGACTTCTCTTGTAAAACCTCACAAACCTTAGGAACAACCAAGCATGACAATGATTAGGGTTTTAATTAGTCCCCCACTTAGCTTTTACCTTTGTGTCTCTTTGAGTCTTCTCTTCTCACCTCATAATCAGGGACTAAACCCTAAAGGTTTTAAGGCTTTGTGATTAAGCTTATGCCTGCATCCTTCTATTAGGATGGAGTGTATAACTTTAATCCTAAGTGTTAAACACTTAATGTGTTTAAACCTCTTAATCAATTCACATAATAATCATCAAGACATCACACTTGTAACTTGGGCCTTACATTAGGGTTCTAATTCTTCCTTAACTGGTTAAGAAGGACTAACCCTAGTGTTAATGGACAAGTCCCCCTCAAGTTGTCTTATAAACCCTAAAACTCACTTCATCATCATATCATTAACTAAAATCCACTCAATAAAGGCTTTGTTTTGTCATGAGTTTAATCCCTAATCATGGATTAAGTTGAGGAGTTTTCCTCAGCTTAAACATTCTCATCTATTATCCTTCTATTAGGATGGTGTAATGAGTCTGTTTAATCCCTGATTATGGCTTAACGACATTACTTAACACTAAACAAAAACACCAAAAACATCTAAATAATCACAAGTAGGTTAATGATCTTAATCCTACACCAAAGGTGATTAAGTGTGAGAATCTGACTTCACACTTAAGGTATTCTCATTACCCCTAATCAGAGGGAAGATGTGATGAGTTTACTAAATCCATTGGTTTAGGCTTAAGCTCATTAACTTATGACAAACTTCAAAAAAGCAATAAAAGACTGAAAACTAAAAAACAAACAATAATCGTCTCCTCCGGGATTCTTTTCTCATCACCTTCACTCACAAACGCGAACTTGCTTCTTCCGTCTAATGCAAGACAGTTTGCATCTGTGCTAGATAGATCATACACTTGAGCATAGACAAGTAAGCAGTTCACAAGTCAATTCATCTTTCAGTCTCTTTGGGTCGAACTACGGTGTTCTGACTTCCTCATTGCACGAGAGGATACGTAGGCATAACTTAACAGTTATCGAACAAAAGTCTCTGTATATTCCCCCTCCTTCCAGTTTCATTCTTTAAGCCTCATGATCTTGAGCATCTTATTCTTGTTCTTACACCGACACTGTACATTTATACACATCACATTTCTCTACACTGACACCTGTACATTCTTTTCCAGCTATTGTATGCACAGATTGCATTGACACTACCCCTTTAAAACACAAATCTCTTAAGCGTGGATCCCATCGAGTACGACGGACAATCTGGGTGCTAATACCTTCCGAGGTTGTAACCAACCCCCTTTCTCAGTCTCTCTGGTTCGCAACCGTCTTATCCATCTCTTTCTAGGCCTATGCAGCATTGCCTTTTCTCCGGGATAAAAATGCCTAGCTGGCGACTCTTTTCATCTCCAGTGAGTTCACGGCTGTGTATTCTCATTGCCCCTCTCGCCGACCGTTCGCGTCTGTACCTTTATCTGGGCCTGTCCCATTTATCGGGAGCGACAATGGCAAATGACCCTTACAGAGTATGACATCCAGTACACTTCTCAGAAAGCCATCAAGGGCAGTGTATTGTCTGAATATCTTGCTGAGCAACCTATTGATGATTACCAGCCTATGAGATTTGTCTTCCCTGATGAAGACATCATGTTCATAAAAGCAAAAGATCATGAAGAGCCTGTTCACACTGAAGGGCCTGACCCGGAGGAAGAATAGACTATGATGTTTGACGGGGCTGTTAACATGAATGGTCGTGGTGTTGGTGCAGTACTCATTACACCTAAAGGAGTTCACATGCCTTTCTCGGCAAAACTCGCTTTTAACTGCACTAACAACGAAGCTGAATACGAAGCTTGCATTATGGGTCTTGAGGAAGCCATTGACCTCAGGATCAAGACATTGACCGTATTCGGAGATTCAGCTCTGGTAATCAATCAAACCAACGGCAAATGGTACACCCACCAGGATCATCTGATACCTTACAGGGATTATATAAGGAGGTTATTGACTTTCTTTACAACAGCCAAGCTTGAGTATATCCCTCGGGACGAGAATCAGTTTGCAGATGCTCTGGCTACAATCTCATCCATGATCAAAGTGCAAGCTGCCAACTTTGTACCTCAGATTTCAGTATCCAGACTTGATAGGCCAGCATATGTATTTGCAGCAGATGTTGTCAAAGATGATAAGCCTTGGTTCTATGACATTAAGTGCTTCTTGGAGGATCAACCATACCCACCTGGGGCATCTCCCAATGATAAGAAGACTTTGAGAAGGCTTGCTGGTAGTTTCTTTCTGAACACTGATGGTTCCTTGTACAAGAGGGGCTTTGATATGGTACTCCTCAGATGCGTTGACAGAACAGAAGCAGACTTGTTAATGCATGAAGTGCACGAAGGATCCTTTGGTACCCATGCTGGAGGACATGCCATGGCCAAGAAGTTGCTAAGATCAGGGTATTATTGGATCACAATGGATGCCGACTGTTGTGCCTACGCCAGAAAATGCCACAAATGCCAGATCTATGCAGATAAGGTGCATGTGCCTCCCAATCCTCTGAATGTGATGTCTTCACCCTGGCCCTTTGCTATGTGGGGCATTGACATGATTGGCAAGATTGAGCCAACTGCTTCAAATGGCCACATATTCATCTTGGTTGCTATTGACTATTTTACCATGTGGGTTGAAGCAGCTTCCTATGCCAATGTTACAAGGCAGGTGGTAGCCAGATTTCTGAAAAGAGATATCATCTGTCGATACGGAGTTCCCGAGCGAATCATTACTGATAATGGTTCCAACTTAAACAACAAAATGATGGCAGAGCTGTGCCGGGACTTCAAAATTCAACATCACAATTCTTCTCCTTACAGGCCAAAGATGAACGGCGCTGTTGAGGCAGCAAATAAGAATATCAAGAAGATTGTGCAGAAGATGGTAGTCACTTACAAGGACTGACATGAAATGCTACCGTTTGCCTTGCATGGGTACCGCACGTCAATCAGAACATCCACTGGGGCAACACCGTATCAGCTGGTGTATGGTATGGAAGCAGTCCTACCGGTTGAAGTTGAATTACCCTCTCTACGGGTACTAATGGATGTTAAACTGAGTGAAGCATATTGGGTTCGGGCCCGATACGAACAACTGAGTCTGATTGAAGAGAAAAGATTGGCTGCAATCTGTCATGGGCAGTTGTATCAGAAAAGAATGAAGAAGGCCTTCGATCAGAAAGTCAGGCACCGAGAGTACCAAGTAGGAGATCTTGTGCTGAAAAGGATCCTCCCTCCTCATACAGACCACAGGGGCAAATGGACTCCGAATTATGAAGGACCATTTGTGGTAAAGAAAGTTTTCTCTGGCGGAGCACTGATGCTCAGCACCATGGATGGTGAAGATTTCCCGTCCCCTGTGAATTCAGATGCAGTTAAAAAATACTTCGCATAAAAGACCCGCTGGACATAAAAAAACAGAATGTAAGTCCAGGCAAAAATAGGGCATCCCGGCGAGTCAAAAACAGAATAAAAGACTCGGGCAAAAATAAGGGAAAATAGACAAAAATGTACACCCGCTGAGTTGAAAAGCCACATTGGACAGATCAGGCAAAAATGGGTATCCCGATGGATTGAAAACCCGAAAGGGCGATCCATGCAAAATAAGGGAATAAGCGAACAACTGCATTCTGAATTCGTCTGTATCACTTACAACTTGGCAAGCTCCGAAAGGATCAAGCTTCAATCAGAATCAACATTCTTCAGAAAGCAAGATGAGAAGAACGTCAAAAGTCATACGAGTCCTAGCAAGAGAGGAAGCTCCTTAAAGCGTCATCAACATTGCCAGCATTTTGTTTCTCAATTTGTAACAATCTCCTCATTTCAGGGGATTTGTTTCTTTGACTGTATCTCGCCAATTCAGGGCATATGAATTAATAAAAATCAGATTTTCAGTCATGTCTCGTCTTGTACATTTTATTTGCAAAAAATGTCTGATATCTTAAAAGAAAACTGATTGTATAGAATACAGATGTTTATCTTCAAAAATAAAAACATGCTTGCAGGAAATATACTTACTCTCAGCAGTGTCTAAACTCCTATGACGGAATCCAGTAAAGGATACCTCGGGATTACTTGTGCGTTTCTCTATCTTTTCAGGATTGCAGGAATCCGGAACGCAACTTGGGGCACGAAAGCTTCACTCCGGCAAGTTGACAAATTGACACTCAGCGCCCAAAGTGTCTTCTCCTCAGCTGAGTTGCCATTTATTACTTACACCCATCAGAGTTGCCAGGCACCACAGAAGGCGCCCATATCCCCGGCTGAGCCAGGAATCCTCCTCAACAGAATCTTTAGGGAGATCTTCCAGTGATTTCTCTTTCTCCCCAACCGAGTTGCCATTTCATCCTCAGCCGAGTATAAAGGTCAGGGAACCATCTCCCCACCGAGCTCCAACCTCTATCCAGAAGAGCAGCGCATAGAAGATCACAACAGAGTGGAGAAAGCTTCTGCAAACCCCAGCTGGGTCCCTCATTGTCAGGATAGGTCTATCAGTGACCCGAATCCCCAAGCAGATAGCATCTCATCAAATCTACCAATGATCTCACCCCCGGCTGGGATGTCCATTTCAAGCAGATCGGCCGAAGATCTTCGTAGCAACGGGATCCGAATCCCGGTTTGGTATCCGTGCATAATCATGGCATTCACATCATAACCACCCACAAAGCGTAGCATTCCGTTTTGATACGGAGCATTACGGCAAAAATCAAACATATAGCATATTCATAAGCCATGTTTTGAATCAATACCTGTGAATAATGACAATCCGTCGGTATACAGAATACTTCCCCCAAATCCCCAGTGGAGATTCCCAGCAAAAGCAATTGCCTCATTCCCAAACACCAGCATACATACTCTCTTTGGCACCCATCCGTGTCATCACTCCCCAGTAAAGTCACCCGAATACCCTGTGCAAATAATAACACTCGTATTACAGATACTTTTTGACACCCATTTGTGTCATAACTACAGCAGAAAGCCAAAGACGTCCTCTTTGCACTCACATATACTTACATATGACAATACTTTGACACCTGTCCGTGTCATATCCCCAGCGCAGTCATCTATACTTTGTATATCAGATATTTGTTTATACTACACTCTTCTCCTTTTTGACACTCGTCCGTGTTGCTCTCCCCAGCAGTTAAATACTCATCTATACACCACTCATGATACTCGTACAAATACTCGTATATATCTTGTATATACCACTTATATCCCCGCAGATTCAATGCTAGTCCTTGTTCTTTGTTAACCAGTTGGTACTCGTCCGTACCATCATCTCAGAACATGCGTCTAGAGTTTGTTTCTACATGATACTCGTCCGTATCATAGTCTTAAGGATGCTCGTCCGCATCTTTAATCCATACACTGTGTCAAACACTTCTGTCTTCTCAGATATAGATACTCGCCTGTGTCTACTATTCCCCAGAAGAATCCTTTCAGATTCAACACTCGTCCGTGTCCTCTGTTAACCAGTTGATACTCGTCCGTATCATCATCTTTGAACACGCGTCAGTATTTGTTTATACCCGATACTCGTCCGTATCGTAGTCTTAGGGATGCTCGTCCGCATCTCTAATCTATACACAACATCCAAACACTTATACCTTTTGTTTCTTGGATGTAAACACTCGTCCATGTTTACTATTCCCCAGTAGATCGCTACCAAAGCAATTTTTTCCTTTTTATCTGACATTCGTCCTGTGTCACGATAAACCCTGAGAGCAGCCGTACCCTGCTAGGTGGTCGTCCTCCACCTCTTGATGGTCGTCCTCCATCATGCTCATCCGATGGCCGTCCCCATCGTTGATCTTTTCTATCCGACATTCGTCCTATGTCGTGATATTTAGCAGCCGTCCCCTGCTAGGTGGTCGTCCTCCACCTTTTGATGATCGTCCTTCATCATTTTATCCAATGGCCGTCCCCATTGTTGGTTTTGGTTATCTGGCATTCGTCCTATGTCATGACAAACCTTGAGAGTAGCCGTCCCCTGCTAGGTGGTCGTCCTCCACCTCTTGATGGTCGTCCTCCATCATGCTCATCCGATGGCCGTCCCCATCGTTGACCTTTTATCCGGCATTCGTCCTATGTCGCGATATTTTCGGCAGCCGTACCCTGCCAGGTGGTCGTCCTCCACCTTAGATGGCCGTCCCCCATCTTACCCCCAACAGAGCAGTCGTCCCCTGCTAGGTGATCGTCCTTCACCTTTGATGACCGTACCTCATCATCTGTTTTATTTCATTTATTCTTTAACCCGATGGCCGTCCCCGTCGTGGTCCCTTTTCCTTCTTTAACCCGATGGCCGTCCCCGTCATGGTCCCTTTTCCTTTTTTAACCTGATGGCCGTCCCCGTCGTGGTCCCCTTTTCCTTTCAGTTTAACCCGATGGCCGTCCCCATCGTTGGTTACTTTACTTTGTGAACTTGATGGCCATCCCCATCATGTTTCATTAATCCCCAGAGAATTTTACAGCTTTATCTTGATGGTCGTCCCCATCATAATTCTTTTATCCCCAGCATGTCGGCCGTCCCCGTCATTGCTTTATTTTCCGCACTTTTCCCAGCATGTCGGCCGTCCCCGTCATTGCTCTTTACCCAGCAGTCGTCCTCTGCTCGACGGTCGTCCTCCGTCGCCCACACTTTACAATATACTTTATTTTCCTTTACAATCTATATCCCTTTTCTTCTTCATTCTGTGAGTGCAAATTTTGGACTGTCCTTGGTATTCAACCACAAGTTATCTCGCTTGCCTGTTAAGCCGTTGCTTACATCCAGCACAGCTAACTCATGTTTGAATAGGGGCAGCTGTAAACACCCCAAATTTGCCCTCACCCATTTACACCATGGCTTGTGATCATTTCATATGCATAAACACAATCATAACATCTCATACCACAATTTTGAGTCTTTGCATTGGTTCTAAGTCATCTGCATCTAGGGTTTGTGACCTGAGCAATCCAAGAGCTTCTTGAGCCACTCCAAAGTCATCAATCACTTCAAAGGGGTCCATGTGTGTTCAAGCATCATATTATATCCTCTCAAAGTCAAGAATGCCAAAGAATCACAAGAACTGGGATTGGTATGGAGGCAGAGCCAGGCTTGACTGCACAGTTGACCTAAAATTAGGGTTTTGGTTTCAGAGGCCATAACTCCAAATTTTTTGGTCATTCTTGTTTCTATTGGTCTCTATATGGTATAGGGAGTGTGAATATCAATTTTCATGAAGAAATTCCATGGGGAAGTCATCTGATCAAGGGTTGACTTTCTGGACAAGTCAGTGCAAAATCAGGGCATCTGAGGCCCCCAATGACCCAACCAAGGGGTGATCTTCATCATTTTGAGTGTATAGATCTTTATTTGATCATATAAGAAGGTTGAAGTTCACATAATTCAAGAATTACAAGTTTTTGCAAAGTTGACTTTTTAGGGCATGGTTGACTTTTAATGAAATGTCATTTTATGCAACTTTTTCAACCCTTACTTTTTGATTCAAAAATGCTTCAAATGGAAAAACTTTGGTCATGAAAGTTGTATATTAGATCTTTCCCTTTTCAAAAAGTACAAGAACATGACCTAATTCATTTTGGATCAAAAGTTATGGTGTGTCAAAGTTGGCAAAAATCACTAATTTTCAAAATATGCACCAAATGGAAAACTTGCAAAAACTTTGTACCAAGGCATTTGTGACTTCTAATTCATGTCTAACCATCACACAAACATCACATGTACCCTAAAGTTCAGAATGGACTAAGAATTTCTCATGTTTCATGGCCTTGGGAGCAAGATATTTACATGTGAACTAAAGGTGATCAAGTTGCAAAACCATCATAACACTTCCATCCACTTGATGCCTTGGATGCTGAACCAGCCCTAGCCTTTCCCCTCACCATGCTGCGCAGCCCACAGCCCTTGTACTTGGCTAGAAGTTGCCCATGCTTTCTCTTACACAAGAGTGGACTTTTTGCAAAAGCTAGCATACCTATCACAAAAGGCCAAGTCACATCATCTGACCAATGGGATTAATTTATACAAACAAAATGCCAGCCATTTCATACAACAAGCAAGCCTGAAGCAAGCCATAGCATCACATTCCCATTTTCCACCCTTGGAGCAAAAACCTTCGAAACTCAGAAAAAAAGCCACAAACACACAAACCCACTTCATAGATCAACTCAACATGTTCCTCTGATCACAAAGCATCCATCACCATAGCCTAAAACCCCCAGAATCACAAATACGATTTCTGCCCTCCATTGAACAGAACTTGTTCAAACCTCAAAACCAGCCATCACAAACTCTTTCCAAGCATTGAAAGCTTCTCAGGAGGTCAAGTGGAGTGGATTGCAAGCAGGAAAGCACCCAGAAAGCTGTGAACTGAAAGCTTCGAAACTCAGGTAGCTCAAGAACATTTTTTCCAGAAATCTTTTTTTAAGTTCTAAATAGATTCTATATGTTCTCCTGATCATCCTGATGTCATTAGTTTTGAAAATGGTGGAGAGATGAGAGTTTAACATGCTTCTGAAACTTTTTGTCCTAAATGTTGTTTGGTTCGATTCAGTCATTTCAGGAATGATAAATTTGTTTTGATTGAGGGTTTTGGTTCGTGAGTGAGTGGGGATCATTCCTGTGTTTTTAGATTTCATTTTAGATGCGTATAGAGAGAGTTGGTGTTTTGGGGTGAACGGAGAAGATGACCGGAACACTGTTCCGGTCACCTGAGGGTAATTAACGGCAGGATTAGGGCATAAGCATTAATTAGCTGATTTTGAATTCTGGCCGTAGGATTTGGCGCCAGGTCAATGCGCGCGCTTGCCAGTTTGAATCTCATGCGTAGGATCTGATTACTTTCCATTATTTCAGTTTAATTTCATTTTTATTTTCATACTTAATTCATTTGTTTTATACAATTTATTAAAAATAGTAAAAAGGCTTTAAAAATTATGAAATTTTTTACCAAGGGTTTCATTAATTTTTAAAACACAAAAATATTTTTATTTTCATTTTTAGCATAAAAAAAGTATTTTTAAATATTTAAAAGTTTATTTTTAATTGATTAATGAAAATTAATTCCTTAAAAATACTTTGAGACCTCTCCTTTGGGCAGTGAGTTAGTATAGGTTTAGGGATCCCTTGAGTGCATTTCCAATTTTTTTATAATGTTGTTTGCTTCTGGTTTTGGTTTTTGTTTGCTGCATTGTTCATAAACCCTAATTTGGGCTTCCATATGCATCCATCTTGCATTTTCTTGCATAACATGACTTGCCATGACATTCCATGCCTCCATTTGATTCATTGAACATCATAAGACATATTGAAAGCATGTTTGATCATTGCACCTTGCATTTGTCATGTTGTATGCCATGTGCATCTCATAACTTTTCATATATGTTCATGTGTCTTAACATGCTTCATTTGCATTCATAAGCTTGCATGATCATCCCCATTTGTTGTCTCATGTTTGTATCACTTCATAGCATCATTAACATCATAAATATGCTTCTGGTTTTGGTTTGCATCATGTCATTCCATCCCATTTTGCATTGCATTGCATTTCTTTTCTAACCTTTCAGGTGGTAAGTGGCTTTGAGAAGTGAATTTGCCTTCACTTCTCATAACTTCTCTTCATCTCTCTCTTGCATCCATGCTGCATTTTATCTTGTGTTTGAGATTGAGCTTGCTCATTCTTCTTCTTCCCACTTTCTTTCTTCAAGTGACTTGACTTCTTGAATGAAGCAAGTTGCTTTGCTTCTCTTGATCCTTTCATCTGCTTCCTGGTGGTTCCTCTGAAGATTGTTCTTGTAGACCTCACAAACCTTAGGAACAACCAAGCATGACAATGATTAGGGTTTTGATTAGTCTCCCCTCTTAGTTTTACCTTTGTGTCTCTCTTGAGTCTTCTCTTCTCATCTCTTAATCAGGGACTAAACCCTAAAGGCTTTAAGGCTTTGTGATTAAGCTTATGCCTGCATCCTTCTATTAGGATGGAGTGTATAACTTTAATCCTAAGTGTTAAACCCTTAATGTGTTTAAATATCTTAATCAATCCACTTAATAATCATCAAGACATCACACTTGTAACTTGGGCCTTGCATTAGGGTTCTAATTCTTCCTTAATTGGTTAAGAAGGACTAACCCTAGTGTTAATGGACAAGTCCCCCTCAAGTTGTCTTACAAATCATAAAACTCACTTCATCATATTATCATTAACTAAAATCCACTTAATAAAGGCTTTGTTTTGTCATGAGTTTAATCCCTAATCATGGATTAAGTTGAGGAGCTTTCCTCAGCTTAAACATTCTCATCTATTATCCTTCTATTAGGATGGTGTAATGAGTCTGTTTATTCCCTGATTATGGCTTAACCTCATTACTTAACACTAAACAAAAACAACAAAAACATCTAAATAATCACAAGTAGGTTAATGATCTTAATCCTACATCAAGGTGTTTAAGTGTGAGAAGCTGACTTCACACTTAAGGTATTCTCATTACCCCTAATCAGAGGGAAGATGTGATGAGTTTACTAACCCATTGGTTTAGGCTTAAGCTCATTAACTTATGACAAACTTTCAAAAGCAGTAAAAGACTGAAAACACAAAAACAAACAATAATCGTTTCCTCCGGGATTCTTTTCTCATCATCTTCACTCATAAACGAGAACTTGCTTCTTCCGTCTAATGCAAGACAGTTTGCACCTGAGCCAAACAGGTCATACACTTGAGCATAGATAAGTAAGCAGTTCACAAGTCAATTCATCTTTCAGTCTCTTTGGGTCGAACTACGGTGTTCTGACTTCCTCATTGCACGAGAGGATACGTAGGCATAACTTAATAGTTATCGAACAAAAGTCTTTGTATACTCCCCCTCCTTCCATCTTCATTCTTTTAAGCCTCATGGTCATGAGCATTTCACTCCTTTCTTACACTGACACTTTCATACTTCATATCACTTATACACTATACACTGACACCTGTACATCTTTCCAGCTCTTTTACACACAGATTGCACTGACACTACCCCTTTAAAACACAAATCTTGCAAGCGTGGATCCCGTCGAGTACGACAGACAATCTGGGTGCTAATACCTTCCCAGGTTGTAACCAACCCCCTTTCTCAGTCTCTCTGGTTCGCAACCGTCTTATCCATCTCTTTCCATGTCTATGCAGCATTGCCTTTCCTCTGGGATAAAAATGCCTAGCTGGCGACTCTATTCATCTCCAGTGAGTTCACGGTTGTGTGTTCTCATTGTCCCTCTCGCCGACCGTTCGCGTCTGTACCTTTATCTGGGCCTGGTCCCACTTATCGGGAGCGACAAAGTGGACGTCTCTTCGCTTCACAGATCCCTAGAGCTAATGCTGAAGCAGAGACTGCTGCTAAATCAAAAGGCAAAAGTGTGGGGCCAGAAGAGCCAGATGCAAAAGAAACTCAGAAGATACCCTTTGTGTCGCTCCCAAAAAGACTTTTACGTCCCCGATGCAGACGCGAATGGTCGGCGATGTTGGAGGTTGAGGTTGAATAGAGTTGCCAGCTTGGCATTTTTATCCCGAAGGAAAGGTAATGCTGTATAAACCTGGAAGGGTATGGATAAGACGGTTGCGAACCAAAGAAACTAAGAAAGGGGGTTGGTTACGACCTGGGAAGGTATTAGCACCCAGATCGTCCGTCGTACTCGATGGGATCCATGCTTACAAGATTGTGTTTAAAAGGGGTAGTGTATGTGCTATCTGTATGCAAAAGCTAGGGAAAGAAAGTACAGGTGTCAGTGCAAAAGGTGTGAATTGCTCAGGAACTGAGGCTTAAAAAGAAGGCTGAAAGAGGGGGAAGACACAGAGACTTTTGTTCGATAACTATTAAGTTATGCCTACGTATCCTCTCGTGCAATGAGGAAGTCAGAACACCGTAGTTCGACTCAAAGATACTGGAATGATTTGACTGTGAACTGCTTGCTTGTCTATGCTCAAGTGTATGACTCGTCTGGCTCGAGTGCTAACTGTCTTGCATTAGACAGAAGAAGCGAGTTCTCGTTTGTGAATGAGTGTGATGAGAAAAGAATCCCGAAGGAGACGTTTATTGTTTGTTTTTTGTGTTTTAAGTTTTTTATTGTTTTTAGTGTTTTGTGTAGGAGAATGAGCTTAAGCCTAAATCAAGGGTTGTAAACTCATTATATCACCCCTGATTAGGGATAATGAGCCTGCTTAAGTGTGAGATAAGCATCTCAACTTAATTACCTTAATGATGAAGGGTTAAGATCATTAACCTACTTGTGATTATTAAGATGTTTTTGGGTTTTTGTTTAGTGTTAAGTAATGAGTTTAATCCCCAATCAAGGATTAGTGAACTCATTACACCATCCTAAGAGAAGGATGATAGATGAGAACACTTAAGCAAAGAAAGACTCCTCAACTTAATCTAGGGTTAGGGATTAAATTCATTATATAACAAACCTTTATTAAATGGATTTTAATTAAAGGGTGAGATTAAGAAGTGGATTTTATGGTTTGTAAGACAACTTGAGGGGGACTTGTCCATTAAACACTAGGGTTAGTCCCTCTTAACCATAAGGAAGAGATATAACCCTAATGTAATGCCCAAGTTACAAGATAAAGTCTTAGTGATTATTAATGTGTTTTTATTAAGAGGTGTAAACAAATTAAAGGTTTAATACTAAGGATTAAAGTTATACACTCCATCCTAAGATAAGGATACATGCATAACCCTAATTCCAAAGTCCTAAAGCTTTAAGAGTTTAGCCTCTGATTAAGATATGAAAAGAGAGACTCAAGGAGAATCAAAGGTAAAAATATAGGGGAAACTATACACAACCCTAAAAATTATCATGCTTGGATATCATATGGTTTGTGAGGCTTAAGAGAAAATATCTTCAAGGCCACCAAGGAAGGGAAGCAGATGAAAAGAGAAGAGGGGAGAGAATAAGTTACTTACTTCCTGCAGAAGATAAGTAACTTAGGAAAAAAGAAAGGAGAAAGAGAAACACAAGTGAAGCAAGTTCACTCCAAAGACAATTAAAGGATGCAAATTCAAAGGAAAGAAGAGGTGGGAGGTGAAGGCAAATCCACCTCCCATACAAGATGCATAAAATGCAAATGCAAAAGGAAACAAAGCATATGAAGGTGCAGAGACCACAACTAGAAGTGTAAATGCAATGAAAATGATGTATGAAATGATGCAAAGGCATAAACATGTCATGTATATGATCATACAAGAGAATGAGTGCAAATGAAGAATGTTAGGAGCATGAAAACACATAGAAGTTCATGAAACAAAATGAATGCAAGGCATGCCAAAATGATGCAACAATGATCAAGAAATGTTTCAAACATGTCATACGATATCTAAGATGACATACAAAAGAATGGAATGGCATGACAAGTTCATAAGTTCATGATATGCAAAGAAGAATGCAAATGAAGATGCAAAATTAGGGTTTTATGAACAAGCATGATGCATATGGCCACAACAAAAGAAATACTCATGAGAAAAAAACAGAAAATACACTCAAATGAACCCTAGGGACTCTCAAGAACACTCACCAAAGGTGGAGGTCAGAAGCTATACCAAGGTCTACTTATGGTTTTTCGAAGTTTGCTAGGGTTTTTGGGTGATTCTAAAGGGAAATGTAAATCAAATTGAAAATGCAATGAAAAAATATGATCTAAATAACCTAGAAACTATATGCAATATGTGAAACAATGCAAAAAGAATCAAGTTCAAAATCATCATGGTTAGGCAGAAATGAATTTTTCAAGTTAGGGTTAAGAATTGTGAAATTGAAGAACCCTAATTCAAAGAAAATTGTGAAAATGTGATCAAACCTAAAAAAATTTGTATGTTGAGTTTGAAAATGTTTCTAAATGTTTAAGAATGCTTCATGAATTTTTTGGAGATTTTTAGAAACCTAAATGCATATTTAATTAATTAAAATCAATTAATTAATTAAATAAAACATTTAAATATTTAAAAAATACTTTTTTAATGCAAAAATTAAAAAAAAAAATTTAGGTTAAGAAAATTATTTGAAACAGAAATGTAGAAAATGATATTTTTTGAAAGTGCTTTGATATTTTAAATAAATAGAACAAAATAAATGCAATAAAATGAAAATAAAATGAAATAATAATGAAGTATGCATATCTGATGGTTGAGATTTAAACTTGGAGTGATTGGGTTGACTGCACGTGCGATCAAATGGCCAGCATTCAAACTGAGTTAATTAATTAGGATTTATTTTAATTAATTAAATTAAGGCAAATGACATGATATGGGTCATTCATCCACTAATTAAAACACGCATCCAATGGTCCACATTCAAACTGGCACTTAAACCCTAATTAAAACCCTAAACACTTTCAGGTGATCGGAGCAAGCTTCGGTCATCTTCTCCGGCCAGCTCTTCACCCTATCTCACTCCCTAGGCTACCCCAGACTCCCTAACTCTCCAGAATCATCCCCCAAACAACTCTAAACAAGAATCAAGCCACAAAAATCATTTATATTGCATCAAAATGGAGAATCGAAGAAAAACGTGTTTAGGTCAAAAAGTTTCAGAGCAAGCATACATCCTGGTTTCTCAACCATTTTCAAAACAAATCATATCACCATGATCAGGGAGACATATAGAATCATATTGTAACTTAAAATGAAGGTTTTGGAAAAAAAGTTTGAGATGGCTACTTGAGTTGAAGCTTTGTGATTCTGAGCTTTATGACCCCCTCCTTTGTGAAAACCCCTCCATTTGATCCCTTGAAGCTTCTGGAGAGCTTAGAACAAACTTTGAATGGCCAGTTTGTGTGCTTCTGTTCTGATAACTCAAAAATTGTGTCTTTGATTAAGGAGCTTTTAGGGAAAAATAATGGATGCTTTGTGTTCTATGGATGATGGTGAGTTGAATGATGAAGAAATATTGGAGTTTTAATGGTTGTATTGAGAGATTCGAAAGCTTGAAGGTTTTGGGGATTTTTGGAAATCTGAGCTTAGAAATGGATTCATGCTTGTGTGTGTTATGAAATGAGCTCCTTGAGGTTTGTATGTGATGTCCTGATTGGCTAGAGGAGTTGGTGTGGCACAGTTTGATTGGTATGGGCAAATTGCAAAAAAGTCAAAAGTTTTGTACCACAAGCATGGGCCATGGCAAAAGCTGTTTGAAGGGGTGTCTGGCCTCAGCTGAGTTCATGGATGGCCCTTGGATTGAAACATGTGAGCTGTAACAAGTGGATGAAGAGTTTCAAGACATTTTGCAAATTTTCCTCTTTGAACTTTCTTGAGAAGCAAGGCATGGAAACTTGTGATTTTTGGTGCAATCCTGATCAAAATGTGTTGCATTATGTTGGTATGATGTTTAGAAGTTGATTAGAGGTCATGAAATGGCTTGGCAAGTGAAATTGCAAAAGTCCCTCTTTGGTGCACACTTGAAAATTATAGGATTTTTGCCAACTTTGAAAGGCCATATATTGAGTTCTAGGATGAATCAAGACATGTTCTTGTATTTTTTTGAAAATGGGAAGACATAATATACAACTTTCATGTTTGAAAAAAATTTCATTTGACTCATTTTTGGTCATGAAAGAATAGGTTGAATATCTTTCCCAAAATGGAAAGTTTCCATTGCAAGTCATTTCCAAAAATAGAAAGTTTGCATTTGGCTCAAAATTCTTCAACTTTGTGAACTTCCAACCACTTCAATGATCAAATAAAGATCATAGAGACTCAAAATGATGATGATGACCCTTTGGTACCCTTGATAGAGGCCTCAGATGCCCTGATTTTGACTTTACTTGCTCAAGAAGTTACCCAATGATCAGATGACTTCCATAGTGAATTTCTTCATTAAATTTGGTACACATGCTCTTCATAACATATTAAGACCATTAGAATCAAGAGTGGCCAAAAAATTGAGATTAAGGGCCTTAAACCCAAAACCCTAATTTTGGTCATCTGTGTAGGAAAACCCTAGCTCTGCCTGGACTTTTGTGCAATCCTTTGACATTTTGTGACTCCCAATCATCCTTGGAGATATATCAAGACCATAGACCCCTAATGGACCCTCTTGGAATGCTTCAAGACCATTGGGATAGCTCAGATCACTTCTAAGATTCATATGATCACAAAACCCTAATTGTGCAGTCATGCAATGATTTGATGAAGTTGTTTATGCAATGTGAGATGACATCCTTATGTAATGCAATATGAAAAGATCACAAGCCATGGTGTGAGAAAAAGTGAGGGCAAATTTGGGGTGTTTATAGCTGCCCCTATTCAAGCATGAGTTAGCTGTGCAGGGTGTAAGCGCTTGGCTTAACAGGCAAACAAGATAACTTGTGGTCGAATACCAAAGACAGTCTGAAATTTGCACTCTTTATTAAAAGAAGAAAAGGGATATAAATTGGAAAAGATAGTATAGTATGTTTATAAAGTATAAGCGATGGAGGACGACTATCGAGCAGAGGACGACTGCTGGGGGTAAAACGGTAAGTAAAGCAATGACGGGGACGACCATCATGCTGGGAAATAAAGAAACTGCGACGGGGATGGCCATTGGGTAAAGTGATGAAGGACGATCATCAGAAGGAGAAAAGACCACGACGGGAACGGCCATCGGGTAAAGAAATAAAACTCTCTGGGGATTGAAGAAGTGGGAAAAGCACTGATGGGGACGACCATCAGGCTGGAAAGTAAAGTAAACAACGATGGGGATGGCCATCGGGCTAAACTGATGAAGGACAGGAAAAGGAAAAGGAACCACGACGGGGACGGCCATCGGGTTAAAGAATAAATGAAATATTTGACGAGGGACGGTCATCAAAGGTGAAGGACGATCACCTAGCAGGGGACGACCTTCTCTTTATAACGACATAGGACGAATGTCGGATAGAAAAGATCAACGATGGGGACGGCCATCGGACAAGCATGATGAAGGAAGATCATCAAGAGGTGAAGGATGATCACCTAGCAGGGGACGACTGCTCTTGGGGGATTATCTCGACATAGGATGAATGTCGGATAATAAAGATCAACGATGGGGACGGCCATCGGATAAAATGATAAGGGACGGTCATCAAAAGGTGAAGGACAATCACCTGGCAGGGGACGACTGCCAAAAAAATTGCGACATAGGACGAATGCCGGATAGAAGGTTCCAACAATGGGGACTCCACTGGGGAAAGGCTGAGGAACGGTCATCCAAAGGTGAAGGACGATCACCTGGCAGGGGACGGCTGCCGAAAGTATCACGACATAGGACGAATGTCGGATATAAGGTTCCAACAATGGGGACTCCACTAGGGAAAGGATGAGGGATGGTCATCCCAAGGTGAAGGACGATCAGCTGGAAGGGGACGGTTGCCGAAAGTATCACAACATAGGACGAATTCCGGATAGAAAAAGTTGTTTTGTTTTTGTGGTGATGTAAACACAGACGAGTGCTTACGCATTAAAATAAAAGGTATAAGTGTTTGACAATGTGTATAGACCAAAGACGCGGACGAGCATCGTTAGAACCATGATACGAACGAGTATCGATAGAAACAAATGTTGACACATGTTTAAGGATGATGATACGGACGAGTATCAATAGGTTAAGCAAGGAACACAGACGAGTGTTTGATCTGCTGAGGAGTGATATATACAAGATACGGACGGGTATCAAAGACTTCTGTATAAGTATGTACAAGTATTGATCAGCTAGGGAAGTATGTGCAAGACACGAACGAGTTTCAAAAGGATTGAGCAAGGGACACAGACGGGTGTTTGACATACGAGTATTAAATAGAGTATGTACAAGTATGAACAAGTGTTTGAGAATTCTGATAACTCTGATGGGGAACAGACAGTCCTGGAGACTGGTTGAGGACAAGGAGAACTTTGGCAACTTGCTGGGGAATGGTAGACCCTGGCAACTCAGCTGAGGATGAGAAAGTCTTGGTGACTAGCTTAGGAGAGAGTAATCTTAGCAACTTTGCGAAGGAAAAGAAGTTCGGGAATTGCTCGGGAGTTCCCGCTGATGATGTGATTATTGGCTTGGCTAGGGAAAATGCCTGATATGCCCCATCCTATGAAAGATTGTCTGCCTTGAGTACCTGCAACCTGTTAAGACAAAGTAAACGCACAAGTGTCTCGAGGTATCCTCAACCAGATTCCATCATAGGAGTTAGATTTGCTTAAGAATTCATATTTCCTGCAAGCATTTCTTGAAAATGGCCTATATGTTTTCATGCAAACGTTGTATTACGAACTCTGGACATTTTGCAAACAAAAACAAAAGGTAAAAACAAAGTGTGACTGAATATTCTGATTTTATTGATTTGTGCACCCTGAATAGGCAAGTACAGTCAAAGAAGCGAATCCCCTGAAAGGAGGAGATTACTGTAAATTGAGAAAATAAAAGTGTTGGAAATGTTGAAGATGAAGCTCCAGTGAGCTTCTTTGCTATGACCCATATGACCTGAACGCTCTTCTTATCTTGCTTTCTGAAAAAGGCTGATTCTGACTGACGCTTTTTCCTTTCGAAGCTTGCCATGCTATGTGAGTGATACAGACGAATTCAGAAATGCAGTTGTTTGCTTATTCCCTGATTTTGCGTGGATCGCCCTTTCGGGTTTTTAATCCACCGGGATACCCATTTTTTGCCTAAGCTGTCCGATGTGGCTTTTCAACTCAGCGGGTGTACATTTTTTCAGTTTTTCCCTTATTTTTGCCCGAGTCTCTTATTCTGTTTTTGACTCGCCGGGATGCCCTATTTTTGTCAGGACTTACATTCAGTTTTTATGTCCAGCGGGTCATTTATGCGAAGTTTTTTTTAACTGCATCTGAATTCACAGGGGATAAGAAATCTTCGCCATCCATAGTAGTGAGCATCAGTGCTCCACCAGAGAAATCTTTCTTTACTATGAATGGGCCTTCGTAGTTTGGCATCCATTTTCCCCTGTGGTCTGTATGAGGAGGAAGAAGTCTTTTCAGCACAAGCTCTCCCACCTGGTATTCCCGAGGTCTGACTTTCTGATCGAAGGCTTTCTTCTTTCGTTTCTGATACAACTGCCCATGACAGATAGCTGCTAATCTTTTCTCTTCAATCAAGCTCAATTGATTGTATCGAGATCGAACCCATTCTGCTTCATCCAGTTTCACATCCATAATTACCCGTAAGGAGGGTAATTCAACTTCAACAGGTAGGACTGCTTCCATACCATACACAAGCTGATAAGGTGTTACCCTAGTAGATGTTCTGATAGAGGTTCGGTACCCATGCAAGGCAAATGGTAGCATCTCATGCCAGTCTTTGTAGGTGACTACCATCTTCTGCACAATCTTCTTGATATTCTTGTTGGCTGCCTCAACAGCGTCGTTCATCTTTGGCTTGTAAGGAGAAGAGTTGTGATGTTGAATTTTGAAGTCCCGGCATAACTCAACCATCATCTTGTTGTTCAAATTGGAACCATTATCAGTAATGATTTGCTCGGGAACTCCATATCTACAGATGATATCTCTTTTTAGAAATCTAGCTACCACTTGCCTAGTGACGTTTGCATACGAAGTTGCTTCAACCCATTTGATGAAATAATTAATAGCTACCAAGATGAACCTGTGACCATTTGAAGCAGTCGGTTCAATCTATCCAATCATATCAATGCCCCACATGGCGAAGGGCCAAGGTGAAGACATTACATTCAAAGGATTTGGAGGCACATGCACTTTATCTAAGTAGATCTGGCATTTGTGGCATTTTCTGGCATAGGCACAACAATCTGCATCCATTGTGATCCAGTAGTAACATGATCTTAATAACTTATTTTTCATTGCATGTCCTCCAGCATGGGTACCGAAAGAACCTTCATGTACTTCGTGCATTAGTAGATCTGCTTCCTTCTTGTCAACACATCTGAGCAAGACCATGTCGAAGTTTCACTTGTACAAAGAACCATCAGTATTGAGGAAGAAACTACCGGCTAGCCTTCTTAATGTCTTCTTATCGTTTGACGATGCCCCAGGTGGGTATGTCTGTGTTTCCAAGAAGCATTTGATGTCATGGTACCAAGGCTTGTTATCAGTGACAGTGTCCACAGAGAATACATATGTCGGTCTGTCCAGTCTGGATACTAATATCCGATGTACATAATTAGCAACTTGTACTTTGATCATGGATGAAATGGTAGCCAAAGCATCTGCAAACTGATTCTCATCTCAAGGGATGTAATCAAGCTTAATTGTTGTGAAGAAGGTCAACAATCTCCTTGTATAGTCACGGTAGGGAATCAAATGCTCCTGATGAGTGTTCCACTTGCCGTTGGTCTGGTTGATTACCAAAGCCGAATCTCTGAATACATTCAAGGTTTTGATCCTGAGGTCAATTGCTTCCTCAAGACCCATGATACAAGCTTCATATTCTGCTTCGTTGTTAGTGCATGTAAAGGTTAGTTTTGCTGAGAAAGGCATATGAACCCCTTTAGGTGTAATAAGCACTACACCAACTCCACGACCGTTGCAATTAACTGCCCCGTCAAACATCATAGTCCATGCTTCTTCTGGGTCAGGCCCTTCAGTGTGAATAGGCTCTTCATAATCTTTTTCTTTTAAGAACATGATGTCTTCATCAGGGAAGTCAAATCTCATAGGCTGGTAATCATCAATGGGTTGCTCAGACAGATAGTCAGACAATACACTGCCCTTGATGGCTTTCTGAGAGGTGTACTGAATGTCATATTCTATTAGAATCATTTGCCATCTTGCGACCCTTCTGGTAAGTGTTGGCTTCTCAAATATGTACATGACTGGATCCATCTTTGAGATCAATAAGGTAGTATGAGTCAACATATACTGTCTTAGTCGGCGAGCAGCCCACGCTAAAGCACAACAAGTTTTCTCGAGCAGTGAATAACGTTGTTCACAATCGGTAAACTTTTTTCATAGGTAGCATATTGCATACTCTTTTTTATCAGACTTGTCATGCTGGCCCAACACACACCCCATTGACTTTTCTAATACTGTCAGGTACATGATTAGAGGTCTTCCTTCGACTGGAGGCATGCGAATTGGAGGTTCTTGCAAATACTCTTTGATCTTGTCAAAAGCTCTCTGACAATCATCATTCCACCTGACTGTTTGCTCTTTTCTTAACAGCTTGAACAAGGGTTCGCAGGTTGCAGTGAGATGAGATATGAACCTTGAGATGTAGTTCAATCTTCCTAAGAACCCTCGAACTTCTTTCTCAGCCTTAGGTGCATGCATTTCCTGAATAGCTTTGACTTTATCAGGATCAACCTCAATTCCTTTTTCACTCACAATAAAACACAACAACTTACCAGAACGTACCCCGAATGTGCATTTGTTAGGGTTCAACTTCAACTGATACTTCCTCAGGCGCTTGAACAATTTCAGCAGATTCACCAAATGATCTTCCTCTGAAAGGGACTTGGCAATCATATCATCCATATAGCATTTGATTTCCTTATGGATCATATCGTGGAATAATGTTACCATAGCCCGTTGATAAGTCGCACCGGCGTTCTTCAGACCAAACGGCATTACCTTGTAGAAGAACGTGCCCCAAGGTGTGATGAAAGTTGTCTTCTCCATGTCTTCAGGTGACATCTTAATCTGATTGTATCCAGAAAATCCATCCATAAAATAAAATACCGAGAACTGAGCCGTATTGTCTACCAATACATCAATGTGAGGTATTGGGAAATCATCTTTCGGACTGGTTCTGTTCAAATCCCGGTAATCCACACACATACGCACCTTGCCATCCTTCTTAGGTACGGGTACAATGTTGAAAACCCACGGCAGGTAACTAGTTAGAGCGAGAAAACCGGCGTCCCACTACTTTTGTACTTCCTCTTTGATCTTCATGGTCATGTCTGGGCGAGTACAACGCAACTTCTGTTTAACTGGCAGACAATCTTCTTTCAATGGTAGCCTGTGCATGACAATGTCTGTATCCAGACCCGGCATATCTTGATAAGACCAAGTGAACACATCGACATACTCCCGAAGCATACTGATGAGTTGTTCTTTCACTGGAGCTTGCAGACTGGCCCCGATCTTCACCTCTTTCACATCTTCCTCGGTACCAAGATTGACAGTTTCAACCTCCTCCTGATAAGGAGCAATCACTTTTTCCTCTTGTCTCAACAACCTGGTCAACTCTTCAGGAAAATCATAGTCTTCATCAACCCCTTCATATGTTTGATTAATCGGATTGTCAAAGTCATACAAGGTCATAGCAGTGTCGTTGTCAGTGCAATCTGGAGGATTATCTCTGCAAGGGTTGAGATTTTTTTATTTTAGTGATTGATTTTATCTTATTTAGGAAAAAGTGAATGAAGTTATTTATTTGAGAAAAACATTGCCATTTATTGTTTTGTGCGAAAATAACAAAAATGTAAGACAATGAGCGAAAAGGTTGTTTGCAAAAGATGTCCATTGTTCATTAATCTTCATTTGCACAAAATACATATATGGCCCTATTACAAAATGAGTCCTGACAACTTGGGCAAGATGCAGGACTTGATGCATGCTTAAACAAGAAATAATAATTACTCTACGACAGTGATCCTTATAATTTCCTGGGAAGACCAGTTGAGGACTTGCTGGCCTGGGACTCTTGGACGAATCCAGCTTTCCAGCTTTATGTCACTTCCATCCTCGTCTTCCACATTGTTGATTGCATCTGGGATCAGCATACCCCTATTGATAAACTTGGGAGCTTCATCAGCCTCCTCTTGGACCTGTCGGGATGGTTTGTAACCCAACCCGAACTTGTCTTCTTTAATCTGAACTTGCAGCATCTTTCCCCAACCTTGGGCATTCCTGTCTTCAACAACCTTCCGAGCTTGCTTGTAAGAAGAGATTGAAGTTCCAGACACTTCAGTTGTTGCTTCATTGACATTGAGGGCCTCAAACCCTTGGCTCATTGTCTCATGGATCTCTCCATCCATCTCAATATACTTGTAAGTAGCTAGATGACTGACGAAGATGTCCTCTTCCCCACAGATTGTGATAACTTGGCCCTCCCATTCGTATTTTAACTTCTGGTAAAGGGTCGATGTTACGGTTCCAGAGGCATGAATCCATGTTCGACCCAACAAACAGCTGTAGGTAGGCTGAATGTCCATCACGTAGAAGATAGTTTTGAAGATCTGTGGGCCAATTACCACAGGCAACTTAATTTCACCAAGAACCGATCTTTTAGAACCGTCAAAGGCTCTCACCACTAGGTTACTTGGACGAAGTGCAAGACCATCATATTCCATCTTGACCAAGGCTTTCTTTGGAAGAACATTGAGTGAGGACCCAGTGTCAACCAAGACATGAGAAAGAACAACACCTTTACACTCCAAGGTGATATGCAAAGCCTTATTGTGGTTATAGCCCTCCGTAGTCAGATCAGCATCAGTGAAACCTAGTCCATGACTAGTGTTGACATTTGAAACCACTGTTTCTAGCTGATTAACTGTAATCTCTTTTGGCACGTAAGCTGCGTGCAGGACTTTGAGAAGTGCATTCCTGTGAGCTTCGAAACACATTAGCAGTGATAGAATAGAGATTTTGGAGGGTGTCTGATGGAGCTGGTCCACAACATTGTAGTCACTCTTCTTGATTATTCTTATGAACTTGTCTACATCCTGGTCAAAGGATGTCTTCTGAGTTTCCTTGGCAATTGGTTTTTCAGGCACCACACTCTTGCCTTTAGCTTTGGCAGCAGCTTCTGCCTCAGCATTAACTCTTGGAAATTATGAAGCGAAGAGACGTCCGCTTCGAGTGAAGCCTCCACCTCCCCCTACATTATCAATTTGTGATGAAGAAGTTGAAGAATCAAGAGTGACTTTATTTCCGTTGCAATACAAATCTGAGCCATATTTCCAAGGTATGGCACTGCTGCTGTCATAGGGAACTGGTCCAGGCACCGTGATAGTAACCGGACTGATTGCTGCGGAAGAAGGGGTCGTGACAGTATGTGGGTCATAATAAATTGTGACAGGAGGTCTGATGGGAGATGGTGCAGGTGATGAAGGTTGCTAATGTTGATGGAGATGTTGACGTGAGTTGTTGAAAGAATCTGGAACATAGATTGTTGTCGGGTCATAGTAAATGGTAACTGTGGAAATGTCCTCATTGATGGTTGCTATTGTTGTAGAAGGATGTGTTGAACTGATGTCTGTTGAAGTTGAAGAAGGTATGGTTGTTGATGTTGTAGAAGAATCTGTTGGAATGATTGTTGTTGAAGTTGTAGGAGTGATATATGTTATATCTGATGAAATGTGTGTTGGTGTTGTAGGAGGAATGGTTTTTGATGTTGTAGGAGCTGGAACTGTTGAAGTGATCTGTAAAATGCATTCTTTGATAACATTGTTGATACCGATCTTCAAATTTGCACAACCGTTGGTAGAAATTTTGCAAGCTTCGCAATGGGCTTCACAGCCCGGAAACACTTGGCATTTCAAAAGATGGGCTTTAACCTTGGCCATGGGTGTTTGAATACTTGCAACATTGTTGATTAGGCTTACTTGTCGATCCTCCTCAATGGCATTTATCCTAGGCCTACCATGGCTAGGCATGGGATTCTTGGTAACACTTGGAGGAGGTGCAAAGTTGATTGTCTTAGAATCAATCAAATCTTGAACCTTCATGTGTAAGGCCCTGCATTTTTCTGTTGTATAGCCAGGTGCATTGGAGTGGAAGGCGCATCTGGCGTTGATATCATAGTTTATTGGGAGATTCTGGGGATCTGGTGGACCAGAGTCCTTAATTTGATCAGATTGAGCTTTAATAACTGTGGAAGTAAGGCATCATAGGGCATCGGAATAGGATCGATAACCCTGTTGATCTGTGAAGTTCTTTGTTGAAACGGACATTGTTGTTGGTTGTTATTGTTGTTATAGGATCTCTGTTGCGGGGGAAACTGTTGTTGCGGTGGGAAGTGATGTTGTTGAGGATATTATTGTTGAGGTGCTGTAGCTGGAATGGTGACGACAGCCACTGATCTTGGCATGTATTGAGGCCTACCTCTGCCCATATGCACTGAGTTGGTATCACCTGTCCTGCGAGGTCCTGAGAAAGGTTTCCTTGCATTGCTGGAACTAGCACCGTTGTCTGAAATTTTTCCCATCTTCAAAACACTCTCAATTCTCTCACCAGCTATAACTACATCAGCAAAACTGGTGGAAGAGAAAGAAGCAAGTCTGTCAATGTAAGTTCCTTGCAACGTGTTCATAAACATGTAATCCATCTCTCTTTCCGACATCGGAGGCTGGACAGCAGCAGCAAGCTGTCTCCATCTTTGGGCATATTCCCTGAAGCTTTCTCTTGAAGACTGAGACATACCCATCAGGAGGGTTCTATTGGGAGCCATATCCAAATTGTACTGATACTGGCGTATGAAAGCCTCGGCTAAATCCTTCTAGTTTCTGACAGTTGCTTTGGATAGATGATAATACCACTCGCGGGATGCCCCAATCAAACTATCCTCAAAGTAGAACATCCACAGTTTTTCATCCATGGTATAAGCTTTTAATCTTCCTAAAAAAGATTGAATGTGGGTACGAGGACAGGAGGTACCATTGTACTTCTCAAAGCATGGAGGCTTGAATTTGTGAGGAATCCTGACTCCCTCAACTAGACCCATGTCCATTACATCAAATCCCAAAGAGTTTTGGGACTCCAAAGATCTCAGCTTCTCCGCTATTTCGTCCAGATGACGATCATGGGCTTCATCCCCAGCACCAATTACTATGAACTGTTCATCCAGAGGATCTTCTTGTAAAACACGACCTCCTGCATTTCCTTGGGTATTTCCAATAACATTGACTTTAGGATTGAGGTGAGGCCCAAACTCTGGCGGATTTGTTTGTGGCTGCCCGTGATCGTTGTTACTAGTTCCTTCAGTACCTGGATGATTCTCTTCTGGAGTTTGCCGCTCGACAAACTCTCTTAATATTTCTTGGCTCTGAGCCAACCCAATCATTAATACCATGAAATGGTTCATTTGAGCCTTCATCTCAGTTCTCTCATTAGCCATCTGAGTTCTAACGTCAGTCAAATCTTATTGAACTTGGTCCATCTGTAAGCTCGGAAGGTTGTTTCTGGTTGGATACCAGTGTACTCTATTGATGGGGAAAACCCTCCTACGAGCAATATTTCCTGAAACAATAGCAAAGTGAGAAAACAACAACAAAAACACCTACAAAACAAAGAATGAGGTTAGTATGCAATGCATTATGTCTATCTGTCTTCCAAGGGTATCCGGTTTGGTTCTTTGGTTTTGACCTTCTAGACCTCTGGGAATGAAGATGTTGAAGAGAAATGAAGTCCAAGAGAAAATACAGGTAATACATAAACCATATATTACAAATGCAAACGATACATAGTTTATGATTACAACAAGTTCCCATGGTGGGTCAAAATACAATTAAGTCGAGAAATACAACAAAATCACCATGAGAAATAAAGTACAACCAAAATAAAATACAAGTACAAAGAAATCAAACATCCAGCCCAAAGTCATCCTCCTTGACTTCCTTGAGGAGAGCAACAGACACTGGTCCAACTAGATGCTTTGTGATGGTCCTAATAAGAAGGTTCCTGGTGGCAATGGCACTTCTCAACTTCTGGTACTTGTCTTGGTCTTTTGATCTCTTCAACCCTGCCCAGAGTTTCAACACGGAGATTTCCTTCTGTGCTGCTAATAAGGCTTTTTGACTCTTCTTCTCATTAGCTTCCAGCTTCTCTATCCTAGCCTGTGTCTTCTGATCTTCTTGCAAACGAGCTTCATTGATCCTGATCCATCTAGCCTGACTCTCCTCTAGGTAATGCTCAGCTCTGGACTTCTGAATCTTAGCTTCTTTGCAAGCATTCTTCAATACCAATTCCCCTGCTCAGGCTTTTCTGATGAAGTCCTCCATCTTTTTTATCTTGGTTATATGCTCGACCCGAAGCTTCTCTAACCTCTCAATGTCCAGATGACCATCATTCCTTTCCCAATGGGTCTTCTTCAGAGTTTCAGAAAGCTGAGCATTCGTCTCTTTAAATTTCTCAAATTCCTCCAGACTCACTGTAGCTATGGGCTCTACTGATGATGGCCCTGGCACATCTTCCAGGGTGAATGGCATGCGAGTGATCTGTACTGAGATGAAGCTATGTTGTTACACTTTCCTAGAATAGCAATCCCTTTAGTCTGTATGTGGTCCCAAGCCCAGGCTGCTTGTCGGACGGTTGCATGATTATTCAGAATGGCATAGCAAAGAGATTCTGCTAAGTCTTACTCCTTTGGGGGATGTACTAAGGCATACCCTAACTGCCTTTTGGAAAGCAAAGTATTGTAGTTGATGCAACCCTTCATTCCAATAAGAGGTACATTAGGATACTGCCCAAAGCTTGTAAGTATGTCCTTGCCCTTGGTGCTCTGAGTACACCATCTGATGTCTTCTGATGTAAGGGCAATCATTCTTTTAGTCCAATTCCTTGACTGATGAGGATTCGGGAAAGCTTCTGTCTTCGGCATGTGTCTCACTAACCAACTGTAGAAGAGAGGTGCACAACATCTAACTAGTCTTCCCCTTTGTTTCTCATTCCTTTGATTCACTGAGTAGTAGAAATCTCCTAACAAGGTAGGAACTGGATTCTTCAGCAGGAAGATGTGGATAGCATTCTTGCTTACAAACTTAGGCTCGTCTGCAAACAAGAGGATTCCATATATACTAAGAGTCAGGAGAGCACAAACAGTTTCCCACTTCCCAACTGCAGCATGACTGGTAGCCTGGGTGATTAAGAAATCCAAATGGAGGCCTGGGATTCCAGCCTTGGTGGTCATATGCTGATCAATGATGGTGACTTCCAAATGTAAAGCCTTAGCCATGTCTTCATTTTTAGGAGCAGTCATCTCAGGATTGAAAGGAATTCTTCTTCTGATATGGACACCTAACAACATGGAAAACTCTTCCAACAAAGGACCTATCTGAAAGTCTGGGAAAGTGAAACATCTGAGAGGAGGGTCATAGAACTAGAGACAGGTGTGAATCATGCTCCTCTATGATGCATCCAAGTCCATGATCATGTCCAAGATCCCACCATAATGCTCTCTGAATAAGGGGACATGATCAGGAGTGATAAGTGCCTGAATCTGCCTGATACCTGCCAGAGGGTACTCAAGGAAATGGTATGTGATGTTGCTTTTCCCGGTTGAGTCCATACTGACAATGGATGCTGATGAAGATAACTGAAGAAAATAACTGATGAAGACAACTGGAGAAGATATCCGCTGAAGAAGATCTCTGATGAAGATAACTGATGAAGATGGTTGGGCAGAAGAACAGTCAAAACCAAACCAAAGATTATGTGGATACCCTGTAAAACAAATAGACAAATGTTAAAATGATGCAAAATGATGTATGCAGGATGATATGCAAGGGTTTGTGATCAGGTGCTGGATTTGTCATTTGCTTTAGATAGGGTCCATGAGTGTTCATAAGTCCGGATGAAGGTCTGAGAACTAGTAACCAGGTGGGGGACTCAAATAAAGAGTCACAAGTCCATGGTTTCATAAAATCAGTCCAAAATAGTGTAACCTTAAAACAACATCTAGTAACAGGGTATGATGAGGCCAAGGGTTCCTGCAAACCTGTAAACAACCCCACCCACTCACAGGTATTGTTCTAGAACAAGGGTCCTCAGACTTGGATCTATTATGAGAAGTGTAAACACTTCTAACCCGGAGGTACAATGTTTACATTAATCATAAAAGACCCTCCTCTAATTCACCTCAGATTCTGAAGGTCATCTAAAAGGTCATCCAGACTTAGCAGGCTTCCCAGATAGCCTAGTACTACAGGAAATCCGTAGCACAAAGTTCTCAAGAAGAAACCCATGTTTGAACCATGTTTCATATTCCCGCACCAGACCGAAATAGAATGGGAAAGAATATGAAGTCAATCTAATCCTATGTCTGTCTCAGGCCTTTGTGTTGGACCTTTCTCACTGGAATACCCCTCCCACCAAGGCAAACCAACAAATCCAGCACAAATATGATATGATAATAATATGAAATGCATAAAAACAGTAAATGAAAGCGATAAATAAAGTTGTACAGAAAGCAATGAATAAAGCAAATAAACAAAAAGCACACATAGCACATAATACCCCCATAAACACAAATCAAATAAGAGCTGGGAGAAACCCACAAAAAGAACCAAAAGCCCTGGTTGCAAAGGTCCCCAGCAGATTCGCCAAGTTGTCGCTCCCGAAAAGACTTTTACGTCCCCGGTGCAGACGCGAACGGTCGGTGATGTTGGAGGTTGAGGTTGAATAAAGTCGCCAGCTAGGAATTTTTATCTCAAAGGAAAGGTAATGCAGCATAAACCTGGAAGGGTATGGATAAGAAGGTTTCTAACCAAAGAAACTGAGAAAGGGGGTTGGTTACGACCTGGGAAGGTATTAGCACCCAGATCGTCCGGCGTACTCGACGGGATCCACGCTTACAAGATTGTGTTTAAAAGGGGTAGCGTATATGTTATATGTGTGCAAACGCTAGGGAACGAAAGTACATGTGTCAGTGCAAAAGGTGTGAATTGCTCAGGAACTGAGGCTTAAAAAGAAGGCTAAAAGAGGGGGAAGAGATAGAGACTTTTGTTCGATAATTGTTAAGTTATGCCTACCTATCCTATCGTGCAATGAGGAAGTCAGAACACCGTAGTTCACCTCAAAGAGACTGGAATGATTTGATTGTGAACTGCTTGCTTGTCTATGCTCAAGTGTATGACTCGTCTGGCTCGAGTGCTAATTGTCTTGCATTAGACGGAAGAAGCGAGTTCTCGTTTGTGAATGAGTGTGATGAGAAAAGAATCCCGAAGGAGACGTTTATTTTTTTTTTGTGTGTGTTTTCAGTTTTTTATTGTTTTTGGTGTTTTGCGTAGGATAATGAGCTTAAGCCTAAATAAAGGGTTGTAAACTCATTATATCACCCCTTATTAGGGATAATGAGCCTACTTAAGTGTGAGATAAGCATCTCAACTTAATTACCTTAATGATGAAGGGTTAAGATCATTAACCTACTTGTGATTATTAAGATTTTTTTGGGTTTTTGTTTAGTGTTAAGTAATGAGTTTAATCCCCAATCAAGGATTAGTGAACTCATTACACCATCCTAAGAGAAGGATGATAGATGAGAACACTTATGCTGAGAAAGACTCCTCAACTTAATCTAGGGTTAGGGATTAAATTTATTATATAACAAACCTTTATTAAATGGATTTTAATTAAAGGGTGAGATTAAGAAGTGGATTTTATAGTTTGTAAGACAACTTGAGGGGGACTTGTCCATTAAACACTAGGGTTAGTCCCTCTTAACCATAAGGAAGAGATAGAACCCTAATGTAAGGCCCAAGTTATAAGATAAAGTCTTAGTGATTATTAATGTGTTTTGATTAAGAGGTGTAAAAAAATTAAAGGTTTAATACTAAGGATTAAAGTTATACACTCCATCCTAAGATAAGGATACATGCATAACCCTAATTCCAAAGTCCTAAAGCTTTAAGAGTTTAACCTCTGATTAAGAGATGAGAAGAGAGACTCAAGGAGACTCAAAGGTAAAAATCTAGGGGAAACTATACAAAACCCTAAAAATTATCATGCTTGGATATCCTATGGTTTGTGAGGCTTAAGCGAAAAGATCTTCAAGGCCACAAAGGAAGGGAAGCAAATGAAAAGAGAAGAGAGGAGAGAATAAGTTACTTACTTCCTGGAGAAGATAAGTAACTTAGGAGAAAAGAAAGGAGCAAGAGAAACACAAGTGAAGCAAGTTAACTCTAAAGACAATTAAAGGATTCAAATGCAAAGGAAAGAAGAGGTGGGAAGTGAAGAAAAATCCACCTCCCAGACAACTTACCAAAAGTTCCTGAAATGTTAGCACAAGATGCATAAAATGCAAATGCAAAAGGAAACAAAGCATATGAAGGTGCAAAGACCACAACCAGAAGTGTAAATGCAATACAAATGGTGTATGAAATTATGCATAATCATAAACATGTCATGTATATGATCATACAAGAGAATGAGTGCAAATGAAGCATGTTAGGAGCATGAAAACACATAGAAGTTCATGAAAAAAAATGAATGCAAAGCATGCCAAAATGATGCAACAATGATCAAGAAATGTTTCAAACATGTCCTAAGATGTCTAAGATGACATACAAAAGAATGTAATGGCATGACAAGGTCATAAGTTCATGATATGCAAAGAAGAATGCAAATGAAGATGCAAAATTAGGGTTTTATGAACAAGTATGATGCATATGGCCACAACAGAAGAAATACTCATGAGAAAAAATTGAAAATACACTCAAATGAACCCTAGGGAATCTCAAGAACACTCACCAAAGGTGGAGATCAGAAGCTATACCAAGGTCTACTTATGGTTTTTCTAAGTTTGCTAGGGTTTTTGGGTGATTCTAAAGGGAAAATGCAAATCAAATTGAAAATGCAATGCAAAAATATGAGATAAATAACCTAGAAACTATATGCAATATGTGAAACAATGCAAAAAGAATCGAGTTCAAACTCATCATGGTTAGGCAGAAATGAATTTTTCAAGTTAGGGTTAAAAAATGTGAAATTTAAGAGCCCTAATTCAAAGAAAATTGTAAAAATGTGATCAAACCTAAAAAGAAATTTGTATGGTGAGTTTGAAAATGTTTCTAAATATTTAATAATGCTTCATGAAATTTTTGGAGATTTTTAGAAACCTAAATGCATATTTAATTAATTAAAATCATTTAATTAATTAAATAAAACATTTAAATATTTAAAAAATACTTTTTTAATGCAAAAATTAAAATAAAAAATGTTTTTAGGTTAAGAAAATTATTTGAAACAGAAATGCAGAAAATGATATTTTTTGAAAGTGTTTTGATATTTTAAATAAATAGAACAAAAGAAATGCAATAAAATGAAAATAAAATGAAATAATAATGAAGTATGCAAATCTGATGGTTAAGATTTAAACTTGGAGTGATTGGGTTGACTGCGCGCGCTATCCAATGACCAGCATTCAAACTGAGTTAATTAATTAGGATTTATTTTAATTAATTAAATTAAGGCTAATGACATGATCTGGGCCATTCATCCACTAATTAAAACACGCATCCAATGGTCCACATTCAAACTGGCACTTAAACCCTAATTAAAACCCTAAACACTTTCAGGTGACCAGAGCAAGCTCTAGTCATCTTCTCCGGCTAGCTCTTTGCCCTATCTCACTTCATAGGCTACCCCAGACTCCCTAACTCTCCAGAATCATCCACCAAACAACTCTAAACAAGAATCAAGCCACAAAAATCATTTATATTGCATCAAAATCGAGAATCGGAGAAAAACGTGTTTAGGTCAAAAGGTTTCAGAGCAAGAATACATCCCGGTTTCTCAACCATTTTCAAAACAAATCATATCACCATGATCAAGGAGACATATAGAATCATATTGTAACTTAAAATGAAGGTTCTGGAAAAAAGGTTTGAGATGGCTACCAGAGTTGAAGCTTTGTGATTCTGATCTTTATGACCACCTCCTTTGTGCAAATCCCCTCCAGTTGATCCCTTGAAGCTTCTGGAGAGCTTAGAACAAGCTTTGAATGGCCAGTTTGTGTGCTTCAGTTCTGATAACTCAGAAATTGTGTCTTTGATTAAGGAGATTTTAAGGCAAAATAATGGATGTTTTGTGTTCTATGGATGATGGTGAGTTGAATGATGAAGAAATATTGGAGTTTTGATGGATGTATTGAGAGATTCGAAAGCTTGAAGGTTTTGGGGATTTTTGGCAATCTGAGCTTAGCAATGGATTCGGGCTTGTGTGTGTTATGAAAGGAGCTCCTTGAGGTTTGTATGTGATGTCCGGATTGGCCAGAGGAGTTGGTGTGCCACAGTTTGATTGGTATGGGCAAATTGCAAAAAAATCAAAAGTTTTGTACCACAAGCATGGGCCACGGCAGAAGCTGTTTGAAGGGGTTTCTGGCCTCAGCCGAGTTCATGGATGGCCCTTGGATTGAAATATGTGAGATGTAACAAGTGGATGAAGCGTTTCAAGACATTTTGCAAATTTCCCTCTTTGGACTTTCTTGAGAAGCAAGGCATGGAATCTTGTGATTTTTGGTGCAATCTTGATCAAAATGTGTTGCATTTTGTTGGTATGATGTTTAGAAGTTGATTAGAGGTCATGAAATGGCTTGGCAAGTGAAATTGCAAAAATCCCTCTTTGGTGCACACTTGAAAATTATAGGATTTTTGCCAACTTTGAAAGGTCATATCTTGAGTTCTAGGATGAATCAAGACATGTTCTTGTAATTTTTGAAAATGGGAAGACATGATCTACTACTTTCATGTTTGAAAAAATTTCATTTGACGCATTTTTGGTCATGAAAGAATACGTTGAATATCTTTCCCAAAATGGAAAGTTTCCATTACAAGTCATTTCCAAAAATAGAAAGTTTGCATTTGGCTCAAAATTCTTCAACTTTGTGAACTTTAAACCATTTCAATGATCAAATATAGATCATAGAGACTCAAAATGATGATGATGACCCTTTGGTACCCTTGATAGAGGCCTCAGATGCCCTGATTTTGACTTTACTTGCTCAAGAAGTTACCCAATGATTAGATGACTTCTACAGTGAATTTCTTCATCAAATTTGGTACACATGCTCTTCATAACATATTAAGACCATTAGAATCAAGAGTAGCCTAAAAATTTGAGGTTAAGGGCCTCAAACCCAAAACCCTAATTTGGTCATCTGTGTAGGAAAACCCTAGCTCTGCCTGGACTTCTGTGCAATCCTTTGACATTTTGTGACTCCCAATCATCCTTGGAGATATATCAAGACCATAGACCCCTCATGGACCCTCTTGGCATGCTTCAAGACCATTGGGATAGCTCAGATCACTTCTAAGATTCATTTGATCACAAAACCTTAATTGTGCAGTCATGCAATGATTTGATGAAGTTGTTTATGCAATGTGAGATGACATGCTTATGTAATGCAATATGAAAAGATAACAAGCCATGGTGTGAGAAAAAGTGAGAGAAAATTTGGGGTGTTTACACTTTGATCAGGATGTAGACGAGTTTATGAGGATTATCAAAAGAAGTGACTACAAAGTTGTGGATCAGCTCCACCAAACACCCTCCAAGATCTCCATACTATCTCTGCTCATGTGTTCCGAGGCTCACCGGAATGCAATACTCAAGGTCCTGCATGCAGCTTATGTGCCGGAATAAATCACGGTCAATCAGTTAGAAACGATGGTCGCAAATGTCAATACTAGTCATGGACTAGGTTTCACCAATGCTGACTTGACTACGGAGGGGTGTAATCACAACAAGGCTTTGCATATCACTTTGGAATGTAAAGGTGTTGTACTTTCTCATGTCCTTGTTGATACCGGATCATCACTCAATGTGCTGCCAAAGAAAGCTTTAGTCAAGTTGGAGTATGATGGTCTTGCACTCCGTCTGAGCAACCTAGTTGTCAGAGCTTTTGATGGTTCTAAGAGATCGGTTCTCAGAGAGATTGAGCTGCCCATGGTAATTGGCCCACAAGTCTTCAAAAATACCTTCTATGTGATGGACATACAGCCTGCCTACAGCTGTTTATTGGGTCGACCCTGGATCCATGTCGCTGGCGCGGTAACATCGACCCTTCACCAGAAGTTAAAATATGAGTGGGAAGGCCAAGTTATCACCATCTGTGGAGAATAAGACATCTTTGTCAGTCACCTGGCTACATACAAGTACATATAAATGGATGGGAAGATCCATGAAACCATGAGTCAGGGTTTCGAAGCCTTGAACATCAACGAAGCTACAACTAAGGTGTTTGCTGCATCCCAAGAGGAAAGGATGGGCACCTCAATTGCTTCCTACAAACAGGCTCGGAAGGTTGTGGAAGAGGGGAATGTCCAAGGATGGGGCAAGCTGCGGAAGGTTCAGATGAAAGAAGACATATTTGGTTTGGGTTACAGACCATCCCGACAGGTTCCAGAGGAGGTTGTTGAAGCTCCCAAGTTCATAAGTGGGGGAATGCTGACCCCGGATGTTGTCAACACTTTGGAAGACGAGGCTGAAAGCGACTACAACCTGGAAAGCTAGATCCGTCCAAGAGTCCCGGGCCAACAAGTCCTCAACTGGTCTTCCCAGGAAATTATAAGGGTTACTGCTGCAGAGTAATTATTATTTCCTGTTTTAAGCATGCATCAAAGTCCTGCATCTTGCCCAAGATGTCGGGACTCATTTTGTAATAGGGCCATATGTATTTGTGCAAATTGAATATTAATGAACAATGGACATCTTTTTGCAAACAATTTTTTTCGCTCACTGTCTTTTCATTTTTGTTATTTTCGCACAAAACAATAAATGGCAATGTTTTTCTCAATAATAACTTCATTCACTTTTCCTAAATAAGATAAAATCAATCACTAAAATGAACCAAATCTCAACCCTTGCAGAGATAGCCCTCCAGATTGCACCGACAACGACATTGCTATGACCTTGTGTGACTTCGACAATACGATTAATCAAGTAGATGAATGGGTTGAAGAAGACTACGATTTACCTGAAGAGTTAGCCAGGTTATTGAGACAAGAGGAAAAGGTGATTGCTCCTCATCAGGAAGAGGTTGAGACTATCAATCTTGGTACCGAGGAAGATGTGAAAGAGGTGAAGATTGGGGCCAGTCTGCAAGCTCCGGTAAAAGAACAACTTATCAGTATGTTGCGAGAATATGTCGATTTGTTCGCTTGGTCCTATCAAGATATGTCGGGTTTGGACACGGATATTGTCATGCACAGGTTTCCATTAAAAGAAGATTGCCCATCGGTCAAACTGAAGTTGTGCCGTACTCGCCCAGACATGGCCATGAAAATCAAAGAAGTAAAAAAGCAGTGGGACGCAGGTTTTCTTGCTGTAACTAGTTAACCGCCGTGGATTACCAACATTGTACCCGTACCTAATAAGGATGGCGAGGTGCGTATGTGTGTTGATTACCGGGATCTGAACAGAGCAAGCCCAAAAGATGACTTCCCATTACATCACATTGATGTATTAGTAAACAACACAGCTCAGTTTTTGGTATTTTCCTTCATAGATGGATTTTCTAGATACAATCAGATCAAGATGTCACCTGAAGACATGGAAAATAAAACCTTCATCACACCATGGGGCACGTTCTGCTACAAAGTAATTCCCTTTGGTTTGAAGAACGCCGGTGCAACATATCAACGGGTTATGGTAACACTATTCCACGATATGATCCATAAGGAAATCGAATGCTACGTGGATGACATGATTGCCAAGTCCCAAACAGAGGAAGAGCATTTGGTGAACCTATTGAAACTATTCAAGCGTCTGAGAAAGTATCAGCTGAGGTTAAACCCCAACAAATGCACATTTGGGGTACATTATGGTAAGCTGCTGGGTTTTATTGTAAGCGGAAAAGGAATTGATGTTGATCTCGACAATGTCAAAGAAATTTAGGAAATGCATGCACCTAAGACTGAGAAATAATTTCGAGGGTTCTTAGGCAGATTGAACTACATTTCAAGGTTCATATCTCATCTCACTGCAACCTGCGAGCCCTTGTTCAAACTGTAAGAAAGGAACAAATAGTCAAATGGAACGATGATTGTCAGAAAGCTTTTGACAAGATCAAAGAGTATTTGCAAGAACCTCCAATTCGCATGCCTCCAGTCGAAGGAAGACCTCTAATAATGTACCTGACAGTATTAGATGAATCAATGGGGGTGTGTGTTGGGCCAGCATGACGAGTCTGGTCGAAAAGAGTATGCAATATACTACCTAAGCAAAAAGTTTACCGACTGTGAACAACGTTATTCACTGCTCGAGAAAACTTGTTGTGCTTTAGCGTGGGCTGCTCGTCGACTAAGATAGTATATGTTGACTCATACTACCTTGTTGATCTCAAAGATGGACCCCGTCAAGTACATATTTAAGAAGCCAGCACTTACCGGAAGGGTTGCAAGGTGGTAAATGATTCTAACAGAATATGATATTCAATACACCTCTCAGAAAGCCATCAAGGGCAGTGTATTGTCTGACTATCTGGCTGAGCAACCCATTGATGACTACCAACCTATGATATTTGATTTCCCTGATGAAGACATCATGTTCTTAAAGTCAAAATATTATGAAGAGTCTATTCATACTGAAGGACCTGATCCAGAAGAAGCATGGACTATGATGTTCAATGGGGCAGTTATTTGTAACGGTTGTGGGGTTGGTGCAGTGCTTAATACACCCGAGGGAGTCCATCTGCCTTTCTTTGCAAAGCTCACCTTTTCCTGCACTAACAACTAAGCAGAGTACGAAGCTTGCATCATGGGTCTTCAGGAAGCCATTGACCTCAGGATCAAAACCTTGAATGTATTCAGAGATTCAGCTTTGGTGATCAACCAAACTAATGGCAAGTCGTATACTCATCAAGAGCATCTGGTTCCCTACCGTGACTATACGAGGATATTGTTGACTTTCTTCACAACAGTCAAGCTTGAATACATCCCTCGAGATGAGAATCAGTTTACAGATGCCTTGGCCACTATTTCATCTATGATCAAAGTACAGACTGCTAACTATGTGCCTCGAATTTTAGTCTTCAGATTGGACCAACCGGCGTATGTATTCTCTGTGGACATTGTCAATGACAATAAACCTTGGTTCCACGACATCAAGTGCTTCTTGGAGACTCAAACATACCCGTCTGGGGCTTCGTCTAATGATAAGAAGACATTGAGTGGGCTAGCCGACAGTTTCTTCCTCAATACTGATGGCTCCCTATACAAGCGAAATTTTGACATGGTCTTGCTCAGATGTGTTGACAAAAAGGAAGCAGACCTGCTAATGCACGAAGTACACGAGGGTTCTTTCGGCACCCATGCCAGAGGACATGCAATGGCAAAGAAATTGTTGAGATCAGGTTACTATTGGATCACAGTAGATGCATTGTGCCTATGCCAGAAAATGCCATAAATGCCAGATTTACACAGACAAAGTGCATGTGCCTCCCAATCCTTTGAATATATTATCTTCACCCTGGCCCTTCCCCATGTGGGGCATTGATATGATTGGAAAGATCGATCTAACTGCTTCAAATGGTCACCGATTTATCCTAGTAGCCATTTATTAATTCACCAAATGGATCGAAGCAGCTTCGTATGCAAATGCCACCAGACAAGTGGTAGCCTGATATCTGAAAAGGGATATCATTTGTCGATATGGATTTCCCGAGCGAATCATTACTGATAATGGTTCAAACCTTAACAACAAGATGATGGCAGAACTGTGTCGGGACTTCAAAATTCAACATTACAACTCTTCTCCTTACAGGCCAACGATGAATGGCGTTGTTGAGGCGGCTAACAAGAACAATAAGAAGATTGTGCAAAACATGGTAGTCACATATAAAGACTGGCTACCATTCGCCTTGCATGGGTACCGAACTTCCATCAGAACATCTACCAGGGCAACACCTTATCAGCTTGTGTATGGTATGGAAGCAGTCCTACCTGTTGAAGTTGAATTACCCTCCTTGCGGGTAATGATGGATGTGAAACTGGATGAAGCAAAATGGGTACGATCGTGTTATAACCAACTGAACTTGATTGAAGAAAAGAGATTAGAAGCTATCTGTCATGGTCAGTTATATCAGAAACAGATGAAGAAAGCCTTCGACCAAAAGGTGAGACCTCAGGAATATCAAGTGGGAGAGCTTGTATTGAAAAGAATCCTTCCTCATCATACAGACCAAAGGGGCAAGTGGACACCAAACTATGAAGGTCCCTATGTGATAACTAAAGTCTTCTCGGGTGGAGCACTGATGCTTGCAACCATGGATGGTGAAGACTTCCCGTCCCCTGTGAATTCAGATGCAGTTAAAAAATACTTCGCATAAATGACCCGCTGAACATAAAAACAAAATGTAAATCCAGGAAAAAATAGGGCATCCCGGTGAGTCAAAAACAGAATAAAAGACTCGGGCAAAAATAAGGGAAAATTTTGAAAAAATGTACATCCACTGAGTTGAAAAGCCACATCAGACAGCTCAGGCAAAAAAGGGTATCCCGGTGGATTGAAAACCTGAAAGGGCGATCCACACAAAATCAGGGAATAAGCGAACAACTGCATTCTGAATTCGTCTGTATCACTCACATACCATGGCAAGCTTCAAAAGGACAAAGTGTCGATCGCAATCAAATTTCTTCAGAAAGCAAGATAAGAAGAGCGTTTAAAGTCATACAGGTCATAGAAAAAAGAAGATTGGAGCATCAACTTCAGCGTTGCCGAATAGGACTTTTATTTTCTCAATTTTGTAGCAATCTCCTCATTTCAGGGATTAGCTTCCTCACCGTACTCACCTATTCAGGGCACACAAATCAATAAAATCAAATATTCATTCACACTTTGTTTTGTACCTCTTTGTTTTGTTTGTAAAATGTCCAAAGTTCGTAATACAACATTTGGATGAAAACATATAAGCTATTTTCAATAAATGCTTGCAGGAAATATGTGCTCTTAAGCGAACCTAACTCCCATGACGGAATCCGGTTGAGGATACCTCAGGGCACTTGTATGTTTCCTTTGTTTAACAGGTTGCAAGTACTTAAGGCGGACAACCTTTCACAGCATGGGGCATATCAGGCACTATATCCCCAGCCAAGCTGGCAGTCACATCATCAGAAGGACTACTTGACAAAAGTATTCCCCCACGAAGCTTTGTATCCCCTCAAAGTATCCCCACAAAGTTGGTCCTCTAGCAGATTACTTCCCGGAAGTTCTCCCCTCCCCAAGCAGGATCTCCAAAAGCAATGTCCGAATCACTTTTCCCCAGTGAGTTGCCAGATCCTCTCATCCCCGACATTGGATCCCCACAGAATATTTCCCCCAGAGTTCTCCAGAAAGATCGTGCAGTGATCCTTTCTCCCTGCAGATCACCTAGTGATCCGTTTTCCCAGTAGATTTCAAATCTCGGATCTCGTTTCTCTCATTTGCATAATCATAGCATTCGCATCATTTCCCAAACAGAGCATAGCATTCCGTCTAATACGGAGCATTACGGCAAAAATCAAACATTTGCATGATCATAAGCCAGGTTCGAGCCAGTCACCTGCAAATACCAAAATCACTCCTCCAACAATATGCAAAAACTCGTCCCCTGCAGATAAAAGACAAAATATCCTTTTGCACTCTCAATACAAATACTTGTACATACTTATATACAATCCTTCTGATACTCGTTCGTATCCCACTTATACATAATTCTTTGATACTCGTCCATATCTTATGCATTTCCCCAGCAGATCAACACTCATCTGTGTTCCTTGTTCAAACAGTTGATACTCGTCTGTATCATCACTCCTTAAACACGCGTCGTTGTTTGTTTCTATCTATACGCGTCCGTATTGTGGTCCTAAGGATACTCGTCTGTATCTTTAATCTATACACACCGTCGAAACACCTATACCATTTTATTTTTTAGGGCTTAAACACTCGTCCATGTTTATCTATCCCCAGAAGTTGCCAACAAAACAACTTTTTATCCGACATTCGTCCTATGTCGCGATAATCTTCAGAAGCCGTCCCCTGTTAGGTGATCGTCCTTCACCTTTTGATGACCATACCTCATCATTCATTTGATGGCCGTCCCCATTGTCGATCTTTTTATCCGGCATTCGTCCTATGTCGCGATAATCCCCAACAGAGCAGCCGTCCTCTACTAGTTGATCGTCATTCACCTCTTGATGGCCGTCCCTCATCATTTATTTTGATGACCGTCCCTCATCATTTTATCCAATGGCCATCCCCATCGTTGATCTTCCTATCCGACATTCGTCCTATGTCGTGATATCTTTTAGCAGTCGTCCCCTGCTAGGTGATCGTCCTTCACCCTGTTGATGACCATCCCTCATCATTGATTTATTTTATTTTCACCTGATGGCCGTCCCCGTTGCGGTTTCTTTATTCTTCAGCCTGAAGGTCGTCCCCGTTAGTGCTTTTAAATCCCCAGTAAAGTCGTTTATCTTTACCCGATGGTCGTCCCTGTCGTAGATTCTTTATTCCCCAGCATGATGGATATCCCCGTCAGTGTGTTTCTCACTGTTTTTATCCCCAGCAGTCGTCCTCTGCTCGATGGTCGTCCTCCATCACTATCATTTGATATTCAGTCTACACTGTCTATTACAATTTATATCCTTTTTTTTCTTATAATAAAGAGTGCAAATTTTGGACTGTCTTGGTATTCAACCACAAGTTATCTTGTTTGTCTGTTAAGCTATGCGCTTACATCCTACACAAATAACTCATGCTTGAATAGGGGCAGCTGTAAACACCCCAAATTTTCCCTCTCTGTTTTTATCACACCTTGGCTTGTGATCCTTCATATTGCACTGCATAAGCATACCATCTCACACTGCATAGTTATTTCACTGCATAAGTTGCATAACTAGGGCTTGTGATCAAATGGATCTTAGAAGTGGTTTGAGCTATCTCATAGCCCATGAAGCATGCCAAGAGGGTCCATGAGTGTTCTATGATCATATTATACCTCCAAGTTTTCTTTGAAGTCACAAAAACTCAGAGGATTACACAGTTACCCAGGCAGGCCTAGGGTTTCCTGCACAGATGACCAGGAATTAGGGTTTTGGGTTTGAGGATCTTACACTCAAAATTTTTGGCCATTCTTGATTCTATTGGTCTATATATGATATAAGGAGCATGTGTATCAAATTTGAAGCAAAAATTCCTTGTGGAAGTCATCTGATCATATGGTAAGTTATTGTGCAAGAAAAGTCAGAATCAGGGCATCTAAGGCCACCAACAAGGGTTCCAAAGGGTCATCATCATCAATTTGAGGTCCTATGATCTTTATTTGATCTTAGTAATGCTTGGAAGTTCACAATATTGAAGACTTTTGAGCCATTTGAAAACTTTCCATTTTTGGACATGACTTGTAATGGATACTTTCCATTTTGGGAAAGATCTTCAACCTCCTCTTTCTTGACCAAAAAGGTTTCAAATGAATTTTCTTCAAACATGAAAGTTGTAGATTGGATCTTCCCATTTTCAAAATGTACAAGAACTCCTCTTGATTCATCCTAGAACTCAAGTTATGATGGATCAAAGTTGGCAAAAATCACATAATTTTCAAGTTCATGTCAAAAAGGGAAATGTGAAAAATGGTATTTTAGGCCTTTATGTGACCTCTAATCCACTCAAATACATCATGCCATGATCAAGATATGTCAAAGTTGTGAAAATTCAAAACCTTTGAAAACTCTTGAATCAAGCCATACAACTCACAACTTTCGATCCAAAGGCCCTCCTTGAAGCTAGTTGAGGCAGCCCAAGACCTCAAATCACTTATGTCCTAGCCCATGCCTCAAGTACATAAACTTTTGACTTTTTGCATTTCAAACCATAATGTCGCTCCCACCAAATGACACCTAAGTCAAATGGGGTACAGACGCGAACGGTCGGCGAAAGGAGAGAACACACAAGGGTGAACTGAAAAGAAAAGAGTCGCCAGCTAGGCATTTTTATCCCGAAGGAAAGGTAATGCTGCATAAACCTAGGAAGATATGGATAAGACGATCACGAACCAGAGAAACTGAGAAAGGGGGTTGGTTACAACCTGGGAAGGTATTAGCACCCAGATTGTCCGCCGTACTCGACGGGATCCACGCTTGAAAGACTTGTGTTTTAAAGGGGTAGTGTCTATGTTATTCTGTGTACAAAAAGCTGGAAAAGAATGCAAGTGTCAGTGCTGAAGAAGTGTGAAGTGAAATATGAAAGTGTCAGTGTAAGAAAAAATGGGAAGCTCAAGACTATGAGGCTCAAAGAATAATGCTGGAAGGATGGGGAATATACAGAGACTTTTGTTCGATAACTGTTAAGTTATGTCTACGTATCCTCTCGTGCAATGAGGAAGTCAGAACACCGTAGTTCGACTCAAAAAGACTGAAAGATAAGTTAACTTGTGAACTGCTTACTTGTCTATGCTCAAGTGTATGACCTGTCTGGCTCAGGTGCAAATTGTCTTGCATTAGACGGAAGAAGCGAGTTCTCGTTTGTGAGTGAATGAGGTGAGAAAAGAATCCCGGAGGAGACGATTATTGTTTGTTTTTGTGTTTTCAGTCTTTTATTGCTTTTTGGAGTTTGTCATAGAAAAATGAGCTTAAGCCTAAACCAAGGGTTAGTAAACTCATCACATCCTCCCTCTGATTAGGGGTAATGAGAATACCTTAAATATGAAGTAGACACTTCACACTTAATCATCATGATGTAGGATCAAGGTCATTAACCTACTTGTAATTATTTAGATGTTTTTGGTATTTTGTTTAGTGTTAAGTAATGAGTTTAAGCCATAATCAAGGATTTAATGGATCCATTACACCATCCTAATAGAAGGATAATAGATGAGAACATTTAAGCTGAGGAAGGCTCCTCAACTTAATCCATGATTAGGAATTAACCTCATGACAAAACAAAACCTTTATTAAAATGGATTTTAGTTAATGATAAGATTAAGAAGTGAATTTTATGGTTTGTAAGACAACTTGAGGAGGACTTGTCCATTAACACTAGGGTTAGTCCTTCTTAACCAATTAAGGAAGAATTAGAACCCTAATGTAAGGCCCAAGTTACAAGCTTGATGTCTTAGTGATTATTAGATGGATTGATTAAAGGATTTAAACACATTAAGAGTTTAACACTTAGGATCAAAGTTATACACTCCATCCTAATAGAAGGATACAGGCATAAGCTTAATCACAAAGCCTTAAAACCTTTAAGGTTTAGTCCTTGATTATGAGATGAGAAGAGAAGACACAAAGATGAAACAAAGGTAAAACTAAATGGGGGACTAATCAAACCCTTATTGTGATCATACTTGGATGCTCCTAGGGTTTATGTGGCTTGCAAAAGATATTCAAGAGAAAAGCCACCAAGGAAGAAGCAGAAGAAGTAAGTCAACTTACTTCACTTAAGAAGATAAGTTGCTTGAAGGAAGAAAGTGAGAAGGAGACATGAATGAGCAAGCTCACTCTAATTCACAAGAAAAATGCAGCAATGAATGACTAAGAGAGATGAGAAAACAATATGAGAAGTGAAGGCAAATTCACTTCTCAAACACTTACCACCTGAAACGTTAGTAACAAGAAATGAAATGCAATGAAAATGAGATGAAATTCCATGATGCAAACCAAAGTCAGAAGCATAAACATGATGTTAATGATGCTAAGAGATAAATCAAACACAAGTCAAGAGTTGTGGATGATCATACAAGGATAAGGATGCAAATGAAGCATGTTTTGAACCATGAAAGTTCATGAAAGTTTATGAAATGCAATGGAGGTATAACATGACAAATGAATGATGAAATGATCAAACATGGTTCTAATGTGTCCTAAGATGCCTCATATGTCATGTGGATGCACAAAATCTCATGGCAAGTTCATGTATGCAAGAAAATAAGAGATGAATTCAAATGAAAGCTAAAATTAGGGTTTATGCACAAGACACAAAGCAAAATTCAAAATCAGAAGCAAATGACAAGATAAAAAATTGAAAATGGGATCAAAGGAACCCTAACCCTACATAAGCTCACTTCCCAACGGAGGGGACCTAACTCTTAACCTAATGGGAGTTATGATTTTCTTAAGTTGGCTAGGGTTTTGGGATACCTCACAATGAAAAATGCAAAACAAATTTAAAATGAAAGATAAATTCAAACCAATTTTATCCTAGAAACTACATGATATGAGGGATGTAATGCAAAAATAATCAACATCAAACTCCTCATGGTTAGGCAGAAGGGATTTTTCCAAGTTAGGGCAAAAATATTGATAATGTTTCTAAATGTATCAAGATGCAATGTGAATTTTTTTGTGATTTTTAGAAACCTAAATACTATTTTAATTAATTAATTCTCATTAACTAATTAAAATAAACATTTAAATATTTTTAAAATACGAAAATTATGCAAAAAATAAAATAAAAATTATTTTCAGAAAGAGAAAAATATTTTAAGGTATGATGCAAAAAATGAGATTTTTTAGAAATGATTTGCTATTTTAAATAAAATGTGCAAGAAAGATGAATTAAAAAGAAAATAAAATTGAATTAAATGAAAAGTAATTAGATCCAAGAGCCAGGATTCAAAGTGGGAAGAAATTGGTTGACTGGCGCGTCATCCAAGGGTTGGGATTTGTCCTGACTAAATTAATTTAATTAATCTTAATTAAACTAAATAAATGAGGATTAGGGCTAATCAAAACAATCCTGGCCACTGAAAACGCGCGCGCAAGGCAGATCCTAAGGCTGACATTCAAAGTTGCTTAATTACAGGATTAGGGCTTAACCACTTTCAGGCGACCGGAACAGTGTTCCGGTCGTCTTCTCCGACGAGCCCAAACCCTAACTTCTCCCTCAGGCCATCAATCTTCAAATTTCTTGCACAAAAATGATCCTCTAACAATCCTAAACCTAAATCCCCAACCAAAACTCATTTATTTTGCCTCATGAACATGAATCAAACAAAAATGTAAAAACGGGCAAAAGTTTCAGAGCTCACATACATGGTGATTTCTCAACCATTTTCAAAAATAATCATATCCCCATGATCAGGGAAGCATATAGAACCATAAAAGAACTTAAAAGCAAGCTTCTGGGAAAAAAGTTCATCATGTTACCTGAGATGGGACCTTCTGATTCTGAGCTTTCTGGGTCCTCCCTTGATGCAAGCCCACTCCTATGAACCTCCTGAAGATGATACGAAGCTTAGAAAACATTGAGGATGACTGGTTTTGAAGTTCCAGTTCTGGTGTAGCAGATTCTGAGGTTTTTGTATGTGATGTCTTTGGCTGTTTTGAGGGTTGATTCTTGTTCTATGGATGATATGTGACTTGTTGGTGAAGAAATATTTGAGGTTTGATGGTTGTATCAAGAGTTTCGAAGAGAAGAAGAAGAAGGCAGTTTTTGTTTATCCTGGCTTATGGGAGGTTGCAAGCTTGTGTGTGTGTCTCTTTCAAGTCCTTGAGGTCCACATATGAGGCTCTGATTGGGCAGAGGGTTGGTAGTGGCACAGTTTGATTGGCATGGGAAAAATGCAAAAAGTCATGACTTTGTGTACTTGAGGTAAGGCTCGGGTCAGAGGGAGATTAGGGGCATGACTGGGTTCAGCATGGATCAAGGAAGGCCCTTAGATTGCTTTTGTGCAGCTGTAATGGCTAGGGCAAGTGGTAGCATGGTTCTTGCAACTTTTCCCCCTTTGGAAGTCTTTGTGAATCAAGGCCAAGAAACATCTAAACTCTTGGGAAAATTGCAGCCAAATGGGCCATATGAAGTTGTCATGATGTCTTGGACTCACTTAGCAACTAATTCAAGCATTGAAAGTTCCTTTTGCAAAAATTCCAATTTTGAAGATTCATGAGAAAATGCCTTATGTAACTTGTAATTCAAGGCATAGAAATGAGAAATCCTTAGGGAAATTCTGAATTATGGATCATGAATGATGTTTGTGTGATGGTTAGAAGTTGATTTGAGGTCACATTTGGTTTTGGCAAGTGTTTTTGCAAGTTCCCTCTTTGGTACAAAAGTGAAAATTAAGTGATTTTTCCCAACTTTGCAAAGCCATAACTTTAGTTCTAGAATGAATTAGATCAAGTTCTTGTACTTTTTGAAAATGGGAAGATCCAATCTACAACTTTCATGACCAAGAATTTTTCATTTGAAGCATTTTTGAATCAAAAAGAGGAGGTTGAAAAACCTTCCCAAAAGGGCAAATTTTCATTACAAGTCACTTTCCCAAAATGGCAACTTTGCAAATGGCTTGAAATTCTTTAATTTTGTGAACTTCTAACATCTTCTAAGATCAAATAAAGATCATACACATTCAAAATGATGGAGAATACCATTTGGTTGGATGATTGGGGGGCCTCAGATGCCCTGATTTTACACTGACTTGTTCAAGAAGTCATCTATTGATCAGATGCCTTCCCCATTGAATTTCTTCATGAAAATTGGTATGCATGATCCTTATATCATATAGAGACCAATAGAATCAAAAATGACCAAAAAAATTGGAGTTATGGCCTCTGAAACCAAAACCCTAATTTTAGGTCATCTGTGCAGTTAAGCTTAGCTCTACTTCCATGCCTTCCTTAGTTCTTGTGATTTTTTACTTTCTTGATCTTGGGAGGATATAATATGATGATTGAACATACATGGGCCCTTTTGAGATGATTGAAGACCTTTGGAGTGGTTTAGATGGTACTTGGATTGCTCATATCACAAACCCTAGATGCAGATGACTTTGAACCAATGTAATGAAGCAAAAATGCAATATGAGATGCTATGATTGAAACTATGCAAATGAGAAGAATCACAAGCCATGTTGTGAATTGAGTGAGGGAAAAATTTGGGGTGTTTACAGCTGCCCCTATTCAAACATGAGTTAGCTGTGCAGGATGTAAGCGACGGCTTATCATGCAAACAAGATAACTCGTGGTTGAATACCAAAGACAGTCCAAAATTTGCACTCGCTGAATGAAGAAGAAAAGGGATATAGATTGTAAAAGAAAGTGAAGTGTGATTATAAAGTGCGGGCGATGGGGGACGACCATCGAGCAGGGGACGACTGCTGGGGATGAAGTAATAACGGGGACGGCCGACATGCTGGGGAAGGGAAGATACCATGATGGGGATGACCATCAGGTAAAGCAACAAGACTCTCTGGGGATTAAAGGTAAACGGCGGGGACGACCATCGGGTGGGGGAAATAGATGATGAGGGACGGTCATCAAAGGTGAAGGACGATCACCTAGCAGGGGACGGTTGCTCTGTTGGGGATAAGATGAGGGACGGTCATCTAAGGTGAAGGACAATCACCTGGCAAAGTACGGTTGCCAAAAATATCATGATATAGGACGAATGTTAGATAGAAAGAGTCGACGATGGGGACGATCATCTGATAAGCATGATGAGGGACGATCATCAAAAGGGTGAAGGACGATCACCTAGCAGGGTACGGCTGCTCTCGGGGTTTATCCTGACATAGGACGAATGTTAGATAACAGAATCAATGATGGGGACGGCCATCGGATAAAATGATGAAGGACGATCATCAAGAGGTGAAGGACGATCACCTAGCAGGGTACGGCTGCTAAAACATCACGACATAGGACGAATGTCGGATAGGAAACGGGTTCCAATAATGGAGACTCCACTAGGGGAAGGATGAAGGACGATCATCAAAAGGTGAAGGACGATCACCTAGCAGGGTACGGCTACTAAAACATCACGACATAGGACGAATGTCGGATAGAAAAGAAATTTTGCTAGGGATTTGCTGGGGACTCTTCTGGGGAACGGTAAACACGGACGAGTGCTTACATTCCAGAAAAAGGTATAAGTGTTTTAGGCAACCATGCTGGGGAAAGGTGACACGAACGAGTGTCCAAAGAGTGTATACTGATATATCTGTTTGTAGAGAAAGTTCGGGCGACTTTACTGGGGAAAATGACACGGACGAGTGCCAAAAGGAGCATGTATCTTTTTTTGAGAGTGCAAAGGGGAAGCCTTGGCTTTCTGCCGGGGAGCTTGGGAAGTATTCTGTATATCGTTGATGGAATGCCAGTATATAAAGATGTTTGATTCAGAACATGGCTTATGACTATGCGATATGTTTGATTTTTGCCGTAATGCTCCGTATTAGACGGAATGCTACGCTCTGGGGAAAATATGATGTGAATGCTATAATTATGCAAAGATACCGATCCGGGATTCGGATCCCGTTGCGGTGAAGATTTTCGGCTGATCTGCTTGAAGTGATATCCCAGTTGGGGATGAGATCATTGGTAGATCTGATATATGACTCTGCATGGGGAAATAGGTCACTGATAGACCCATCTTGGTAAAGAGGGGCCCAGCTGGGGTACGTGGGAGCTTCCGTCACTTTGTTGTGAGATCTTCAGGCATTGCTCTTCCGGATAGAGGTTGGGACTCTGCGGGGAGATGGTTCCCTGCCTGACACTTGGCTTGGGAGGAATGATCACTAGACGATATTCCTAGAGATTTCTGAGGAGGATCTTGTTGAGGATGATGAATTCAGTTGGGGAAATGAGCTCCTTTGATGCTGTTTGGAAGACATGTTGAGGAAATAGTGATTTGACAGCTTGCTGGGGAAAAGCTCTCATGCCCCCTGTCGTACTTTGAATACCTGCAATCATGTATGACAAAGAAATGTACAAGTATCCCAAGGTATCCCTTACTGGATTTCATCATAGGAGTTTAGACACTCCCGGGAGTAAGTATATTTCCTGTAAGCATGTAATTTAGAAAAGACGCATTTGTATTTATGCAATCGATATATTAAGGACATCGGACATTTTTGCAAACGAAAATAAAATGTACGAGACAAAGTGTAACGGAAAATCTGATTTTATTAATTTGCGTGCCTCTGGATGGGAAAATTTAGTCAAAGAAACAAATCCCCTGAAATGAGGAGATTGTTACAAATTGAGAAACAAAAAGATGCTGGCAATGTTGATGATGCTTCAAGGAGCTTCCCTTTTGCTATGACTCGTATGACATTGACGTTCTTCTCATCTTGCTTTTGAAGAAGGCTAATTCTGACTGAAGCTTGAACCTTTCGAAGTTTACCATGTTGTAAGTGATACAGACGAATTCAGAATGCAGTTGTTCACTTATTCCCTTATTTTGCATGGATCGCCCTTTCGGGTTTTCAATCCACCGGGATACCCATTTTTTCCTGAGTTGTCCAATGTGGCTTTTCAACTCAGCGGGTGTACATTTTTGTTTATTTTCCCTTATTTTTGCCCTTGTCTTTTATTCTGTTTTTGACTCGCTGGGATGCCCTAATTTTGCCTGGACTTACATTCTGTTTTTTATGTCCAGCGGGTCATTTTATGCGAAGTATTTTTTAACTGTATCTGAATTCACAGGGGACATGAAGTCTTCACCATCCATAGTACTGAGCATCAGTGCCCCACCAGAGAAAACTTTCTTTACTATGAATGGACCATCATAATTCGGAGTCCATTTGCCCCTGTGGTCTGTATGAGGAGGAAGGAGTCTTTTCAACACAAGATCTCCTACTTGGTATTTTCGAAGCCTGACTTTCTGATCGAAGGCTTTCTTCATTCTCTTCTGATATAACTGCCCATGACAGATCGCAGCTAATCTCTTTTCTTCAATCAGATTCAGTTGTTCATACCGGGATTGGACCCATTCTGCTTCATTCAATTTAACATCCATCAATACCCGTAAAGATGGTAACTCAACTTCAACAGGTAGGACTGCCTCCATACCATACACAAGTTGATACGGCGTTGCCCTAGTGGATGTTCTGATTGACGTTCGGTACTCATGTAAAGCAAATGGTAGCATTTCATGCCAATCTTTGTAGGTGACCACCATCTTCTGCACAATCTTCTTGATATTCTTGTTAGCTGCCTCTACAGTGCCATTCATCTTTGGCCTGTAAGGAGAAGAGTTGTGGTGTTGGATCTTGAAGTCCCGACACAACTCTGCCATCATTTTATTGTTCAAGTTGGAACCATTATCAGTAATGATTCGCTCGGGCACTCCATACCGACAAATGATGTCTCTCTTCAGGAATCGGGCTACCACTTGCCTGGTGACATTGGCATACGAAGCTGCCTCAACCCACTTGGTGAAATAATCAATGGCTACCAGGATGAATCTGTGGCCATTTGAAGCAGTCGGTTCGATCTTGCCAATCATATCAATGCCCCACATGGCAAAGGGCCAGGGTGAAGACATTACATTTAAAGGATTCGGAGGCACATGCACTTTATCTGCGTAAATCTGGCATTTATGACATTTTCTGGCATAGCTACAACAGTCTGCATCCATCGTGATCCAATAGTAACCTGATCTTAGCAGTTTTAAGCCATAGCATGCCCTCCAGCATGAGTACCGAAAGATCCTTCATGCACCTCGTGCATCAACAAGTCTGCTTCTACCCTATCAACACACCTGAGGAGTACCATATCAAAGTTTCTCTTGTACAAGGAACCATCAGCATTCAGGAAGAAACTACCAGCTAGCCTTCTCAGAGTTTTCTTATCATTGGAAGATGCCCTGAGTGAGTATTTTTGATCCTCCAAGAAGCACTTAATGTCATGGAACCAAGGCTTGTCATCTTTAGCAAGGTCTGCTGAGAATACATATGCTGGAGTGTCAAGTCTGGATACTGAAATTCGCGGCACAAAGTTGGCAGCTTGAACTTTGATCATGGATGAAATGGTAGCTAGAGCATCTGCGAACTGATTTTCATCTCGAGGGATATACTCAAGCTTGACCGTTGTGAAGAAAGTCAACAACCTCCTTGTGTAATCCCGATAAAGTATCAGATGATCCTGGTGAGTGTACCATTTGTCGTTGGTTTGATTAATTACCAAAGTTGAATCTCCGAACACAGTTAAAGTCTTGATCCTGAGGTCAATGGCTTCCTCAAGACCCATAATACAAGCTTCATATTCAGCTTCGTTGTTAGTGCAGTTAAAGGTGAGTTTTGCCGAGAAAGGCATGTGAACTCCTTTAGGTGTAATGAATACTGCACCAACACCACGACCATTCATATTAACAGCCCCATCAAACATCATAGTCCATTCTTCTTCCGGGTCAGGCCCTTCAGTGTGAATAGGCTCTTCATGATCTTTTGCTTTTATGAACATGATGTCTTCATCGGGGAAGTCAAATCTCATAGGCTGGTAATCATCAATGGGTTGCTCAGCAAGATAATCAGACAATACACTGCCTTTGATGGCCTTCTGAGAGGTGTACTGAATATCATACTCTGTGAGGATCATTTTCCATCTTGCAACCCTTCCGGTAAGTGTTGGCTTCTCAAAAATGTACTTAACTGGGTCCATCTTGGAGATCAATAAAGTGGTGTGGGTCAACATATACTACCTTAGTCGGCGAGCAGCCCACGCTAAAGCACAACAAGTTTTCTCGAGCAGTGAATAACGTTGTTCACAGTCGTTAAACTTTTTGCTTAGGTAGTATATTGCATACTCTTTTCGACCAGACTCGTCATGCTGGCCCAGCACACACCCCATTGACTCTTCTAATACTATCAAGTACATGATTAGAGGTCTTCCTTCAACTGGAGGCATAAGGATCGGAGGATCTTGTAAGTATTCCTTGATTTTGTCACAAGCCCTCTGGCAGTCTTTGTTCCACCTGACCATTTGTTCTTTTCTTAACAGCTTGAACAAAGGCTCACAGGTTGTTGTAAGGTGAGATATGAACCGTGAAATGTAGTTCAATCTACCTAGAAACCCCCGAACTTCTTTTTCAGTCTTCGGCGCAGGCATTTCTTGAATGGCTTTTACTTTATCAGGGTCAACTTCAATCCCTTTCTCACTTACAATAAATCCCAGCAGCTTACCGGATCGCACCCCGAATGTGCATTTGTTGGGGTTTAACTTCAACTGGTACTTCCTCAGACGCTTGAATAACTTCAACAGATTCACCAGGTGGTCTTCTTCTGTGAGGGACTTGTCAATCATGTCATCAACATAACATTCAATTTCTTTATGGATCATGTCATGGAATAATGTTACCATAGCCCGTTGATAAGTGGCACCCGCATTCTTCAATCCGAATGGCATTACCTTATAACAGAATGTGCCCCAGGGTGTAATGAAAGTTGTCTTCTCCATGTCTTCAGGTGACATTTTGATCTGATTGTATCCTGAAAATCCGTCCATGAAGGAGAATACCAAGAACTGAGTCGTATTGTCGACCAATACATCAATGTGAGGTAAAGGGAAGTCATCTTTCGGGTTGGCTCTGTTAAGATCCCGGTAATCCACACACATTCTCACCTTGCCATATTTCTTAGGCACGGGTACAATATTAGCAACCCACGGCGGATAGCCAGTCACAGCAAGGAAACCGGTGTCCCACTGCTTTTGTACCTCTTCTTTTATCTTCATTGCCATATCTGGGCGAGTACGGCGCAACTTCTGTTTTACTGGTGGGAAGTCTTCTTTCAGAGGTAGCTTGTGCATGACAATGTTGGTGTCCAACCCTGGCATATCCTGATAAGACCAAGCAAAAACATCCACATATTCCCAAAGCATGTCAATCAGTTGCTCTTTCACTGAATCTTGTAAGCAGGCCCCGATCTTAACTTCTTTCACGTCTTCTTCTGTACCAAGATTAACCGTCTCAACCTCCTCTTGATGAGGAGTGATAACCTTCTCCTCTTGTCTCAACAACCTGGCTAGCTCTTCAGGTAGCTCATAATCTTCTTCAACCCCTTCATCAGCTTGATTGATTGGATTGTCAAAGTCATACGAAGTCATAGTAGTGTTGTTGTCGGTGCAGTCTGGAGGGCACTCTCTGCAAAGGTTTAGATTTGTTCATTTTAGTGATCAGTTTTATCTTGGTTAGAAAAAGTGAAAATGAAGTTATTTATTTTGAAAAACATTGCCATTTTATTTTTGTACAAAAAATGAAAAATGAAAAACAGTGAGCGGAAAAGAAAAGACTCATTTGCAAAAGATGTCCTGATATTCATTAATTGATCTTTGCACAAAATACAAGATGGCCTGATTACAAAATGAGTCCTGACATCTTGGGCAAGATGCAGGACTTGATGCATGCTTTAAAAACAGGAAATAATAATTACTCTGCGGGAGTAACTCTTATAATTTCCTGGGAAGACCAGTTTGAGACATGGCTCCCCGGGGTCCTTTGACGTATCCAGCTTTCCAGGTTGCGCTCGTCTTCTGACTCATCTTCCAAGCTATTCACAGCATCCGGGGTGAGCATCCCCCCACTAATAAACTTGGGCTCCATTGCAGCCTCTGGTTGATCTTGTCGACTTAGTCTGTAACCCAACCCGAATCGGTCTTCTTTCTTCTCCACGGGCAGCAGCTTGCCCCAGCCTTGGGTGGTACCTTCCTCAACAACCTTTCGGGCTTGCTGATATGATGTGATGGAGGTCCCAAGCACAGTAGATGTTTCATTAATATCCAGGGCCTCAAACCCCTGACTCATGGTTTCATGGATCTCCCCATCCATTTCAATGTATTTGAAGGTGGCCAGCTGGCTAACAAAAATATCCTCCTCCCCACAAATAGTAATGACTTGGCCTTCCCACTCGAATTTTAAATTCTGGTGAAGGGTTGACGTCACGGCGCCGGTGGCGTGTATCCATGGTCTACCCAATAGACAGCTGTAGGCAGGCTGTATATCCATCACGAAGAAGGTCGTTTTGAAAACCTGTGGGCCAATCATTATTGGTAACTCTATCTCTCCCGAAACTGATCTTTTAGAACCGTCAAAGGCTCTCACTACCAGGTTACTTGGGCGTAGTGCCAATCCATCATACTCCATCTTCACAAGGGCTTTCTTGGGCAGGACATTGAGGGATGACCCTGTGTCCACCAGTACGTGAGAAAGAACTGCACCCTTACATTCCAAGGTAATGTGCAAAGCCTTGTTGTGATTGCGACCTTCCGTTGTCAAATTAGTGTTGGTAAATCCTAGCCCATTACTAGCGTTGACATTTTCAACCACAGCCTCTAACTGATTGACGTTAATCTCCTCCGGCACATAAGCCGCGTGCAGGACTTTCAATAGTGCGTTTCGATGAGCCTCGGAGCACATTAGCAACGATAGTATGGAAATTTTGGAAGGCGTTTGGTGAAGCTGGTCTACCACCTTGTAATCACTTTTCTTTATGATTCTCCTGAATTCATCAACCTCTTGATCAAAAGGAGTCTTCAAAGCTTCTTTGACCACTTGTTTTTCTTGCACCATGCCCTTCCCTTTTGCCTTAGCAGTAGCTTCTGCTTCGGCAATGGGTCTTGGAATTAGCGAGGCAAAGAGACAACCGCTTCTAGTGAAGCCTCCGCCTCCCCCCACATTGTCTACTTGAGGTGATGAAGTTGATGATTCCAAAGTGATTTTCTGCCCCTCGCAGTATAGATCTGAGCCATAATGCCAAGGGATGGCATTACTACTTTCGTAAGGAACTGGCCCATGCACTGTGATGGTGACTGGACTGATAGCAGCTGCAGAAGGGACCACAATGGTGTGTGGATCATAGTATATGGTAACTGGTGATCTGACAGGAGTAACATTTTGCTGTGAGTTGTTGGCAGGAACATTTGCAGGGTCGTAGTATATGGTAACCATTGAGATGCTTTCATCAATTGTTGCTGATGTTGTAGAAGACACTGTTGACTGGATGGGTGTTGAAGTTGAAGCAGGGATGGTGACTGAACTTGTATCCGTTGAAGTGATTGATTGAACAGTTGTTGGAGTTGTAGTAGAATCCGTTGGAACAATGGTTGCTGCCGTTGTAGGAGTATTTGTGATTGTCGGTGAAGGAATTGTTGGAGTTGTAGGCGCTGTTGTCGTAATCTTAAGGATACCATCCTTGATAAGACCATCTATGCCGTTTCTCAGCCTTTCACACCCATTGACTGCAATATTGCAATACCCACAGTCGAGCTCACACCCAGGGAACACTTGGCATTCTAAAAGTTGGGCTTTGATTTCAACCAAAGGTGTTCGAATCTGTGCAACACTGGTGATTAAGGTGGATAGTTTGCCTTCCTCAATAGCATTAATCCTAGGCCCGTTGTGACTAGGCATTGGATTCCTTGTGACATTCATAGGAGGTGCAAAGTTGAGATCTTTTGAGTCCACCAGGTCTTAGACTTTCATCTGTAAGGCCCTGCATTTTTCAGTATTATGTCCTGGTGCGTTTGAGTGGAATGCACACCGGGCATTGGCATCATAGTTCTTTGGCAAATTAAGAGGATCTGGAGGTGCCAATGTCCTTAACTCAACTAGGTTGAGTTTCAGGAGTTGTGGCAAGAGTGCAGCATACGGCATCGGGATTGGGTCAATTACCCTGTTTGCCTGTGATGGTCTTTGTTGGAAAGGACGTTGTTGTTGGTTGTTATTGTTGTTGTTGTAGGTTCTCTGTTGCGGATAATGAACTTGTTGTTGATATTGTGGTTGTTGTTGTTGAGGATACACTGATTGTTGAGGAATCGGAGCTGGAATGGTGACCGCTGCTACTGACCGGTGCACATACTGAGGCCTGCCCCTGCCTGCATGAATGGAATTTGTCTCACCAGCCCTTCGGGGTCCCACAAAAGGCTTTCTGGGATTGCTGGATGAACTTGCACCACTGTCGGAAATTTTGCCCATTTTTAATAGACTTTCAATCCATTCACCATCTATGACCACATCAGCCAAACTGGTGGAGGAAAAAGCAACCAGTCTATCAATGTAGGTCCCTTGCAACGTATTCATGAACATGTCAGCCATTTCCCTTTCTGACATGGGTGGTTGGACAGCAGCAGCAAGCTGTCTCCACCTTTGGGCATATTCCCTGAAGCTTTCTCTAGAAGATTGAGACATTCCCATTATGAGGGTCCTATTGGGAGCCATGTCCAGGTTGTATTGATATTGACGGATGAAAGCCTCAGCCAAATCCTTCCAACATCTTATGGTGGCTCTAGACAAATGCGAATACCACTCTCTTGAAGCCCCAGTCAGACTGTCTTCAAAGTAGAACATCCACAGCTTCTCATCCATAGTATAAGCTTTAAGTCTTCCCAGGAAAGATTGCAAGTGAGTTCGTGGGCAGGAGGTGCCATTGTACTTTTCAAAGCATGGGGGTTTGAATTTGTGGGGAATTCTCACCCCATCCACTAGCCCCATGTCCATCACATCGAAGCCCAAAGAATTCTGAGACTCCAAAGATCTCAACTTCTCAGCAATTTCGTCTAATCTCCTGTCATATACTTCATCTCCAACTCCCATAACAGTAAACTGCTCTTCTTGGGGATCCTCTTGCAAGATTCTCCCTCTAGCAGTATTACCCTGTACATTCCTCGGGGATGTTACCTTCTGGATTCAGATGAGGTCCAAACACTGGTAGGTCAATATGAGGCTGGCCCCGCTCATTATTACTAGTTCCTCCTGTTCCAATATGAGGCTCTTCAGGAGTTTGTCTTTCCACCAGCTCTCTTAACCTTTCTTGACTCTGGGCCAAGCCAGTCATCACAGCCATGAATTGAGACATCTGATTTCTCATCTCCTTTCTCTCATTAGCCATCTGATTTCTGACCTCAATCAGATCCTGCTGTATTTGTTCCATTTGAATACCAGGAAGGTTGTTGCGAGTCGGGTACCGGTGCGCGCGGTTGACAGGGAACACTCGGCGACGAGCAATGTTTCCTGGTATCACAACAAAGTTAGAAGCAATAATAATAAAACCTACAAAACAAAACAAAAGTTAGTATGCAATTCAGTATGCTTATTTGTTTTCCAAGGTATCCGGTTTGGTTCTTGGTTTTGACCTTTCCAGACCTCGAGGAAGATGTTTGATGTTGCTGAGAAAAGAAACCTCATGAAAGCAAACTAATATATTACAAATGATGAACAATACATAGTCTGTTTTACATTATATGCCCATGGAGGGTCAAAATACATCAAAAAGAAAAAGTACACCAAATGGAAATAACAACAAACAAAGAATCAGACATCCAGTCCAAACTCATCCTCTTTGACCTCCTTCAGGAGTGCCTCAGTCACTGGACCAGCTGGGTGCTCTGTAATGGTCCTAATGAGGAGGTTCCTGGTAGCAATGGCAGTGGTCAGCTTCTTGTGCCTGTCCTGGTCCTTTGATCTCTTCAATCTTGTCGTGAGCTTCAACTCTGAAATCTCCTTCTGGGCTGCCAACAAAGCTTCCTGCTGCTTTTTCTCATTGGCCTCTAGCTGTTCAATCTTGGCTTGAGTTTTCTGGTCTTCTTGTGTACGGGCTTTAGTGATCCTGACCCACCTAGCCTGACTCTCTTGCAGATAGAGCTCAGTCCTAGCCTTCTGAATCTTGGCTTCTTTACAGGCATTCTTCAATATTTGTTCCCCAGCTCTTGCTTTCCTGATGTAATCCTCTGTCTTCTTAATTTTGGCAAGTTGTTCCACCTTGAGCTTTTCCAATCTCTCAATGTCTAGAAGACCATCACTCCTTTCCCAAAGAGTCTTCTTCAAAGCTTGAGATAGGTTCTCATTCCTTTCTTTCAGTTTCTCAAACTCTTCTAGGCTGACAATTGCTGCAGGTTGTACTGTAGATGGTCCAGGTATGTCCTCCAAGATGAAAGGCATTCCAGTAATTTGAGCTCTAGTACAATACCAATCATAGTATTGAGCTGAAGCAATATTATTACACCTTCCAAGAATAGCCATCCCTTTTGTCTGAATGTTGTCCCAAGCCCAGGATGCTTGTCTGACAGCAGCTGAATTAGGTTTTACTTCACAATACAGGGTCTCAACTAAATCTTGCACTCTAGGAGGGTGAACCAAAGCATAGCCCAGTTGTCTTTTAAACAGCAAAGGATTGTAGTTGATGCAACCCTTCACTCCTATCAGAGGTACATTTGGGTATTGTCCACAGCTGGTGATAATGTCCTTACCCTTGGTGCTTTGGGTGCACCATCTGATATCATCTGAAGTCAAGGCAATGAGCCTCTTGGCCCAATTCTTCTGTTGGTGAGGGTTCAGAAAGGCATCTGACTTAGGCAGGTGTCTGAGAAGCCAGATGTAAAACAAAGGAGCACAACATCTTACCAACTTCCCCCTTTGTTTCTCATTCCTCTGATGAATGGAGTAATAAAAATCTCCTAGCAATGTGGGTACTGGGTTCTTCAGGAGAAACAAATGGATGGCATTTTTGCTGACAAATTTGGGCTCATCTGCAAATAGTATAGCCCCATATATGCTGAGGGCTAACAGTGCACAAACTGCCCTCCATTCTCCCAATGAAGCTTTCAGGATGGCCTGAGAAATCAAGAAGTCCAAGTGCAAACCAGGGATCCCAGCTTTTGTTGTCATACTTTGCTCAATCAAGGCAGGCTCCAGGTATAGTGCTTTTGCTACTTCTCCATTTCTGGGAGCTGGCATCTCTGGGTTGAAAGGGATTCCACCCCTGATAGGTACTCCAATCAATGAAGAAAACTCTTCCAGCAAAGGCCCTAGCTGGAAGTCTGGAAAGGTGAAACATCTCAAGGGAGGATCATAAAACTGCAAGCATGTGTGGATCATGCTCCTCTGAGAAGGGTCAAGGTCCATAACCATATCCAGGATACCTCCATAGTGTTCTCTAAACAATGGGATGTGGTCAGGTGTGATAAGTGACTGGACCTGCCTGATACCAGTCAACACAGGTTCAAAGAAATGGTAGGATATGTTGCTCTTCCTGGGAGTAGTCATGAATGCTGCTGAAGATACTGAAGATTGGTACTGATGAAGATCACAGACTGATGCTGGAAGTGAGCCACTGACAGGCTGATGCTGGTGATGATGAAGATAGCTGAAGCAGATAACTGATAAAGCAAAGGTCTATGCAGAAGAAGGGGTCAAAACCAAACCAGATATGATGTGGATACCCTGAAAAACAAATAAACAAATGTTAAATGATGCAATGATGATATATGCAAATGATATGCAAGGGTTTGTGACCAAGCTGGATCTGACTATCTGTCTTGATATAAGGCCCATGTATATTCAAAAAGTCCAGATGGAGGTTTAAGAATCCAGTAACCAGGGTGGGGGACTCAAATAAAGAGTCACATGTCCAGGGTTAATCACAAGAACTGTCCAAAGTGGAGTATTCTTAAACAAAACAGTAACAGGGTATGATGTGGCCAAGGGTTCCTGCAAACCTGTAAACAGCCCGACCCCCTCACAGGTAATGTTCTAGAACAAGGATCCTCAGACTTGGATCAGTTACGAGAAGTGTAAACACTTCTAACCCGGAGGTACAGTGTTTACAATAACCATAAAGGATCCTCCTCTAATTCACCTCAGCTTCTGAAGGTCATAATAAAGGTCATCCAGACTTAGCAGGCTTCCCAGATAGCCCTAGCACTACAGAAAATCTGTAGCACATAGTTCTCAAGAAGAAACCCACATCTGAACCATGTTTCATATTCCTGCACCAGACCGAGATGGAATGGGAAATAACATGAACCACTCTAGCCTAGGTGTCACTCAGGTCCCAGGTATAGGAGCTTAAACTCTCAATGGAACCCCACCCACCAAAGAAAACCAGATCCATCAATGATAATGACAGTATGAAATATGAAAAACTGTAAAGGAGAGAAATAAATAAAGTTGTACATAGAGCAATAAATAAAGCAAATAATGAAAAACAATTAGCACATAACACCCCAGTAAACACAAATCAAACAAGCGCTAGGAGGCACCCACAAAAAGAACCAGAAGCCCTGGTTACAATGTAAGGGTCCCCAGCAGAGTCGCCAAGCTGTCGCTTCCACCAAATGACACCTAAGTCAAATGGGGTACAGACGCGAACGGTCGGCGAAATGAGAGAACACACAAGGGTGAACTGAAAAGAAAAGAGTCGCCAGCTAGGCATTTTTATCCCGAAGGAAAGGTAATGCTGCATAAACCTAGGAAGATATGGATAAGACGATCGCGAACCAGAGAAACTGAGAAAGGGGGTTGGTTACAACCTGGGAAGGTATTAGCACCCAGATTGTCCGCCGTACTCGACGGGATCCACGCTTGAAAGACTTGTGTTTTAAAGGGGTAGTGTCTGTGCTATTTTGTGAACAAAAAGCTGGAAAAGAATGCAAGTGTCAGTGCTGAAGAAGTGTGAAGTGAAATATGAAAGTGTCAGTGTAAGAAAAAATGGGAAGCTCAAGACTATGAGGCTCAAAGAATAATGATGGAAGGAGGGAGAATATACAGAGACTTTTGTTCGATAACTGTTAAGTTATGCCTACGTATCCTCTCGTGCAATGAGGAAGTCAGAACACCGTAGTTCGACTCAAAGAGACTGAAAGATAAGTTGACTTGTGAACTGCTTACTTTTCTATGCTCAAGTGTATGATCTGTCTGGCTCAGGTGCAAACTGTCTTGCATTAGACGGAAGAAGCGAGTTCTCGTTTGTGAGTGAATGAGGTGAGAAAAGAATCCCGGAGGAGACGATTATTGTTTGTTTTTGTGTTTTCAGTCTTTTATTGCTTTTTGGAGTTTGTCATAGAAAAATGAGCTTAAGCCTAAACCAAGGGTTAGTAAACTCATCACATCCTCCCTCTGATTAGGGGTAATGATAATACCTTAAATGTGAAGTAGACACTTCACACTTAATCATCATGATGTAGGATCAAGGTCATTAACCTACTTGTAATTATTTAGATGTTTTTGGTATTTTTTTTAGTGTTAAGTAATGAGTTTAAGCCATAATAAAGGATTTAATGGATCCATTACACCATCCTAATAAAAGGATAATAGATGAGAACATTTAAGCTGAGGAAGGCTCCTCAACTTAATCCATGATTAGGAATTAACCTCATGACAAAACAAAACCTTTATTAAAATGGATTTTAGTTAATGATAAGATTAAGAAGTGAATTTTATGGTTTGTAAGACAACTTGAGGAGGACTTGTCCATTAACACTAGGGTTAGTCCTTCTTAACCAATTAAGGAAGAATTAGAACCCTAATGTAAGGCCCAAGTTACAAGCTTGATGTCTTAGTGATTATTAGATGAATTTATTAAAGGATTTAATCACATTAAGAGTTTAACACTTAGGATCAAAGTTATACACTCCATCCTAATAGAAGGATACAGGCATAAGCTTAATCACAAAGCCTTAAAACCTTTAAGGTTTAGTCCTTGATTATGAGATGAGAAGAGAAGACACAAAGATGAAACAAAGGTAAAACTAAATGGGGGAATAATCAAACCCTAATTGTGATCATACTTGGATTCTCCTAGGGTTTATGAGGCTTGCAAAAGATCTTCAAGAGAAAAGCCACCAAGGAAGAAGCAGAAGAAGTAAGTCAACTTATTTCACTTAAGAAGATAAGTTGCTTGAAGAAAGAAAGTGAGAAGGAGACATGAATGTGCAAGCTCACTCTAATTCACAAGAAAAATGCAGCAATGAATGCCTAAGAGAGATGAGAAGACAATATGAGAAGTGAAGGCAAATTCACTTCTCAAACACTTACCACCTGAAAAGTTAGTAACAAGAAATGAAATGCAATGAAAATGAGATGAAATGCCATGATGCAAACCAAATTCAGAAGCATAAACATGATATTAATGATGCTAAGAGATAAAGCAAACACAAGTCAAGAGTTGTGGATGATCATACAAGGATAAGGATGCAAATGAAGCATGTTATGAACCATGAAAGTTCATGAAAGTTTATGAAATGCAATGGAGGTATAACATGACAAATGAATGATGCAATGATCAAACATGGTTCTAATGTGTCCTAAGATGCCTCATATGTCATGTGGATGCACAAAATCTCATGGCAAGTTCATGTATGCAAGCAAATGAGAGATGAATGCAAATGAAAGCTAAAATTAGGGTTTATGCACAAGACACGAAGCAAAATTCAAAATCAGAAGCAAATGACAAGATAAAAAATTGAAAATGGGATCAAAGGAACCCTAACCCTACATAAGTTCACTGCCCAAAGGAGGAGACCTAACTCTTAACCTAATGGGAGTTATGATTTTCTTAAGTTGGCTAGGGTTTTGGGATACCTCACTATGAAAAATGCAAAACAAATTGAAAATGAAAGATAAATTCAAACCAATTTTATCCTAGAAACTAAATGATATGAGGGATGTAATGCAAAAAGAATCAACATCAAACTCCTCATGGTTAGGCAGAAGGGATTTTTCCAAGTTAGGGAAAAAATATTGACTTTTAAGAACCCTAATTCCAAAGAAAATTGTCAAAATAGGTCAAGAACCAAAAAGAAATTTGTTTGAAGAGTTTGATAATGTTTATAAATGAATCAAGATGCAATATGAATTTTTTTGTGATTTTTAGAAACCTAAATGCTATTTTAATTAATTAATTCTCATTAACTAATTAAAATAAACATTTAAATATTTTTAAAATACGAAAGTTATGCAAAAAATAAAATAAAAATTATTTTCAGAAAGAGAAAAATATTTTAAAGTATGATGCAAAAAATGAGATTTTTTAGAAATGATTTGTTATTTTAAATAAAATGTGCAAGAAAGATGAATTAGAAAGAAAATAAAATTGAATTAAATGAAAAGTAATTAGATCCAAGAACCAGGATTCAAAGTGGGAAGAAATTGGTTGACTGGCGCGTCATCCAAGGGTTGGGATTTGTCCTGACTAAATTAATTTAATTAATCTTAATTAAACTAAATAAATGAGGATTAGGGCTAATCAAAACAATCCTGGCCACTGAAAACGCGCGCGCAAGGCAGATCCTAAGGCTGACATTCAAAGTTGCTTAATAACAGGATTAGGGCTTAACCACTTTGAGGCGACCGGAACAATGTTCCGGTCGTCTTCTCTGACGAGCCCAAACCCTAACTTCTCCCTCAGGCCATCAATGATCCTCTAACAATCCTAAACCTAAATCCCCAACCAAAACTCATTTATTTTGCCTCATGAACATGAATCGTATAAAAATGTAAAAACGGGCAAAAGTTTCAGAGCTCACATACATGGTGGTTTCTCAACCATTTTCAAAAATAATCACATCCCCATGATCAGGGAAGCATATAGAACCATAAAAGAACTTAAAAGCAAGCTTCTGGGAAAAAAATTCATCATGTTACCTGAGATGGGACCTTCTGATTCTGAGCTTTCTAGGTCCTCCCTTGATGCAAGCCCACTCCTATGAACCTCCTGAAGATGATACGAAGCTTAGAAAACTTTGAGGATGACTGGTTTTGAAGTTCCAGTTCTGGTGTAGCAGATTCTGAGGTTTTTGTATGTGATGTCTTTGGCTGTTTTGAGGGTTGATTCTTGTTCTATGGATGATATGTGACTTGTTGGTGAAGAAAAATTTGAGGTTTGATGGCTGTATCAAGAGTTTCGAAGAGAAGAAGAAGAAGGCAGTTTTTGTGTATCCTGGCTTATGGGAGGTTGCAAGCTTGTGTGTGTGTCTCTTTCAAGTCCTTGAGGTCCACATATGAGGCTCTGATTGGGCAGAGGGTTGGTAGTGGCACAGTTTGATTGGCATGGGCAAAATGCAAAAAGTCATGACTTTGTGTACTTGAGGTATGGCTCGGGTCAGAGGGAGATTAAGGGCATGGTTGGGTTCAGCATGGATCAAGGAAGGCCCTTAGATTGCTTTTGTGCAGCTGTAATGGCTAGGGCAAGTGGTAGCATGGTTCTTGCAACTTTTCCCCCTTTGGAAGTCTTTGTGAATCAAGGCCAAGAAACATCTAAACTCTTGGGCAAATTGCATCCAAATGGGCCATATGAAGTTGTCATGATGTCTTGGACTAACTTAGCAACTAATTCAAGCATTGAAAGTTCCTTTTGCAAAAATTCCAATTTTGAAGATTCATGAGAAAATGCCTTATGTAACTTGTAATTCAAGGCATAGAAATGAGAAATCCTTAGGGAAATTATGAATTATGGATCATGAATGATGTTTGTTTGATGGTTAGAAGTTGATTTGAGGTCACATTTGGTTTTGGCAAGTGTTTTTGCAAGTTCCCTCTTTGGTACAAAAGTGAAAATTAAGTGATTTTTCCCAACTTTGCAAAGCCATAACTTTAGTTCTAGAATGAATTAGATCAAGTTCTTGTACTTTTTGAAAACGGGAAGATCCAATCTACAACTTTCATGACCAAGAATTTTTCATTTGAAGCATTTTTGAATCAAAAAGAGGAGGTTGAAAAACCTTCCCAAAATGGCAAATTTTCATTACAAGTCACTTTCCCAAAATGGCAACTTTGCAAATGGCTTGAAATTATTCAATTTTGTGAACTTATAACATCTTCTAAGATCAAATAATGATCATACACATTCAAAATGATGGAGAATACCCTTTGTTTGGATGATTGGGGGCCTCAGATGCCCTGATTTTACACTGACTTGTTCAAGAAGTCATCTATTGATCAGATGCCTTCCCATTGAATTTCTTCATGAAAATTGGTATGCATGATCCTTATATCATATAGAGACCAATAGAATCAAGAATGACCAAAAAAATTGGAGTTATGGCCTCTGAAACCAAAATCCTAATTTTAGGTCATCTGTGCAGTTAAGCTTAGCTCTGCTTCCATGCCTTCCTCAGTTCTTGTGATTTTTGACTTTCTTGATCTTGGGAGGATATAATATGATGATTGAACATACATGGGCCCTTTTGAGATGATTGAAGACCTTTGGAGTGGTTTAGATGGTACTTGGATTGCTCAGATCACAAACCCTAGATGCAGATGACTTTGAACCAATGCAATGAAGCAAAAATGCAATATGAGATGCTATGATTGAAACTATGCAAATGAGAAGAATCACAAGCCATGGTGTGAATTGAGTGAGGGAAAATTTAGGGTGTTTACAGCTGCCCCTATTCAAACATGAGTTAGCTGTGCAAGATGTAAGTGACGACTTATCAGGCAAACAAGATAACTCGTGGTTAAATACCAAAGACAGTCCAAAATTTGCACTCGCTGAATGAAGAAGAAAAGGGATATAGATTGTAAAAGAAAGTGAAGGGTGATTATAAAGTGAGGGCGATGGGGGACGACCATCGAGCAGGGGACGACTGCTGGGGATGAAGTAATGACGGGGACGGCCGACATGCTGGGGAAGGGAAGATACCATGATGGGGATGACCATCAGGTAAAGAAACAAGACTCTCTGGGGATTAAAGGTAAACGGCGGGGACGACCATCGGGTGGGGGAAATAGATGATGAGGGACGATCATCAAAGGTGAAGGACGATCACCTAGCAGGGGACGGCTGCTCTGTTGGGGATAAGATGAGGGACGGTCATCTAAGGTGAAGGACGATCACCTGGAAAAGTAAGGTTGCCAAAAATATCATGACATAGGACGAATGTCAGATAGAAAGAGTCGACGATGGGGACGACCATCGGATAAGCATGATGAGGAACGATCATCAAAAGGGTGAAGGACGATCACCTAGCAGGGTACGGCTGCTCTCGGGGTTTATCCTGACATAGGACGAATGTCAGATAACAGAATCGACGATGGGGACGGCCATCGGATAAAATGATGAAGGACGATCATCAAGAGGTGAAGGACGATCACCTAGCAGGGTACGGCTGCTAAAACATCACGACATAGGACGAATGTCGGATAGGAAACGGGTTCCAATAATGGAGACTCCACTAGGGGAAGGATGAAGGACGATCATCAAAAGGTGAAGGACGATCACCTAGCAGGGTACGGCTGCTAAAACATCACGACATAGGACGAATGTCGGATAGAAAAGAAATTTTTCTAGGGATTTGCTGGGGACTCTTCTGGGGAACGGTAAACACGGACGAGTGCTTACATTCCAGAAAAAGGTATAAGTGTTTTAGGCAACCATGTTGGGGAAAGGTGACACGGACGAGTGTCCAAAGAGTGTATACTGATATATCTGTTTGTAGAGAAAGTTCGGGCGACTTTACTGGGGAAAATGACACGGACGAGTGCCAAAAGGAGCATGTATCTGTTTTTGAGAGTGCAAAGGGGACGCTTTGGCTTTCTGCCGGGGAGCTTGGGAAGTATTCTGTATATCGTTGATGGAATGCCAGTATATAAAGATGTTTGATTCAGAACATGGCTTATGACTATGCGATATGTTTGATTTTTGTCGTAATGCTCCGTATTAGACGGAATGCTACGCTCTGGGGAAAATATGATGTGAATGCTATGATTATGCAAAGATACCGATCCGGGATTCGGATCCCGTTGCGGTGAAGATTTCCGGCTGATCTGCTTGAAGTGATATCCCAGCTGGGGATGAGATCATTGGTAGATCTGATATATGACTCTGCATGGGGAAATAGGTCACTGATAGACCCATCTTGGTAAGGAGGGGCCCAGCTGGGGTACGTGGGAGCTTCCGTCACTTTGTTGTGAGATCTTCAGGCATTGCTCTTCCGGATAGAGGTTGGGACTCTACGGGGAGATGGTTCCCTGCCTGACACTTGGCTGGGGAGGAATGATCACTAGACGATCTTCCTAGAAATTTCTGAGGAGGATCCTGTTGAGGATGATGAATTCAGTTGGGGAAATGAGCTCCTCTGATGCTGTTTGGAAGACATGTTGAGGAAATAGTGATTTGACAGCTTGCTGGGGAAAAGCTCTCATGCCCCCTGTCGTACTTTGAATACCTGCAATCATGTATGACAAAGAAATGTACAAGTATCCCGAGGTATCCCTTACTGGATTTCATCATAGGAGTTTAGACACTCCTGGGAGTAAGTATATTTCCTGTAAGCATGTAATTTAGAAAAGACGCATTTGTATTTATGCAATCGATATATTAGGGACATCGTACATTTTTGCAAACGAAAATAAAATGTACGAGACAAAGTGTAACGGAAAATCTGATTTTATTAATTTGCGTGCCTCTGGATGGGCAAATACAGTCAAAGAAACAGATCCCCTGAAATGAGGAGATTGTTACAAATTGAGAAACAAAAAGATGCTGGCAATGTTGATGACGCTTCAAGGAGATTCCCTTTTGCTATGACCCGTATGACATTGACGTTCTTCTCATCCTGCTTTTGAAGAAGGCTAATTCTGACCGAAGCTTGAACCTTTCGAAGTTTACCATGTTATAAGTGATACAGACGAATTCAGAATGCAGTTGTTCGCTTATTCCCTTATTTTGTGTGGATCGCCCTTTCGGGTTTTCAATCCACTGGGATACCCATTTTTGCCTGAGTTGTCCAATGTGGCTTTTCAACTCAGCGGGTGTACATTTTTGTTTATTTTCCCTTATTTTTGCCCGAGTCTTTTATTCTGTTTTTGACTCGCCGGGATGCCCTATTTTTTCCTGGACTTACATTCTGTTTTTTATGTCCAGCGGGTCATTTTATGCGAAGTATTTTTTAACTGCATCTGAATTCACATGGGACGTGAAGTCTTCACCATCCATAGTACTGAGCATCAGTGCCCCACCAGAGAAAACTTTCTTTACTATGAATGGACCATCATAATTCGGAGTCCATTTGCCCATGTGGTCTGTATGAGGAGGAAGGAGTCTTTTCAACACAAGATCTCCTACTTGGTATTCTCGAAGCCTGACTTTCTGATCGAAGGCTTTCTTCATTCTCTTCTGATATAACTGCCCATGACAGATCGCAGCTAATCTCTTTTCTTCAATCAGATTCAGTTGTTCATACCGGGATCGGACCCATTCTGCTTCATTCAATTTAACATCCATCAATACCCGTAAATATGGTAACTCAACTTCAACAGGTAGGACTGCCTCCATACCATACACAAGCTGATACGGCGTTGCCCCAGTGGATGTTCTGATTGACGTTCGGTACCCATGTAAAGCAAATGGTAGCATTTCATGCCAATCTTTGTAGGTGACCACCATCTTCTGCACAATCTTCTTGATATTCTTGTTAGCTGCCTCTACAGTGCCATTCATCTTTGGCCTGTAAGGAGAAGAGTTGTGGTGTTGGATCTTGAAGTCCCGACACAGCTCTACCATCATTTTATTGTTCAAGTTGGAACCATTATCAGTAATGATTCGCTCGGGCACTCCATACCGACAGATGATGTCTCTCTTCAGGAATCGGACTACCACTTTCCTGGTGACATTGGCATACGAAGCTTCCTCAACCCACTTGGTGAAATAATCAATGGCTACCTGGATGAATCTATGGCCATTTGAAGCAGTCGGTTCGATCTTGCCAATCATATCAATGCCCCACATGGCAAAGGGCCAGGGTGAAGACATTACATTTAAAGGATTCGGAGGCACATGCATTTTATCTGCGTAAATCTGGCATTTATGACATTTTCTTGCATAGGTACAACAGTCTGCATCCATCATGATCCAGCACCGAAAGATCCTTCATGCACCTCGTTCTTCAACAAGTCTGCTTCTACCCTATCAACACACCTGAGGAGTACCATATCAAAGTTTCTCTTGTACAAGGAACCATCAGCATTCAGGAAGAAACTACCAGCTAGCCTTCTCAGAGATTTCTTATCATTGGAAGATGCCCCGGGTGGGTATGTTTGATCCTCCAAGAAGCACTTAATGTCATGGAACCAAGGCTTGTCATCTTTAGCAAGGTCTGCTGAGAATAGATATGCCGGTCTATCAAGTCTGGATACTGAAATTCGCGGCACAAAGTTGGCAGCTTGAACATTGATCATGGATGAAATGGTAGCCAGAGCATCTGCGAACTGATTTTCATCTCGAGGGATATACTCAAGCTTGACCGTTGTGAAGAAAGTCAACAACCTCCTTGTGTAATCCCGATAAAGTATCAGATGATCCTGGTGAGTGTACCATTTGTCGTTGGTTTGATTAATTACCAAAGCTGAATCTCCGAACACAGTTAAAGTCTTAATCCTGAGGTCAATGGCTTCCTCAAGACACATAATACAAGCTTCGTATTCAGCTTCATTGTTAGTGCAGTTAAAGGTGAGTTTTGCCGAGAAAGGCATGTGAACTCCTTTAGGTGTAATGAGTATTGCACCAACACCACGACCATTCATATTAACAGCCCCATCAAACATCATAGTCCATTCTTCTTCCGGGTCAGGCCCTTCAGTGTGAATAGGCTCTTCATGATCTTTTGCTTTTATGAACATGATGTCTTCATCGGGGAAGTCAAATCTCATAGGCTGGTAATCATCAATGGGTTGCTCAGCAAGATAATCAGATAATACACTGCCTTTGATGGCCTTCTGAGAGGTGTACTGAATATCATACTCTGTGAGGATCATTTGCCATCTTGCAACCCGTCCGGTAAGTGCTGGCTTCTCAAAAGTGTACTTAACTAGGTCCATCTTGGAGATCAATAAAGTGGTGTGGGTCAACATATATTGCCTTAGTCGGCGAGCAGCCCACGCTAAAGCATAGCAAGTTTTCTCGAGTAGGGAATAACGTTGTTCACAGTCGGTAAACTTTTTGCTTAGGTAGTATATTGCATACTCTTTTCGACCAGACTCGTCATGCTGGCCCAGCACACACCCCATTAACTCTTCTAATACTGTCAAGTACATGATTAGAGGTCTTCCTTCAACTGGAGGCATAAGGATCGGAGGCTCTTGTAAGTATTACTTGATTTTGTCAAAAGCCCACTGGCAGTCTTCGTTCCACCTAACCGTTTGTTCTTTTCTTAATAGCTTGAACAAAGACTCACAGGTTACTGTAAGGTGAGATATGAACCGTGAAATGTAGTTCAATCTACCTAGAAACCCCCGAACTTCTTTTTCAGTCTTCGGCACAGGCATTTCTTGAATGGCTTTTACTTTATCAGGGTCAACTTCAATCCCTTTCTCACTTACAATAAATCCCAGCAGCTTACCGGATCGCACCCCGAATGTGCATTTGTTGGGGTTTAACTTCAACTGGTACTTCCTCAGACGCTTGAATAACTTCAACAGATTCACCAGGTGGTCTTCTTCTGTGAGGGACTTGGCAATCATGTCATCCATATAACATTCAATTTCTTTGTGGATCATGTCATGGAATAATGTTACCATAGCCCGTTGATAAGTGGCACCAGCATTCTTCAGTCCGAATGGCATTACCTTATAATAGAACGTGCCCCAGGGTGTGATGAAAGTTGTCTTCTCCATGTCTTCAGGCGACATTTTGATCTGATTGTATCCTGAAAATCCATCCATGAAGGAAAACACCGAGAACTGAGCCGTATTGTCGACCAATACATCAATGTGAGGTAAAGGGAAGTCATCTTTCGGGTTGGCTCTGTTCAGATCCCGGTAATCCACACACATTATCACCTTGCCATATTTCTTAGGCACAGGTACAATATTAGCAACCCACGGCGGATAGCTAGTCACAGCAAGGAAACCGGCGTCCCACTGCTTTTGTACCTCTTCTTTTATCTTCATTGCCATATCTGGGCGAGTACGGCACAACTTCTGTTTTACTAGTGGGCAGTCTTCTTTCAGAGGTAGCTTGTGCATGACAATGTCGGTGTCCAACCCTGGCATATCCTGATAAGACCAAGCAAAAACATCCACATATTCCCAAAGCATGTCAATCAGTTGCTCTTTCACTGAATCTTGTAAGCAGGCCCCGATCTGAACTTCTTTCACGTCTTCTTCCGTACCAAGATTAACCGTCTCAACCTCCTCCTGATGAGGAGTGATAACCTTCTCCTCTTGTCTCAGCAACCTGGATAGCTCTTCAGGTAGCTCATAATCTTCTTCAACCCCTTCATCAGCTTGATTGATTGGATTGTCAAAGTCATACGAAGTCATAGCAGTGTTGTTGTCGGTGCAGTCTGGAGGGCACTCTCTGCAAAGGTTTAGATTTGTTCATTTTAGTGATCTGTTTTATCTTGGTTAGAAAAAGTGAAAATGAAGTTATTTATTTTGAAAAACATTGCCATTTTATTTTTGTACAAAAAATGAAAAATGAAAAACAGTGAGCGGAAAAGAAAAGACTCATTTGCAAAAGATGTCCTGATATTCATTAATTGATCTTTGCACAAAATACAACATGGCCCGATTACAAAATGAGTCCTGACATCTTGGACAAGATGCAGGACTTGATGCATGCTTTAAAAACAGGAAATAATAATTACTCTACGGGAGTAACTCTTATAATTTCCTGGGAAGACCAGTTTGAGACATGGCTCCCCGGGGTCCTTGGACGTATCCAGCTTTCCAGGTTGCGCTCGTCTTCTGACTCATCTTCCAAGCTATTCACAGCATCCGGGGTGAGCATCCCCCCACTAATAAACTTGGGCTCCATTGCAGCCTCTGGTTGATCTTGTCGAGTTGGTCTGTAACCCAACCCGAATCGGTCTTCTTTCTTCTCCACGGGCAGCAGCTTGCCCCAGCCTTGGGCGGTACCTTCCTCAACAACCTTCCGGGCTTGCTGATATGATGTGATGGAGGTCCCAAGCACAGCAGATGTTTCATTAATATTCAGGGCCTCAAACCCCTGACTCATGTTTTCATGGATCTCCCCATCCCTTTCAATGTATTTGAAGGTGGCCAGCTGGCTAACAAATATATCCTCCTCCCCACAAATAGTAATGGCTTGGCCTTCCCACTCGAATTTTAACTTCTGGTGAAGGGTTGACGTCACGGCGCCGGCGGCGTGTATCCATGGTCTACCCAATAGACAGCTGTAGGCAGGCTGTATATCCATCACGAAGAAGGTCGTTTTGAAAACTTGTGGGCCAATCATTATTGGTAACTCTATCTCTCCCAGAACTGATCTTTTAGAACCGTCAAAGGCTCTCACTACCAGGTTACTTGGGCGTAGTGCCAATCCATCATACTCCAGCTTCACAAGGGCTTTCTTGGGCAGGACATTGAGGGATGACCCTGTGTCCACCAGTACGTGAGAAAGAACTGCACCCTTACATTCCAAGGTAATGTGCAAAGCCTTGTTGTGATTGCGACCTTCCGTTGTCAAATCAGTGTTGGTAAATCCTAGCCCATTACTAGCGTTGACATTTCCAACCACAGCCTCTAACTGATTGACGGTAATCTCCTCTGGCACATAAGCCGCGTGCAGGACTTTCAATAGTGCGTTTCGATGAGCCTCGGAGCACATTAGCAACGATAGTATGGAAATTTTGGAAGGCGTTTGGTGAAGCTGGTCTACCACCTTGTAATCACTTTTCTTTATGATTCTCATGAATTCATCAACCTCTTGATCAAAAGGAATCTTCAAAGCTTCTTTGACCACTTGTTCTTCTTGCACCATGCCCTTCCCTTTTGCCTTAGCAGCAGCTTCTGCTTCGGCAATGGGTCTTGGAATTTGCGAGGCAAAGAGACGTCCGCTTCTAGTGAAGCTTCCGCCTCCTCCCACATTGTCTACTTGAGGTGAAGAAGTTGATGATTACAAAGTGATTTTCTGCCCCTCGCAGTATAGATCTGATCCATAATGCCAAGGGATGGCATTACTGCTTTCGTAAGGAACTGGCCCAGGCACTGTGATGGTGACTGGACTGATAGCAGCTGCAGAAGGGACCACAATGGTTTGTGGATCATAGTATATGGTAACTGGTGCTCTGACAGGAGTAACATTTTGCTGTGAGTTGTTGGTAGGAACATTTGCAGGGTCGTAGTATATGGTAACCGTTGAGATGCTTTCATCAATTGTTGTTGATGTTGTAGAAGACACTGTTGACTGGATGGGTGTTGAAGTTGAAGCAGGGATGGTGACTGAACTTGTATCTGTTGAAGTGATTGATTGAACAGTTGTTGGAGTTATAGTAGAATCCGTTGGAACAATGGTTGCTGTCGTTGTAGGAGTATCTGTGATTGTCGGTGAAGGAATTGTTGGAGTTGTAGGCGTTGTTGTCGTAATCTGAAGGATACCATCCTTGATAAGACCATCTATGCCATTTCTCATCCTTTCACACCCATTGATTGCAATATTGCAATACCCACAGCCGAGCTCACACCCAGGGAACACTTGGCATTCTAAAAGCTGGGCTTTGATTTCAACCAAAGGTGTTCGAATCTGTGCAACACTGGTGATTAAGGTGGATAGTTTTCCTTCCTCAATAGCATTAATCCTAGTCCCGTTGTGATTAGGCATTGGATTCCTTGTGACATTCGGAGGAGGTGCAAAGTTGAGAGCTTTTGATTCCACCAGGTCTTGGACTTTCATCTGTAAGGCCCTGCATTTTTCAGTATTATGTCCTGGTGCGTTTGAGTGGAATGCACACCGGGAATTGGCATCATAGTTCTTTGGCAAATTAAGAGGATCTGGAGGTGCCAATGTCCTTAACTCAACTAGGTTGAGTTTCAGGAGTTGTGGCAAGAGTGCAGCATACGTCAACGGGATTGGGTCAATTACCCTGTTTGCCTGTGATGGTATTTGTTGGAAAGGACGCTGTTGTTGGTTGTTATTGCTGTTGTTGTAGGTTCTCTGTTGCGGATAATGAACTTATTGTTGATACTGTGGTTGTTGTTGTTGAGGATACACTGATTGTTGAGGAATCGGAGCTGGAATGGTGACCGCTGCTACTGATCGGTGCACATACTGAGGCCTGCCCCTGCCTGCATGAATGGAATTTGTCTCACCAGCCCTTCGGGGTCCCACAAAAGGATTTCTGGGATTGCTGGATGAACTTGCACCACTGTCGGAAATTTTGCCCATTTTTAATAGACTTTCAATCCTTTCACCAGCTATGACCACATCAGCAAAACTGGTGGAGGAAAAAGCAACTAGTCTATCAATGTAGGTCCCTTGCAACGTATTCATGAACATGTCAGCCATTTCCCTTTCTGACATGGGTGGTTGGATAGCAGCAGCAAGCTGTCTCCACCTTTGGGCATATTCCCTGAAGCTTTCTCTAGAAGATTGAGACATTTCCATTAGGAGGGTCCTATTGGGAGCCATGTCCAGGTTGTATTGATATGTACGGATGAAAGCCTCAGCCAAATCTTTCCAACATCTTATGGTGGCTCTAGACAAATGTGAATACCACTCTCTTGAAGCCCCAGTCAGACTGTCTTCAAAGTAGAACATCCACAGCTTCTCATCCATAGTATAAGCTTTAAGTCTTCCCAGGAAAGATTGCAAGTGAGTTCGTGGGCAGGAGGTGCCATTGTACTTTTCAAAGCATGGGGGTTTGAATTTGTGGGGAATTCTCACCCCATCCACTAGCCCCATGTCCATCACATCGAAGCCGAAAGAATTCTGAGACTCCAAAGATCTCAACTTCTCAGCAATTTCGTCCAATCTCTTGTCATATACTTCATCTCCAACTCCCATAACATTAAACTGCTCTTCTTGGGGATCCTCTTGCAAGATTCTCCCTCCAGCAGTATTACCCTGTACATTCCTCGGGATGTTAGCTTCTGGATCCAGATGAGGTCCAAACATTGGTGGGTCAATACGAGGCTGGCCCCGCTCATTATTACTAGTTCCTCCTGTTCCAAGATGAGGCTCTTCAGGAGTTTGTCTTTCCACCAGCTCTCTTAACCTGTCTTGACTCTGGGCCAAGCCAGTCATCACAGCCATGAATTAAGACATCTGATTTCTCATCTCCACTCTCTCATTAGCCATCTGATTTCTGACCTCAGTCAGATCCTGCTGTACTTGTTCCATTTGAATACCGGGAAGGTTGTTGCGAGTCGGGTACCGGTGCGCGCGGTTGACAGGGAACACTCGGCGACAAGCAATGTTTCCTGGTATCACAACAAAGTTAGAAGCAATAATAATAAAACCTACAAAACAAAACAAAAGTTAGTATGCAATGCAGTATGCTTATTTGTTTTCCAAGGTATCCGGTTTGGTTCTTGGTTTTGACCTTTCTAGACCTCGAGGAAGATGTTTGATGTTGCTGAGAAAAGAAACCTCATGAAAGCAAACTAATATATTATAAATGATGAACAATACATAGTCTGTTTTACAACATATGCCCATGGAGGGTTAAAATACATCAAAAAGAAAAAGTACACCAAATGGAAATAACAACAAACAAAGAATCAGACATCCAGTCCAAACTCATCCTCTTTGACCTACTTCAGGAGTGCCTCAGTCACTGGACCAGCTGGGTGCTCTGTAATGGTCCTAATGAGGAGGTTCCTGGTAGCAATGGTAGTGGTCAGCTTCTTGTGCCTGTCCTGGTCCTTTGATCTCTTCAATCCTGCCCTAAGCTTCAACTCTGAAATCTCCTTCTGGGCTGCCAACAAAGCTTCCTGCTGCTTTTTCTCATTGGCCTCTAGCTGTTCAATCTTGGCTTGAGTTTTCTGGTCTTCTTGTGTACGGGCTTCAGTGATCCTGACCCACCTAGCCTGACTCTCTTGCGGATAGAGCTCAGTCCTAGCCTTTTGAATCTTGGCTTCTTTATAGGCATTCTTCAGTATTTGTTCCCCAGCTCTTGCTTTCCTGATGTAATCCTCTGTCTTCTCAATTTTGGCAAGATGTTCCACCTTGAGCTTTTCCAATCTCTCAATGTCTAGACGACCATCACTCTTTTCCCAAAGAGTCTTCTTCAAAGCTTGAGATAGGTTCTCATTCCTTTCTTTCAGTTTCTCAAACTCTTCTAGGCTGACAGTTGCTGCAGGTTGTACTGTAGATGGTCCAGGTATGTCCTCCAAGGTGAAAGGCATTCCAGTAATTTGAGCTCTAGTACGGGACCAATCATAGTATTGAGCTGAAGCAATATTATTACACCTTCCAAGAATAGCCATCCCTTTTGTCTGAATGTTGTCCTAAGCCCAGGATGCTTGTCTGACAGCAGCTGAATTAGGTTTTACTTCACAATACAAGGTCTCAGCTAAATCTTGCACTCTAGGAGGGTGAACCAAAGCATAGCCCAGTTGTCTTTTAAACAACAAAGGATTGTAGTTGATGCAACCCTTCACTCCTATCAGAGGTACATTTGGGTATTGTCCACAGTTGGTGATAATGTCCTTGCCCTTGGTGATTTGGGTGCACCATCTGATATCATCTGAAGTCAAGGCAATGAGCCTCTTGGCCCAATTCTTCTGTTGGTGAGGGTTCAGGAAGGCATCTGACTTAGGTAGGTGTCTGAGCAGCTAGTTGTAAAACAAAGGAGCACAACATCTTACCAACTTCCCCCTTTGTTTCTCATTCCTCTGATGAATGGAGTAATAAAAATCTCCTAGCAATGTGGGTACTGGGTTCTTCAGGAGAAACAAATGGATGGCATTTTTGCTGACAAATTTGGGCTCATCTGCAAATAGTATAGCCCCATATATGCTGAGGGCTAACAGTGCACAGACTGCCCTCCATTCTCCCAATGAAGCTTTCAGGATGGCCTGAGAAATCAAGAAGTCCAAGTGCAAACCAGGGATCCCAGCTTTTGTTGTCATACTTTGCTCAATCAAGGCAGGCTCCAGGTACAATGCTTTTGCTACTTCTCCATTTCTGGGAGCTGGCATCTCTGGGTTGAAAGGGATTCCACCCCTGATAGGTACTCCAATCAATGAAGAAAACTCTTCCAGCAAAGGCCCTAGCTGGAAGTCTGGAAAGGTGAAACATCTCAAGGGAGGATCATAAAACTGCAAGCATGTGTGGATCATGCTCCTTTGAGAAGGGTCAAGGTCCATAACCATATCCAGGATACCTCCATAGTGTTCTCTAAACAATGGGATATGGTCAGGAGTGATAAGTGACTGGACCTGCCTGATACCAGTCAACACAGGTTCAAAGAAATGGTAGGATATGTTGCTCTTCCTGGGAGTAGTCATGAATGCTGCTGAAGATACTGAAGATTGGTACTGATGATGATCACAGACTGATGCTGGAAGTGAGCCACTGACAGGCCGATGCTGGTGATGATGAAGATAGCTGAAGCAAATAACTGATAAAGCAAAGGTCTATGCAGAATAAGGGGTCAAAACCAAACCAGATATGATGTGGATACCCTGAAAAACAAATAAACAAATGTTAAATGATGCAATGATGATATATGCAAATGATATGCAAGGGTTTGTGACCAAGCTGGATCTGACTATCTATCTTGATATAAGGCCCATGTATATTCAAAAAGTCCAGATGGAGGTTTAAGAATCCAGTAACCAGGGTGGGGGACTCAAATAAAGAGTCACATATCCAGGGTTAATCACAAGAACTGTCCAAAGTGGAGTATTCTTAAACAAAATAGTAACAGGGTATGATGTGGCCAAGGGTTCCTGCAAACCTGTAAACAGCCCGACCCCCTCACAGGTATTGTTCTAGAACAAGGATCCTCAGAATTAGATCAGTTACGAGAAGTGTAAACACTTCTAACCCGGAGGTACAGTGTTTACAATAACCATAAAGGATCCTCCTCTAATTCACCTCAGCTTCTGAAGGTCATAATAAAGGTCATCCAGACTTAGCAGGCTTCCCAGATTGCCCTAGCACTACAGGAAATCTGTAGCACAGAGTTCTCAAGAAGAAACCCACATCTGAACCGTGTTTCATATTCCCGCACCAGACCGAGATGGAATGGGAAAGAACATGAACCACTCTAGCCTAGGTGTCACTCAGGTCCCAAGTATAGGACCTTAAACTCTCAATGGAACCCCACCTACCAAAGAAAACCAGATCCAGCAATGATAATGACAGTATGAAATATGAAAAACTGTAAAGGAAAGCAATAAATAAAGTTGTACATAGAGCAATAAATAAAGCAAATAAATAAACACAATTAGCACATAACACCCCAGTAAACACAAATCAAACAAGTGCTAGGAGGCACCCACAAAAAGAACCAGAAGCCCTGGTTACAATGTAAGGGTCCCCAGCAGAGTCGCCAAGCTATCGCCCCCACCAAATGACACCTAAGTCAAATGGGGTACAGACGCGAACGGTCGGCGAAAGGAGAGAACACACAAGGGTGAACAGAAAAGAAAAGAGTCGCCAGCTAGGCATTTTTATCCCGAAGGAAAGGTAATGCTGCATAAACCTAGGAAGATATGGATATGACGATCGTGAACCAGAGAAACTGAGAAAGGGGTTGGTTACAACCTGGGAAGGTATTAGCACCCAGATTGTCCGCCGTACTCGACGGGATCCACGCTTGAAAGACTTGTGTTTTAAAGGGGTAGTGTATGTGCTATTCTGTGTACAAAAAGCTGGAAAAGAATGCAAGTGTCAGTGCTGAAGAAGTGTGAAGTGAAATATGAAAGTGTCAGTGTAAGAAAAAATGGGAAGCTCAAGACTATGAGGCTCAAAGAATAATGCTGGAAGGAGGGGGAATATACAGAGACTTTTGTTCGATAACTGTTAAGTTATGCCTACGTATCCTCTTGTGCAATGAGGAAGTCAGAACACCGTAGTTCGACTCAAAGAGACTGAAAGACAAGTTGACTTGTGAACTGCTTACTTGTCTATGCTCAAGTGTATGACCTGTCTGGCTCAGGTGCAAACTGTCTTGCATTAGACGGAAGAAGCGAGTTCTCGTTTGTGAGTGAATGAGGTGAGAAAAGAATCCCGGAGGAGACGATTATTGTTTGTTTTTGTGTTTTCAGTCTTTTATTACTTTTTGGAGTTTGTCATAGAAAAATGAGCTTAAGCCTAAACCAAGGGTTAGTAAACTCATCACATCCTCCCTCTGATTAGGGGTAATAAGAATACCTTAAATGTGAAGTAGACACTTCACACTTAATCATCATGATGTAGGATCAAGGTCATTAACCTACTTGTAATTATTTAGATGTTTTTGGTATTTTGTTTAGTGTTAAGTAATGAGTTTAAGCCATAATCAAGGATTTAATGGATCCATTACACCATCCTAATAGAAGGATAATAGATGAGAACATTTAAGCTGAGGAAGGCTCCTCAACTTAATCCATGATTAGGAATTAACCTCATGACAAAAAAAAACCTTTATTAAAATGGATTTTAGTTAATGATAAGATTAAGAAGTGAATTTTATGGTTTGTAAGACAACTTGAGGAGGACTTGTCCATTAACACTAGGGTTAGTCCTTCTTAACCAATTAAGGAAGAATTAGAACCCTAATGTAAGGCCCAAGTTATAAGCTTGATGTCTTAGTGATTATTAGATGGATTGATTAAAGGATTTAAACACATTAAGAGTTTAAAACTTAGGATCAAAGTTATACACTTCATCCTAATAGAAGGATACAGGCATAAGCTTAATCACAAAGCCTTAAAACCTTTAAGGTTTAGTCCTTGATTATGAGATGAGAAGAGAAGACACAAAGATGACACAAAGGTAAAACTTAATGGGGGACTAATCAAACCCTAATTGTGATCATACTTGGATGCTCCTAGGTTTTATGAGGCTTGCAAAAGATCTTCAAGAGAAAAGCCACCAAGGAAGAAGCAGAAGAAGTAAGTCAACTTACTTCACTTAAGAAGATAAGTTGCTTGAAGAAAGAAAGTGAGAAGGAGACATGAATGAGCAAGCTTACTCTAATTCACAAGAAAAATGCAGCAATGAATGCCTAAGAGAGATGAGAAGACAATATGAGAAGTGAAGGCAAATTCACTTCTCAAACACTTACCACATGAAAAGTTAGTAACAAGAAATGAAATGCAATGAAAATGAGATGAAATGCCATGATGCAAACCATATTCAGAAGAATAAACATGATGTTAATGATGCTAAGATATAAAGCAAACACAAGTCAAGAGTTGTGGATGATCATACAAGGATAAGGATGCAAATGAAGCATGTTTTGAACCATGAAAGTTCATGAAAGTTTATGAAATGCAATGGAGGTATAACATGACAAATGAATGATGCAATGATCAAACATGGTTCTAATGTGTCCTAAGATGCCTCATATGTCATGTGGATGCACAAAATCTCATGGCAAGTTCATGTATGCAAGCAAATGAGAGATGAATGCAAATGAAAGCTAAAATTAGGGTTTATGCACAAGACACAAAGCAAAATTCAAAATCAGAAGCAAATGACAAGATAAAAATTTTAAAATGGGATCAAAGGAACCCTAACCCTACATAAGCTCACTGCCCAAAGGAGGGGACCTAACTCTTAACCTAATGGGAGTTATGATTTTCTTAAGTTGGCTAGGGTTTTGGGATACCTCACCATGAAAAATGCAAAACAAATTGAAAATGAAAGATAAATTCAAACCAATTTTATCCTAGAAACTACATGATATTAGGGATGTAATGCAAAAAGAATCAACATCAAACTCCTCATGGTTAGGCAGAAGGGATATTTCCAAGTTAGGGCAAAAATATTGACTTTTAAGAACCCTAATTCCAAAGAAAAATGTCAAAATAGGTCAAGAACCAAAATGAAATTTGTTTGAAGAGTTTGATAATGTTTCTAAATGTATCAAGATGCAATGTGAATTTTTTTGTGATTTTTAGAAACCTAAATGCTATTTTAATTAATTAATTCTCATTAACTAATTAAAATAAACATTTAAATATTTTTAAAATACGAAAATTATGCAAAAAATAAAATAAAAATTATTTTCAGAAAGAGAAAAATATTTTAAGGTATGATGCAAAAAATGAGATTTTTTAGAAATGATTTGCTATTTTAAATAAAATGTGCAAGAAAGATGAATTAAAAAGAAAATAAAATTGAATTAAATGAAAAGTAATTAGATCCAAGAGCCAGGATTCAAAGTGGGAAGAAATTGGTTGACTGGCGCGTCATCCAAGGGTTGGGATTTGTCCTGACTAAATTAATTTAATTAATCTTAATTAAACTAAATAAATGAGGATTAGGGCTAATCAAAACAATCTTGGCCACTGAAAACGCGCGCGCAAGGCAGATCCTAAGGCTGACATTCAAAGTTGCTTAATTACAGGATTAGGGCTTAACCACTTTCAGGCGACCGGAATAGTGTTCCGGTCATCTTCTCCGACGAGCCCAAACCCTAACTTCTCCCTCAGGCCATCAATCTTCAAATTTCTTGCACAAAAATGATCCTCTAACAATCCTAAACCTAAATCCCCAACCAAAACTCATTTATTTTGCCTCATGAACATGAATCAAACAAAAATGTAAAAACGGGAAAAAGTTTCAGAGCTCACATACATGGTGGTTTCTCAACCATTTTCAAAAATAATCATATCCCCATGATAAGGGAAGCATATAGAACCATAAAAGAACTTAAAAGCAAGCTTCTGGGAAAAAAGTTCATCATGTTACCTGAGATGGGACCTTCTGATTCTGAGCTTTATGGGTCCTCCCTTGATGCAAGCCCACTCCTATGAACCTCCTGAAGATGATACGAAGCTTAGAAAACTTTGAGGATGACTGGTTTTGAAGTTCTAGTTCTGGTGTAGCAGATTCTGAGGTTTTTGTATGTGATGTCTTTGGCTGTTTTGAGGGTTGATTCTTGTTCTATGGATGATATGTGACTTGTTGGTGAAGAAAAATTTGAGGTTTGATGGATGTATCAAGAGTTTCGAAGAGAAGAAGAAGAAGGCAGTTTTTGTGTATCCTGGCTTATGGGAGGTTGCAAGCTTGTGTGTGTGTCTCTTTCAAGTCCTTGAGGTCCACATATGAGGCTCTGATTGGGCAGAGGGTTGGTAGTGGCACAGTTTGATTGGCATGGGCAAAATGCAAAAAGTCATGACTTTGTGTACTTGAGGTATGGCTCGGGTCAGAGGGATATTAGGGGCATGGTTGGGTTCATCATGGATCAAGGAAGGCCCTTAGATTGCTTTTGTGCAGCTGTAATGGCTAGGGCAAGTGGTAGCATGGTTCTTGCAACTTTTCCCCCTTTGGAAGTCTTTGTGAATCAAGGCCAAGAAACATCTAAACTCTTGGGCAAATTGCATCGAAATGGGCCATATGAATTTGTCATGATGTCTTGGACTCACTTAGCAACTAATTCAAGCATTGAAAGTTCCTTTTGCAAAAATTCCAATTTTGAAGATTCATGAGAAAATGCCTTATGTAACTTGTAATTCAAGGCATAGAAATGAGAAATCCTTAGGGCAATTCTGAATTATGGATCATGAATGATGTTTGTGTGATGGTTAGAAGTTTATTTGAGGTCACATTTGGTTTTGGCAAGTGTTTTTGCAAGTTCCCTCTTTGGTACAAAAGTGAAAATTAAGTGATTTTTCCCAACTTTGCAAAGCCATAACTTTAGTTCTAGAATGAATTAGATCAAGTTCTTGTACTTTTTGAAAATGGGAAGATCCAATCTACAACTTTCATGACCAAGAATTTTTCATTTGAAGCATTTTTGAATCAAAAAGAGGAGGTTGAAAAACCTTCCCAAAATGGCAAATTTTCATTACAAGTCACTTTCCCAAAATGGCAACTTTGCAAATGGCTTGAAATTCTTCAATTTTGTGAACTTCTAACATCTTCTAAGATCAAATAAAGATCATACACATTCAAAATGATGGATAATACCCTTTGGTTGGATGATTGGGGGCCTCAGATGCCCTGATTTTACACTGACTTGTTCAAGAAGTCATCTATTGATCAGATGCCTTCCCCATTGAATTTCTTCATGAAAATTGGTATGCATGATCCTTATATCATATAGAGACCAATAGAATCAAGAATGACCAAAAAAATTGGAGTTATGGCCTCTGAAACCAAAACCCTAATTTTAGGTCATCTATGCAATTAAGCTTAGCTCTACTTCCATGCCTTCCTCAGTTCTTGTGATTTTTGACTTTCTTGATCTTGGGAGGATATAATATGATGATTGAACATACATGGGCCCTTTTGAGATGATTGAAGACCTTTGGAGTGGTTTAGATGGTACTTGGATTACTCAGATCACAAACCCTAGATGCAGATGACTTTGAACCAATGCAATGAAGCAAAAATGCAATATGAGATGCTATGATTGAAACTATGAAAATGAGAAGAATCACAAGCCATGGTGTGAATTGAGTGAGGGGAAATTTGGGGTGTTTACAGCTGCCCCTATTCAAACATGAGTTAGCTGTGCAAGATGTAAGTGACGGCTTATCAGGCAAACAAGATAACTCGTGGTTGAATACCAAAGACAGTCCAAAATTTGCACTCGCTGAATGAAGAAGAAAAGGGATATAGATTGTAAAAGAAAGTGAAGTGTGATTATAAAGTGCGGGCGATGGGGGACGACCATCAAGCAAGGGACGACTGCTGGGGATGAAGTAATAACGGGGACGGCCGACATGCTGGGGAAGGGAAGATACCATGATGGGGATGACCATCAGGTAAAGCAACAAGACTCTCTGGGGATTAAAGGTAAACGGCGGGGACAACCATCGGGTGGGGGAAATAGATGATGAGGGACGGTCATCAAAGGTGAAGGACGATCACCTAGCAGGGGACGGCTGCTCTGTTGGGGATAAGATGAGGGACGGTCATCTAAGGTGAAGGACGATCACCTGGCAAAGTACGGTTGCCAAAAATATCATGACATAGGACGAATGTCAGATAGAAAGAGTCGGCGATGGGGACGACCATCGGATAAGCATGATGAGGGACGATCATCAAAAGGGTGAAGGACGATCACCTAGCAGGGTACGGCTGCTCTCGGGGTTTATCCTGACATAGGACGAATGTCAGATGACAGAATCGACGATGGGGACGGCCATCGGATAAAATGATGAAGGACGATCATCAAGAGGTGATGGACGATCACCTAGCAGGGTACGGCTGCTAAAACATCACGACATAGGACGAATGTCGGATAGGAAACGGGTTCCAATAATGGAGACTCCACTAGGGGAAGGATGAAGGACGATCATCAAAAGATGAAGGACGATCACCTAGCAGGGTACGGCTGCTAAAACATCACGACATAGGACGAATGTCGGATAGAAAAGAAATTTTGCTAGGGATTTGCTGGGGACTCTTCTGGGGAACGGTAAACACGGACGAGTGCTTACATTCCAGAAAAAGGTATAAGTGTTTTAGGCAACCATGCTGGGAAAAGGTGACACGGACGAGTGTCCAAAGAGTGTATACTGATATATCTGTTTGTAGAGAAAGTTCGGGCGACTTTACTGGGGAAAATGACACGGACGAGTGCCAAAAGGAGCATGTATCTATTTTTGAGAGTGCAAAGGGGACGCTTTGGCTTTCTGCCGGGGAGCTTGGGAAGTATTTTGTATATCGTTGATGGAATGCCAGTATATACAGATGTTTGATTCAGAACATGGCTTATGACTATGCGATATGTTTGATTTTTGCCGTAATGCTTCGTATTAGACGGAATGCTACGTGTCACACCCCAAATTTTACCCCTAACTGCTCGCATCTTACCTTCGTTGCACTTAACGGAAAAATTCCAAGATTTGTTTTTCTGTCACTTTCAACTCATTTCTCGAGTTTCTCATGATTTTTTTTCTTTATTTCTTTTCACTTCCAAGCTTCCATTTTAAATTTAATTTATATTTCTCACTTCTAACTTTTATTTCTTACCTTTTATTTTCTAGTTCTATTTCTATTTCTTTTTTTCTCTTTTATTAATCTCTTGTTTTTAGAATTTTTGTTCTTATTTCAAATACTAGTTTTTTTAGTTATTCACTATTTTTTCTCTTCATATACACCCATTTCAAATTTAAATTCTAACTCATTTTCAAGTTCTCCTTGTTAAATTGATTTTTAGTCTTTATCTCAATTTCTACTTCTAATTTTTATTTTTATTTTTTATTTATTTTAAAAAAAAAGTGTGTTTCTATTCTATTATAATTTTCAATTTGAATTTAAGTTCAAGTCCAATCTTATTTTAAATTCATTTCTCCAATTTCATTTTTCAATTTCAAGTTTCAAAAACAAATTCTCAAGTCAAACTCTTTTTCTAAACTTCAAGTCCTTTTCTAACTTCGTTTCAAATTTCCATTCAATTTTAATTCAATTTTGTTTATTTCAAAAAAAAACTCAAACTAAGGTGACAATTTCATTCTATTTCTTTTCCCTTTTCTCATTTCAAAGCATCATTTGCATTTGTAAATTCATGTACCTTTCATAGTAAAAACAAGTTTCTAATTTTTGAATTCCATATCCAAATGTATTCCAAATTCATGCCAATGTCAAATTTCTAATGTTATTTGGTTTCTAATCCTAAAACATTTACAAGATAAGGAAAAGCAAATTTAAATCTAAGTTGTTTTGATGAATCATTTGCACCACTTCATGATTGAAGCCTTTTCTTCAACTCCAAGTTCTTCCACTTCATTAGCATCATCACCAAATCTCCATCTCCATGCCAACTCCATGCATCTTCACATGAAAATTTGAAAACAAAAAATATAGGTTAGAATTCACATGTTAAGTCATCACTCACATTTCAACTCATTTCAAATCATTGTTACATTCATTATAATCCATTTCCATTCAAGTTTCAAACATAATCATAATTAAGCATCCATTCCAACATAATCATTTCAATTCATGTCAAAGCATTCAAAACTCAATGCATCATTTTTAATATAACATATGCACTACATTTACATTCCATCATACATTTTCATCAATTCAATCAATCCACATACACTACTTTGTCTTGAAAAAGGACCTAGTTCACACTCACAAACAAACAAAAAGCATAAGTTGAGCAGAAGACTTTTTCCTCTTTTTACACTACACAAACAAACAAAAAATACAGCACTGACAGCAGCAACAGCAGGGCTACTCTGCCCTCACCTATCCCTTTCCAACTCAGATTTTCCCCCAAAAAACTCAACCAAACTTAGTCCACAAGTTTTCTCAAATTTCAAACTTAAAAACCCTAACCCTACCCTATATATACTAACAGTTTTATCCACAGAAAAGGGGCAGCCACAACCAAAAATCTGAAACTTCATCATACATAAACCAGGGGCAGCCACACAAAAAAAACAAAAAACTTCATATCTAAACTTCATCAATAGCCAAAACAATGCCAAAAACATCACAGAACCAGCAACCATAAAGGGGGGAGTCTTAGAAAAACTCAGCAGCCACCATCATAAAAAACAGCAGTCATAAAACTTCATTCATAAAAAAACCAGCCACAACTTCATACACATAGAAAAACCAGCAAAAATAATTCACAACAAATAGCAAGAGCTATACAGAAAATAGTATCCACACATACAACACAAAAAGCTCAGTCATCACAAAAGCCTAACCGCATACTAACTCTCCCTAAACAAAAAAACAGTGGCATCAACAAGAAGAATTAGCCAACAATGTCAGTGCAAAACCAGAGCCATCATTACAAAACTAGCAGCCACTGTAAACCAGAAATCTCACCTTCAAGCATCACAAACAACCATCATCCACCTTACAACTCATAAACACCGGCTGCGCATAAACGAAAGCGAAACTGAAAGAAGAAGAGTTCTGAAATTCTGAAATCGTGAGACTCAGGAATACGAACCATCTTGCATCGTTCCACATTCTGAGCTCCACCACCCTCGCACAAACCGCTACACTCTTCACTTTGTTTAGCCTGCAAGACAAACCAGAATTAAGTCATAAAAAACCAGCACTGATAAAAGCCAAACATCCTCCCATTCAGACCTCACCGCGCCGCACAACTCTCTGTCTTCCATCATCACCTCTCAAATCAACCGCAAAAAACGTGACCGGTCCAACCACAACCGCCGACACAAACTCGCGAATCCTAACCTCCTGAAACCCAAAACCTCACCCTGTCTCACTCTTCCAAACTGTAACCCACAACTACCACCAACCTCTCCATCAACCGAATCCGAGAGCACCGCCGAAACATGTGAGAACATTTCCGTGAACTATCCTCCGCCCACCATCCAAGGCCTCACCATCTTCCATTTTTTCCTCCGACCAAAACATCAAAAATAAACCAAACATCAATAAATCACCATTTCCCAGTGAATCCTAAACGAAGAAGACAGCAAGAACCAACAGCTTCAAATATCTAAATTGTCGTTTTGAAATCAAAGAAAATCCTTCTTTTTTTCGGTGAACAACAACTTGGATTTACCTTTCGTAAGCTAAGCTTCGTGAAGCACCACATCCACCGCTTCATCAAACCAGAACCACAACCGCCCTTCACCGATTTCATCATGAACTTCCCCTCATTGCTCAAACCATCGAAGCCTATCCAAACCACTTCTCCGCCACCGTGCAAAACCTAACGAACCCTTACGTCACAGCCACCGCTAATAACCATCAAAACCTAACCCATTCTGAAAACCACCATCTGCTTCAAACCAACCAAGAATCATCGCTCACCATCACCAACGTAACAATATCCTCTTCTCCACAGCTCTCAAAACCATTTAAAACCCAGCCGCATAAACCTCTCACAACGCATCTCATCACAACCAACTCAAAAAACCAGAACAGGAAGAACTACCGAACCCTCTTCACCGTGGACGAACACCGTCCAACCATCACCCTTCGAAACCGTCGCCATCAAAACCTAACCCAATCCGAAAACCCACACAGCGAAAAGAAGAGAAGAGGAACAACAACCAAACCACAAACCATGAAACTGCACATTACCGACGAAACCGCGAAGAGCATAAGAAGTTGAAGCCACGGTGACGACTTGAGGAACTCGCGGTCGACCAGTTAGACACATGTTGGTGCCGTTCGGAATCGTAGAGATGTTACGGCGGTGTTGCATCCGAGACGAATGGAGATCTTAGGGAAATCTAAAAGGACAAACAGAGAGAGCTGAGGTTTAGAGATTGAGAAGGAGAATTATGAAAGGTACGATCTTATTCCTCTTTTTTTTTCCTTTTCATTAATATTTTTTTTTGTTTACTTTTAATATACATTAATTTTACAGGTTTGGTTTTAATGTGATTGAAGTTGTTTTGCTGTAAAGTAATTAAGAGAAATACCTTTGATACTCATGAGCGACGCATGCTAATAACCCTTTTAAGGTGTATTTAATGTCATGTTATTAGCCTGTTAGTTTCCACTGCATGATTTGTTGACCGAGTCATTGGTAGTAGATAGGGTGTTCCAAATTTGGATCTTTACTCTAAGTTATGTTCGTTTAGGCTAGGGCCATCCTTGACCTATGGATCGGTTTGTTATTTTTCAATATTAGTTTAATGTTTTTATTATTAAAACAAAAATAGAGAATTATTGTTTTATCTTTTTTTTTTAGTATTGTTTTCTTTCCTCCAAATAAGAATATTTTTTTTAAAGATATTTTAATTCATGTTTGATTTAACCTTTTTTTTTATTTTCTTAGTTAAAATGATGTTTACTTTATCACTTTTCTTTGATTAGTATTTGATTGGTATTTGATTGCACGTCTTGTATAAATTTGTATGTATTATTCTCACATTACGACTATAATTCTCCAAGCAAGGCATGAATGCATTTTTAAATAAATAAAGACAAAATCATCTCGAATATAATCATTTCTTGGTCCAATGCCAAGTATAATATTTCATACGCCTACACTTCGCACACACGTAAGTCGATTACCCAGCGATCGCCGTCTGCACATTTTCGCGTATCTTAAATAACTTAACAAGGAATAGAGCTCCGGAGTCTAGCACTCCGCACGTTCTAGAACGAACGGCAACTGGGCTAGCCCCACGCGTTTTGTTCGTTCAATCCTTCGTTATTAATTACACATCGGTTCTAAAAACGTCTAAAAACAATTATTCAAATCTTTTATTTAAATTAAATTACGAAAAAGGAACTCCGAAGTCTAGCATTCCAGACGTTCTGGATTGGACCGCAACTGGGCTAGCCCCACGCGAGGGTTCAATCATCATTCGTAAATTAAAATATTTAAATCATTTATCAAAATAACGTACGAAAACAGAATTCCGGAGTCTAGCATTCCGCACGTTCTGGATTGGACCGCAAATGGGCTAGCCCCATGCGAGGGTTCAATCACCATTCGTATACCAAAATATTTAAACTATTTTCAAATTAAATCACGAAAGACAGAACTCCGGAGTCTAGCATTCCGCACGTTCTGGATTGGACCGCAACATGGGCTAGCCCCACGCGATGTGTTCATTCGCCCTTTCGTTTAAAACATCTTAACAAAGTCAAACATTTTCTCTAAAACGAACATTGTTTAAATCATTCTATATCTCGAACAAGCCAGTGCTTCAGCCTCCACCGCGAGTATAAGCCAACGCTTAACAGTAGAATGTATTTCAAACAATCGTTCAATTAAAAATTGCAAACCGTAGTAGCACGAACTACGAAGCTCTGACTTTCCCATTGCACAAGGGAATACGTAGGCATGGGGATTTTAATCCTTCGCGAGCACCCTAATAAAAAATTTAAATTATTTTTCCGTTAGAATCAATAATAAAAAACTTATAATCTTTTATCCGTCTTAATAATAATTAACAAACATATTAATAGCCATGTAGAAGACAAAAAATTAAGATCAAACATTTAATCGCATAGTTAGCTAAGAGGTTCCCGTTGAGTACAACGGACGTGAGGGGTGCTAATACCTTCCCCTTGTGTAACCGACTCCCGAACTTAGAATTTGGTTTCGTGTACCATTTCTTATCCTTCCTTTAGGTTGTATCTATATCTCCCTTTTCAATAAATAGAATAAATAGAATTAGGTGGCGGCTCTGTTGTTTTGTTTTAGGATCGTATTTTTCGAGGTACGACACTACGCTCTGGGGAAAATATGATGTGAATGTTATGATTATGCAAAGATACCGATCCGGGATTCGGATCCCGTTGCGGTGAAGATTTCCGGCTGATCTGCTTGAAGTGATATCCCAGCTGGGGATGAGATCATTGGTAGATCTGATATATGACTCTGCATGGGGAAATAGGTCACTGATAGACCCATCTTGGTAAGGAGGGGCCCAGCTGGGGTACGTGGGAGCTTCCGTCACTTTGTTGTGAGATCTTCAGGCATTGCTCTTCCGGATAGAGGCTGGGACTCTGCGGGGAGATGGTTCCCTGCCTGACACTTGGCTGGGGAGGAATGATCACTAGACAATCTTCCTAGAGATTTCTGAGGAGGATCTTGTTGAGGATGATGAATTCAGTTGGGGAAATGAGCTCCTCTGATGCTGTTTGGAAGACATGTTGAGGAAATAGTGATTTGACAGCTTGCTGGGGAAAAGCTCTCATGCCCCCTGTCGTACTTTGAATACCTGCAATCCTGTATGAAAAAGAAATGTACAAGTATCCCGAGGTATCCCTTACTGGATTTCATCATAGGAGTTTAGACACTCCCGGGAGTAAGTATATTTCCTGTAAGCATGTAATTTAGAAAAGACGCATTTGTATTTATGCAATCGATATATTAGGGACTGGCCGGAGAAGATGACCGGAGATTATCTCTGGTCACCTAAGAGTCATTAGGGCTAATTAGGGTTTAAGTCTCCAGATTGCATGAGAGTCCTTGTATCATGTTTAGGTTAGGCAGCGAACGGTCCAGATAAATCACTTAACCTTAATTTTAATTAATTAACTTAATTATAATTAATTAACTCAGGACAAACCATAGCCATTGGATCACACGCGAATTACAAGTTTAAATCTGATCCCTTAGATCCTCATACCTTTGGTCTTGCTAACTCACGCCCTGGGCCCTTGATCCAGTCTTCTTGCAATCTTAGCCATCTGATCTGATTACTTTGCATTTTTATTTTCTTTTATTTCATTTTATTTTCTTTCATTTATTAAAAATAGTAAAACATTTTCAAAAATTCTGACTTTTTACACCTTCAGTCAAATTAATATTTAGAAACCAAAAACATTTTTATTTTTAATTTTTTCATTAAAAATCTATTTTTAAATCATTTAATTGTATTATTTAATTCATTCATTCATTTTAATTAATTAAAAATACTTTTAGGTATTTAAAAGTCACCAAAAAAATCATGAAGCGTTCTTACACATTTAGAACAATTTACAAACTCATCTTACAAATTTATTTTAAGGTTTGATCATGTTTTGACAATTAACCATGAATCAGGGTTTCCAAATTTCTTATTTTTCTAACCCTAACTTCAAAAATTCATTTCTGATCAACCAAGATGATTTTGTGCATGGTTCTTTTTGCATTCTTCCATAACTTGCATGTAGTATCTAGGACATTTAACTCATATTTTTTCATTGAATTTTCTATTTGTTTGGAATTTTGCATGAAGAAGTACCCAAAACTCTAGCTTAACTTAGAAAAACCATAACTTGACTTTGGTATAGCTTCTGACTTCCATCTTTGGGGATTGATCTTATGTGTGTTTAGGGTTCATTTGGTTGCAATTTCAATTTTTATCATGTGTTTTGCTTCTGTTTTGATCATATGCATCTCATACTTTCTTAAAACCCTAATTTGCCATGTTCATTTGCATTCATCTTTGCATACCTTCATCATAAGAACTTTTCATGATATCTCATGCATTTGTATGTCATTTTAGACACCTTAGGACATGTGTGAACATCGGTTGATCATTGTTTCATCCATTTGGTATGTTTTGCATCCATTACTTCTTATGCGTATTCATGTGATTCCAAGCTTATAACATGCTTTCCTTTGCATCTCACCTCTTGTATGATCATGCATGAACATTGTACATGTCTTTACATCATTTCATAACACATTTTCATTATGTTTTCACTTCTGGTCTTGATCATTGCATCTTCATTTGTCTTATTTCCTTTTGTTTCATATTTTATGCATTCATACTAACTTTTCAGGAGCTTTAGGTAAGTTGTTTAGGATGTGGATTTGCCTCCACATCCAACCTCTTCTTATCTCTTAATTTGCATCTTTATTTGTTTTTGAAGTGAGTTTGACTCACTTATGCTCTCTCTTGCTCCTTTTCTTTCTCTTAGGTTACTTAACTTCTTCAGGAAGTAAGTAACCTATTCTCCTTTCTCTTCTCTTTTCATCTGCTTCTCCTTCCTTGGTGGCCATCTGAAGATCTTTCTCTAAGCCTCACAAACCATAGGAATATCCAAGCATGATAAATTTATGGTTGTACATAGTCTCCCCTAGTTTTTACCTTTGAGTCTCATTGAGTCTTAACTTCTCATCTCATAATCAAGGCTAAACAGTTAAATTTTTAAGACTCTGAATTAGGGTTATGCATGTATCCTTATCTTAGGATGGAGTGTATAACTTTAATACTTAGTGTTAAACCTTTAAGTTGTTTACACCTCCTAATCAAAACACCTAATAATCATTAAGAATTAAGCTTGTAACTTGGGCCTTATATTAGGTTTACATCTCTGCTTGTTGGTTCAGATGGACTAACCCTAGTGTTTAATGGACAAGTCCCCCTCAGGTTTAGTCTTACAAACATAAAATTCACTTCTTAATCTAACCTTTAATTAAAATCCACTCTAATAAAGGCTTGTTATATAATGATTTTAATCCCTAACCATGGATTAAGTTAAGGAGTCTTCCTCATCTTAAGTGTCCTCATCTATCATCCTTCTCTAAGGATGGTGTAATGAGTTCACTAATCCTTGATTAGAGATTAAACTCATTACTTAACACAAAACAAAAATCCAAAAACACTTAATAATCACAAGTAGGTTAATGACCTTAATCCTGCATCATTAGGGTAATTAAGTCGAGATTTTCATCTCATTCTTAAGTAGACTCATTATCCCTAATCAGGGAGGATATAATGAGTTTACAAACCCTTGATTAAGGCTTAAGCTCACCATCTTATGCAAAACACCAAAAACAATAAAAAACTGAAAACACAAAAACAAACAATAAGCGTCTCCTTCGGGATTCTTTTCTCATCACATTCACTCTGAAAACGAGAACTCGCTTCTTCCGTCTAATGCAAGAGAGTTAGCACTCGAGTCAGACGAGTCATACACTTGAGCATAGACAAGCAAGCATTTCATAACAAAATCATCTAAGTCTCTTTGAGTCGAACTACGGTGTTCTGACTTCCTCATTGTACGAGAGGATACGTAGGCATAACTTAACGGTTAACAAACAAAAGTCTTTTTGTCTCCCCCCTCTCCTCCTCCCAGTTTCTCTTTCCTTAGCCTCAGTTTTGAGCACTCACTTTCTTCTTGCACTGACACTCTGTACATCCTTTTCTCCCTAGCCTTTTATACATAATTTAGCACATACACTATCCCATTTTAACACAATCAGGTATGCGTGGATCCCGTCGAGTACGATGGACGATCTGGGTGCTAATACCTTCCCAGGTCGTAACTTACCCTCTTTCTCAGTTTATTTGGTTCGCAACCGTCTTATCTATACATTTCTAGGTTTATGCAGCATTACCTTTCCTTCGGGATAAAAATGCATAGCTGGCGACTCTATTCAACCTCAACCTCCAACATCGCCGACGGTTCGCATTTGCACCGGGATGAAAATCCGGGGAGCGATAGCTTGGCGACTCTGCTGGGGACTTTTTGCAACTAGGGCTTCTGGTTCTCTTGTGGGTTTCTCCTAGCGCTTGTTTGTTTGTGTTTATTTGGGGAATTATGTGTTATTTGTGCTTATGTTTTTGCTTTATTTACTGCTTCCTGTACAGCTTTATCTATTACATTTACTTTATCGCTTTCATTTACTGCTTTTCATATTTCATTCTTTATCATATCATTGTGTTGGATTGTTGTTACCTTGGTGGGTGGGGTATTCCAGTGAGAAAGGCTCAACACAAAGGCCTGAGTGACACATATGATCAAAGTGGTTTTGTATTCTTTCCCATTCCATTTCGGTCTGGTGCGGGAATATGAAAACATGGTTCAGACATGGGTTTCCTTTTGAGAACTCTGTTCTACGGATTTCCTGTAGTGCAAGGGCTATCTGGGAAGCCTGCTAAGTCTGGATGACCTTTTAGATGACATTCAGCATCTGAGGTGAATTAGAGGAGGATCCTTTATGATTAGGGTAAACACTGTACCTCCGGGTTAGAAGTGTTTACACTTCTCATAATAGATCTGAATCTGAGGATCCTTGTTCTAGAACAATACCTGTGAGTGGGTTGGGTTGTTTACAGGTTTGCAGGAACCATTGACCTCAACATACCTTGCTACTGGAATTTGTTCTTAAGGTTGTACTATTTTGGACTAGTTCTTTGAAACCCTGGATTATTGACTATTTATTTGAGTCCCCCACCCGGTTACTGGTTCTCAGACTTCCATCCGAAACACTGAACACTCATGGATCCTGCCAAAGGCAACTGATAATCTAGAACATGATCACAAACCCTTGCATATCATAAGCATACATCATATTTCATCATTTAACATTTTTCTATTTGTTTTACAGGGTATCCACCTTCACTTGGTTTGGTTTTGATTGTTCTTCTGCTCAGCTTATCTGCTTCAGCACTTCTTCAGTACTTCTTCAGCTATCTTCTTCAGTTATCCGCTTCAGTTATCTCCTTCAGCATACATCTTTAACATGGATTCAACCAGGAAAGGAAACATCACCTGTCACTTCTTTGAGTATCCTCTAGCAGGCATCAGGAAGATACAGGCCCTTATCACCCCTGATCATGTTCCCTTATTCAAAGAGCATTATGGTGGAATCCTGGACATGATCATGGACTTGGACACATTGCAAAGGAGCATGATTCACACTTGTCTTCAGTTTTCTGACCCTCCTTTACGTTGCTTCACTTTCCCAAATTTTCAGATAGGTCCTTTGCTGGAAGAATACTCTATGTTATTGGGTGTCCATATCAGAAGAAGGATTTCTTTCAATCCTGAAATGACTCCTCCGAAGAATGAAGACATAGCCAAAGCATTACATCTGGAAGTAACTATCATTGATGTGCACATGACTTCCAAAGCTGGATCCCAGGCCTTCATCTGGATTTCTTGATCACTCAAGCTATAAAGAAGGATGCAGTAGGGAATTGGGAAGCTGTGTGTGCTCTCCTGGATCTCAGCATTTATGGTATCATTTTGTTTGCAGACGAGCCTAAGTTTGTAAGCAAAAATTCCATCCACATATTCATGCTAAAGAACCCGGTTCCCACCTTATTGGGAGACTTCTACTACTCAGTTCATCAGAGGAATGAGAAACATAGAGGAAGACTAGTAAGGTGTTGTGCCCCTCTCTTCTACAGTTGGTTGATGAAGCATATGCCGAAGACGGAAGCCTTCCTGAATCCACATCAGTCAAGGAATTAGGCTAAGAGGATGATTGCCCTTACTTCAGAAGATATCAGATGGTGTACTTAGAGCACCAAGGGCCGAGGCATAATAACAAGCTATGGGAAATACCCAAATGTGCCACTTATTGGAGTAAAGGGTTGCATCAATTACAATCCTTTACTTTTCAAAAAACATTTGGGATATGCTTTGATACATCCACCTAGGGAGCAGGACTTAGCAGAGTCTCTTTATTGTGCTGTTCAAAACAACCATGCCAGTACCCGACAAGCAGCCTGGGCTTGGGACCACATACAGACTAAAGGAACTGCTATTTTGGGGAAGTGCAACAACATAGCCTCTTCTCAGTACACTGAATGGTCACACATCAAAGGACAGATTACCCATATGCCATTCGCCCTGGAAGATGTACCATGGCCATCAGCAGTTGAGCCCATAGCTACAGTAAACCTGGAAGAGTTTGAAAATTAAGAGAAAGGAACACCCACCTGGATAAAGCTTTGAAGAAGACTCTTAGGGAAAGGAATGATGGTCGTCTAGACATTGAGAGGTTAGAGAAGCTGCACATCGAGCATGTAACCAAAATTGAGAAGACTGAAGACTTCATTAGGAAAGCCCGAGCAGGGGAACTTGTGTTGAAGAATGCATGTAAGGAAGCAAAGATTCAAAGGGAAAGAGCTTAACATTGTCTGGAGGAGAGTCAGGATAGATGGGTCAAGATAACTGAGGCTCGTCTGAAAGAAGACCAGAACATGCAAGCCAAGATAAAGCAGTTAGAGTCTAATGAGAAGAGAAGCCAAGAAGCACTGCTAGCAGCTCAGAAGGAGATCTCAGAATTGAAACTCCAGGCGGGGTTAAAGAGATCCAAAGAACAAGATAAGTATTAGAAGATGACAAATGCCATTGAAACCAGAAACCTTCTCATCAGAACCATTACAGAGCACCCAGATGGACCGGTAACTGATGCTCTCCTGAAGGAAGTCAAGGAGGATGATTTTGGACTGGATGTTTGATTTTCTTTACTTATGTTTATTTGATTGTACTTAGCTCACCATGGTGACTTTGTTTGTTGTATTCTTGAATTTAATTGTATTTTTGATTCACCATGGGAGTTTGTTCGGTTGTAATTCATGAACTATTTGTATTTTGGCATTGCCACTTGTATTTTTATGGTTATGTATTGGATTTTCTTATGCTACAACATCTTCATCTTCTCAAGAGAGGTCTGGAAGGTCAAAACCAAGAACCAAATCGGATACCCTCGAAAGACAAATAGGCATATTGCATTGCATTCTGACACACCTTTTGTTTTTGTAGGTGATTTTGTTGTTGTCTTCTCACTTTGTTGATTGTTTCAGGAAATATTGCTCGCATGAGGGTCTTTCCCGTCAATCGCATCCACAGATATCCAACTCGACACAACCTTCCGAGTCTACAAATGGATCAGCTACAACAAGAATTGATAGATATGAGGACTCAGATGATTGATGTGAGGACAGAAGTGAGGACTCACCCCTCTCCTCCTCCCAATTTCTCTTTCCTTAGCCTCAGTTTTGAGCACTCACTTTCTTCTTGCACTGACACTCTATACATCCTTTTATCCCTAGCCTTTTATACACAGTTTAGCACATACACTATCCCCTTTTAAACACAATCAGGTATGCGTGGATCTCGTCGAGTACGATGGACGATCTGGGTGCTAATACCTTCCCAGGTCGTAACTTACCCCCTTTCTCAGTTTCTTTGGTTCGCAACCGTCTTATCCATACCTTTCTAGATTTATGCAGCATTACCTTTCCTTCGGGATAAAAATTCCTAGTTGGCGACTCTATTCAACCTCAACCTCCAACATCGTCGACGGTTCGCGTTTGCACCGGGATGAAAATCCGGGGAGCGACAACGTATTGATATTCTTATGATGTTTTAGTTAATGTTGTGTTATTGTTCTATTTATTTTATTTTCGTTATATCATTATAATGAATTGTGATTACTCACATTGTCTGCTTGGAAATGTTGCCTCTATGGTGGGTAACTTACAGGTGATTGAGATTAGCTCGTAGATGTCTAAAGATTTAGCATTGAAGTTGTTTATTCATTTCCGTTGTTTAGAGGGTATCTTGCTCTGATATGTAACATAAGGTGGAAACGCTTAAATGAATATTATGTTGTATATTTAGAGTTATTTTATGAGTTTCTATACACCAATTTTATTTGATGATGATTGTTGACAACGACCAAAAGGTCTTGATGTTTTGATGAAATGAAGAAAGTTATATTTGAAATTATGATTTCGCTGCATATTTTAGATTTGATTGTTGATATTACCAAAGAAGTGAGTAGTTTAAATGTTTTGAAAACTTATGTTATGGAGCAGGAAGTTTTAATTGATGTTTTATGAAGTAAATATGACGCCTTTCTAAGTGGAACTCTAATTTAATTGATTATTTCATCATGTATTTTACTTGGGGTTACAAGGGTGTTACAGGTGTTACTACAGAAGATAACATTTGTATCTTAAAAGCACCACCTTGATCTGATCACAGAGCTAAGCTAGACTTACTCAAAATATTATTCCCCACAAAAAGAATTGAGCCAATCTTCAAGTTTTCAAATGACCCAATTGTTTGTTTCAACAAGTCATTTCCTTAAGTCATTCACTATCACATCACCTGAGGACAAGTGATCATTCAAGTTTGGGGGAGTGATAACCCTACTTTAGTGCGTTACTTTGCCCTATTTTCCCTAGCATTTTAGTTTAAGTTTTTATGAAATTATTGCATATTTAGTTTAATTTAGTTTAACTTAGTCTTAAGCACATTAGGTGCTTCTTGTATGTTTTCCTTGGTATTTTGTTTGCATTATAGTTCTCTGAAGGCAAGAAAAGGCGAGACTCTACAAGACTTTTTATGGAGCATTAATAAAAGTTGAAAAGACTCGAGTAGTTGATTAATTTTAATCAATTATTTAAAAGAGAATTTGAAGAAGAATTGCTAGGGTATACATGGCAGCTGTTTGAGGAGAAAATGAGCAAAGAGACGTTTGGATAATATCAAATTGCTAGAAGATAAAAGCCTAGTACGGTGGGGACCATGTGCAAAAAGAGCGCCAAATCTTTCAAACCCACCAGTTGTTTACGCAACGCCACCTTCCTGCTATGTCATCCTTCAAAAGCACCTTTGTCTCCCACCAACATTGTACCATATAACTTGCAAAGGAAGGGTTGAAGGACAGTTGTCCTATTTTTGAATTTCATTTGGGCCTCTCCCTAAAGTTTATCAAAGGCCCATGATCCAAGAAAGCAACCATTCATAGTCACACTCATCTCTATAAAGAGCTCAACATTGAAGATGAAAAATGGAGGAATTACACACAAATGTGTACTCAGCGCATCATGAGCTAATCCCCTTGTTTGATGAGCTTAATGAAGTTAGTATAAACATTGTTTTTAAGTTAAATTAATGTTTGTTTAGTGTCTTATTTGGTTATGTGTTAATATGCTACGTACTTGCTTCTTAGAGTGATCAACTAGGAAAAAGGTACAAGATTGTTATTGAGAGAGATCCAATAAACAAGTGGATTTCATAACAAAATTGGTTAATAAAGTAGGATAGAGATATTCACTTAATTCAACTTGCTTAGAGATAAGAAGTTGAATCCATAAAGACTTGTTTGAGTGTGACATCTTCCATTAAGTACCTTATTATTTTGTTACCTTGCTCATATTCTCTTTCATAAGTAAATTGTAGCTTTATTAATTCAAATTCTTACACTTCCTTGTGGGTTTTACCTTTAATTTATCACTTGTTGCATTCAAAAGCATGTATAATTGCATGTGACACCCTTGCTTGAAAACCATTTACAGAAAATTATTATTCTTAAGCAACCACGTTTAAGAGAAACAAACATCACTTTTGATGTAGGAGTATGTGCTAGATATCAAGTCGAGCCTAAAATTAGTCACATTACTCAACTGAAGAGGATATCAAAATACATCAATTGTACTAGTGATTATGGCATGTTGTATTCTCATAGTACTAATTCCATGCTTATAGGGTATTGCGATGCAGAATGGGAAGGTGTTGCAACGCAATAAACAACCGACGCAAAATAGAGTCACCACCGAACATTATTTATCCCGACGGGGAAAGGAAACAATCGAAGAAACCTCAAAATAGAAAGAACATGGCCATCACAACCAAATTAGGGGTTCGGGAGTCGATTACGGATGGATAAGGTATTAACACACCCTCGCGTACCTTGTACTCAATGGGATCCACTCTTGTTCTTCTAATCAAAGGGTGTGTATATATAAAGCCTACTTTCTAAAGGAAAACACAAAAGAGAAAGATAAAGAAAACAAAAGGTGACTTGATAGGATCTCACAATCCTATGCCTACGTATTCCATCGTATAATGGAAAATTCAGAGTCATCGTAGTTCAGAGGACTACGGATGAAAGGGGGAATTGTGATCACAAAGACTTCATCATCTTGTGCCTACGTATCTCCATTAACCAATGTTGAATCAGAGCGCCTGTAGTTCATGGGATTACGGGTTATCAAAGTGTTTTTTAAGTGGATGATGTTAACGTTTGCATTCTAGCAGTTAGGTGTTGTTGCTCGCTCCATGGAGACTTATGCATTGACATGTTTGCGGTAGAACAAAATTAATATGCTCTTTTGAAAGGAGGGATAAATAATCCTGAAGGAAGCTGATTGAAAGTTTGTTCAAGTATTTTACAAGAGTTATTTTGATTTGATTTTGTTTGCAATATGTATAGCACTAAAGTTTATGACATAGGAGAAAATAATTTGCAAGATCTCCCCTATACGGGACATAATCAAAGCATTATATAAGAGACAAGGGAGACCCTCACTTATCATTTCCCATGTACTTAAAACTTGTGGCATACCATACCTACACTGCATTTATTAAGTGTTTTTTTAGAGAGAGAAGAGAGACTCAAAGAGTAAAAGAAAAAGGACTAAGGGAAACTCAACCTAAATGTTGTCATGCCAAATGGTCTTAGAGTTGAGATAAGAAAAGGTAACCATATCTAATGTTATTATACAAGATATGTACCTAATATTGAGGTTAAGAAGGAAGTTATCCTAAAGTTGTCACATAAAGGATTGAGAGTCTAATGTCTATCCTACTTTGAACTTAATCAAAAATTATGTCCAAACTAGGAGCCCTAAGGGAGTATGTGATCAAAGCATAAGTAATCACAAGAAAACTCCATCACAAACATAAAAACACTTAGGTAAATAAGACTCAAAGAAAAATAAATAAAGTTCAAAGAAGAAAGAAAAATCAAAGATGGCTTCATGAAGTTGTCCTAAGTGAGTGCATTAGGTTTATTAGAGTGTGTCTTCTCTTTGATTGTTATCTTATTATCTTGTATTATGTGTTTTGAAAGGATGTGAGAGGAGTATCATATCTAGGAAAGTCTTAGATAGAAATATCACGGGTAATGATTATGTGTGAAGGAGGTAAACCGGAGGTTGCTTATATAGGACTTCAAACTAATACTATTATAGTGGATTTCCTTCTTGGTTTGAATACCCCTATATGTAGGTGATGTTGCACTGAACTGGGTTAAAAATTATGTTGTGTTATTTACATCCTGCAATTTTCTTTAAGTCATTTATTTATTTATTTGTGCTATCACAACGTCTTCATATTGCATTTGACATTTTGGTGTCCTAACATCGTATACGACATATGTTTTCTACGTTCTAGAATTTCATTCTCCATTGTTGTTTATGGTCTATCCATTCTCCTAACACAATGAGAAGTCAATGAAATGAAGAACTTTGAAATAATAACTTTTTGAAATGAAAAGTAGAAATTCACACAAAAGGGTCCCACCGGGTGTGCCAATTTGTTTACTTGGAAATTTGGTAAATAAAACAAATTTCTATTAATACTTAAGGGATTAAACTCGAAAATATCCCAGAACATATATATGTGAAATACAACCTTTGGACATCATGTTACTATGGAAATCAAAAGACAATGTATAGAAAATAATGATTTGAACTTGAATAGAATCGATATGTAAAGACTTTGAAAATAAAATGGCTTAAATCAAAATGTAATTCAAATGCAGAAAAACTTGAATGTAAAATACTTGAAGTTTATAAATGTGGAACACATACGTACATTTTCTCACTCGTTTCTCAATCACACAGATACTTTAAGTATGTAGAAATTTAAGTAAAATTGCAAACCCCTACAACTTAAGTAAACGTCTATTTATATACTAATATAGAATAACAGCGTATAACAATCGATTAAACACACCACGAAACATATTACTTCCATGCAGTTGTTGTCTTCGACGAACTTCCACATGTCTTTGAGTAACCACATGATCTTACCTAGTTCCCTCTCTTTTGATTAAGAAAAATAACCAACTAAAACACTTGGAAATTTCACTAAGTCCAAAGACTCCACAAATACTCCTTGGTCTTCAGCTATATGATTCGAACAAAATTCCCCCATCACCCTTTGACATGTCAAAATCAACTTATCTCATGGTCTCAATTTACCATGTTTCGACTTCACCTTTCATCATGGCATGCTAATTTGTCTTGCCTTCCATTTATATCTATGTCGAAAATCTAATGTAACACCTTTTGTATAGGCATGAAAAGATTTGTTGGTGGGTAGAATGGACATATTCATAAATGAGCTTTCCCCTTGCATAACGGTCTGTAGAGGTGGGAGACAAAATGGTACAATATTATAGTCCATACTCCATGAAATCAAAGTAGTGGAAGGAATATTTGATCTTGTACTGTGTACTATTTTTCTCACATAAAACCTTTTGATTTTATATTATAATCTTTAGAGGCTTTTGAGTAGATGTTGTTAAAGCATGTTTAGAAGGATTAAGAGACTGGTTGAGAGTGTTGCACCCTAAAATTTTCCCTCTTGTGTCTAACCCTAACTAACTTGTGTTTAGATTCATTTTTACGAATTTTGAATATCATAATTTAGACTCTGTCTTGTATTTAAAGTCATTTGGTCAACATATATTGTATGAAATTTCCATGTCACTTATCCATATTGTAGCGGTAAAATCATGAGTGTAAGCTATTAGTTAAGTTAACTTAAAGTAAACAGAGTCGCCACCACACTTTTATTTTATTCCAAGTGGAAAAGGAAAAAAAAGAGCGAATAAATCATAATGAATCTAAAAGCAAAAATCTAGAGAAACAGGTAAGGGGATAAGTTACAAAATGGGAAGGTTTTACGCACCCAAAATGTTTGTGGTACTCCACGGGAACTCTTTGAAAAATTTATTGCTTTTGGTTTGAAAATGTTTGTAAAAAGAGAGTGGAGGGATGAGAGAAGAATTAATTTTTAATTTTTGTGTTTGGAGAGGTTTGCCACCTCATGCCTACGTACCCACAATGTGCAATGCGAGATCAAAACCCGGTAGTTCGTGGTACAAATAGTGAAAAGGGTTGGTTATGATTGATTTTATTAAGTGAAGAGAATTTGTCATTTTCAAGTGGATAGCCTAACAAATCTTCCATGAGAATGAGGGCATGGACTCATAAATCATTATTGGGAGGACGCCAACTCGGATAAAATCGACGAGTATGCCACTAAACCCCCACGGATGACAAGAGACTCAATTACATCAAACTACAACCATAGAGATTGAGAGACTTGCACCCGACTAAAGAATAATGACTCATAATCAACACTCATAAAGAAAATGAAAAAATGGTGCACAAAGGCACAAAACAACTTGAATGAGTTTGGTTCTTTTTATTTTTTGAATTAAAGTCAAGATGATTAAATTCATTGATTTTTTAAAGAAAAGAAAGTAGTAAAATCCACTTGACAAAAGTCAAGGTTTTATTTATTAAAGAGGTGATGGTTTTTTTAAAACAAGAATCCTTTGAAAAAGAAGGAAGTTTTGAAAATTTAAGAAGGGAGGAGATGAAGAGGTTATCCTAAAAGAAAAAATAAAAGAGATAAAGGAGGAAAGATCTAACCCAACTTGATGATGCTTCCAATTATGAGCACAAGAGTCCCATCCTTATAAGCTAGCAAATGGCCAAATAAAGAAAAAAAATACCAACTTCATGAAGATCAAAGCAAAGGGAAGGTATCATAGAATCTAAGTCCAAAACTCCCATTCCAATGCAAAGGATAGTAACCAATAGTCCAAGATCAAGATCACAAGTTTTTTAGAGGTTTAATCCTTTATTAATAATTTTTGTGTCCAAATGGACAAAAGAAAAATCAACAAAACAATATAATAGCAAGATCATAAACATGATAATGGATGAAAAAGCAATATAAAGCATAATGAAAATAAAGGTGATAAAGGTGCGAGAAGGAAATTAAAATATTAGTATAGTAATAATAATAATATACATAATAGTGGTATGGTGAACTTAATCATCAACAACCAAAAGAGTAACCAAGGTACTTAGTACCAAAAACCGAAAAGGCAACCGATTCCGCTTAGTATCTTACACTATAGTGATTAATCATGGCGATTAGATCCAAATTCAATGAATTTTGAAAGAAGATTGGGAGACCCAAAGCAACTACGCATTAAACTTCACAAGTCTTGAATCTTAAAGAAAAAAAGTCAATCACTTTGGGATTACGCGACCAACACGAGGTCCGGTCCATGAAAGTGCAAGTATTCAATTGGATTTTTATTTTGAATTCGGGACACATTTAGGTCTATGTTAAGCAATTGCCAAGTAATTTACGGAGTAATTACCCTACAAATGAGGCCGGCCAACACCAATTAATGTGAACGATATTTGTGTTAATGAATGCGAGATAAATGATATGTAAATCATCATTCAAACGCAATACTGCACAAAACTAAAGATGAATACCAAATTGAGTTACACTTATGGTATTTTTTCATCTTTAAGTTCAATCACTCATCTTGGTGGATTCAAGTATGAAAATATCTCACTAATGCAAAGTATCTAAAGTGAATTAAATAATTCACTTAGAGGTAGATTTGTATTAATGAATATTAACCACTCTAATCTACACCCAAAGTCGATTGAAATTAAAGAAAAATCAGTCTCAAAAATGTATCCCAAGATAAAAATAAGAAGGAGGATGAAGGAGGAAGAGGAACCAAGAGCAAGTAAAAAACAAGCCAAAAATAGCTTCTGGAGCAGTGTTAATCGGTTAACCAATTGGTTAATCGATTAACACGGAAAATTTTCAAATTATGGCGCAAAAAACACGGGTTAATCGGTTAACCATTTTGTACTGAATTTGGTTAACCGATTAACACTTAACCAGTAGCAAAAAAATAGTCAAAATTCAGCATGATCCCCTTTCAAAAACACTTCCAAAATCCATATGATCATGAACTGAATTGGCACGAATTTTAAAGTTAAAAACCAGTTATCCCTGCAATCAAAAAATAATTTATGATCCAAAGGATCAACAACCAAAGATCTACATCTTGAATGTTGATGATGAAGGTAGAACCATGGAAGAAGGTGAACTACCAAGAATAATCTTCAAATTGATCCAATATCAAGCTTGATCTACTGAAATTGATGAACAAAAAGAATAAGATGAAGGTTTAGCTCAAAGTTGATCAAGAATTCAAGGTGAATTCTCGATAACTTTCAAAAGAGGGAAAATGAGCTTTGGTGATTTTGGGGTTTGGAAGGATATTTTGCAAGAGATTTGTTGGCTATCAAAAGCTTGAAAATTGAATGAGAAAATGCCTCTATTTAAAGAGTTTAGGTATGGGAATTTGGTGGAATGGAGCTTGCTTTGGAAATTCAAAAATTAGGTTCGGAAATTCAAATTTGGAGGGAAATGTAAAAGAGTGGTGATTAGTGAGGGTTTATGGTGGGAAATGATCAAAGTGATGTAGAGAATTAAGAGGGAAATGGATCTGGAATATTCTAATGAGATCAATGGCTAAGATGTGCTGAAATTGAACAAAAAATTCAAATTTCGCACTGGTTAATCGGTTAACACATTGGTTAGCCGGTTAACCAGGTCAAATTTGGAATATTTTGTATAATTTTGATTGCTTGTTGTTTCAGCCCGATTCTTTTGCGCGTCGAAGAAGGCATGGAAATAAACACATGAACCTTGGAATTCCATGAATAAATCAATTAAATCGGGAAATCCTTGATCCGATAAATTTGAATTATTTGCGGATAAACTTCGATTTTTATCTGTGAAATTCATTCGAGCTGCGGGACTGCTATTTTTGGCATTTTGACCTGAAAAAAGATTAACAAAAGAAGAAAAAAAATATTTTTGGATTTTAATTCATGGTTAGTAACACATACACAAATACAAGAAAATAAAAACAATGATGATCCCCTGTGAGGCATAAACCTACACTCAAGGAGAATCGAGAAACCAGTGCGATCTTGTTTGTATGCAAGATGTAGATGAAAATGCGAAGAAATCTTAGGGTAAAAAATAGGGTGTTACGCATATTAATATATGTCACCAAGTAAAAGCCTAAAGATAAATAGTATTTAGATGCACGCCTAAATTTATTTGATATAATTATTAAAATTTATTGTCCAATTGATATATTGTTAACTTTTTAAATATTTTATTTAACTATTATATCCAATATTATTGCATGACGATATATTTTTATTTAATTATACTAGTTATTTATTAATAGAATCCTTAATTTATTAATGATAAAATGAGGTATTAATATTAATTAAAATTTTTAATTAATTAATAATATATTTAAATAATTAATATGAAGTCAATATCAATGCATGTCTTGATGATCCATTTTAGAATAATAAAAATCCTAATTAGCGATCACAAGATTGCATATTATCTCTTTTTTCTGTCAGAAGATGTAAAAGACATAAAAAAATTCAGGTTGAGGATGAACAAAAATCAAATTTTTAATCTAAAAATCCTTGTTTTTTTTAAAAAAAATTCCAAAATAATCCACATTTCAAACTATTTCTCAAACTATTCCACTTTAAAAAAAACTTGTCAAAGCATTGGTGTCAGACCAACTGATGCCTACATCCAAATTTTAAGAGAAGACGCCAATTGGTTAATAAAAGTCACCTCTATTTATACTAAAAAACATAACACACTGATTGGTCTGACAAGAGTTGTTGCATTAGAATGGTAAAAACACCTCTATTTATACTTAAAAAACACAACACACTGGTGGCAAAGCCAATTGGCGCCAACAATACAACATTACACATAAATCCTAATTGTATTGGCAGCACTAAGTGTCAGCGCCAATCCTATTAGCGTCTCATCTTAAAATTTGGATGCAAACACCGATTGATCTGACACCAATACTTTGACATATTAATATTTGGTAAAATGGGATAGTTTGAGAAATAATTTAAAACGTGAGTTATTTTAGAATTTTTTTTAAAACTTGATTATTTAAATAATAAATTCATATAAATCAATGATATTCTTATATACAACCATTTGTTTATGATTCATATAACTTTTAATAAATTAATATATCAAAATTTCAAAGAAAGTTTATTTATGCATATTTATATATTTGTTTCTCTTTTATTTCATATTATAAATTATAATTATAATTTTTATAATTTAATATATTTTATACAAATTAATTATTAAATTAATATACAACACTACTTTCATTTTTCTTATGAAGTTATAAGTGTGTCAAACGTGATACTTTGCACTTTTAAAGTGAATACTCCTTCAATTGTATAAAAAGTGTTTTATTTAAGTAATATGTGGTTCCTAAGCAAATTATACAAATAAATAGATATATTGATTTTAATGATAGAATTAGTATTTTCTATATTTCATAAAGTGTCTTATTTGTATTTTTTAATGTCTCAAAATAAATATCTCTTTAAAATACACCAATACAATATTTATCATTTTTTTCACTATAATTCTCCTATTTATTAGCTTTTACTCTTTTCAACTATTCCACTTACTATAATAAATAAGAATATTCCAATAACTCATACTAATTTTATCATTAAAATCAACAAATCTAATTATTTTCTTAAAAATTGTGTAGAGTTGAACTAAGACAATTATTATAAGATGAAGAGAGTATTATTCAATAGAATACCTTTTATTAATTATTAATTATAGTTAATAGAATAGTTGGACAAAGTGAAAATTAATAAATAAAAATATAAAGTGAAAGTTAATAAATAAAAATATAATAGTGAAAAAATAATACTTCCTCTGTCTCACAATTTGTTTCAAATTATTTGTCCATTTAGATTATCAATTTGATATTTATTATTTTCTTTCCACTAACTTACACTTATTTATTGTATTTTAATTCATATAACTACTCCACTATCTATTATTAATAGAACTATTTTAGTAAATGATATTCTTTTTATTATTGAAATCAACCAAATTAATCATTATCTTAAAAAATGTGAAAATCTCAGAAAAAATATTTATTGAGGGAATAATAAATATTTCCGTCCCAAAATATAAGAGAAAGAAAAATTAAAAACACATTTATTAAAGTGAAAAACATAATAGTTTGATTAAAATTTTGTTGAAAAAAATTATTTTAAAAGATATAAAAACAATTTTAATGGGTTATTGGTTATAGAAAAGATTAGAGAAAAAACAAATTAAATATAACTTGTATTAATTTTATTTTGAAAAAAATAAAATAAATTTTTACTTTTATATTTTGAAATAATAAAAATATATATTTTTTCTCTTATATTTTTAAACAGAAGAAGTATTGCATTAGTATTGTAAAAGAACATTTATTTTAAGAAAAAAAATAAACATAAGATATCTTTTTATATATTTATTTTAAACAAATGTTATTTTAGAGGTGATTATGAATGTGCGTGAGAGACCACATTCATTTTAAAAATATTTCGATACTAGTGACGCCTTCACATGCAGCATATACAACAGTGCTGCCACTAGTCTATAAACTATGATGCTTTCACGATAGAAGGCAAGTGAATAAAAATCCTTCGAAACAGCAATGATTATTATTATCCTTATATAAATGTAGAAGTTTTCTATGAAGACAAAAATGCTTATTTATGGTTGGACCCTTATCTAACAATCATGAGATCTAACAATCATGACTAGGGATAATGTATCGTACCAACTAGCATAAATTTACGGTCTAGTTTTCATTGTTAAGTAAGGTCAGACCAGAATATTTTAAAAAAGGCAAAGATTTAGATTTTTAAAAAAATATATTTAGTTAAATAAGTTAGACAGTATTTTATATAAAAATTCTTTTAAGTCTATCAGATTCGTCTATTTATTAAATATGAATAAATTTATTAATTTTATACTTTATTTTAATTTTTATATTAAAATACAAAAATAAAATTTAGTTATATTTTAAAACTTACGAAAATAAGTTGAAGAAATTTTATGAATAATATTTTAAGGTGTTGTCATATATTCTTTAAAAGAACAAATCTCACGAAACCTATGATATTAAATAAGCTCAGATAAATAAATAGAAACAAATATTTAGTCTCATATATAAAATTACTTTAAATATTTTATTCTTTTAAATTTTCTGTTAATTTTACAAAAATAATTTTATTTCTTTTAAAATTATAAAATATTTATCTCTTTATGTAACTAATTCTAATCAATTAATAGTTTGATTAACTTTATTTCTTATTAACTAATTATATTCGGAAAAAATCAAAATTCCATACGCACCAATTGATTCAATACGTACCAATTAAGTCTTAAAATCTACACATATATATTTTCTTACAAATCATCTTCCATCTTTATTATTCATCTTCCATACTAGATCTGGATTGTCCAAGTCAGAAGTCAGTGGCTTGTGATGTTTGTTCTTTCTTCAAGCAAATATTAGATTTGGTATGTATGATATCTTCTCCTTACCAACTTTAATTAATCATTGATTTTGTGAAAGGAAATATTTGTGGACAAAGACATGGAAGTGACGAAGTGACTGGCGAAGAAAGAGAAATAATCCAAGAATCAGAGTAATCAAGTACAATTTCAATTGTTGAACCATTAGCTGAAGCCATTAAGAAAAAGACATCAATAAAGGTAACGAAAGAGACCAACAACAAAGTAGAGCCTACAATAAAGGTAAAGAAAATGGTTAATGATAATGATAAATGTGTGATGATTCCCAATCCAGAATGTTTTACATTTTTGTAGGTTTTTAAATTATTTTTTCATATTTATTTTTTGATTAATTTTTAATTTAATAAATCATTTTAAATTATGTGGAAAATTGAATAATCAAATCACAATGACACATAATCATTTTTTAAATTAAAAATAGAAACAAGGACCAAATTTGTTTAAAAATACAATAGGGGAAATGATTTTGTGAATTGTTTAAAATATGGAAATCAAAAACTAATATATATATATATATATATATATATATATATATATATATATATATATATATATATATATATATATATATATATATATATATATATATATATATATATATAACAACAACAAATATTTTCTTCACATTTTTTACAGTAAAAAAGAAATAGTAAAAAAAAACTCTGGGAGAATATTGTGAGAAATAAAAATGTCAAAAAATGGCTTAATTATAGATTTTTCATGTTTTTTAATAAATAAAAAAATATAATAAGTAATAAACTAAAATACATTGAATTTATAAAAAGAGATTGAATCTATCCATATATTTGATGAATGAATTGGTCCAATTCATTAAATTTGTTTTTTTTAATGGATGAATTGGAGGGATAAATTATTGAATGAATTAGATGAATATTCTCTTAATGGATGAATTGGAGGGATAAATTATTGAATGAATTAGATGAATATTCTCTTAATGGATTTTACTGTCACCCATAGTTGTTCTATGAGCACTATATCTTTAATGTTTAAAAATTGTAAGAATTTATGTTAAAGTTTACGCTTTTAAAAATCCACACGGAAAGGGAAGAGACAAACATATTAGAGGGACAAACCTAAAACTTTGACTCGTCCTGTGAAAATACATGAGCAAAACGGGCATGTCTAATGGATAAGATCCCTTAATTCAACACCCAACTCAAGGGACAGTTCTAAATTTAACAAATGATCGCATCCAAGTCTACAATTATTTAGGTTCGAGCCTTAAAATTAGGGATTTAGTTAATTCATATGTTTTGTGGGAAACACTCTGCCGTTTCTTCGTGGATAATTTTAAGTAGCTTCAACTTCGTCATTCATATTTTCCTTTATAGATTTATTTTCTTCAGTTTTTTAATTTATTTATTTTTCTTTTCTGTTAGGTTAGGTGAATTCTTAACTCTTAATCATACTTAAGTATTTTTGTATATGTGAAGGCATGACTTTTCAAGCATATTTTGATGACAACAACATTACAACAACTTACTTCATGCAAGCATAAAAAGGATTGATCAAAGACCTTGAAGTATGAACAAAGATGAATAAATTAAAGTCTTGACTAAATTGATCAAAAGGTATAATTTAATTTTTCATGAAGCATAAATAGTTATAAGTGTTCAAATATAGGATACACGCATGCCATAACATATAAACAAAAAGGATGATTGGTTCTATTTTTAAATATTGATTTTTGAAAGAATTTTTCAGAAATTTCTTCAAGCAACCGGTTACCAAGTAGGTAGTAACCGGTTACTTCAGCTTAATTTTGAAAAATAATAACGTTACAACAAGTAACCGGTTACCCTTGTGGTAGTAATCGGTTACCACTGTACATGCCCGGAAAATTGCACCTTTTCATGGGAAAAATGTTGTTTTCTTTGGTTTTAAATTAGGGTATCCCTTCATAATTTGTATACATTTTTAGAAGGGTGTCTTGAGCATTATATATACTTTTTTCCATCAGAATTTTTAGACATACCTCCAATAATTTTTATAATAAATTTTTTCTCTCACTTTTGTTCATATTCATAAATCTTTTGAGTGCACTTATTCAAAAACATTCAAGACAGTGGAACTTTGCATAATTTTTTTAATATATCTCATCTAAGTTTCATTCCATCTTAGTGAACACTTATTTATTTTTGTGAGTGAAAAATATATATCAAGGAGAAGATCAATATTCATATTGATAAAGTTTCAAGCTTTCATCTTCATTCATCTATACAAAAACAATTCAATATTTATACTTCTTTGATTACTACTTATCTTTAGGATTGTTAGAGATAAGTTAGTAAGGTTTACCTTGTTTCCTGTTTGTGGATTCAATAGGTCCGTGTGTGAGAAAATAAATCTCGTTCGGACTTTAAAATTTGTAATACCTAAGAGGTTTTTTCTTTGTGGTTAGAATTAGAAAAGACTAGGTGTGTCTTGTTCTAGGTTTCTAACAGATAGTGAAAATCTCTTTCTATTTGGAAAAGGGACTGAATGTACTCTCGATTTGTGAGGGGAACCAAGATAAACCGTCATGTCTCTGTTTTACCTTTGATGGGCTAAAGACGTATCTAATTATGTGTCTAGCGGTATCTTAACTGCAAGTGCACAGCCTATCGAAGTAATATTTAAGATTATCGATCCACAGGGACTCTATGATTACTTAGTGCTAGATGAACTTCTAGTTTAGCTAAGGTGAAGGGTTGTCACGATTTTTTGTTGTTTTTAAAGATTAAAGGCGGGAATTAAATTTAAGTTTAATAAAATAATACTAAGGCGGTCGGTATGTAATTATGCTAACTTAGGCGGGTAAATCTAACCTAGGCTTATAAAGATGGTTCACTTAATCTATTCTGTAGAGGTTACCAGTTTAAATACCTTTAACTCACACTCCCGTGGTCTTATCTCAGATCTTACCCCTAAAGCCCTATGCCTGCTCTCGCTAGCCCATAAGTGTTTAGAGATAATTTTTGGAAACTTAGTAATTCTAATTTATTTTAAAGCGCTCTCGCTGTGTTTAATTTAAATGCCTAACTTTAGCTATCTGGTAAAAATCTCACACTCTTGTGGTCTTGACCTAACCTAATACACTTTCCTTACTCTCGTAACAAAAAGGTCGATTTTATAATAAAAAGTATCAGCCAGAATATTAAGCTCTTAATTATTTTAAGCCTATAGTTGATTTTACCGATTTAGTTTGTTTTAATTACATACCTCCCTAAGGTAATTAGCTACTCATTTTTGTTGAACCAGACAGAGGCAGAGAAACATAAAACGAAATATTCATGGCAGAAAAATAAATATTCAACATAAATATAAAATTGCAAATTAATATAAACCTGGTTAACAATAAAAATGGCAGACTCCTTCTTCCACAGGCTGGAAAGCTCGGAGTATTCGTCGGAATCGGAAATAAACTAAAAATTCAGAAGGCTTTGAAACAAATAAATTTTATAACAATTTCCTGATGTTGGAAATTGTTATAGGTTTGGTTTGGATACGAGAAAAAATAAAGTAATGAAAATAATGCTGAAAAAAATAATAAGGGTGTAAAATAATTCGGCAGAGCTTCCGCAAGAAAATAATAAACTAAACTCTGTGCATTGTTCATAAAATTTAAGCTATTTATAGAAGATTGAATGGGCTTGGTAGTTGGTTTTTTGCTTGGGCCTCGTAGGAGCATTGAGAAAATCCAGGAACGTGTGGATACAGGGTCAGTTGGAAAATAGGCGTTTCATATGCAGCGTAACGTTATGACCAAATCTTCAGTCAAATGACCTATTTTTCCCTTGTCACGGTCGTGACAAGGGCATCACGTTCGTGTCCCTTGTAAAATAAGTGTCACGGTCGTGAGGGATATGTCACGGTCGTGATTGCTCCTTTTGGGGTGTCACGGTCGTGACAACTAGGTGACGACCGTGAGTGTTACAAAATATGCAGGTTTTGCAGCATTCTACATTTCTTCATCTTTTTATGGTTGTTTTCGCTCCTTTCACTCTTGGCTCATGATTTAGCTCTGTATACGATGTACCTGCAAAATGGCAAGGAAAACTCGAGGAATCGGGTGTTAAAACGACGATTATACGATAAAACGGTAATGAAACATAGCAATATAATCGATACATTTTCTCATTATCAAACTTCCCCAAACTTAAACCTTTGCTTGTCCTCAAGTAAATAGTCGGTTGAAAATCGTCGGACAAGTTTTTATCGACGCACACACATAACAAACCGTACGAGGGATCGTTTGTCGGACAAACCGGTACTTTGATAAAACACTAACGATACACTAATGACACAAGCAACAAGCTAAGTCGTCGACTTCCCGTTAAACGAAACAATCGGTAATTGCTTTACGATTTCCCCTAGAGTTTTTCGATCTTATTTCGCCCGGTTTCATTCTAGCGCAATCACATTAAGCCCTTTGCCTTAGCACGCACGTAGTGGAGTAGCCGGTTAGCGACTTTGATCCTTTTTGAGCACGGGGTCTGGTACACGAGTGCGGTAACCCTACATACACGCCCTACCAAGTTCAGAACCAGTACCTCTGAACCAACCCGCAATGGACTCCTTCTCATATTTCTCGTTTCTTATATGCGATCGTGTACTTTGGTGCATTTTCTTTTCATTTGCATCGAGATATGAAGGATTATTTTAGATTAGGCATCAAACGCTTATATTCATCGGCTCCCCACGTGGTTTGTGTTCAGACGGTGCTGACTGCTAGTATAAACTACTAGGGGTTACTTTTGAACTGAAACTTAAGGTGTACTCGTAACGATAATCGGAACGGAATCGCTTAAGTGGGAAGTCTAAGGTGTCAAGATTGTATTGGTCTTGTTGAATCGTTCTCAGCTTCCTAATTATGATTTCGTAGGTAAGTCGGGTAATGTGAATAATTAAAGATTTTTTCGGTATGGCTAAATAAACGGGGAAAGTTCGAAACTAAAGAAAATAGTACAAAAATTGCTCGTTTCATTAACTTACGAAAAGAAATACAACGGAATGGAAATACAACGGAATGGAAAAGATGCGAAAAGGGAAAATGCGGAAAATGAAAGGTACCTCTCCCATACTATATCAGACATTGTCCTCAATGTTGTGATATAATAGCGGTAAAAGTACAATACAAACTACGAAAATGAAAAACAAACATAAACAAAAAACTAAAACTAAGGCTGCTGATGACCGCGGCCTCGGCTTCTGGTACGGGAGCGTCTGGTCGGAGTCGCTTCAGGATCAGAACCGGTACCAGTGATAGCAGTGATGTCAATGCGCAAAGCCTCTAGCTCGCTAAGGATTTCTCCTAGCTTCTCATCAGTAGCTGTCTGGTTGGTTGCAATAGTGCGGAGTAAAGCATCATGCTGCTCCTTCTGCCTTCGCTCCAGTGCAGCATTCATCTGGTTTTGCTGATGAATCGCACGGAGGACTTCCTCAAGTGTGTATTCCTGTGCAGGAGGCTGTCGGGTGGATGTCTCTGGAATGTCCTGGACAGGCTCAGCTGCATCCATAGCGTCTTGCATCTCGTCCGCGGGTGGATCGGCCTGATCATCATGAATGGGGGCGTGGCCGGCAGCATCCGATAAGGCAAAGAGCCAGTTGGCTCGGCTAGACGGATCGATGCGGTCACGGGACGACAGAATAATGTGGTGATAAACAGTGTCGTGGATAACAGGGCTGAACCTGCCATCCTCTCTCTGCGCAATCAAGTGTGCAGACCTGCAATAATTCTTGGTGAGGAACTCGGCGTCTCTGAAAGGCTGATTTACGACCAAGTCACCAAGCCCCAACTGAATGGCGAGGGTGGTGACAATGCCGCCAATGTAAAATGGGGTTGCGCCTCTTTGCGCAATGGACTGGATATGGTTCAGCATGAACGGGGCAGCGTTGATAGGCTCGTCATATAGAGCGCAATGCAAGAACAGAAGC